>OY998240.1:4919901-5665920 GCA_963922005.1 Cornus suecica
ACGAACATATCATGATTTAAAAAGATTAGGGTTGACTATAAAAGGGTTCAAGCTGTATAAGGGTCAATCCGAACACGACACAAAAATAATATTAGTGTCGGGTTAGAGTCAAACTTGAATAACCCAAACAACCCGTTTGACACGATTATATTTATATATATATATATATATATATTTCTCTTATCTAATTAGACATGGGTTGAAATATCTCAATAAGTTGTAATTGGGTTGTGTCAAATTCCATTTGATTTTGCAAATAAACAGGTTAAATACTTCATTTTGCGTTTGATTGTGTCAAATTTAATTTAGTATTTATAATAAATATGTTAAACTGGTTACATGCGTGACTCATGTTACCTGCTTAACTAATAGGTTAGGTTGGAGTTGAATATATTTGACACGTATATTAACCAGATATTTTTTAATACGATCCATTTTAATCCAACTCGATCTCAACCCGACATGAACACGAAGACACAAATTACTACCAACTAACGCTAACACCCACCTGAAAGTGTCCGTGTTGAATGGATCCCACACCCGAAAGTGTCCCTAGTTGAATGGATCCCACCATTAGTGCGCAGCTTAGTCCCTAAGTTAACCGCTAAAAACTCCTCAAATTTTTTATTTTGCATATAATGTATCTCTCAGATTATTTTACATATTATCATGATTCTACTTCATAGAAAACGAAAACAATAAATGTTTTGTGTTAGTAAACATGAGCTTTTAGGGTCCGTTTGGATATCCTATTTTTTATTTTTGTTTTTTTACTGTTCACAAGACTAAAAAAAAAAACACGTTTGGCAAACGCGTTTACTGTTTACTGTTTTTTCCCCAAGAAAACTGTTTTCTGTGAATAGTGTGTAAAAGTGATGAAAACACTAAATACAACTTTTAGTTGTTTTTTCAGTTTTTTCACTGTTTAGGTGGTAAAAACAATAAAAACACCAAATTCATAAAATACAATTTTTACTAAATAAAAGTGGTGAAAACACCTTCATTCAAACGTTTTTTTGTTTTTAATTTTTTCCTGAAAAAACAAAGACAAATACAAAAACAATTTTTATATTTGAAGACAGAAAACAAATACAAAAAACAGGCTTTCCAAACCCACCCTTAACTTTTTTTTTTTTCCTTCTTCACTAATGATAGTGTCCACGAAACCTTGTGACCTTTTGATTTGATGATAGTGTCCACGAAAAAAGCATAAACCTCATTTGCATCATATATTTTCTCCAAAGTAGGTTTTTTTGGTAATAAATTTGCTAGCATCTCTCTTCCACGTATTTGATTTGACTCTCTAAATCCATTTTTTATTTTATTTCCTAATTCGCGTCCAATTTCTAGATTTTCAGAATCACTCACACAAAACACCCTATTTCCATTTCTGCACCATCCAATCCAATATACACACACATATATATTATATATGTATATTATGTATATTTCCTTTTCCGCTCAATGTCTCCGATAGGTAGCTAATCAACATTTCGTTTTAGGGTTTTTTCTTCAGTTCGTTAACTTAGAAGGTACCATTACATCGTTTTGGAGTGGTTTGATAGGAGGAATAGGTATTAGGGTTTTGATTTTGTTTGAAATCTGGTTGCGATCGGTGACATGAAGATCCAGGATTTGGACGAGATTGAATCTGAGGTTAGATATGATTATGATCTACACCGTGGTGGTGGAGGAAGACAGGTGGTTCGGGTCGACGCCAAAAGAGCGCTTGTCGGGGCGGGTGCTCGGATCCTTTTCTACCCGACCCTTCTCTACAATGTTTTCCGGAATAAGATTCAAGCTGAGTTCAGATGGTGGGACGAAGTTGATCAGGTGCACCTCTTTAATTCAATCTTATATGTGTGTCAGTGTATATATATATATATATATAATTGCATATGTATCTCGTTTGTATAAGTGTGTTTGTGTATTCTTGGAGGTTTGATTAATTTTATTTGGCGGTTTCAAATTTTCATGTTTTTAGTAAATGTAGTCAATCAATGATTCAAATTCTCAATCAAATTGTATATGTAATTCTGTTTTGGTGGGGAAAGGGTTGGAAATGCAAAGGAATTGGATTATTTGTCCTTGATTGCGTTTTTTTTTTTTTTTATATATATATATTTGCTTTTCCTTATTCTTCGTTTTGGCTATTAAGAAAAGAAAATGTGGGAAAATAGAAGAACAATAGAACGTTGACCATTTAAGATCTATCTGCATATATAGAATAAACTCTTTTTTCGCCTTTTCTTTTGTAATTATCCTCCATATATACTATTTAAATATCCAAATCGAATGGGCCAAATCACATTGCATTGAAATATTTTTGTTTCATTGTTTTTATGTTAATGCTATATTCTCTTGAGAGTTTGTTCAAATATGAATAAGTATAGGAATTGTTCATATATATTGCTATGAGTTTAGTTGTTAATTGAAAATATGATATCCTTTACTTTTGTTACTTTCTTTTCAATAGATCATATTACCCAAATAAAGCGCGAGTTAGCTGAAGTTTGACTAGATAATTTGTCAAAATGGTTTTCATGGTGATTTCAGTTCGTTCTGTTGGGTGCGGTTCCGTTTCCTAAGGATGTTCCTCAGTTGAAGCAGCTTGGGGTGGGTGGTGTCATCACCCTTAACGAGCCTTACGAAACTCTGGTTCCGACAGCATTGTACCATGTGAGTGATTTTTGCAAATTATATACTTGTTTTTATGATTTTTTTGCCTTAAAAGGGTTCAAAATAGATATAGAACAAAATTGCATATTCTTTTTCCCGTAACTTGTGTGGTTGAAGATATGAATTCGTACTTCGTAGTGGCAAGAACAACTACTAAAACGTTAAATTTGTTAAAATAGGTTAGCACTTTGGTACAAGTAGGATTTAATGTTGATCTTTGATTCACCTCATCCTTGTCTTATCATTTCAGGCCCATGGGATTGACCACCTGGTTATCTTGTGTGGTTGAAGATATGAATTTAGTGTTAAGAACAATTACTAAAACGTTAAATCGTATAAAATAGGTTAACACTTTGGTACAAGTAATCCGAAAAAATTTAATTATTGATCTTTGATTCGCCTCATCCTTGTCTTATCATTTCAGGCCCATGGGATTGACCACCTGGTTATTCCAACCAGAGATTATCTCTTTGCTCCTTCATTTGTGGATATAAACCAAGCTGTAGATTTCATTCACAGTGAGTGGAGCTTCTTCCACCTTATCTGCGCTATTGTTATGTTCATAGCTACGTTGTCTTGTTGTGGATATCCAATCTCCTCAATACTTATTTTACGCCTCTTGGTTACAGAGAATGCATCTTGTGGTAGGACAACGTATGTTCACTGTAAAGCTGGCAGGGGAAGGAGCACAACCATTGTGCTCTGTTATTTGGTAATGTTTTTTCCGCGTAGGATCTTTTTGCTGTTTATGTATCTGTAAACTACCTTTAGGTCTAATTCTTTTCATCCCTTTTGGCTGATTTGAGAATTGTTGGTTGAGTTGATGTTTTCCCATGGTCCAGGTGGAGTACAAGCGCATGACTCCTGCAGCTGCCCTGGAATATGTGCGGTCTAGAAGACCTCGAGTGCTCTTGGCTCCTTCTCAATGGAAGGTAAGTAATGAAGTTCTTTTAAATGTTCTGAAAAAGGAAGGTAGCTATAATAGAATATCCGTAGATTTGGTCTTAAATGTTCAATTTTCGCTATTTATGTGAGAGAGACTGAAGGTAGATTTGGTCTTAAATGATCACTTTCCTCTATTTATGTGAGTGATATAGAAGGTGAGAATATTTATGTGAGTGAGAAAGGTGGTGAGAAGGGTACTGAAATTGCTGTCATTTCTCTTCCACGACAACTTTTTGGGCCATCCCCAGTTGGGCTGTGAAACATTTATTGCAGAAATTGTTACAAAACATTAGAAGAATTTCCAATTTCTTAATCTTATTTTTGGGCCCTTAAATTCTTTATACAGAATATGGTCATCTTGTATGAAAATAAAATAATAGTTATTTCTTCCAAGGGTTTTTCATATGATTCCTTCTGAGAATCATCTCTTTATTTCGTGATCAAAATCCGACTTTTATAGCCTTTTTGTGCTTAACATACCAAGCCTGCATTACAGAATTATAGGCATATCTGCCTTCTGGCTGTAACCTATTACACCATTTATATAAATCAACGGTGGCATTAAGTTTTTCTTTCAATATCTACTAAATGACTTGCTTTCCGACGTTGGTCATTAATTTACATCAATTGTTTCCAATAAGCAGGCAGTTCAAGAATTTAAGCAGCGGCTTTCCAGCAAGCAGGCCGTCGAAGAATTTAAGCAGCGGCGTTTATCTTCGTGTACAATGTCTCCTTCGGGGGATGCAGTGTTGATTACCAAGGCAGATCTGGAAGGGTACCATGGCACCTGTGATGATAATGCTGGTAAAGAGCTTACCATTAATTCTCCTAGAGTGGCAAGGGGCAGCAGCCCCATGATGGCAAGGCTGTCCTGCCTCTTCGCATCCTTGAAAGTTTCGAGTAGCTATAGACCAGTTGGTAGACAGCAGCTGGCAGAGGCACGAGCTTGCTAAGCGCATCCATCCACACCAGTTCATCTATCTATATTGTTGTTTGTAGAGAGGAGCATTTTGGGAATAGGTTAGGTTTAGAAGATTAATCGATTTCCTGTGCTTCTACCGGTAATCTTGTGTTTTTAAGAGGGGGCAGAGAGAAATAAAGAGGAGTGAAAAAGAAGAAAGATGTTGAAGTGCAGTTGAATGCTGTTTGTAACTTGGGTGAGGTATGACTTTGTACTTCTACTTGTTTTATAACAACTAGCTTCAGTTTTTGTTACTTGGAATTGGTTGGTCTTTTACTGCTTCCATTTGGAAAAAATAATTGTGTAGTTTTGCTTGATGAAGTTATGAACTCCCAATGGCTTAGCATTATCATAATCAATTAAGCAACAACAGACATAAATAAATAAATAATATCAACTGACCCCAAATCACTTACCTTTGAACTGTATCTTTATTATGACAAATTGCTCAGAATAGAATCAAGTTAAGTCTATACAAGGATAATGATTGGACTTGTTCAACTCAATGATAAAAAAAAAGCTTAGATGAGACTCCTTTCCTAGATGGTTCAACCACCATTTTGAATTTTTAAGTTCTCAAAACCTCATAGAAATCTGCATCTAAATACTATCTGGATTTGCTTCAGAACAGTTTGCCATTACTGGAGTAGTAGATGGTTTCACACTCAGCTCACAAAATCTGCATCTCCAGCTACCCTGGATTTTCTGTTTAAAGAATTTCGGTTTCGGAAATCGAATCAAACAAATTTATTATATTGTTTTTTTTTTTTGTTTTGTTTTCAATATAGAAAAACCAAAATTATTTTCAGAGTTGGAAACAAAGAGAGGCACACACTCTTAAAGTGCCATTTCATTTCACTTCACCACACAAAAGTAGCTAAATCATCCCAGGCTGATGTGAAAACATGTACTAAGAAGAAACAATAAAGTTATCAACAAAGGGACTCTCACATGAACTCAGCATCTTGTGTTGTTGAATAAAACTGCATTTTCACAATACTGCTATAAAAAATAAAACCAACTATCACACATATAGTCAACACCCATTACTTGGCTCTCAAATTAACTATTGTCAAGGAAGCATAAATCCATCAAAATTGACCTATTATACAACACATATTATATATATATATATATATATATATGAGTGTATACACTACTATTTAGTACCAATTCAAGACTAAGCAATTAATAGGAGGGCTAATATTTGAAAAGCAGCAGATAATCCCTGGCTTACTGAAGAATCGAAAAAGTGTGGCATATGGACATGAATTATATACTCCCCATTGCACTATATACACAATTGTTCATGCATGGCAACTTCTAATTAAGAGTATCGAATCTGCAGGAGCTGAGAGAAGCCCAACACTCCCCTCTAAAAGCATCCAAAATCTTCCATAAAAAGTGAAAGAATTGTATTTCAGCTTTTGAGACTCAACAGGACTTCTCATTTCTTTTCCCCATAGAGACACTCTAAACTATAATATACCATAGTACTAAAAACACAGCATTTCTGTACTGGAATACTAGTGAATCTCCCTTGTATAACCCAAACGGAATCATCCAGTTGGAAAAGGCTTCGTGTATAAGAAGCGCCAGATCTCATATTCCAATCTTATCAAATACAGTCGGAAATAATTCAAGTCTTACCCGATCTGTGTGAGTATCGCTTTGCACAAATTATCAATCTTATTGTCAGAAATAATTCAATTCTTACCTAATTCGTGTGGATATTGCTTTGCATAAATTCCGTGAATTAGTATGGACGAAAATCTAAACACCCGAGTTATATATTGTGATTCAAAGATCATGTTTAAAGTTTTTAAAAAGTTGACTAAAATCTAATGAGTGATGCTTTTCATTATAATCACATTAATTATTGTACTTATTAAGATGTCTCTATCTAACTGTTTCTTGCTCCATTGGTTACACTAACAATTTATTCCAATAGCAAAATGAGACGTGTCAAATGTACAACGTATTAGCATAATTGTAGAGAGAAGTAGAGAGGAAAAAAACAACGTTCGAAAGTGAGAGATAAGAAAAAATAGTAAGAAACTGGGTAGTTGGAATTAATGAATAAATAAAACATTTATATTTCTTTATATGATTTTGTGATAGTGATTTCATAATAACTGTAGATTATACTATCTCTTCAATTATCAAACATGACAATACAAAGTTGAGTAGATGGGATGGAGGGACCACTTTAAAGAAAAATAGCGTCCGTACGTAGCTAGACCATCTCAATTTACAGATGATATTAGGCAATCCCCCCAGAATCCAAGAATAAATAGCGGTTTATATATATATATATATATATATATAGTGTGTGTGTGTGTGTGTGATTAGTTGAAATAAGAGGGGTGTGGGTTATTTGAAGAGTACTTTGGAACCTTCAACCTATTCTTGTCCACTCCTCTGTCGTTATTCCCTTGAGAAACTGCGATGAAGTTGCCTCGTCCATTCCATATATGTTGAGAATTAGCTTTTATATGCTTCATGCACAGTCCCATGCATATATAAAACAAATCATATCATCCATTTGAGTGGGGTGTGTGACTATCAGTTTTAGGCTTTTAGCATACATACATATATATATATATATATATACATATATATATATGTATATGTTGAAAGATATATATAAGTGATTACCTTATCTTGTTAAGTTACTTGGTTTATATCTCTGAAAATTATTTTCCATAATTATGAAAAAACATAAAATAATTTTATGAGAATAACAAAAATAAATTTTCTAAAAACATATATTTTTATAGTTGAGCTTTTTTATTTTTAATTTTTAAAAAGCAGAAAATTTCTCATAAATACAAACAAAACAAACCCTTTTTAGTGAGTGATTTACATGAAATTAGACCAATAAATACCGTGTTCAAACTTCGCGGTTACTCCATCTAAAAAAGTAATTAACAATAAATATATATAAGATATACGCCCTAAAAAGCAGTTCTCTTTAACAAGCTGTTACAAATATATAACTAGTATACGTACATGAAGAAGATTCTCTATTACTTTCCATCATGTTTTACCATATTTATTTAGCCTTAAAGATGCAAGCTAAGGCCAATGAATACTTCGAGCGTATGTCATATATGCAGTTGAAACTGTCTTGGACCAAATTGAGAATCATTACAAATTTATATAGGTATATATAATTATTGTATTCCCGTGATCAAACTAGGTGTACTTAACGCTATCTAGAAATCCTGCACCATTAATTCAAAACCTGTAAAGTAAAACTTTTGATGCAAAATCTACGTAGAATGGCCAACTGAAGTGAGTTTTCATTTTCCGTATATATTAAAGGCAATGTAAAAAACAAGTAGCTAGTAGCCCATGCACCAAATGACACTATCACATCAGTAGCACATTATTACGAATCAAGAACACACATAATTTATCGTGGTTCGCTCAATATGACCTACGTTCACCAGAATAGTCTTTATATTTCACTTATCATTCAATTAGGGTTATAATGATGTCTATATACACTTAATTCATATGTACTGGTAAAATATCAAAATCACCATTTACCGTACCTCGAGGAGCAAACCCCCCAACAAGTTAATTGATGTCCTAGCCGGCGGGCCGGGCTCGTGGCAGAAGGCCTTCGGCTTGCCCTTTGGACCAGAGTCTGTTGTAATTTCCTTCATGGATCATGAGTCATAACCCAACAATCTCCACTTTGGTTAATATTTTGTCACCTTGAAAATCTCTTGCATTACCTCGAACCCACTCTGTTGAGCGGGTCTAATTTTTCTTTAACATAAAGAAACATTAACCAAGTCCAAGCAATGCTTGAATTTATCTGTAGTCAATGGTTTTGTCAACATATCTATTGCATTATTTGTAGTGTATATATTTTATAAAAGAATATCACATGTAGACACCAACTCTCGTATCTTGTAAAACCTCACATCTATATGTTTGGTTCTCGCATGATATACCTGGTGCTTTGCCAAATAAATGGCAATCTGGCTATCACAATGCAACTGAACTCCACCTTGATCAATACCAAGTTACCTCACCAAACCTTTCACCCACAAAGCTTCATTTGCAGCCTTAGTAACTGCTATATACTCTGTCTCTATTGTAAACAATGCGACTACGGACTGAAGTGTTAAATTCCAACATATCGCCTCCCTGCTAATGTGAACACATACCTTATTGTCGATCTCCTATCATCAAGATCACATGCCTACATTTACATACCCCACAACCGATATAATACCATGTTGTTCTTTCCATGGATTAGTCATATACTTACTAATTGTGCTGACTGCTTATGCTAGATTCGGCCTGGTGCATACTCATACTGACCACCAATCCCTTCCACAACTGATGTAGGACAACCCCAACAATCTCCCCCTCACACATCAGGCTTTGGGTCGGAGCAACGACAATCCGTTTCTCCCGGAAACTATTGGGCCGAGACTTGTTGGTAACCTGGGTTCTGATACCAATGTTAGGTGGTCTTGGGTCTCTCTCATCCCAAAAGTTAGCTCAAAGGGTGAGGTTTTCCCTCACACTTATATACTAACCACCAGCCCCTTCCACAACTGATGTGGGATAACCCCAACAATCTCCCTTCCAACACATCGGGTCTTGGGTCGGAGCAGCGACAACCCGTTTCTCTCGGAACCTGGGCCAAGACTTGTTGGTAATGTGGGCTCTAATACCAGTGTTGGGTGGTCTTGGGCCTCTCTCACCCCAAAAACTAGCTCATATGGTAAAAGTTTCTCTAACACTTGTATAATCATCACCCAAACATATATATATATATATATATATATATATATTACACCAATTCACATATGTACCCCACAACAAATGTTAGGAAGCTTCTGTTGCAATTTGTACACACACTTCGGTGCTTTTTTAGTGTAGGAACAACAAATAAAAAATGTACCCCACAACAAATTTAAGGAAGCTTCTGTTGCAATTTGTACAAACACTTCGGTGCTTTTTTAGTATATAAGAACCACAAATAAAAAATATGTCCCTACAATTTTTACAGCCAAAATGCTTGCTTCTGCATCCCATAGCGCACAGTCAATGTGTACATATATAGAAGCAGCTATTTTGATAGCTGAAATTCCTATAGGGAAGTATACAAACTAAAAACTAACAAATAACAAGAATATACAAGTCCAAGAGGAATTATATATATATATATATATATATATATATATATATATATGTGTATGTATGTATATATCTCGTAATCATAGTGACCCTCATTTTGATGCAGGATGCATTTGCTATGGTTCTTTGGTCCCCTTGTATTTGTCAGTATGATCAGCCTTTCTTGGCTTATTTTTCACTTCTTGTCTTCCTTGCTTTTCCAACATGGGTTGTTTGTACAGTTAGTCATCAGAACTTAACCAGCCTCTCAGAAGAAAAAGACTAAGAAAAAGAACTGACCAGCTATTTCTTGGCCTCTTGTTGAAAAGAACTTCACCAGGCTTCAAGTACTAATGGTTTTCCTTTTTCTGCTCATTTGTTATTTTCTCTTCTACCCATGATGATCCTGGTTGTCAGGGTCAGCCCAGAAGGTGGAGTACTTCAACCATTCTGCCTCTTGAGGGTTTGTGATGGATGACTCCTGCATTGATATCAATATTGCAAAGCATATATGTGAAATTTATTTTTTCTTTGGGTAAGTCGATCGATTGAAATCAAAGAAGAGAATGTATGAAATATATGTTAATATCAATGCAAGCATATATATATATGTGAATATATATATAGTTAATAAGGATTCGAAAAGCATATGCATCAAGGCAAGAACCATGTCAAAGCATCTGCCTCTTGTGCTTTTGCACCCCGCTTAATTGTTTCACAATGTTCTTTAAATTGTGAAACAATTGTTATATCCAAAAGAGAATGAGCTCTTATTGTTATATCACGGGAAAGCAAGTACTCTGATGAGATATGTCTTTCAATACTTCCCCCGATCACACTCAATTCGATGGAATTGTTTGATCTTAAAGGATATCTTCTATAATTTTGCACGTGAGGGCCTGGGCTTCGGGGTGGTGAGACGAGATGTAACGCAGTCTTGTCAGCGCATCTGTTTTGGGTGTGTTGCACTCATTTTAATGTCATTTATGGTCATATAATCTCATAAATATGAGAAAATAATAAATAAATAAAATCTAGTACCTAATATAATTTTATGTTATGTCCTTATTATAGAAACCCTATTAGGAGGACAACTCTCCTATTAGCAGCAAAAGCTCCAAAATCAAATTGAATACCATACCATGGAACAAAAAAAAGGTTCCAGCTCCATAACTACCCCCTTTACTTTGATTTTGTTCAAAGGAACAGTAAAGAAAGTTCTAATTACAACTTCCAAAGTTGACTGGATCTGGTTTCATATTTGTGCTTTGTAACTTGTATACCCAATACCGAATAAGTATATTTCTTTGTAATAAAAATAAAAGGAACAAAGAGGAAATGTATGTAAGAGAAAGACAAAGAAAATGTATGTAAGAAAAGTTAAAAACCCTACTCTAAATAATGCTCAGAAATGTACAATACTTGTGCTATCATTAGGGAAGACGAACTTCATCCTCCTCGCTGATAGAATATATATTTGGCTAAGTTTTTTAAAAAATAAAATTTGAAAGGACTTTAAGCCTTGACCCAATAAAATACGGATTGGTATTAATTCCTTTTCTCAAACAATTTTACCCATATGTTTAAATAATATTAGACCATATAAGCAGGGAGGATGAAAATCGTCTTTCTAATAAAGTCCAAATATTGCCGTCCCTCAAAATTATCAAAGTCCAAAGTAATTTGTTTGGCAATATATATTTTTTTCTTTTTTTTCAGTAATCGGGGTGATCCGGGCCAGTTTACGTGCACCTCGACTAATCCCAGAATTCTGAAGTTAACGACCGGGTAAACCTCAGTGACCCAGACGAAAACGAGGATTTGAATCTAGGACCTCATAGTGAAGTTAACAATATATTGTTTGGCAATATATTGAAAGCACCAAAATATTGAAATGGAAACAAAAAATAATTAAAGAGAAAGGGATAAGGATTCTAGTGTTTCTCTCTTTAGTTTAAAATAGTAGCATAAAGTTGTATAATTTATCTTTGTTTTATCCTATCAAATCTCTTGTTATACCTTTTATACATCTATGCTTAGTATTTGATTGATGTTAAGAGACAAAAAGCTCATAAATTTCAGGGTCAAAAAGTTGATACTCACTTCTTTGGTGTGATCAGTTGAAGTGCAACCCATTATGAGTTCCTCTAAACCAGATGCAGACCTGCCTCCTATTTTATGATGCTGCTGCTGCTGTTGTTGCTGCTGACCGAAAGCAACATATACATATATATGTATATGTATATATATATGTACTAAATTAATTAGAACAAAAGAAAGCATAATCATCAACATTATCATGTTTTGTCTACAAACAAGAATGCAAAGTGAAACTATGATTTGTTTGTCTAGCAAATGCTATACATTCAGTCCAATAAGATCACAAGAGATTGCAATAATAAGAGTGTCTAGGAAATTTCTCTGAGTATGATAGGAAATATATAAATATATATATATATATATATATATATATATATGCATGGGGTTGGCTTGGATTGTGAAAAAATTGATTGGTTAATTACCTGGAAATTCTGGTTTTGGAGCATTATAGTGGAGACATGGAAGGAGTCCTCATGATCAAGAATGATGGAGGTGTGATGAAGGGGTACTACTGGTGATGAGATTATTGTAGATATAGGAAGTGAAGGTGTGCTGACGTGGAAGGCCTGATGATGTTGTTGCTGATGTGGATAGTCATGGCTCAGGTGATGTGGCCTTTGGATGTCATGCTCTTCGCACGTACCAAGCTCAGATGCAATATTGGCCTCTCTTGCAATTGGAACCTCTCCTATTCCCACCTGCAATAACCCACACCCACAACACAATTTTATACATAAAAATCATTGTTTGGTGCAACAATAATCTTGGAGAAACATCGTGAGAATGCCCTAAAATAATCTCAAAATTATGTTTCGTTCAGTTTTCTGAAAATAATTATCAACTCAAAAAACAAAAATTCATCCAAATGAGATCTTAGAGATTTTAAAAGACAAATATTCATAAACAAATCATTTTATAAAAGAGATTTCAGAAAACAGTTTTCAGAAAATATGGAGTAGTAAAAATTTTGGAAACATGTTATAATTTTATTATTTCATGGTATCTTCATTAAAAGTAGTACTCTATTTTTCAACTATAGATGAAGAAAACATTTCTTATCAAATGTTATTCAAAAAATGACTCATATATATATAAATGTTAGCTACATATAGGACATTAACAAAATTTACCAAAATAGAAGAATGACTAGAAAGTACATACAACAAAAGCTTGTATTAAAACTCAAATTTATAAAAAAAAATATATTAATACCTCATCAAAGCTTTTCCTAAAGGGGACAATATTGCTAAAATTGTCATCCTTCAACGGTTGAATATCAATGGCTCTATAACTTGACATTGCAGCACCAACCACAGCTCCACAAAGTTGATCATCTCTCTGCACAACTACTTCCTTGGACGAACAGCTTTCAACGCCGGTATCTCTTCTTCTATTAGCAACGTCGCCGCTACTTGCTTCAGCCACTAGCGCGCTCCGGTCTGATACATTGCACTGCCTTGGCTGAGTTTGATAGAATATCTTTGACACCACAAGCTCTCCTTCCCTCTCCTCCTCATGCTGTCCCAAGTGGTATTGGTGCATGACCCAATTCGTTTTTTCGGGTTTTCGATTCTTGCCAAAGTTTGTGTAGAGGACTAGGATTTTCTTGCACCCTTTTTGTTTACCACTCACCATCACAGGCCTTGTCTTGCCTGTTTTGTGCCACCTTGTTTCGCCGCCTTGTAGATCGCATTCGGTTTGGATTTTCCTTCTCTTTCTTGTACCTGTTGTGTATGCCTTTGATGGTCTGTGGAAGAAATGCCTACTCAAACCATCCCTTGTAACTCCTATAACACAATTTTAATTATTAATTGTTACCCAAAAAAAAAAAATTCAAAGTTAGGTTTACTTAGGTGTAACAAACATTAAAACAATTAATACAAGGCCTAACAAAGAAGAGGAGATTATTAACAAGACCAACCCTAAAAAAACCATGAAATTAATCAAGACTGAACCAACTATTTTGAATTGATTTATTTATTTACCTGGAAGTTTTTCAGGGTGAGTATAACAAATCCCATCTTCTCCTTCAATAGTAGGAATGAACTCATCAATGAGAGGGTGAGATTTGGAGGGTTTAGCTTCTACTTTTGCTTCAAGATGTTCAATCAATTCTTGATCTGTTGGATCAAATTTCACACCTGCCGGTAGACCTACCCAATCCTGCAAAATCCACTACTAAAATATTAAATTTCTGAAAATGAAATCAAAATTGAAGGGTAAATTTTTTTAAATTATATATTTTTTAAAAAAAAAGAAAAAAGAAAAAAGAAAAAATCCTTTAGTTTAAAAATAATATTAGTCACAGAATTAAACATCAAGCATAATTCTTATCTTGTTTGATTCTTCTTTTGTGAAAAAATCTTAATTATTCTTGAAGCAAAGAATAATTTTTTGTTAAATAAATCCGTACCGGCTTTCCTTGGAGCTTGTGTCCGCAGCCGGGGCACTGCTTGGATCCACAGAGCTGATGCTCTTCAATCTTTGAATCAATGAGATCAGAGCTGCTGATTGAGCCCAACTGATGACTCTTATTCATCAGTACTCTTGCCGGTGACACCACCTTTCTCTATATGTCAACTTATTTCTGATCACTTCTCATATCCAATTAAGCTCTCTATATACACTTCAAACTTTGATATCATAAAATAGTACCCCTATGCAAAGTCTCCCTATATTGAAAGAGATCTGATGTTGTGTCAAATAAAGAGAGAAGAAAGAACAAAAAACGAAATTGACAAGTAATGAAATTTTAACTATCAAGAAGATGAATAAGTCCTAAATCAGTATTTTCCAGGAAAATTCCATTGAAAACAAGAAATTGGAAAAAACCCATAGGAATATTTATGTTGGAAATTAAGAAGAAGAGTGAGAGTAGAGGGGAATGAGGTATAAAACCTGCTTTAACCATAGAAATCACCAGAATTCCCTCTACTTTAACTGAAGCCAGCTGAGAGATAAAGAAAAAGGTCCTTCATGCCCTTATATACTACACCTTTAACTCTTTGCTGATTTATTAAGTTGAACACAGTTAGAGAGAGAGAGAGAGAAGAGGATAGAAAGAAAGCAGTTTTTCTGAAGGTTCTGAGCAAGGCCTTCACACACACACACCCCTTTGTTTCAAGTGTGTCTTGACTAGTAAAGCAAAAGCTATGAAACCGCCTTCAATTTGCAGCTGTTAGTAAAAAGCACACCAATACCACTCTATTATATATTATCTAATTTTTCTGAAACATATATATATGATATAATATTCATATATATATAACTGTATTGTTTGTATTCCCATAGTAAAAGGGAGATATCAATATCAATAAAGTCACATGAATATTTGCCTAAGCTAAAAGTACAAATTTCATTTGCAATATATATATATATATATATGTGACACTTGTACCCATGAGTCATGACTAATTAATGAATACTCATTATTAAAAGGATAATACTTGGGTTAGGCCAGGTAAATAGGAGATTCCACCTTATATCATAAAATAAAAAGCATACGTGTTTATGTAAATAAAATAAAATCTTATATATTACAAGATTTCACCCCCCTCTAAAATAGGTAATTAATGAATTACTTGTATTTCTCTATTACTGTTTACCTTTTTAGTTAAAGAGGAAATTGTTCTTCTAAAACTTTGTAAAAAGTTATTAAAATATATATATATATATATATATATGGAGAGAGTTACAAATCATATAATATTCATTTAGATGGAAAAAGGGATTTTTTTTGTTAATATATGAATACAAATAGAAGAAAGATGACAGGAACTCACATGGGTTTTGAGCTAGAGTGCTGATCATGATTCTTTTGCCATGAATATATGAGGGAAGATTGCTTGACAAGCAAGGCAATTGAGCAGTGTACTTGATGGACCACCACCACTTCTTTCAATTAAATAATATCTTTAATGCATATAAAATCAAGAATACTTTTTGCTCAATATATATATATATATATATAGAAAACTAAAAAACAAAACTTCAAGAAGAAGCACCAAATAAATTAACTAATCTAAACTGAATTCAGGACCAAAGATTAAATATCACATATTGTCAATTCATTTATGTATAGGTCCATTCTGATATATCTTTCAGTGTTGCCTTTGTCTTTATTTTATGAAATTATGATACGGGGACATCTAATGTATCTCTTATTCACACTCATAAAATTAGTGTAAAATATATATATATATATAGGAGGACCACCAATGTGTATGGCCCCATCTTGGAGATCTCATCTCTCTAAAGTAAGCCCCAACTACTATTTGTAAATGGTCCAATAGCATTTGTAGAAACAGATGACCATGATTGCTGACTGCTCATGTGTCTGATGTTTTCTTTTGGCAATTATGGAATATGATTCATAGAACATATTTAATAACATATAATATATATGTATATATCCTATATATATATAGCCTAGGAGGAAATATCTATGTGATGCTATAGGAATTGAATCATAGGTCCAAAAACAAATCAACTTGCTTCTCTCTTTTTGTCCATAGTAATTAGGAAATTAAACAAATTGGTTGAGACTATAAATATATATATATGCACTAGCCAATGGGTTGGCTAATGACTAATATAGTACAGGGGCCCACATACCCTCACATTGGGTTTTCATGGTTTTCATTATGCACAATGTGCCACAATTATTTTGATAATTTGAGCATGGTTTTTTTCTCTTTTTTTTTTCTTTTTTTTTTCTTGGTATGTACTGAGTACTAACCGCCAACTCTTCCTCTTGTCTTCTTTAATGATAGAAATGATATATCATTCAAGTCATGGTTATGGATGACAAATCACTTAATTATGATGCTTAATTTTTTAAGTACAGTTGCCTCTATTTTTTTCGTTTATTTTCTATTTTCATGGAGCTTTATAACTCATTGTTCTTTCTATAGTGCGATAAGTAAATATGAAATACATATTTTATAAGATATACAAACATTTTTCTGAATGAAAGTGTTGAAAAGCAAGGTATCAGTTTTGACCTCATTTTAAGGGGAAAAAATGTGTTAATTTAAGGTGCATTTTTTTTATATTAAAGGCAATAATATGAGGACAAGTGTGTGTGTTTTATTTTTTTTTTGAAAGTTGAGAAACTCACACATCCTGTCTCCACCGAGGCTTGAACCCAAGACCTCTCATTTGAGATGTAGGGTTCGGTATCGCTTGACCATTAGGCCTTTGGTAGAGGACAAGCTTTTAGTGTTTAGGATTAATGACTAATGTTGAGTTAAGGCCTGGATTAATTGCCATTTTGTTGATACATTCGTGCCACAATGGGACAGCTTATATCACATCATATCATATATTGGGAAATGACATTTGAAGGCCCCGGGAAATTTACATTGCCAATCTATTCAATAATGTTGAGAAATATAAGGACAAAAGAGTTCATTAATGAGGGACTTGCTTTGTACTTGATTATATTATATATGGCTATACTTGGAAGCTTGTGAGTTGTGATCATTTCATTTACTCAATTCCTTTTCTTTTGTAATCTGGGTGTGAAACTTTAGTTTGTATTCTCAACATTCTTAATATTCTG
The DNA here is from genome assembly GCA_963922005.1 of Cornus suecica. Classification (NCBI taxonomy): domain Eukaryota; kingdom Viridiplantae; phylum Streptophyta; class Magnoliopsida; order Cornales; family Cornaceae; genus Cornus; species Cornus suecica. The sequence goes on from OY998240.1 coordinate 4,937,295, forward strand.
ATAACCAACCTACATTACAAATATATATGAAAAAAGTTTATATACATATATATATATATGCTTGTGATAAAGGAAAAGGAGCATATGAAAATGGTTTGGGTTATGGTTGCGTTTGTTTTTTAATTTTACAAATATGAACACCCACCCTATGCTTATATCCAAGTTGAATTTAATTAATGAACAGAAAATAAAAAATAAAAAATAATAATAATATACAAAATAGGAAGAAAAAAATAATAATAAAAGAGAGAGGATTAAAGAAACGCAAAGTAAAGATAGGATAGAAATAGAAATAGAGATAGAGATATATATGGAAAAGTGGGTTACGTAGAGGTTTGGATTTACAAGTATTGTGGTGTGAGTTGGGTATGACTTATGCCATAGAGATAGGGGTCATCACGAGTTAGGTTCATCTAATTTTTGGCCCATTCTATTCTATGCTCTATTTTTCTTGCTTCTCTTTTACTCCATTCTCAGTTTTGACTTCTGCTTCCATTCATACTTTATCTATCCCCTCGTTTACTCCTTGTTTAATATCAATCTTTATACCAAAAATTAGGGTTTTGATCATATATATATATATATATATATATATATAAGTAAATTAAGGAATAAAGCAACCAAAAGAAAAATGCAATCCAGTCTGAGCCAAATTTTGATCTTACTTTGCGAATACAACTCACCCAAGTTTTTTAGCGATGGTATTTATCTATAACTTAGGGTACATATCTATAACTTTACATATATTATATGCGAAAAAAATTAATCAGTTCATTTTACTCTAAGCATATAGATGATTTTTTTTTCTCTCCAAAACTTTTTATACTTGTTCAATTATTGACATAATACTTTCTGCTTTACGAGGCTAGGATCAACCTGGTTTTATTAACTTAAAACCTCATGATATAAAAATAAATTCAACAAGTACAGTTCAATCAATAAAAAAGCGAAGTAAATTGTTATTCTACATTAAAATAATCAAATAATGATAATAATTCTGGGAGAATGGTAACTCACCATTTCTACATAAAACTAACACTGACAGTTTAGTCAGTATTGTTTTTGAAATGTGAGAAACGAACTGTTATTTAGCTATTCTTGAGAGGAGGCAAATGTAAATATCCTTACCTTAAACCATATAAAAGATTTCAATAACAGTAAGGACCCATAGAAATATAGAACCATACGAAGGCCCCCAAAAGGCTAGCTTAATCATGCAGATTTAAGCTTTGTGTCATTGCCACAAAAACACCAATTCAGTTCCAATAAAAACTAGCGAATGACAGTATAATAAATTCTCATGGACATGGGAATTGAAAGACATGGTCCATTAGCACCATAAAAACAAAAAATACCAAAAAAAATACAGGGATACACGATTAAATAGAGCATGCAACTGCAGCTTTGCCCAGGATAAACAGGTTATTACCAAAAACCGAATTCTACCATATTTCCTTATTTTTCACAGCTACTGGATGCAAGAAACTCCGAAAATTTTGCATATGACCAAACAATCAATGATCACAGCCAATGTGTTCACCCAAATAATTATATGTTCCAATTTCATTTTGAACGGAACTTGCTGCTGACTGCCTCGTAGCTCGGGAAATAAAGAACTGCCAGAAATGAAAAAATATGAGAAATACCTTGGCACCAAAATATGATGAAATATATTCAGAAAAGCGTTTGGTAGTAAACGCGTAAATTACCATCTCCATAAGATGCCATCGTAAGGGGGGAAGAAAGAAGCTTTTGGGAAATTGAAGTGATATCCTTTAGTGTAACTTCATCTATAGCCTTCAGGAAGTGCTCCAAAGGTTTCCTGAGAATATGAATCGACAACCATTTGAAAAGCAAAAATAATAGACCAGTCAATTGGTACAAGCAATGAAGATACATAAGCAATATCAGGTTTCATACTTTGTACCAAATGTCAAAAATCTCTCTATGTTATTAGTAAGGAATAAAAGCTAGGTTGAGGTGTGGCAAGCTTTTAGCTCTAAACAATCAGTCACATGACGCTTGAAGAACCATGTGTAGGCCAGCAAAGTTCGAAATTGTTGGCAAACATGTGTGGAAGTGTTACTATCTGAATGGAATGCCGTTTACTTGAAACTTGCAAAATGTTTCTGATTGTTCTATGAAGTACTTCAAAGATGTCAGAGGAAATGGAAAACTATAGCGATGGTGTTGAGATGGAGTTCAAGTGATTTCACAATGTCAGTGCAGGACAAAGGAAAAGATGCATATATTCCAACATAGTGAAATTTTGAAAAGGGTGAAAACAACAGTAGAAAATAAATTAAAGCTGTGGGGAAAAATCTATCTAGATTTATCCATATCTATATCTCTACTATTATAAACGTGCAAGGCACTTTTTGAAATCCTATCCATTTTCACTAATCGCTGCTAGATCTGATCACTCACTCACTGAGAAAGTATATAGTTACTCAACTTTACATTGTCAAAATATAGTTTTGTTTTCTACATGTATACAAATTTTTTATGTTGATTTTCAGAAAAGTTAAACATAGATTATGATGAAGGAACCATTGCAAATATGAGAGAATTAAAACATAGTTCATGATGTGAATCTGTATTTAAATTCTTCAGTGAGTTTTCACGCTCCCAGCAGTAATTTGAGAGAGATTGACAGGGCTTAGCCATAAATGTGCTCTTGAAAATGCATTTTATAGTCTATATCTCAACAGAAAGAGCAGGCTCACAATCAGCATAAAACCCCACAAAATCTTTTGTTCAAAATTTCAAGTTCAACTATAATCAAGTACCACATTCAAGCAGAAAAACAAATACTGTTATGTAGAATGCAATACAATAGTCCACAAAGAAAAATAAATACTCATTACTCGATCCTTACCTTTCACCATATGTCAATACTTGTCTACCTATATCTTCCGATGCAACCATCTGCAGAGAATACCCCTCAACAGTGAGACATTGAATAAATATGCTTGATGCAGAAAAAAGGACACAGTTCTGAATAGAAAAAAAAATGCAAATTAGACTTCACAAATGGAGGAAATTTGCTTACTCTGGATTCCAGGTTCATAAGAATCGCAGACCTCGTCGACTGTTTGGCACGATCTAGCTGTACCTGGTCAACTGCAGGGCAGAGGGGAAGAAGATAGAATTCGAGTTGAGAGTAATAGCGCTTGAACAACTAACAAGCCATTATGTACGATGAAATTACAAGCCAGTCTTGTTTTTTGTTTTATATAAACCACTATTCTTCTTGGTTAAATAAGAAAATAATCGTATAAACATGGAGTATGGTTTTAGGCAAGAAATCCCCAATAAACAAATAGGCAAGGCACACTACAAAAGGTAATAGGTAAGAAAGCAAACCATGTCCAGGTGTTGCCACTGCAAGAAGTTCGTTCACTGCTATATCAACGGCTCTAGATGCAAAATCAGAGTACTGAAACCAGAATATTTAAGCATCCTTAACTTTTAATCAGCATAATGGTAGAAACAAAACCAAAAAAATGAGATCCAATGTAAGCAGATATCTTTCAAAGTGATTCCAAGCCTATAATAGTGTAGTACAGCTTCCTGTGCCAATTATATGATTAAAGTTTCTTTGTAGAGCTCCTAAAAAGACAATAGATAACAAGAAGGAAAGTGTTATTTTATCATAAGAACTTGAGGAATCATCATCATATTCCCACTTATGCACCCAATTCAATCACGTAACCATAGTTAAGATATTTCATATAAATCCCAAAGCAAAAATATTCAGTCCATCCAACAGGTATTTTGCCTTTGACAAATACAACATCTTAATTCTTCAATTTTATTTCAATAGTTGATTTGTTTAATGTTTTTGATTTGTTATAGTACAGCCCATTAGTTTTAAATTTTGCCAAAGTCCAACCTTGGCCACCCCATATATATTAGCGCACCCCATTAGTCTTAGCCATCTAATAGCAATGAACTATCAGCCCTCTTGTAATATAACATTAGCCAAACCGAGCTGTATGATCATTTTATTACTATATTTTAAGACCAGCCTAATAACCTCTTGTACTATAATACGTGCCCAAATGTAAGATAATATATACATATATATAACATGCAATTTAACCCAAAACTATACGACAAAGAATAGACTTGGAAAGCACCAAACAGAGAACATGATTGCAACGGTCCAAAAGCTTTACAACAATCATGCATTCAGCTGGTGATTTTTTTTTCCTTTGATCTATTTTTTATATAAGAAAAAAGTATGTGAAGCTTTGGCTACATGTATTTTTATATACAAATAAAAAGAATAATAGGATTTTGATATTCAAATAGTTAAGCATTAGATATTCCCTGTGACAAAATATCTAATACCACCCACCACCAAACTATAGACGCCATGCTCAGGCCCTGACTAGAAGTTACACAGCACTAATAGGAGGAACCTGAAGTGCAGGCGTGGAGTACAGGTATATGTTTTCGGAATTTCTTTATAATGCTGGTACATTAGCCTCTTTCATATTGCTTCATCATCCTTCTAAACATTCATAGTCAAGCATGTAAGGCGCACAGCCACACATGTGATTGATAGCCACAGTCTCGTGCCCCAACAAGGAATCCTCGAATATGGTGTATGGATTTTATTTGGGACTAATTAAGCAACTCACAGAAGCAACAATTCAACATGTCTAAGATTTTGTGAAATTAAAGGGTTTTTTAATGCATGAGAGAACTTTTGTTTTTAATATAAAAAAAAGAAGTAAATAAATAAAAATCATCTCAATCCAAATTATAGGAGTTCAAAAAGAGTAGGCTTACAGTGGTAGCTTGAATTCCGAATATTCCAGTGTTATTGTAAATGCTGTTGAATGCAGAAAACGAATGAATTTCTGGATGCTCATTCAAGACACGTAGATCTGCTTATCATATAATCACAAATATTTAAATCCACGTCAGAGAACCACGAAAAATAAATCATAAAAAATTACAACTGATACATGAGTGAGAAGACAATAGATAAAGAATGATAAAACAGAAGATACGTTTTCATAATTAGAACTAATAACAAGGGTGGTATGCAACAGTGTACAATCACTGCGATAACAACTAATGATGTCTGCCTAATATGAAGTTACTATATAGAGGATTTGTAAGTATCTCAAGCTCAGAAATATATCTATCAATTATCATGTATATGGGAACTTACATAGCCGGGAATACATCCCTTTTCCTGGACCTCCAGCAGAGAAAGACCCGCCTCCTCCCATTAGCATCTGTAATAAGTATTTATTATTATGGTTCCTCAGCTGGCACTACGATAAAAGGCACTAGAAGGAAACTGAAGTGGCAAACGAACCAGAAAGATGTGCACTAGTTATTTATTAATGTCTTGAAATAAGAAGCAAAGAGTTGAAGCAAATCCAGTCAACATAGAAACTTAATAATGGGGTAAATTACCTGAAGAACAGTCAATATCATAGCTTCCTTCTCCTTGTACCATCCGCCAGGAGCTTCAAAGGCAAGAGCAAAGTGTACTTTCTGCAACATAGGAAGAAAAAAAAATGTCAAAAATTCACAACTTTTATAAACCGAGAAAGGCACGGATTATATAACAATAAGGTTTTAGATGGAATTGTTACATACCCCAGATTCACCTTGACAGCGAAAATCACCACCAACATATGCTGATTTTGGCTCTTGAGGACGAGGAACACTGGGTAGATCAGACAGAAGTGGTTCTGCAATTTTTAAAAGCTCCTCATGTTCAACACCAGAAGCTGCAAGTACCATCCGAGGAGCAGTATAATTTTCCTGAAATTATCACAGAAACCTACAGTAAAAAAATGGAAAACCCCCAAAAAGTAACAGAAGAAAACAATAAAAAAAAAAACTCTATTTGGGCAGCAGTTCAATTATATTAGGAGAACCCCTAAAGTGTTTATATAAAGATCCTTTGAACTCACAGCAACGAATTGCTCCAAAATTGTACTATTCAATCTGGTTACTGCAGACTCGGGAGCCAAAATAGGATTTGCCAATGCACCGGAATAACCAGCAGAGTGAAGTGCCTCTAACAGCAAGCCTTGAGGATTGTTGGAAGCTTCTGCGATCTCGGCTTTAACCTTTTGAAGCTGTAGAAGAGACTCCCCAAATGGTTAATAATTTGCATGACATGAATACAACAGCAGATGCATAACAAGATAAACAAGGTTACCTGTTCGTTGACCTCCCAATCCAGGAACACAGGATTCCTCACAGTGTCAATTAGTAGCTCTACCATTTGAGGAACGTAAGTCTTCAGAGCATCGTACGTGTACCCCATCTGCTCTCGAGACGCTGAGGCTGTTACATTGCCCCCGATTGCCTCTACTTCACGAACAATGCGCAAGTGGCTCCTGTTTGCTGTGCTCTTAAAGGCCATACGTTCCAAGAGGTGTGTGGCCCCCATCGAGATTGGTGACTCGTAGATCGAGCCACAATCAACATATAACCCAATTGAGGCTGCAGGAGTCTATCCAGTCAAACAAAGTAATCAACTTGTTAGGACACAAAATACTTGCAGTATATCAAGAAGAAACATAAGGGCCCATACGTACCGCAGATGTTTCCGAGGCTATTTTAAAGCCGTTCGGAAGAGTTGTTATCTTGGTCTTACCGGGTTCGACATGATCTGGAAGTGGAGGTGGGACTGCAAAACCTTGAAGAGGCAAATCTAGTGGAGGGAGTTTAGTGGAACTTTCCCCAGTAAGCCAGCTAAAGAAGCCCCCTGAAGAGGGTTTTGTGGCAACAGCACTAGAACTTTCAAACCTTGCTAGCGTCCTATTGCCCACACGACCCTACTCTCATAGTTCAATATTAAGAGTCAGAACATAACACATTTCCACTGTATTGGCCTATTCTTACATAATTAATGACAATAATAAAATACAGATGCTCTAGTACAAGATTAAAAATTAAATAGAAGTATCAAGCTAATATCATCAAAAACCCAACAGCAATGGACATCTTTTCCAGAAAATTTTCCTCTGCCCAAAAGATTGCACTTTTTCCAGATTAAACAAACTTTTAGAACAATGTAATGCTAGATAAGCAAACCATCTAAATTCCCAGAAATCTCTTCCCACACTATTTTGTTGCCATATGAATGACCGAATGAAAAAGAAGTAATCTTTTATATTTTGTTTCATCTTCAGATTTCCTATGTCTATTAATTCCAAAAAATCAAAAGGGCTTAACCAAGTTAAGTACTTTTTTGTGTAGTAGACTTACTATTTCATTCAAGTAAAAGTTAACCAGATTAAACTACGAACACTTTCAACGATTCCAATACAACCTAAGAGAGCTATAATGCAAAATACATCAAAGCATGACCAAAAATGTAAATCCAACTGCTTATTTCCAGTATTTTCCCGGGAAACAATCGGAACCTCACCTATTAATATACAGAATCAATAGACCAAGCACACATATATACACTAAACAAAATCCCCAATTATTAGGTTTTCCAAGACTTTCACAGCGAAAATTGGAGCTTATTACATTATACAAGAGTCGTCCGAGCAAGTAGAATCGATGCCACTGAACATCAGTCAATCAGATCTAGAAACGAAACCGATATGCACTCAATAGGTTCAAAAGAGTATGAATCACAACCACCAAACACCTAATACACACACATATATACATCAACATATACATATACGCATATAGATATAGGAAAGATATATGGAACTAGGGTTAGGGTGTAGATATAGTTCTGACCTTGAGAGCCCTAAGGCGTAAAGCGGCGGTTCTGTACATAATTACGATCAATCAGTCCTGTTGAATCGTTTGTGTTTTCGTGTTGTCTCTGTAGATCGAGGTTGTGGAAGACACGGTGGAGAAGAGGACTGATGAGTTTGGGGGCTGTTGTGGTTTGAGGGAAGAACCGAGAACAGAGAGTGAGGACCCAATTACGTCGCACGTGAGAGTTTTATGCAGACAGGGTTGGGTACCACCTGCTTACGGCACGTGCGAGGATGTTTTTCATTTTATTTTATTTTTTGCAACCCTAAAGCTCAAACAATTCCCTTCATTTTCTAGAAATATCAATGACTTCCCCTTAAATATAAGGGTTAATTTCAAGAAACTCCCTTATACTATCAATCAACTAACCCCACTGTGTCCATTTTGCCTCTTATATTATTCAATTTCATCATTATGCCCCCTCACCTCACATTTTGAGTCAAAATGCCTAAATTACCCTCAATAATATAAGGGGTTTAGTGAAATCAACCATTTTAAAAAATTATTTTTCAAAAATTAATTATATTTTTGGCAAAAATTATAAATTAAAAAATATATATTTTTCGGAGGGAGTATATTATTCTCCAAAATATGAATTATTTCAGAAAAAATAATATATATTTTTTGCAAAAAAAATCATATTTTGGAATATAATAGTATATATTTTTCATAAAACAATTATTTTTCAGAAAATATCATATTTTGGAACACAATAGTATATATTTTCCGCAAAAAAAATATTTTTCGGAAAAGATCATATTTTGGAACATAATATATATTTTTCGGAAAAAAAAAATCATATTTTGAAACATAATAAATATTTTTTCACAAAAAAAATATTTTTCGGAAAAAAACTATATTTTGGAACATAATATATATTTTTCGGAAAAAAAAATCATATTTTGAAACATAATATATATTTTTTGAAAAAAAATATTTTTCGAAAAAAAATCATATTTTGGAACATAATATATATTTTTTTTCAAAAAAATTATTTTTTGGAAAAAAATCATATTTTGGAATATAATATATATTTTTTCGCAAAAAAAAAATCATATTTTAGAACATAATATATATTTTTCACAAAAAAATATTTTTCGTAAAAAAATCATATTTTGGAACATAATATATATTTTTCGAAAAAAATCATATTTTCCGAAATATATATATATATATATATATTAAAATTTATAGTTTTTACGAAAAATATAATTTATTTTCGAAAAATAATTTTTTTAAGGGTTGATTCACTAAACCCTCTTATATTATTAAGGGAGGGTAATTTAGACATTTTGACTCAAAATGTGATGAGGAGGGGGCATAGTGATGAAATTGGATAGTATAGGAAGCAAAGTGGACACGGTAAGAGTTAGTTGATTAAATTGAATAACATAGGGGGTTTCTTGAAGTAAACCCTAAATATAAACATATGAAAACCAAAGTCTGTCAATGTCATCATATGTAGTGTCTGGTATTTTTATGTCATAATTAAAAAATTTGTTAACAATTAAGTGTTTATGTGATTATATGCAAACTTTGACTAAACAAGAAAATAGTAAAAATTATTTTGAAATAATTTTTTTCGAAATAATTTTTTTAAAAAATACATATAAAAGAAGGGTAGGTTGGTCTTTTCATATCTTTATGGATAAACAAATAGGTCATCATACATATTTAGGGGTAATTTAATCATTTTATATTTTAAATTTTGATTGAGGGAGTGAAAGTGTAACTAATAAAATAAGTGAGTGTAAAAATATAATTTATTAAACATTAAATTTTTAAAAACAAACCAATGTCAAATAAGTTTTTAAAAATGGATCAATGTCAAATTACCCCAAATTATAGGAGTCAAAAAACACCCTTGTTATAATGCATGTTTTGGTTTGCTTTACTACGTCAGTTTAGTTTACATATTGTTTCAAAATTAATACAATTTCTATTTTACAGTTTGATTTCAGTTACATTTTCTTCATACTCAATCCAAACATAAATTTAAATCATTGATACTTTTTTCTTTTCTCTCATAATTAAAATTCTCATTTATTTTCTTTCTTGAGAGTAGTTTATCCAAACAAGCCTAAAAGAATTTAACGGAGTAAATCATTAACTACATAGTTATAGTTAAACAACTATTCAACAATTTAGGCACTTGAATGTTATATTTCACAATGATAAAAAATAAAAATAATAAAAAAATGTTATATTTCACTACTTCATAGACCCTAAAAAAAAAAAACTCATATTTGACTTTGCCCAGAACTTTTGCCCATCTTATATTCTCAATGAATCAATATCATTTTGCAATGTTCATCTATTCTCAGAATATATTAAGATTTAGTTTTACTCATATGTGTTTATATTAGAATTGGGATTTTTAATCTCCACATACTAGTCACCTATTTTATATTATTTTGTTCAACACTTCTCAATGTCCTCATCTCTTATATATATCTATATCTATCTATTAATATATATATATATATATATATACTATTCTAAAATAAATCGTTGAAGTTATGATCCTAAATATATTTGGAGTCTTATTTGAATAGTAAAGATAGATGTTTAATTGATGAAAGTAAAATACAAACACTTATACATTATATACTCACTTTTAATATGAATCCTTATATTTAATTTAAGGGTCATATTCTAAAATCACTATATCTCTCTTATATATATCAAAACCACTCTATTTATATTTAATTCTTTTAATACCACCAACATAAATTCAAAAAAAGTAATTAACTAAGCAATAATGGAAACCAAATAAATACAAAACTTGAGTTTTATTGTCTTCACCCATCATTGTTAAAACTGAAAATTCATGAGAACTGAAGTTGCAAGCTAATAATACTATTTTTCTACATTTTTTATTTATTATTTTTATTAATGAAGAGTTGTATATATTATTTATATTTTATATGAGGCAACAAAATATGGGTTAACTTCATTTACACCTCTTAAGATTTGTTTTAACTTCAATCACACCCCCTCAAGTTTGAATATCTTTAATTACACTCCCTCAGATTTGAGATTCTCATCACTTATACCCCTTAACGATGACATCATCCTAATTTTTTTTGTAAATACCTAAATTACTCTCAATGGGATAACCTAGAGCTGTTTGGAAACAAGGATATGTAATTTTATTAATTTGACCCCTCCAATAATTTAATCATTTAATTTGTATTAAATTTTAAAAATATGTATAAATTTCAAAAATATATATATTAAAATTTGAAAATAAATATAAAATTAAAAAAATATATAAATTTCGAAAAATATATATAAATTTAAAAAAACATATTAAATTCAAGACAAATATATAAAATTAAAAATATATATATAATTCAAATAATATATATTAAATTTCGAAAATAAATATAAAATTTTCAAAAAACATAAAAAATTCGAAACAAATATATAAAATTAAAAAAAAACATATAAAATTCAAATATATATATTAAATTTCGAAAAAAATTATAAAATTCGAAAATAAATATAAATTTAAAATATATATATAAAATTCGAAACCCCCAACACTAACCCCAAATATTCAGAAATAAATATTTTATTTTTTTGAAAACTAATTTTTTTAATTTATGAATAAAAATTAAATATACTACGATCATGTATTTGATACTACCATACTATATTCTCTATGCACATATAGGGGCTGCCCCATTGGCTTGTTTATTGGAACATGTTCCAAATTGGCTTCTCTGCTATAGGTTTATTACTAGTTTTTTTAGCTGTCCTCTGGCTATAGATGTATTAATAAGGGTTATAATGACGTAGGTCTGCTTATACTCTATTTAAGATTTGCGTCCTTCATATATGTTGTTCTGTTTAGACCTAGATTTTTGCCTTGTGTTAACTGTCAACCTAGTAATTTAGTAAACTACTTGAATACATTACATATTTTGAAGGCATATATACAGGCACTTTTGGGTCCTTAGCTAGAGCGAGAATCAGTCTTAAGAAGAAACAATTGCAACTGATTGTCCTAAAACGATCAGGTGATATCAAGAGGAACTGGTCTATGTTGAAGATGATCTAATGCATGGTTCTTCACTAGTTGATTAGAAAATATTTGCCATTAGATAATCTGTTTTAGTTTATAGAGGTGTTATTATCCCATCAAATCAGAAAAAGGTAAAATGGGTTGCTTTTGTACAACACATTCAGGTCATGTTTGGTAGGCGGTCTTTCTAATTTGGTTTGAGTCTGTTTGGTAAGCGGTCTGGTCTTACTATTTATTATAATATTTATTTATGTATTATTTCTTTATTTATTTATTATTTCTTCACTTTATAATATATTTTATTATTTATATTATTAAATTATTATTTATATTATTATTTATTAATTTATAAATATATTCTATTTATTTATTATTATTTTATTATTTAATTCATTTTATTTATAAATTATTTATTCATTTTTAATTATTTAAAAATATATTTTATTAATTTAATATTAATTTATTATTTTTATACTCATTTTTTATTATTATTATGAAGTATTTATTTATTATTATATTTACTCATTATTTATTATTATATTTATTTATTAGTATATCTATTTATTGTTTATTATTATTATTTATTTCATTTTGTTTATTATTTATTATTTTTATTATATTTTTAAATATGTTTTATGTAATTTATTATTTATTTTATTAATTTATTATTATTATTTATTATTTAGTCCATTTTTTATTATTATATTTATTTATTGTTATTGTATTCATTTTTTATTATTATTATGTTTTATTTAATTTATTATTTATATTATTAATTATTCATTTTTAATTATTTATAAATATATTTTATTATTTATTCATTTATTTATTATTATTATATTCATGTTGTTTATTATTTATTATTTATATTTTATTTTTAAATTATGTTTTATTTAATTTTTTATTATTATTTATTCATTTTTAATTATTTATAAATATATTTTATTAATAAGACCAGACTGAACCAGGTTGAACCATCAAAAAATCTGGTTCCAAAAACACCCCATTTGGTTCAATTTGGTCTCATTTGGTCTGATTTCAAATTTTGAGACCAAGTCCAAACAAATATGGTCTGGTCCCTGAAAACAAAGACCAGACCAAACCAGGTGAAACTAGACAGCCTACCAAACAGGCTCTCATACATAATTGGATCCCTTATATTGGAATTATGTACATTCAGGCAATGAGTTGCTTATGCTTCTTTTAGGTTATGAGTTTGCAATCCTTAATCCTTAAGAATTGTTTTAGGTACGTACTCAAGCAGTTCTACTAGACTCCGTTACTTACTATAATATTAGTAAGTAAGGAATCATGGATAAAGGCGGAATGCACATTCAAAACAGGTTATTATTACCCAAAGTAACCTTATTTACAAAATTTTGAACATTGTACCCCTAGTTTTTGCTAAAATCCAACATTCCAATTTTTAATTGTAGAGCATTAAAAGAGTACAAAACTGGAGCTCAAAGGTTTGTCCATTGTACAAAAAATAATGCAGGGACTCGGGATAACATTTTATGTCCCTACATAAAATGTTTAAATTCAATGTATCAACTATATGTTACGGTGTATGAGCACATAATGATACATGGAAATGATTCAACATACACTACATGGGTCTTTCATGGAGAGAAACAGGGTGCAAATGAAGAAAATAAAGGCAATGAGGATGGTGTGGAAAGGGATGAAACATATAATATGTTTCAAGATGCATATTTTGAGGGTGAAGACAACACTGCTACTGAGCTTAATGATGGAAGTAGAGATGATGAGTTCCAAGAAGCGTTGGAATTTGCCGAAACTCCTTTATATCCTTATTGCAAAACCTTCACAATTATGTCAGCAATAGTTACTCTATATAGGCACAAAACAACCCATAACCTATCTAATATTGGATATGATGAGCTCATTAGCATTCTTCGTGTTATGCTTCCGCCCGATAACAGAATTTCTAACGGAATGTATGCAACAAAGAAGTTATTGAAGACATTTGATTTAGGATATGAGAAAATACATGCATGTACCAATGATTATTGTCTATTTAGAAAAGACAAAAAGGACATGGATGCATGCCCAAAATGTTGAACTTTGCGATGGAAAGTGAATGCACAGTCTAACAACATTCAAGAAGGGGTTCTGGCGAAGGTGTTATGGTACTTACCGATTATACCAAGATTTAAGCGATTATTCCGATCAAAAGAAAAGACCAAACAAATATTATGGCATTCGACTCACAAAAGTGAAGATCGAAAGATGCGACATCTAGTTGATTCACTGGCATGGGATATAATAAATAGAAAGTGGCCGTGTTTTTCATTAGAACCTCGAAATTTGAGGCTTGACCTTGCTGCAAATGGGGTCAACCCATTTGGTAATCTTAGTACTAAACATAGTTGTTGGCCGGTGAATTTAGTTATCTACAATTTTGACCATTTGCAATGCATGTCTAAAGAGAACTTGATGTTGACATTATTAATCTCAAGACCAAAGCAACCAGGAAATGATATTGATGTGTTTTTGGCTCCATTAGTGGAAGATTTGATGGAGCTATGGAAAAAAGGTGTTGAGGTGTATGACTCATTCACCAATTCCATGTTTAATTTGAAAGTAGTTTTGATGTGGACAATTAATGATTTACCAGCCTATTCGAATCTAGTTGGTCAAGCAACAAAAGGTAAGTGTGGTTGTCCAGTGAGTGCTAACAACACGCTTGTGGAGTGGTTGTCATGTAGTAAGAAGACTGTGTATAGGGGCGTTCGGGTATTTCTTCCATTAAATCACCCATATAGAAAGAAGAAAACATGGTTTGATGGAAAAGAAGAATTGAGGCTGACACCTAGATTATTATCTGGTTTAGATATTTATCATCGTGTCAAGAATTTGGAGAATAATTGGGGGAAATGCAAAATAAGTGTTGAATCTCAATAGAAAATTCAGAAAAAGCGCAAGAAACCCGAACAAAAACCTCCCAGGAAGTGCAAGAAATCACAACAAATGGGGGAGGAAGAGGAGCTCGGAGATGTTGATCCATTTTGGCCATGGAAGAAGAAGTCTATATTTTTTGACTTGCCATACTGGGAGGTATTAAATTTAAAGTTATCATTACATTTAGCTTCTTTGGTCGTTATTATTTATTTTAGAAGTTCAAATTCCTTACTAATAATTTTATTATTATTTTAATGTTAGGCATTACCTCTACGTCACAATTTAGACTTAATGCACATTGAGAAAAATGCTTGTGAGAGCATTGTCGGTACTTTATTAAATATAAAAGGAAAATCAAATGATGGACTCAACTCTCGTATGGATTTACCAAAGATGGGCATTAGGAGTGATTGATACAGAACACTAACCCCTCATATTGTAATGTTGCACCTCAAGTTTCATCTACTGAAGATATGATTGGAAAGACATGCAAGTTATTACATTATAATGGAACAGGATCAGTTGTTGCTGAGGGTGAAATTGATTCAACGAATCCAAATGATCTCATAGGTTTTGCTCCTCTTGGTTCTGAATGTTGGAAAATGTATATCCTTGAAATTATGGATCCCGGTGTGCCTTTATATAGGCCTCAATGTACACTTTTTGATTTGAAATAGGCTCATGGTTGTACAATTGCATGGCCTATCAAATTCATTAAAATTTGTAAGTAAATCAAGTATTCTCCCGCTTTAAGTATAGTTCTCAGTGTTCCATTCTCTATTCAATTATTATTGAGATGTTATATTTTTCATTACCCTTACTTCCTTTGCTTTAATATTTGTAGGATATATGTTGAACTTTAGACTGGAGTTGCAGTTGGTTATTTGTTGGTGAATATCTTCAATTTTTTGCTGCAAAGTGTCTCTTGAAGAAATTAAATACAAGTGTGGTAGCAAATAGACAAACAGAAGATTAGAATTTTTTGAAGTAGTTTAATAAGATGTGCAAGGTGGATTGTGCATAATTTTAGTTTTTTTGACATTATACTGCTTGTTTTTGACACATTTGTTGTGCTTATTGAATTGCACTTTTATAGTTATAAATTTATGAAATTAATATATTTTGATGTTTGTCTTAGTAATTATTTCTAATTCAATTTTATTTTGTGAAAATGTTTGTGGATGGTTACTTTCAGGTTTTGTTGGTAATTGTATAATATTGGCTAGGGACTATTTATTTTTTAATATATATATATATATATAGATACATACACAAACTTCAAAATACGGACTAAACCCCTTGTAAAATGTCATATTTTGAAGGCCTTCTACCACAAACACAAAAAGTAGAAGAATTATATAGCATTATACAACGGAAAAAGATCGTGGTGGAATGTCCTACATTCTACCATAAGTTTTGCCCGTGGTAGATTGTCATATAAATTCACCACTTTTTTTTTGTTACATGGTGGAATGTCACACGTTCTACCACAAGTTTTTCCCATGGTAGAATATCATATAAATCTACCACTTTTTCAGTGCGTGGTGGAATTTCATACATTCTACCACAAGTTTTGCCCGTAGTAGAATGTCATATAAATTTACCACTGTTTCTGCACGTGGTGGAATATTAAACATTTTACCACAAACATAAATCGTAGTGAATTGTCAAAATAAAATATCACATGCGAGAACCGTAGTGGAATGTTAAACATTCTACCATGGTTTTTGTCCATGATTAAAAACTTTAGTTTTCACCATGGTTTGCTAACCGTGGTGAAATGGGCTTGAGAAACAACCATATGGGCTTATACTACCAGCAAAAACCGTGGTGGAATTCAATTTTGCCCGTAGTAAAAAGTGTTTTTTCTTGTAGTGTACAATTCTTCATTAATAAATTAATAATAATAAAAAAGAAAGATGAAGAAAAATAGTACTATTATCTTGCAACTACAGTCTTCATGAATTTTCAGTTTTAATGATGATGGAGTGAAGACAATAAAACTGAAACTTTGTATTTATTTGGTTTCCATTATTGCTTGGTTAATTGCCTTTTTTTGAATTTATATTGATGGTATTAAAATAATTAAATATGAAAATAAAATATAGATAGAATGATTTTGGTATATATAAGAAAGACATAGTGGTTTTAGAATATGATCCTTATATTAAATCTAAGAATTTATATTTAAAGTGAATATATGTTATCAAGAGAACACTACTGCTATTATAAAAATGTGAGGGTTTGATAATATTTCTATACAATTTTTAAATATATATATATATATATATTTAGTTTATATATGCATTATTATGAAGTGTAATTCCAATGAGTATTTCATGAGACACGGAGTAAGGATATAATTACATAACATTTAGGGCTCGTTTGATTTCTGGTCTGGTTTTGTCTGGTTATATTGGTTTTGTTTAGTCTTGTGTGGTTTTGTAAAGAGTAGTGGCCAGCGGGCCCACCATGAATTATATATATATAGAAAAAGAGAGTAAAGAAGAAAAAAAGAGAGTAAAGAATAGTGGTCAGCGGGGCCCACCATGAATTATATATATATAGAAGGGTAATTTGCACTAACACCCCCTAAGGTTTGATTTTGCTTGCCATGACACCCCAAATAACCAAAATACCCTTCATAAAATTCGAAAATATTAAGGATAATGTGAAATGACCTTTATGCCCCAACCCCAAATATATAAAATTTTGAAAAACATATATATAAATTCGAAAAAATATATAAAATTCAAAAAAATGTATAAAATTCGAAAACAAATATTTAAATTTTGAAAAAAATATATAAAATTAGAATAAAATATATAAATTTCGAAACATATATATAAATTTCAAAAAATAAATAAAATTAGAATAAAATATATAAATTTTGAAAAATATATATAAATTTCAAAAAATATATATAAAATAAAAAATATATATAAAATTCGAAAATATATATATAAATTGAAAAATATTTAAATTCGAATATATATATTTCAAAAAATATATATAAAATTCAAAATATATAAATATTCAAAAACAAAATTCAAAACATTATATAATTTCGAAAAACATATATAAATTTTAAAAAATATATAAATAATTAAAATATATATAAAATTTGAAATATATATAATTCGAAAATATATATATATAATTTGAAATATATATATATAATTTGAAATATATATAAATTCGAATATATATATTTCAAAAAAACAAAATCAAAAAATATATATTTTCAAAAAATATATATAAAATCAAAAATATATATAAAATTCGAATATATATATATAAATTGAAAAATATTTAAATTCGAATATATATATTTCAAAAAATATATATAAAATTAAAAATATATATATATTCAAAAACAAAATTCAAAACATTATATAATTTCGAAAAACATATATAAATTTAAAAATATATAAAAATAAATAAAAAATATATTTAAAATTTGAAATATATATAATTCAAAAATATATATATAAAATTTGAAATATATATAAATTCGAATATATATATTTCAAAAAATTATATAATTTTGAAAAACATATATAAATTTCAAAAAATATATAAAATTTGAAATATATATATATATAATTCGAATATATATATATATAATTTTAAAAATATATAAATTCGAAAATATACATATTTTTTGAAATGATTATATGTTTTTCGAAATTATATAATTTTTTGAATTTTGTTTTTGAAAATATATATTTTTTGAATTTTTTATTTTGAAATATATATATATATATATTCAAATTTATATATATTTCAAATTTTATATATATATTTTCGAAATATATATATATTTTGAATTTATATGTTTTTAAAAATATATGCAAACCTCAGGGGGTGTTATTGCAAATTATCCTATATAGAAAGAGAGAGTAAAGAATAGTGGCCAGCGGGGTCCATCATGAATTATATATATATATATAGAAAGAGAGAGAGAAAAGATGATGTGTAGTGGAATGCGGGGTCTACCTAGAAAAAATATTTGATCTTTAAAAAAAAAGCAAAAACAAGACAAAACTAAACTAAACTAAAAATCAAACAAGCCCTTAACATTTACAGCTACTATTAATAATCACGTGCCATGATGTGGTTTAAGACTTTAAGTTATCTTTGTCAACTTGAATTTGTACAATCATGTTTCATGTTTATGTATATTTTATTTAAAAAATAGATTTAAATTAAAATAAATAATTGTTGTAATATAATAATAGGGTAATTTACATAAAACCCCCTGAGATTTCAGGATTTAATCATCAAACTCCCTATCGTTTGTCAAACCCCCTAACATTTCATATTTTAATCAAATACCCCCTCCAGCCAATTTTTATGCCAAAATGACTTAAATATCCCTCACATAAATTACAGTTTCACCCCTCTTTTTTGGACATATTATACTTTCCCCCCTCTTCTTCGGATAATTACACTTTCCCCCATCTATAAAAAAATATATAAAATTAGAAAAAATTATTTAAAAATTGAACACATATATAAATTTTGAAATATATATATATATAATTCGTAAACTATATATTAAATTTTGAAAAAATATATAAAATTTGAAATATATATATATATAATTAGAAAAACTATATAAAATTTGGAATATATATATAAATTAAAAAAAATTATATATAATTCGAAACAAATATATAAATTTTGAAACAAATATATAAAATTCAAAAAAAATATATAAAATTCATAAATAATATATTAAATTTTGAAAAAATATATGAAATTCGAAAAAATATATATTAAATTTTGAAAAAATATATAAAACTTGAAAAATATATAAAATTCAAAAAAATATATATAAATTTTGAAAAACATATATAAATGTACCCCCAAAAAAATAGAAAGGAAAGAAAAAAAAATGATGATGCTAGTATCCAAGAAAAGACAAACAATCAGCCCACCATCTTACCCTATCCCACTTCTTCTTGTCCAACTTTCGCACATTTACCTCTTTCTTCTTTAATTTTTTGTCTATTTAAAACAATACAATCAAAAATAAAGATTTAAGTACATAGCATGACATGGGTCCACATTCAATCTCACGTGCTTGGTCCAAACCATACACCCTGTCACGTGCCACTCACGTGGTGACATAAAAAAATAAAATTCATTTTTTGAAATATAAATATCTTTTTCAAATTTATATATATTTTATGAATTATATATATATTTTTTAATTTTATATATTTTTTTGAAATTTATATATTTGTTTTGAATTTTATTTATATTTTCGAAATTTTATATATTATTTATGAATTTTATATATTTGTTTCAAATTATATATATATATATGAATTTATATATTTTTCCCGAATTTTATATAGTTTTTCTAATTTTATATTTGTTTTTCAAATTTTATATATTTGTTTTGTATTTTATATATATATTTTAAAATTTATATATCTTTTCAAATTATATATATATTTTAAATTTTAATATATTTTTTATGAATTTTATATATATATTTCAAATTTTATATATTTGTTTTGAATTATATATATATATATATTTCAAATTTTATATATTTGTTTGAATTATATATATATATATATATATTCAAATTTAAATATATATTTCAAATTATATATATATATATATATATTTTATAGATGGAGAAAGTGTAATTATCCAAACAAGGGGGGGAGTGTAATATTTCTAAATAAGAGGGGTGAAACTGTAATTTATGTGAGAGTCATTTAAGTCATTTTGACATGAAAATTAACTAAGGGAGATATTTGATTAAAATCTGAATTGTCAAGGTTTTGGCGAATAACAGGAGGTTGGTGATTAAATCCTGAAATCTCTGGGGATTTTGTGTAAATTACCCTAATATAATTCTAAAGACATTTCAAATGACAGAGAATATCAATATATATGTATACATATTGGTGAAATTTAACTAGAAGCCATGGTTTATTGAAAAACAATAACGATTTTTTAAAAAAAAATTGTTGAAGTTATGATCGTAAATATATTTAGAGTCTTATTTGAATCGTAAGGACATATGTTTAATTGATTGAAGTAAAATACAAACACTTATATGCTATTCTAAAAGTGTGAGAGCTTGTAAATATTTATATATATTTTCTTAATATATATATATATATATATATTTACCAATGAGTATTTCAAGAGAGACCGAGTAAAGACATAATTACATAACATTTAACATTTACAACTACTATTAATAATCACGTGCCAGGTTTAAGACTTTAAGTTTGCGTTTGGTAACGGTTTGGTGCGGTGTTAGTTTTTGGTTTTGGTTTAGGTTGGGTTGGATTTGGTTTGGTGTGGTTTTATTTTGGTTCCAAATCATGTTTGGTGCAGATGGTTTTGGTGTGAGAAAAAGTGATGCTGAAAAACCAAACCATGTTTTGTAGAGTTGGTATGGGTTAAAATATATTAATATTAATATTAAAATAAAAATATATTAATATACTAATATATTAATATTAAAATTTTTAATATTAAAATATATTAATATATTTTTATTATATTAAAATATATTATATTTTTATTATATTAAAATATATTAATATATTTTTACTATATTAATATTTTAATTTTAATATATTAATATTAATATTAAAATTTATATTAATATTAAAATATTAATATTAAAATTTATAATAATATTATTTTAATATTAATATTAATATAAATTTTAATATTAATATATATATATTAATATTAAAATTTATAATATTAAAATATAAATATTATATTTGGTGCTACAGTGATTCGGGTTGCTACAGTGAAGTGCTATAGTTGTTTGCTACAGTACCGCACCATCCAAAACCATCAAAAAGATGGTTCCAAAATCCTTCACAAATTTGGCACCATGGTTTGCTACAGTAACGGTACCATTTTTTGGCACCATTTTACCAAACATGGTGTGGTACCATTTTTTGGCACCAAACCTGTTTACAAAACAGGCCCTAAGTTATCTTTTGTCAACTTGAATTTGTACTATCATGTTTCTATACATTTTATTTTTATTTATTTTTAAATAGATTTAAATTAAAATACATAATTATGGTAATATAATTCTAAAGACATTTCAAAAGACAGAGAATATCTTGTTTAGAATAAATAGAAAAGAAATAGAATTGGGGAGGATGTATATATATCCTATTAAAATTAATACGGATGTTTAATGGCTAGGATATGCTATATATATATATATATATTTATTTTATTTTTTTAAAAATGTAAAAGATAATTTGAAATCCTAATCTCTTTATTTATTTTTAATCATTTTTAATAACTAATTTTATTTATTAGTAGTTTAGATAATTTAGGAATGTTTATATATATCAATAAGATAGATAAGACTAAAACTAAGATTAAGTTTTAGAGATGGAATTAATTAAAATTAGTGTGTTGACATAGAGTTTAACTAAACTTAGGTCTGAAATTAAAATATATTAAAAATTAAAAATATGGGCTCAAACTCCTTGCACTTTTCAACCTTTTTTTTATTTACTATTTATTTCTTTTTCTCACAGTTTTTTTACCTTCAAAAGCATGCCTATTTCCATAAATTTTGCACATGAATATGTATAATATGATAATAAAAAAAAATAGAAAAACTTTAAAATATACACAGCAATCAATATAATATAATTACCTAATAGGATAACTCATGAGAATTCTTAATTTGGAGTTATGATAATAATTTGACACCGAGTAAAGACTAGAGGTGCACAAAAAAATCATGGAACCGTAGAGCCGGTTTAAACCGAATCGAACCGGTGCTTTGGTTATGATTTTGAATTGGTTTGGTTTGGTTCTAGTTCCTAAAAAGCGGAACCGTTCTAGTTTGGTTCGGTTCCAGTTTCAAACTATCCAGAACCGAACCAAACCCAACTGATTATATATGTAAATAAATATTTATATATTAGTATATAGAACTCACCTATATAAATAAATTATATTTAATAAATTTATAGCACCAAATAAATACAAATTAATATATAAAATAAAATTATAAGCTCACTCTTATAGTTTTATAACAATTAAATAAATATTACACGCACATGCATAAAAATCTTATATTTTATTACCCTTCTCATCTCTCAAATGCACTCTCCTCATCGGCAACCACTTTCCCGGCCGGTAACCATAAACCCTTTTTGCATTACTACTGACTTTTGTGCTTTCTACGAAATGTTCGTTTCTTTTCCTCTTTCGTTTGCTCCTTTTACAAATATTTAAATATATGTTGACACACACACTGACACACATCTAAATTGCCTTAGATTCTTTTATTCTTTACAACTTATTTCGTTTTCTTCATCTTCTCAACAATTATTTGAACTAAAATCGCAACAAAAATAATAATAAAAAAACACATAAAAAATAATTCAGACAAAAACCTAAAAAACAATCTCTTTAAAACTTACTTTCTTATACTATCTCTTGTGTTTATGTATGTAATATATATTTTGAAACTACGGGCTTATGGAACCGTGGTTCGGAACCGAACCGAACCGATCTTTTACGGTTTGGTTCCTTTACTAGTGGTTCCGGTTTTGGTTCTTGTTTTTGAGGAATCGTTGGGAATGGTTCGATTCCAATTTTATCACGAACCGCACCAAAACGAACCGTGTGCAGTCCTAGTAAAGACATAATTACATAACATTTAACATTTACAACTACTATTAATAATCACGTGCCATGATGTGGTTTAAGACTTTTAAGTTATCTTTGTCAACTTGAATTTGTACTATCATGTTTCTATACATTTTATTCTATTTTTCAAAAAAAATAGATTTAAATTAAAATACATAATTATTGTAATATAATTCCAAAGACATTTCAAAAGACAGAGAATGTTAATATATATATATATATATATTGGTGAAATTTAACTAGAAGCCATGGTTAATTGAAAAATAATAACAATTTTTAAAAAAAATAAATCGTTGAAGTTATGATCGTAAATATATTTGGAGTCTTATTTGAATCGGATAGATGTTTACTTGATGGAAGTAAAATACAATCGCTCAATTACATAGAATTTTCTTACAGTACAAATTTAAAAAGTCATACTATGTCTGTATGGCCTTCTATTTATTATTCTTCCTTTTCTTACATCCATTTATGCAAGTTCGGCTCAAAACATTGCAGATGCAACAATTGTTACCAATGAGCATAAAACAGTTGCTAACATAGATGCTGATTATATATACGTTATTATGGATTGGGGGCCCCGTGATAAGTTTAACTACAACAATTTATGTCGAGAAAGTTCATCGCTAATAAATCTGGTAAGGATTCTAAATCAATATCCATTGGCTCACAACTGAATTAAATTTACCAGAATGCATAGTTTTTTTCACCATATAGTAAACAAACAGAAATATAACTTAATTTTATGAGGACTTATTTCATCCTTTTCATGTAACTTTACTTCAATATTTGTATTTCTTCCAACAATCAAAGAAATTTTATGCGTCATATTAGTAGTGTAATAAAAGTGTTGTTATACATAGTGATATAGTAGTGTAATAAAAGTGTTGTTATACATAGTTTCTACATCACTATTAAGAGTGTAGTCCGTTTTTTTTTTTAACTTTTCAATACCTTTTCACTATTGTTATTATTTAAACTCTTAATTAGATAAAATGTTCATGATGATTTTGGATAAGGATAATTTACAGGACCTCCTCTGAGGTTTGTCAAAAAGTCAAGGACCTTTCTTACTGTTTGGAAATTATCAGTTACCTCCCCTGTGATTTGCAACAGTTTGCAAATACCTCCCCTGCCGTTAAATTGTCTAACGGAAGTGAAGTGAAAGTTTGAAAATACCCCTAAACATATATTTTTATATTTCAAACTTAATTTTTTTTATATATTTCGGCATTAATTTTTTATTTTGGCATGAAGCTCCTTCCCCTCCCAGATTTCCACCTAGTATGCCCTTTTTCTTTGACTATCATCAACCTTTTTTCAATTGGCGAAACAATTCTATAGAATCAGCTTGCGTTGCCCTGGAAAACCCCCATTACCCACCAACGACCACACCTTCCCCAAAGACGAAGACCGCCCAATTGTGTTGAAAAAAGCCTTCTGCTGGTGGTGGTGGTGGAATAATTTCCTGGAGCACAAGGGGTCTAGGGAGGTGGTGGGTGGCGCCATAAAACGACAACCCGCTGGTGGTGGTGGTGGTTGTGGTTCTGACGGAACAATTAGGCTTGCAACTTGGGCGGGCTTAGCCCAGCCCGGCCTGGCCTAGCCCAAAATCTTTTGGGCTTGGGTCACTAACATTGCAATTCAGGCCTAAATCGGGTTGGGCCAACATGGGTTTTAGTTAAATTCGGGTTGGGTTTGGGCTGAACCCAAACCCAACCCGAAACCCAATTGTTTAAAAGAATAGTGATCTGAATTGTTGGGCACAATCCAACGGCTGAAATGGACCCAACCCAAGTTCATAAGCTTTTAGCCATCACAAACCCTAACACTAGACTCTCTCTACTCCCCCCTTTATGAAGACTGCCTCATCTCTTCTCTCTCTCTCTCTACACACATGAATATATGAAGATTGATTATTGGATTTTGGTTCGTATTATTTTTGTAATGTTTCTTCATATCTTCTTTTTGTTCTTGATTTTATATTATTAGATGATATATATCAGTATACGTGTATATAAAAGATCATTTGGATCTTTTTGTGTTCATGATTTACTAGAATTAAATGATATATTTCAAGATATATTTATACAATATATATATATATATATATATGTATGATATATATAGAACTCACACACAGAAGCATATGTATATACATATACACAAGAAAATGTTTGTGCCTACCTTTTAAAAAAAAACCGGTTTATTTTTTTATCTTTTTTTAAGAATAATTTATTCTTTCTATTCCCTTTTATCTATTTTTGAGTATTTATTAAAAAAAAAAAAAAGAGATTGTGAGAGTTGAAAGTAGAATGTGCGTAGAAAAAGAGGAAACCCCCCACACACATACAAACACATATATATATATATATATAAATCTATCTGATATCGATATGCAGTTGTTTTAAAAAAAAAAAAAAACTAGGCCCGCTCGACCTGACCTGGGAAAAATGGGTCGAGCTCAACCCGAACCTGGGTTTGCCTCAAGGCTGACCCGACCCAACCCAACCCGGAACCGGGTCCAGCCAGGTTCGGGTTGGGCCGACCCAAGTTGCAGCCCTAGGAGCAATGAGGATTGAGAATCAAGGTGGTGCTCTTGCAATGAATTCTCCATGGAAACAACATAGTAGAAGAGTTCTAAATTATTGAATGTTCTGAAATGGCTAATTTGGATCATAGCAAGTAAAGTATGTATGCTCCAAAATGCGAAATAGTTATGATTCATGCATATTTATGTAAAATATCTAGTTAAAATTAGGGTTAATTTCATTTACACCATCTGAGGTTTAGTTTTTCATCAATCAGATCCCCTGAGGTTTGAAATTTTTTATTCAAACCTCTTACTTTTTCTGACACACTTCATTTAAACCTCCTAATATCACTTTCAAGTGAAATTAGCCATGACATCAGCAATAAATTTTGATTTAATACTTAGACTACCCCTCAATTCAATATACTGTTTGGAAACAAAGACTCAAATAATATTAAAATAATGTTTAGTAATTATAAATTATTTTCCATAAATTAAAACAAGGGTGTGCAAGAAAATTTATATTTACTTAAATAAAATTTAAGAATTTTTAAATTGAGGAAAATTAAAATATTTTTTTTAAACAATAATTATTTTAAATATATATATATATGATTTTTTTTCAAAAATTATATACGTAATATGAACAAGGGTGGATTTTACAAGTAATTATGAAGAGACGTAAATAAATATTTTAATAAATTCAAAATTGTGGATTTTACTAGTAATTATGATTTGACAAACAAATATTTTAATAAATTTTAAAATTTTCTTCCGTCTTATATATGATTACTTAGGATGATGTAGTAATGTATCTCCAACGAGTGTGTTTATAGTTTGTGCATAAATTAATGGGTTAATTCCACCTAGATCCCCTCAACTTTGTCTTGATCCCAAGTGATCCCCTTACTTTTCAATATTCTCACCTAAACCCCCTCAACTTTGATATGTTGTATCACTCATTTTTATATGAAACTTTTATGTAGTAGTATTGTAAGGGCCAAAATTCTCGGCCTATCAAAGAAAATGTCCAAAAACAAATTACTCAAAAGATAAGCAGACCCAGGCCCGTTGAAGAGAAAACAAGCCCAACAAGGAGGGCCCGTAAGTGGTTCGAATCTAAGCCCAAAAATGATCAAGCCCATAAGTTATCACAACTTGGGGATAAAGTCAAGAATTTGGTTTGATAAGGAATGTATTTTGTAGAAAGAAATAAAATCCCGAGAATAAGGGGATTTTAACTTAATCATGATGGACTGGAGACCCATTCATTTTGTATAAATATGGCCTTAGAGCCTCAATAAAGATATTCTTGAGTGTGTGTAAAAAACTGCATCTACACTTTGGCGCCGTTTGTGGGAACGAAGGTTATTATCAATCTTTTCTCCCCTAAATTTAGTTCTTTCTTCTTTCCGTTCTTCCTTCAAACTTCTCTTTCTAACACATTTCAAGGTAGTTATGGTGGACACAAGGTCCTCAGCGGTGTTAGCTGAGGCAAACAATGCTCAAGCCGCCTAGATTCAAGCAATTATAGAGAGATTGGCCACGGTAGAAAGAAGGAATGAAGAACATAAACTTTAAAACGCAGAACTCCGCCAGAGGCAAGGTCAGGCCCCAAACCCTTACAACCCAGAAAACCAAGCCAACGCCACCAACAACGAAGGCGTCCTCTTAAATCCACCCAGGAATGATGGGAACCACAATACCGGGAGAGAAGGCACGGGGAACAGAATAGATGATGAACAAGAAGAGGTCACCGCCCAGAGGCACAAGGATCCCCCAATCCAGACTCAGCCCATAATGAAGGATCTAGAGGACATGGCCGCCAAAATCCAGATACAACCGCTGAAGAGCATGAAAGCCCAGGCACCCACGATGAAAGATCTGGTGACCCATGTAGCCGTAGACATGATCAGATCGCCATTCACAGATGACATAGATCATGCTGAGTACCCAAAAAAATTTAGGTTGCCAACCTTCACTCTTTATAATGGGACCAAAGACCCAACGGATCACATCTATCAATACCAAACCAAGATGACTGCATGGAAAAGGGATGAGACCTTGATGTGCAACGTATTCCCCATTAGCCTGACGGAGGTGCCTCTTCTATGGTTCAGGAAGCAACCCCCTGGTTCCATTAACAGTTGGAACAAGTTGTGTGAACTCTTTATAGCGCAATACTATGGTAATCATAGGCAGAAGAAGACCATCTCCAGCCTATTCACTATGACCCAAGAGAAGGACAAAAGTCTCTAGAGTTTCTTGTCCAGATTCACCAGAGAGATGTCCTCCATAGACCAGTGCGACCAATTTTCGGCAGTAGAAGCATGCAGGATGGCCCTGATCCCAGGTACTAAGTTCCACGCCTCTCTGGTGAAAAGGCCCTCAAATAATATAGGGGAGTTAAATTCTAGAGCCCAGGGTTACCTCCAAATTGAGGAAGAATAGGCAGTCAGGCGCAAAAGAGCCACCATAGTTACCGTCGAGTCTAGAACCAAGGATCATATCAAGGAACAGAAGCCAACCCGTCAGGCTCCAAGCCCTTCATCAAGTAAGCCCACCAACAAGAAACAGAAAGTGGAGGACATGGAGACTCCTCTTAAAGTAAGCCCGGGAAAGCTTTTCCTAAAAAATAAGAATAAGGGGATTTTTAGACCCCCTTTACCCATGAGATAGCCCATGGACCAAAGAGATATGACAAAGCATTACGCCTTCCATAGTGAGTATGGCCACCACATTAATGATTGCAGAAATCTGTGCAAATAGGTAGAAACAATGATTGTGAAAGAAGAATTATCCGAGTATGTGGCAAAAGACCAGACACGGGCCGAACATCAGCAGAAAGCCTATAAAAACAATACACCCACATGACAACTAATACGGGTGATCCATATGGTCCATGGAGGTGAAACACCCAAGGAGTCCGAGGGGGTCAGGAGATCCCAGGTGCGTCAAGCCTACAAACTCAAGAGGATTGACGAGATTTGCCAGACCTCCAATAGGAAGGAGGAACCATAAATCAGTTTATCTGAAAACGACCTCAGGAATGTGCAGATGCCACATGAAGATCCTCTAATCATATCACTCATAGTCTCCAATTGTTTGGTTAAAATGGTCATGATGGACCCTAGAAGTAGCACAAATATCATGACCAAATGGGCATTCGACAAACTTAGGGTGGACATCAACCACATGCAGCCAGCTAGAGTTCCCCTCGCCGGGTTTGATGGGCGGAGGGTGGAGCTAATCAGAGTCATCCAGCTTCCCGTGTCAACTGCCAAAAGGACACTCAAGGGAAATTTTGTCACGGTAAACGTAAAACCATCATACAACCTCCTTATGGGTAGAGGCTGGATTCACAGGATGCAGGGAGTACCATCGACCTTCCATCAAGTGATGAGGTATATGGGTCCTAACGGGGTGGACATGATCAATATCCCAGGGGATCAGGTAGCAACAAAGTAATGCTATGTAGTATCAATGAAGAACCTCAACACTTGGACCAAGTCCAACGAGGAGATTCAGGAGAGCTCAAAGTAGAAGGAAAAATAATAATTACAGATTGATCCTTTCGAGGAGGGTCGTGAAAGTCAAAAATACGATAGAGCCGCTCCAAGAAGTGGATATCAGCCCCACCGGAGATAGACGAACCACATTCATTGGGTCTACCCTAACAACTCCTGAAAAGGTAAACCTGATAAACTTACTACATGACAACATAGACATATTCGCCTGGTCACACCTGGATATGCCAAGCATAGATCCATCAGTTGCACAACACAACCTGAATGTTGACCCTAAGGTCAGACCCGTCAAGCAGAGGCAGAGGCATTTTGGGTTAGAAAGGAACCAGATCATAGCTGACGAGGTCATAAAGTTGCTAGAAGTCGGACTCGTTAGGGAAGTCAAGTATCCCACCTGGCTCTCCAATGTGGTCGTTGTCAAGAAAAAAAATGGGAAATTGAGGGTCTGCATCGAATTAACTAATTTAAACAAGGCATGCTCGAAATATTGTTTCTCTCTGCTAAAAATTGACCAGATGGTGGACGCCACAACAGGATATGAAAGACTCTCATTCCTAGATGCGTACTCTGGGTACAACTAAATACCTATGAATTCAGAAGATGAGGAGAAAACTTCTTTTATCACAAAAGAAGGTACATTTTGTTATAAAGTAATGCATTTCGGACTAAAAAATGCAGGTGCTACTTACCAGAGACTTGTGAAGAATTTTTTTGGTCATCTGATGGGTCACACTGTGGAGGCATACATTGACGACACAGTGGTTAAAAGCAAAAAGAAAGAGGATCACCTCCAGCACCTGAGAGACGTGTTCTAAGTAGTCAGACTCTACGGAATGCGCCTCAATCCATTAAAGTGTTTATTCGGAGTTTCATCCGGCCAGTTCTTAGGCCATATTGTGAACATAACAGGGATTGAAAGAAACCCCGCTCAGGTTAAGGCCTTAGCGTACACAGAAGAGCCACAGACCCAGAAAGAAATTCAGACCCTCACTAGAAGGTTGGCTACGCTAAGTAGGTTTATTTTCAGACTTACAAATAAATGCAAACCATTCTTTCAAGCCATAAAAGTAGGAAAAGGCAACAAATGGGGACCAGAACAAACCAGTGCTCTATAGAAATTAAAAGAGTACCTCGTGAGTCCTCCAGTGCTTATTTCTCCAGAGCCGGGGGAGAAACTACACTTATATTTGGCAATTTCAGTTTCCTCAACAAGCACAACACTGGTCAAAGAAGAAAAAACTTGCCAGATCCCAGTCTTCTACACCAACAAAACACTCTCTGACCCTGAGACAAGGTATATTACCACGAAACGAGTGATTCTATCATTAGTCAATGCCAAAAGAAGACTCAGACACTATTTTGAGACACACCCTATCATTGTCCCAACGATATTCCCCATCAAGGCAATAATGTCCAAACCAGACCTAACCGGGAGAATCACTAGATGGGCAATTGAGTTGGGGGCTTTTGATATCACCTATATCCCTAGAACCACCATCAAAGAGCAGGCTCTAGTTGATTTTATTTTAGAAGCAGAACCAAAACTTCAGCATCCAGAGTTAGATGAACCAGAATGGAAGTTGTTTGTTGACGGATCAGTCGGAGCTGCGGGTGCTAGTTTGGGTCTGGAAGTCGTAACGCCAGACGGAACGAAAATACATCAGTCAGTACGACTGGAATTTCCATCCTCCAATAATGAAGATGGGTATGAGACACTACTAGCTGGAATCAGATTATGTCAGAGTCTTTAGGTGAGGCGCCTCATGATATATAGCGACTCCCAGCTGGTTGTTAAGCAGGTCAATGGGGAATATGAGGCTGGTGAGAAACTAGAACCGTATAGAGCCTTGGCTCATTCAGAACTTGGTCATTTCGATCAATTCATTTTTCAACAGATCCCGCAGGAAGAAAACGAAGGTGCAAACAGACTAGCCAACACAACGTCATCCAACTCACAAGACTTAACCAGGGTGGCGCCAATAGACTACTTGGAGATCCCAAGCACACAACAACCGAGGAATGTCTGTATAATTCCGTAGGAACCCAGTTGGATGAATCCAATTATGTCTTATTTAAGATATGGAACCCTGCCTGAAAGCAAGCCTAAAGCAAGAAAAATCCGTATGAAGTCCACCAGGTATTCTCTGATAAACAGACACTTATACCGCAAATCCTTCAGAGGACCATACCTTAGATGCCTTACTCCTTCCGAGGCCAGAGCCATTATGAAGGAAATTCATGAAGGAGCATGTGGCAACCACTCGGGTGGAAGGTCACTTACTCACAAGGTATTGAATCAAGATTATTTATGGCCTTACCTTTCCCAGGATACAGAAGCCTTCATTAGAATATGCCATAAGTGCCAGATCCACGGTGACAACATTCACTCCCCACCCGAGCTTCTCAATCCTACACTTAATCCACACCCTTTTGCACAATGGGGGATTGACATCGTAGGACCACTTCCTAAAGCACTAAGGAAGGTGAAACTAGCACTGATTGCTACATACTACTTCATCAAGTGGGTAGAGGCAGAGTCGTATTTTGTGATCACTCACAGGCATGTGATCAAATTCATTTGGACGCACATCATATGCCATTTTGGGTCCCGTAGAGCCATAATGATTGATAATGGTCTAAACTAAGACAACCAATGGACTAGGGCTTTTTGCGAGAAGCACGACATACAACTCAAAACGTTTTCAGTCGGGTACCCACAGGGAAACGGACAGGCTAAAAGGACGAACAAAACTATTCTGAATAATCTCAAAAAAAAATTGGAAGATGCCAAGGGACTCTGGCTAGATAAACTACCAGAGGTTTTATAGGCATACATAACTACACCAAGATTCCCTACCGGAAAAACCCCATTTTCCATGACATATGGAGCAGAAGCGGTGATTCCAACAGAAAATGTGGTCCCAACCATCATAAGTCAAAATTATCAAGAGAACCAAAACAATCAGAACCTGGTGCAAGCTCTCGATACTCTGGATGAAAAGTGTGATAGGGCAGCCACAAGATTGGCTGAGTATCATCAGAGGATAAGGAGAAACTATAACAAAAAAGTAAAGAGATGTGAATTCCAGGTAGAAAATATGGTCCTCAAAAAGAAAATTGGTATTATTGGAAAACTTCGGGAAATTTGGGAAAGACCCTACACCGTAACAGAAGTCATTGGTGAAGGAGCTTACCGGCTCAGAAAATCCAATGGACGCATGGAACCCAATTCTCAAAATGCCTCAAGATTGAAGAGGTACTATCCATAGTTAGATTCAAAATTCTTTAAATTTAGCAGGGGTAATTCACGCCCATATTGTTTGTTATTTATTTTCAATTCAATAAATAAAAAGAGGTCGGAGCCTAAGTATTCACATTCTTAAATACTTATTTTTAGTAAACAATTAACAAAGTTTTCCATTCAATAGATGAATTTATTCATAAGTTATAAAAATGGTAGAGGCATACGCCTGACCCATTCAATAGAGGAATTTATTCATAAGTTATAAAAATGGCAGAGGCATACGCCTGACCCATTCAATAGAGGAATTTATTCCTAAGTTATAAAAATGGCAGAGGCATACGCCTGGCCCATTCAATAGAGGAATTTATTCCTAATTTATAAAAATGGCAGAGGCATACGCCTGACCCATTCAATAGAGGAATTTATTCCTAATTTATAAAAATGGCGGAGGCCTACACCTGACCCATTCAAAAGAAGAACTTATTTCTAAGTTAAGAAAATGGCAGAGGCATATGCCTGACCCATTCAATAGAGGAATTTATTCCTGATTTATAAAAATAGCGGAGGCTTACGCCTGTCCCATTCAAAAGAGGAACTTATTTCTAAGTTACGAAAATGGTAGAGGCATGTGCCTGATCCATTCAATAGAGGAATTTTTTTCTAAGTTATAAAAATGGCAGAGGCATATGCCTGACCCAAATTTATACCTATATCAAAATAGAGGCACATACCTGAGCCAACTCAAGGAAAATATTTTTCCTATAGTTAAATCTACCAATAACTTGTATGCCAGAGACATACATATACTGATGAAACAAGTAATCAGTTAAGACATACAAACTTCGGCAGATTCAGAAAAAATTAAATAAAGAAGATTTTTTCATTAAAGAGAAATATGTAAATTTGCCCAATTGGCAACAAAAGTTCAGAAGACAAATCTAATGACCAAAACTAAAAGGGGAGATTGCTCCTAATAAATGAGATGATAGTGCCACAAATGAGATACATTACAACTCAAGATGAGAACAATATACGTATTGTGGCCCTATCAAACATCCTTTACACTTTAAGAATGATGATGAGCTAGAGCCTTTGAGCCCTGAGGGACTGCAATAAGGAACTTGGAGAAGAGCTCCTCAGTTGGGCTTGGGTCTAGAGCATCATAGGAAGCCTTTACTCAAAGGTGCACATCTATAGCCTTAGGGTCTACAGGTTTTCTCTGAGCAGGCTCCTTTAGGGCAGTCTCAAAGCCATTTCGCCAGAACTGACCAGTAACACAATTGTTAAAGACCTCGTAACGTGAATGCATGGCCAAACCCCCTTGGCAGCACATCTTCAGCTCAGAGTGAGTAAGGGACAGGCGATACTAAAGGTCTTCAATCTTAGTATTCGCCTTAATCCTGTTTTCCTTTAAAACAACATTCTTCTCCTTCAAAGAAACAACCTCCTTGACCAAGAGGGTTTCCCTCTCATCTGCCAAGGCCAGAGCGGCTTTGAGTCGCGTTAATTCACCAGTTTGATGGGCCAGTTCATTAACATGGGTCTGGCGAGTGTAGCACAAAGCCCCCACAGTATAAAAGGCCTGTGAAAAAACACAAAAAAAATGATCAGAGCACTAAAACAGAAATTAATGCTCAATAAAAAAGAGGGGAAATAAGCAAAACATGATAAAAACTAGCACATAGGAAAAACGTACCCTCGTTATCATACCCATCACCTTGTCTGGAAACTCAGGTCCATCAAGGGCTTTGAAGGCATCCAAGTCTTCCTTACTCCAGAGGGACTTGGCCCTCTCAGTTATGGCAGCCATAATAGTGGGGAGAGAGACATCCCCCCCATCCTTTCCAGTTTTTCCTTTCAATTTTTGCCTCTTAGAGGACCTCTCCTCAGTAGAAAGACGAGTATGGGAGGGAGTAGGTTGAGGCATGGAAGGGGTAGGGGACTGGACAACAATATACCCAACCGCTGCAATAGACCCAGACACTACAACAGTCCCAGATGTTGGAGCTGCAGTTATGATTCGAGAAAAGGTCCCCTCGGTAGCAAGATTGGGGGTATCCTCTGGATTGGCATCGAAAAGCTTGGGGTGGGTCAAGCGAAACATATCTACAAAGGCTCATAGTCTGGAAATATCCTGCAAGTTACCAGGAGTCAAAAGGTCAGTACAATCAAGACGCTCAGACCAAAGTTTACTCTTCAAAAACTTGACCCTTTTGTAAACTTTACTAAAAGAAGACCATTTGTTACTGACGCCAAAAGACTTATAAATATATTCAACCCTATGGAAGTCACAATCACGGCAGAGGCAAGAAACTGTGTGCCCATGAAGAAACTTATAAAGGCTGAATTTGCCAAGACCGAAAACACTAGGGAAAGGAAATGAGGCAGAGTGGGGATAGAACTAGGGACCCTTAATGAGGACCATTCTCTCCTTCCATCCCTTTTCATAATCGTTTTTTCCCTCACAAATGTGTCTCTCTTTGAAAGGATAAAACATAAACCTCCCTAAGCAATTGGAGATCTCCAGAACCTGATAGCACAGAAGGAGGTCATCAAATCCAAGATGCAATCCAAAGTCGCGATTTGCTAGGATAAACATCAAAACAATTTGAAAAAAATTGGGGTTAACTTGCAAATGGGCTAACCCCAAAGTGAAAAACATGAAGTGAAGAGGAAACCTAACCAATTTCACTTGGTTATAAAACAGAAGAAGGTCGTGAGGACCAACACCATCACCCTGGGTAAAATCTAACTCAGGGTTGTAGACCTTAAACTTCACACCAGAGAGAGGTTTGACCAATTTTCTAAGGGATTTGATATTTGGGGTTTTGCAAAGATTAACAGGAAGTTTATTTAGGTTATAAGGGGGGAGTTCCTCGATGTCATCGACCCTTTCATCTTCCTGAGGGAGCATCAGAAGTTCCTCGGTACGACTCTCTATAGATTCTCCGCGAGGCCGAGAAGCCAATTCTTTACTGGCAGAACTGACGTGAGATTCAGACATTCTAAAGAAAAAGAGGAAGCTTTAAAAAGATAAGCACTTACAAAAATGAAAAATAAACCGCCGGAAAAGATGACCGGAAGCAACTTCGGCGAAATAAAGTCCAAAAATAGGCGAGAAATTGCAGAAGGTAAAGATGCAGAGATTTGAAATCAAGAAGTTTTTGTGATAAAGAAAATCTCAAGTAAAAGATGAAGATAGGTATTTATAGAAAGGAAATGGTGAGTCCAACCATCGCATTAAATGGGGCAGGAGGCGTTACAACATTTCAAGACAAACATGGGCATCGATCGAGGGAATCTAGTCGTCGTTTTGAATTTACCAACCACACGTAAGCTAGATCATCATTGCAAAGTAGCCCACGTGCACCTACATATGTATACATATACATATACAAGAAACAAAAAGACATAAAACCTATTATTTGGGTCAGGCCCATGAAACATCGAATCAGACCCAAAGGGGCTAGTGTAAGGGCCAAAATTATCGGCCCATAAAAAAGAAGATCCAAAAGCAAATTACTCAAAAGATAAGCAGGTCCAGGCCCATTGAAGAGAAAGTAAGCCCAACAAGGAGGGCCCGTAAGGTTGCGTTTGGTAACGGTGCGGTGCGGTGTTAGTTTTTGGTTTTGGTTTGGGTTGGGTTGGATTTGGTTTGGTGTGGTTTTATTTTGATTCCAAACCATGTTTAGTGCAGATGGTTTTGGTGTGAGAAAAAGTGATGCTAAAAAACCAAACCATGTTTGGTAGAGTTGGTATGGGTTGAAATTCTGAAACCAAACCATGTTTGGTAACTTGGAATGGTTTCACATTTTATTTATAAATATTAAAATATATTTAATATTAATATTAATATATTAATTTTTAGGAAAGATAATAAAACTATAATATTAAAATATAATAAATTTCAAAAAATATATTTTAATATTAAAATATTAATAATATATTAATATTAATATATTAATTTTTAGGAAAGATAATAAAATTATAATATTAAAATAACTTCCAAAAATATATTTTAATATTAATATATTAATTTTTAGGAAAGATAATAAAACTATAATATTAAAATATAATAAATTTCAAAAAATATATTTTAATATTAAAATATTAATAATATATTAATATTAATATATTAATTTTTAGGAAAGATAATAAAATTATAATATTAAAATAACTTCCAAAAATATATTTTAATATTAATATATTAATTTTTAGGAAAGATAATAAAACTATAATATTAAAATATATTAAATTTCAAAAAATATATTTTAATATTAAAATATTAATAATATATTAATATTAATATATTAATTTTTAGGAAAGATAATAAAATTATAATATTAAAATAACTTCCAAAAATATATTTTAATATTAATATATTTAAATATATTAATATTAATATAAATATATTAAATTTCCAAAAATATATTTTAATATTAATATATTAAAATATATTAATATTAATATATTTTAATATATTAATATTAAAATATATTTTTGGAAATTTAATATATTTTAATATTATAGTTTTATTAATATATTAATTTTTAGGAAAGATAATAAAACTATAATATTAAAATAACTTTCAAAAATATTTTTTAATATTAATATATTATAATATATTAATATTAATATTAATATATTAATTTTTAGGAAAAATAATAAAACTATAATATTAAAATATATTAAATTTTCAAAAATATATTTTAATATTAATATATTAATATTAATATATTTCCATATATATTTTAATATTAATATAATTTCAAAAAATATATTTTTATATTAATATAAATATATTAATATTGTGCAACTATTTGGTTTTGGTTTGGGGTGAGATGGTGCAACCATTTGATTTTGGTTTGGGCTGTTACAGTACCGCACCACCAAAAACCATCTCATTAGATGGTTCCAAAATCATGGGTTGGTACCATCATTTGGTATCATTGGTTTGGTACTGTTGAACCAACACCAATCCTAACAAACATGGGTTGGTACCACCATTTCATACCAAAACCAAAAAACTGGTACCAAAACCAGTTACAAAACAGGGCCTAAGTGGTCCGAATCTAAGCCCAAAAACGATCAAGCCCATAAGTTATCACAACTTAGGGCTAAAGTCAAGAATTTGGTTTGATAAGGAATGCATTTTGTAGAAGGAAATAAAATTCCGAGAATAAGGGGATTTTAACCTAATCATGAGGGGTAGGAGACCCATTCATTTTGTATAAATATGGCTTTAGAGCCTCAATAAAGATATTTTTGAGTGTGTGCAAAAAAGTGCATCTACAAGTATGATAATTGTTTTATTTTTTTAATTATGATTTTTCCTCATGTGACCTTTTTGCTAGTACATATATATGTTCTATTGTAAATATAAACTGAATCAATATGATTCATTTTTTTTTTATCTCTATCATATTTTTATTTTAATATGATATTAGAGCTTTTTTCTTCTAAGAACTATAAATAAAAAGTTGATGAGTTTACTTAAATAGTTCAACAAAAAATGAATATCTGTATATGCATAGAGGCACGGAGCCACGTTCAAGCATTAGGTGGCAGTTGCCCCCTTTGAATTTTTTTTTTTTAATATTTAGTAT
This sequence comes from Cornus suecica, assembly GCA_963922005.1. Classification (NCBI taxonomy): domain Eukaryota; kingdom Viridiplantae; phylum Streptophyta; class Magnoliopsida; order Cornales; family Cornaceae; genus Cornus; species Cornus suecica. The sequence goes on from OY998240.1 coordinate 4,975,603, forward strand.
ACTAATATAAACTATTTCAAGGGATATATAGAAAAAAAAATTGAAATTTGTCCCCCATTAATTTTTTTAAAACTTCTGCTTAATGTCCCTCAATTTCAAAGATTAGATTATTTTTCTTTCTTTAAAGATGAAATTATTATGTTAAAAAATAAAGATACATTAAAATTGTATATAATATATAAATTAATTCAATAAACTAATTAATTGAACCCTAACTCCCTTGTTATGGCCAATGTGACCCACAACCAAGAGCACAAAGTCTATTTAAATGAATTATCAATGTATTTTGAATTCTTTTTCTTATTATTATTATTTTTAATATATTTATTAATTTTAAAGAATGCCCCCACTAAATTATTTTCTGGCTCTGTCCGTGCATGCATATATAATTGTGTGTACATATATATATATATATATTGATGTTGATATTGACTTTCTGGATCTAGAAAGGATGTGCATAATAGATCAGTTAACCGACCAATCTCATGGCGCATGGCTCCTTATAAGTTTTGACTTTAAATTTCTTTAATTTTACACCCCACGTAATGCCTGTGAGCTTCTATCTTCCTCACGTCTTCATGTTTTATTTTCGTGAAACAAAGTAATTAAGAAAGTGACTTCCTCAGTGCTACGCGTGTTCTTTTTTAACAGCTTCAAGCATGTGCACTGTGCAGTGAAAAAAACCACAACCATATATTAGTTGGAAAATTATGGGTTATTAACTTTTTATTCATAAACATGACCTGACATGAAGAAGTTGATTTATGTACAAAATTGATAATTAAAATTTAATTTGATTTCACGGGATCACAGTCCCTAACCTTTGACTTTAATTCTACTGTTTGATTGGAAGTTCGTCTCTTCATTGTATAACTGATTCAAATAATATTAATTTTAAAAATAAATATTAAATAATTATTAATATTATAAAACAAAAACAATTAAGGAGAGAGCGCTTTTATTTATTATTATTATTGGTATTGTTATTTGTTTTTTCTAATTGTATCTTTCCTAATTTTTATCCAAGTAATAGTACTTTCAGTTTTAATTTATGCAAAGGTGAACTTTGATTTAATGTCATAATCTATAAGCTATTAAAAGTTCAAGCAAGTCTTAAATAAGCCCCTCAAAAGCTTGATTTTAGCAAATATAGTAATTTAAAACCCTTTTTTCAGTTGTGATAACTTCTTATAAATTACATACTATGTTATATATTTCTTTAGCAGAGATTTATGCTATACTTAGTTGCATGCATGGACTTCTAATTTTATTTAAAAAAAAAAAAATTAGTTCGAACTTCGATATTTTTATTTTTTTCTTATTAGACAAATAGGAGCACATACTTCCAAGTTTTGAGGTTTAAATACCAAATGACCTTAATTTAATGACTAATGACAAAGGGTAAAAATATTAGTAATACTAACAGACTATTTTTCCGTCAATTAGAATTTCAAAACACTGTCAAATTGTTTTTTAAAGAAAATTCAATTCATTAATTGGAATCTAGATGTTTTTCTTATAATAAACTTGTGACTTTCTCTGTTACTCCATTTCTATTGCCGCCGTAGACCAATCAAAATAGGAAAAATCAAAACAAGATCAACCAGAAAAGAATAAAACCAAGAATATTCCAATGAACAAAATTAAACACATTTATTCCATTGCTGAAAAATGAATACTTAGACTTAAATAGTTAAAATTCAACAGGTGACCATCCTTATTGGGCCATACTCATGGCGTCACTTGACCATGCGTGAATTTGTCAACTTATTTTTTAAGCCACCACGGGAGACTATCAATGACATCAGAACAATTTTTTTGATTGCATACTCATTCTATATATATATATATATATATATATATATATATTACTATAAAAAAGGAGATTAAAAAGTAAAATTTTGTTAAAAGCTTCAGTAAGAAAAAAAAGGGAGGTACATTTCTATTGTTGTTTTATAAAAATGATATTAAAATTTTCCCCTTTAGACCTTCTATTTAAAACCCGTGAATGTGCTCCAATATTGTTTATTCAAACCTTGAAATGATTAGTGGTTCAATAATACTTTACTGTTGCTTCAAACATTTGGATTCCATTTTTCCATTAAAAATGAGAGATCAGAGGTGAGGACTAAAAAGGAATCACACTAAAATGAAAAAGGCAAAACTGTAATTTTATTTTAATAAAAGCATTACCCAAAAGAAAATTTAAAAATTTCTCTCTCATTTTAATACAGTACTCGTTTGTTTTGAATAACTTGGAGCGATTAAATTAAATAATGCAAAACAATTAAACAAACCAGAAAATAATAAAGGCCAGACCTTTTTTTTTTTAATTTAGTTTTTGGGTAGATGTTTATACACCCTTAATATTTGGAGAAATATGAGTAGAGAGAATCCAAATTTCGCAGGTCACTACCTACTACAAGGTAAAAGAAAACAAAACCACCCCAGCTGTTTCTAGACAAACATAGTATATTTTTTATATTATTATTAATTTTTATGTATATATAGAATATATATATATATTGTATAGGTAATTAGAGTCATTATGGGGATATAACTCAAAAAATAAATGAAAAACTTGGGCAAGGGGAAAAGTTTTTACTCAAGCACAGTATCCTATATAACACTACTATATATATTTAACAGCACTAACACAGTATTACACAGACATATAATGGAGATATATTTGTCCACTGTTATTCAATTTATAGTTGGTCCCCAATTCGTGCTCTGAATTTTCGCGCCTTCAATTCTGATCCCAAAGTGATCAATTACTTGGAATTAGTTATAGCAACGGTCTGAGGTTATTCCGTACACGAAGCACGATGGCAATCTCCGGCAAGTCTCAGCCCAAGATCGTCACCGGCGACGCCGGTTACGTTCTCGAAGATGTTCCTCATTTGTCTGATTACATCTCTGATCTTTCTGTAAGCACTCTCACTGTGTGTTTTTTGGGTGTGGGTGTGGGTGTGGGTGTGTGTGTTTTCGGTTTTCCTCTTGATATGTGGGTTAATTTGTTGGGTATTGTTTGATTTTCGGTGAACTATATGTGTGTTCTTGATCACGAAGGGACCATTTCACTCAAATTCGGATGAAACCTGTTTTTGGGTATAGAACTGACATAGTCAGTGTATATGTATATATATATATATATATGTATATATATAAATTATATATATATATACATGTGTGTTGGGGCGGGGGTTGAATCATATCATTTTTTCATTGTAAACGAAGACATTTTTCTGATTGATTTGGTTTTTACTTTGGTGTGTTTGTAATTAGGAGCAATTAATTTCACCCATGTTTGGCTGCTTAAAAAACGGAGGAAAGGAGAAGAAAAGAAAAGTTTTCAATGTCTTGTAGCGTGTTATTTTATTGATTATAGAATAGTCAAAGCTTAATAATTGTATGTGGTATTACTTTTGTGACTTGTTTTTAGGAACTTAAAAGTAGGGTTTTAAACTAATCAAAAACTCGACGAGCAACTCGAATTCGGCTCGATAAAACATCGACTCGTGTTTGTTTATTTAATAAGGGAACCAAGCTCGAACAATTATGAGCTTCGGCTCGAAAATATTCGCGAACAAAACTCGTGACTTGTTAAAAGCTCACTTATATAATTATTTATATATTATGGAATATATAATATAAAATTTTAACAAATTTAAAGTCTAATTTACTTTACACATATTTAATTTAATATATGACAAAGTCCTCCCCCAACAAACATATCAAGCCCAATATTGTTATTATATTAAAATTTATCAAAGCTCTAATAAATAATCCAATCTAGGTGACTATTGATAAGAGTAATATATGGCTACAAATGAACCGAGCCGTTCGTGAATAGACTCGAGCTCGACTCACTAAAACTAGCACTCAACTCGGGCTCGTTTAATAAATGAACAAACCTTGAACATAATTTTTAGGTTCGTTTAATAAATGAACAAGCTTGAACATTGTTCAGTTCGGCTCATTTACAGCCCTACTTAGGAGTAAGGAAGTTGACCGTGTTTGGCTGCCTAGGAAATGTAAAAAAATTCCACTCTTCCCTGGGGTGTTTTTTTTTTCACTTTCCCCAATAATTGTATTAGGCACTGTTTGTTGAACTTGTTTGTGTAATTAGCCTGGTGGTCAATAAGTGGTTTTTTTTTTTCAAAGTTATTGTTTAATTTTTATGAAATCAGGATTTTTCACAGTATTGCAAGAAATTAACATGCTAAATTTCTTACTTGTTTTAATAAAATTTTCAACTGTAAATGAATGTCTACTACAAATGCTAAAATTGCAATAAAATATTCCAAGAAGTAGAGTTGAAAACACATTCAATGGAATTTGTTGATATAATAGAATTCTTAGAAGTGGTTTTTTTTCTGATATGCCTCGTTTGTGTTTGTGACAGACTCATATCAACCCGTTGCAAGACAATCCTGCATACTCAGTTGTTAAGTAAGTGATTCAGTCTACACAGTTGTAGACTTTGTAACTGGTGACCTTTTCCCACCCTATACTTTTACCTTCACTTGGTTTAAAGTATTTTACTTTTCATTTATAATTCTCCAGGCAATATTTTGTCCATGATGATGATACTGTTGCACGAAAGGTCAGTTTTTCCTCTTCAATTTTACTACTTTCGGTTTTATTCATCATTTTTTCCATAAAAAGCTTATCGAGTAACGTTCTAGATTTAGTAGTTCATTGTTTGACAGTAATGTTCCTGGTGAGGGTCAGCCAGGACATATATGCTACTGTCATATGAATTTGGAGAGTGGTACCAAAACATTAGTCTTAATGGCCAATTTTTTATTTATAAAGAAGCTGGTGGCTGCATTTTTAAGGGCAAGCTTGAGTGACCTAGGTTCCAACATAGAGAAAAGAAATTATCAAAGATGGATCTTCAACAACCACTATATATCATGAATTGGAGGTAGCAGGGTGTATGGTCTCTTACTGAGACACAATAAGTTAGCGTAATCTATGTCTCGTTATATGTTTCTTATCTTGTTTCCTTCATTTTGTAGGTTGTTGTTCACAAGAATAGTCCTAGAGGGACACATTTCCGACGCGCTGGACCACGTCAAAAGGTAAGCATGTTATGTGGCTTGTGCATGACATTTAGAAGGGAAAAGCTTGAGCTCGCATCCTCATGATAGATTTCATGTATTTGGAATTAGAAACTAAGTGGCTGAGATTGACACTCATTGACCTTTTCTCAGGTGTATTTTGAGCCGGATGAGGTACACGCGTGCATCGTTACATGTGGAGGCTTATGCCCTGGTCTCAACACAGTGATTCGGGAGTTAGTATGTGGCCTTTACCATATGTATGGTGTAAAGAGGGTCCTGGGAATAGATGTAAGTGTGCACATTAGAACCTCCAAAATTGAGTCTTCTGATTCATGATTTCTGTTGATCTAAAAATTTACATATCGGTATAAGCCCTCTGTTGGCATTTTGGATACTGCCCTCGAATTTTCTTCTCTTTAACTTTTTCCATGCGAGGTTTCCAGGAATAAAGGACACTTCCTGATCTGAATTTCACCTACATTGTTTTCTGTAATTAAACGACAAGTCTTTGGTGCTAAGTATAACCAGCATTTTCCTAGACAACCATGTATAGATATGTACAAGCCATACTTAAAGATAAATGTTCACTTTTTTTTGCTCTTGTAACATGACAATTTCAACTGAAATGTGTGAACTGCAAGTTCTTTGGATTTTGGTAGTCTTTTTTTCTAATTCTTATTCTACTTCTGGTTTGAATTTTCAGAGTGACTGTATTTTAAACCTCAGAGTTATGGATGGGTTCATCGGCATTGTATTAATGAGTCTGTACTACATAATGTGGTGGCATCACCAACTAATGAAATTGTTTCACCTGTAGGGAGGATATAAAGGTTTCTATTCTCGAAATACAATCCCTTTAACACCCAAGGTTGTGAATGATATCCATAAACGTGGTGGAACCATTCTTGGGACATCACGAGGTGGACATGATAAAACAAAGATAGTTGACAGCATTCAAGACCGCGGTATTAATCAGGTACATTGAGGGTAGGAATTTATACTGTTTTAATTTGTGTGCCTGAATCAATCGTCAAATTTATTTTATTTTGTATTTCTTATCACCTAAAACGAACCCACTCCTTTGCATTAACTGACTTTATGGATTGGAATATAAATCAGGTTTACATTATTGGAGGAGATGGAACTCAGAAAGGGGCATCTGTAATTTATGAGGTGTGTTTAGTTGGGAAAAAAAAAATCTACTCATTGTTAGCGAGATGTGCGGCATTACACTCACTTAGTTCCTTGATGTCTTTTTTCCCCTGTAAAAAAAGTTTGAGATCTTATTTGACGTTCACTTAGTTGCGAATGGTAAAATTAATTGCTTTATTTACAGAGTTATTTTTTTCTATCATGCAGGAAATCAGAAGGCGCGGGCTCAAAGTTGTAGTTGCTGGTATTCCGAAAACTATTGATAATGACATTCCGGTATGTCTCTTGGCAGGCACAATGATAGATTGTTGCCGAGTTCAGTATAAATTTATGTTGTTACAGATGCCTAACCAGTCCTCAAATTCATTAAAATAAATCCTCTCTTGTTGCTATAGGTTATTGACAAGTCATTTGGCTTTGATACTGCTGTCGAGGAAGCTCAACGTGCCATTGCTGCTGCACATGTGGAATCTGAGAGTATTGAGAATGGCATTGGCCTTGTGAAATTAATGGGTCGCTACAGTGGTAAGCTTGACACCAATATATATGCTATCTCCTCCGTTTTGTCCGCCTTCTAGACGTCGTCATTTCTTTACTCCTGCACATCATCCCTTGAGATATTATAGTATCAATGATCGAACAATAAAGAACCAGGATAGCTATATTTTGTGCTGGAAAGTTGTGTCTTAGTCGTCTAAGCGGATGGGATTGGGGAAAGCTCCATGGCTGGATGATTTAGATGTCCTACATTTTTATCAATTATTAACTAGTTATTTCCTCAGTTCCTTTCAATTCTTCTTCTTTTTTCTTTACCCCTATCAAGGTAAGTATTATATCAATATATATGGTAATTATTGTGTTTTTGTTTATAATTATATTGGTGGATGCAAAGTTGAGTATTGACGTCGCTGAAAAAATCATTTAAAATACACTATTTGGTATTACTCTCCTAAATTTGCCCTCATCCTTTTACAATTCATATTGGACTTGATGTTGCAGGGTTTATTGCAATGTATGCTACTCTCGGAAGCCGGGATGTTGACTGTTGCTTGATTCCAGAGTCCCCCTTTTATCTCGAAGGACCAGGTGGACTTTTTGAATATATTGAGAAACGGCTCAAAGAGCACGGGCACATGGTTATTGTCATAGCTGAAGGTGCAGGGCAAGAGATGCTTTGTGAGAGTTTGCGTTCTAGTGATCAGAAGGATGCTTCAGGAAACAAGCTTCTAAATGATGTTGGGTTATGGATATCTCAAAGGATCAAGGTATGGACTCCAATCTAGATTCTTATGTGAATGTGTTGCCTTGATATGCTGGTGCTTGAAAGTACTCCTTTGAACGAGCTCATGTTTGTGTGCGCACACAGACAATTAGTGTCTGGCTGGGTGCCTTGAAACTAAGTTATAAACCTTGGACCGTTAGTAAATGGAATTGTGGTTGATTTTGCGACCATGGTCCATGGGCATTTATTTATTTTTGTTTATCCGTGATGCATAATCTTGCTGAAGTTATCAGATTGTACTTTTATTTTTCATTTCTATTCACTCCTAGAGTCCTATTCTTCTGTTCTGAGAGTTTGCTATTAGGGCCAGTAAGGTTGTATGGTTAAAAATATAATATTGCTTATTGAGCCTTGGATGTTGGAAATAAGGTTCCATTTACTAGTGAGTTATTGATGGGATTCACCAAACAGGGAAGGGGGAAAAACCATGGTTTTATTTCATTTTTATTCATGATTGAAGAAGTGAATACACAAGAATAATCACATCATACAACATGCAGCAAACCTTTTTTTAACATTCAAGCGACTATATATTTGTTAGTACGTAACGCAAGCAATGAATTTGATGTGCAGGATCATTTCGCAAAAGAAAAGAAGATGGCCATCAATCTCAAATATATAGGTGTGTAAAATCGAAACTTTCTCATACATGGCTATGAGAAACAGAGATGTATGGCCGATCCTTTACATTGGTTTTTTTGGTAGATCCTACATACATGATCCGCGCTGTTCCAAGTAACGCATCAGATAACGTGTGCTGCACACTTCTTGCTCAAAGTGCTGTGCATGGAGTAATGGCTGGCTACACTGGCTTTACATGTGGACTTGTCAATGGCAGACATTCTTACATACCCTTCTATGTAAGTCACTTCATCACCTCAAAACAAATATGTCATTTAAATTCCAAGTTTTGCTAATATTTGAATTCTCTTTCATGAGTGCACCAAATGTATCCGAAGATTGTCTCATTGTTTTGGTTTATTTATGATGACCACGCAACAATGATGATCGCTTGCCTTGTCATTTCAGTTGCCATGTTAACGCTCGGAATCATGGTTAATTTTACTTTTAAGGAAAGAAAGTATTAGTTTTTTTCTTTAGATTTTTAATTCTTGATATAAAAATGGGACTGGTTTTTCGATGGTGTGTGTGCAGCGAATAAACGAGAGACAGAACAAGGTTGTGATCACGGACAGGATGTGGGCGAGGCTCCTTTCTTCGACTAATCAGCCGAGCTTTTTGACTGCAAAAGATGTGATCGACGTCGATAGAGAGGAACAACCCCCACCTCAGTCTTTGGAGGATAAGCGTTCAGATGACAAAGAAGTTAACACAAAGATGATGAGCAGAGTGTGAGATTGTAGTGCTCAGTTTATCAGCTCACTTGAGTTTTTTCCATTTGTTTGATCATCTTGCTTTCTTCCTTGTAAGCAAATAAGTTGTATGTTTCCTTTGAAAGGTTATGCAGAAAGAAAGCCAATTATATTGGAATATTTTTCTAAAGACTTTGTTTGGATTCTTTCATAAAAGAAAAGGAAAGAAATGATAGCATCATTTAAGAGAGAAATGGAAATAAAATAAAAGATAGCAATAACTGAAATTCATATTTGGATAAGTTATGAACCATAGTATTTTTTTTAGATAACTGATTTAATTTTATATCTTAACATTTAATTAAGACCTAAATGTCTTTTAAGATTTATTTATTTTGGAATATTGGGGTTATTTTCGGTATTATAAAAGTGGCACTTAAGCTGCTATTAATTTTATTATATTCGAAAGGACAATAATTAAGAGATTTGGAGAATTAAAAGGATGAATAAGCTATTTCTCAAAATCTTTTTTCTTCTCTCCTCCTCCGAAATTTAGAGGATGCGGAATGATGGTAATGTGAGTGAGCGCGTGAGATCCATCCATGATATCAAAGGCTCACGCCCCCTCACATTATTTTTTTCTGGTTAGAGAATTAAGTAATTGGTAAGAAATTATACAAAGGACAAGATAAAAAGATAATAAAAATAAATGATTCAAGCACTTTCTAATCGGATAAAAGTAAGTAATAAGTAACTTTTATTGTCCACAAAATAATAAATTAAATTTATAGATAGAATTATAAAACTTAATTGAAGTCAAGCTTGAATTTAGTTTGACTTTGATTTCAAGATCATTACGAATCTATTAATATGATATTTAATGTAATAATATAGCAATATACTTTTTTTTTGAAAAATAAATTTTCAACTTTAAAGGGAATGGGATATTTAAATTGAATTATTTATTTATTTAGAATATTTCACCTCAAAAAATGATTAAATAGAGCATGAGATTATTCATTGTTGGATTAAAAATATTTATATAGTACTTAAATAACAAGAGTGATTCCATGAATGTAACCTAACCAAATCCTACTCTCTCTCTCTCTCTAAAACTCCATCTGATTCTCTCTCTAGATCAGAGAGATGGGGATCAGATTCGTATTGATGGTGAACAAGCAAGGTCAAACCCGCCTCGCCCAATACTACGAATACCTCACTCTCGATGAAAGACGAGCCCTTGAAGGCGAAATCGTTCGCAAATGCCTCGCCCGAACTGAGCAACAGGTATATATATATATATATATGTATGTATACATATATATGCATTTACAGATATCGTATGTGTTTAGTATCTGTTTATACGCATATGCTTCTGTTATCGGTTACAATTTGAATCAAGTGCGGTCGAAAGATAATTCGCCTATCAGTTGACTACTGACTAGCCCTAGATCAATATTTAGGGATTTTTCTGAAATTAATTGCACTTTCTTTGATCTGATGTAAATTGCCCTAATTGAATGCCTAATGCGATGAATAATTTCAATTATTGTGCGAAAGAGCACAATTTTAGTTAGTGCGGAATGAGCTGGCACATTGTATCAGTTCAGATTGGAATAGATTCCTTAAGACTTGAATAATTTGGGAATAGTATAAAAGTATATGGAAAAAGAGACTCCAAGCCCACAGATACTTTTTTTTTTTTTTTAATAAGAATCAGTTCTGGTTTATAAATAGAGGAATACTGAAAAGAGATCAATTTGGGTATTCTGGAGTCTTTAGACAGAAAATATAGAAGTTGATTTTTGATGTTTAAGATATTAGCTTGAACTGTTGAACATAAATACCAACTTCAAATGCTTTAGAATTTTGCATTGAGATGCGTATGAAGTGAAATTTTGCAAGGAAACAAATATAGAAAAGAGTACAACAATACCAAAAGATGTCGGAGAATAGAATATAGGAAGTGGAGTGAGCTAGTGAGATAGAGATAGAAATGATTTTAGCTTAATGGAGAGACTGATAACAGCTATCAGTACGAGGAAATGCCATTCTCTCAAAAGCTGGAGGAGAGTTGTTTATTTTAGTTCAATGGAGATTGGAGAGATTCTGATAAAGATAAAAATAATAAAAGAGAGTTTAATAGAAAAGGTAGGAAACTGGAGAAAACCTAGGACAGGATGGAAAGTCTTAACTTTCTGACACCAAGTATCTATATATGAGAATGAATATATAATAAATTAATTGTTTAAGGGGCCCCATACCAATAATTAGAGTTGTAAATGAGCCGAGTAGTGGGTTGTTGAGATCAATTCAACTATGATGAGAGGGTGTTTGAGCTCGGCTTAGAAATATTCACGAGTAGTGTATATATTGTGTGTGATATATGTCTGTGCATACCACCTAAGTCTTCCACCGTTCCTCGGTTTAAGTCTTTGCATCTTATGAAGTTATTGCTATTATTATTGTTGTAATATACATCATAGTATAGCATACAGAGAAGCTGAATATATTACTTGTAATTTACAACCTTGCACATTTTCAATTTAGCATTCCTATTTGCATTAGAGCAGCCATATTATCTAATATGGCCCCTGTTTGAATACAAGGACATATTCAAAGTGACACTCTGAAAATGAAAATCCTTGTGATTGATACGAGATCCCGTTCTTCTAGGATATATTGGAGCTTGAAACTTGATAATGAATATTATTGACATCAAAACTAGATCACGAATTTCATTATTGGAATTACATTTAATTTTTATGTGAATCTCCACTAGATTCACATTGTTTTTGATGCTGTTGTTTTTCATTTGTACAAGGATTTCATTGTTGTGTTCAATTTTGGCATAACATTCAGGAAACTATAGTGAACTCCCAAACTAGTCATGCCCCCTAATTTCCCATCCTCTGTGTCTGATTCAAGTTCAATTTTTTATCTGTAGAAATAAGGTTCAGTGGTTCATCCTTATTTTAGAATTGAGGTTAGAGAATGAGGAATTTCAGATTCCTCTTTAACCAAAGGTAATGTTGTCGCCAAATCGAACTGCTTTTTTCAGTGCGTGCCTTTTCATTTGGCGTCGCCTTTGACTGTGGTATTTGAATTTTATAAGTAACTAAACTATCCTTTATGATATGTTGTGCTTCAAGGCCTCAGTTACAACTTCGAGTTTTAATTTTTTTTATTTTCAATCACATTTTCCATATATTTGGTGAGGCAACCTTCTGCTTTGATGAGGTTTTAGTCGTTTATGTTATATCGAAGTAAACATCAACATGCAGATATACGTAGCCTCATTTTAGAAACTCTGATTAGTCAAAGGAAAAACATATCAAATCTGTATTGCCACAAAATTCTATTTATTTAATTATCAAACTTTGATGTACCTTGTGTTTCTGAATCTTTCTGTTATTGTAATCAATCTTTGTACGACTTATCAGATGATTATATTCTGTTGATGTTTTATGTTATATGACAACAGTGTTCATTCGTCGAGCATCGGAACTACAAAATTGTATATCGGCGCTATGCATCATTATTTTTCTTGGTTGGAGTTGACAATGATGAAGTAAGTATTGTGCTCTCTCTTTCACATTATAAAATGGAGATGTTTGCAGAAAGATCAAACATAACACAGTAATTTAAAATGTTTATTCTTCTAGAATTTCTATGTTTCGACAATAAGATTTTGAATGCATAAAGGATTGTGAAATTGAAATGCCTCTAAAGTTGTTATCACCTTAACCTCCAAAGCAAGGACTAAGTATCCATTGTGTCTCAGACATGCTTTACGTGAGTGTGGATTAGCATCCTCACCTTTATGAAGTAAAGAAGATGTAGCATTTCTGTGACAGTTGGATGATATATACTCTTTGTTTTTATTCAGGACCCTTGTTTCTAAATGACTTGGATCCTAAACGTGCACTGCTAAGTATCTATTGTGACTTCACTTACTAACCCAAAACCCTCCCATCTATTTAATGTTTGTTTATATTGGTGCCAATACGGTCTCTCTTTTAGGTTCATTATACCTTATTTTTTCCCCTCATTTTCCTTTCTTCAGAATGAGCTTGCCATTCTGGAATTCATACATCTGTTAGTTGAAACGATGGACCGCCATTTTGGCAATGTGGTAAGTATTCTGACAGGTTGGAACCGAAATTGTAATCAATATATTAATTCCTCGCTCTCTGCCTCTCTGTGATCGGTTCATATTAGTTTTCGTTCTCACCCATATACAAATTTTGCAGTGTGAGCTCGACATCATGTTCCATTTGGAGAAAGCACATTTTATGCTGGAGGAAATGGTCATGAATGGGTGTGTGGTGGAGACAAGCAAGTCTAACATTCTCGCTCCCATACAATTAATGGACAAAGCATCATGAACTGTTTCAATACAACATTTTGAAGTTTGATAGCTTCCCCTAGGACTATTTTTGAGACTCAGGCAAGTTTGTATCCCTTATCATGTGTTAATGTTAATTGGTTTTTTGAACTGTTGTTGATTTCTAGCTGCATGTATGTTTGTAAAAGTTGGAAGCAGCAATATCAATTTGTGAGATGTTCTTTCAAACAACAATAAATATCATTTATCTTTGATGGTTTATATTTTATTTTGCAGTGGATAAAATTAATTAACTCCGCTACTAAGGGCCTGTTTGGTTTGAATCAATCCTTGTTTTCATAAAATTATATTTTATTGTTTTCAAAAACAGGTTTACTTTTAGAATTCTTGAGAATTGTTTTAGAGATACAAACCAAAACTTATTGCAACAATGAGAACCATTCCAAGTATTACAAGTATTATTATTATTATTATTATATATATATATATTTACCAACTCTATGTCCTTCTGCAAATATGCCCTTTTGCAAATTTTAGGGATCATCTGTTGCTCACACTGACCATCTAACCAACACATACGAATCATCTGAGCCCAATACAGTAGTAGCAAATGTGAATGAATGCCAAAACAATGGCATTAAATACTTTTATTAAAATACAGAGTCAAATCTGAAGATACTTAGTACACAATATACTATAATTGAATATAGAATAGAGACAAATAATATATATATATATATATATATATAGCCAACCCCATTAATTTGGGGAGAATGATGATGACAAGGACGAGTCAAACTTTGGTTATAATACAACTCTGGAAAAGGTTGGTGATTGAAACACATTCCATAAATTGCATGAAGCCAATCACCAAATTAATGAGGTAGTGTTCACCATCTGAGCTTTGCTGGAAAATACTGCAACACAATTTATACAATTTAGCAAAGATAGAAATAAAATAAATTAAATTAATACACTATACTGTGGAACAACTGTGTGTTACTGACCTTTTCAATGAGAGAAAGATAGTATGGTTTGACCTTTTCAACATCAATTCGAACCTTGCTCTTACTGTAAAGGTCATATTTGCTGCACATAATTTCAAATTTAAAATGCAAAACCTTAAATTCTAATATATATATATATATATGAGTGAGACTATGAAGAAAGAAGGGGAAGCTTAATTACTTGAAAATGTGGAGCCACTTCATATTCTCCCGATCCTCATCATTCATAAATTGCTGATAAGCCCCACACTTGTGTAAAGCTGTTGATGATAAATTCAAATCATTTGTCAATGCAATTAATATCGTATGCTCACTCTCATATATATATATATAATATATAATAATCTCTTACTCACCATGAACAAGAAATTCATTCGCAGGAATTACAATGACCATTCATATGATAAATGTTAAAAAAAAACAAAAATACAACAATCATATCCCACAATTATTGTGATAAATGTGGATGAATTTTCTTGCTTATCAGTGAATAATAAATCATTTTCTTATAAAAATTTATTAAGAGAAAAGCTTACGGTAAAAAGAGTGATAACGGATGATGAACAATCCAGCTGAAGGCAGAGTACTTCCATTTTCCTTTGCCACCTGCCAATCCAAAAATGCAGTGAGATATATATAAATTTAAATTTTGAACTGAAAATAAAACTAAATAATAATAGTGAAATCAATACATAATCAATAGGTTTAAAGGAGTTATACCATGTACATATAGTCATCATGCCCCCATGATATTGTCATGTTATTAAGTCCACATCCTTCAGAGTATATCCCATTTTTTGTACTGTAAGTAGGATTTTTCGAATCCGGATTCTCATTGAAATACTGTAATCATAAAACATATATAATATATATACACATATATCAGATTTCAGTAATTACAAATAGGGTCCAAAATGCACCAGCAAATTAAGTGTTAATTTGATTTACCTTGTGGTGAACATTGGATTCATCAAAAGCACATCCAAGAGGAAATGTGTCACCTATGGAATATAACCATATGTTACCATTCCATGTATAAAATCATATATTAAATATATATATATATATATAGATAGATATAGGTCAATGTGCTATTATTAAATCTCAATAAATACTCACCAACAACAGCCCATTGAGGAAGCTCTCCAAATTTAGGATGAGCAAGAACTTTACCAAGATCTGAAACATACCCATGCAAAATATTTATATATAAAACAAATTGAATAATTAGAAGCCGCATTTTTTGTTCCAAACATGAAACATATATATATATATATATATATATATATACCATGAATAAGGCCAGTCAAGTGTAGCCAATCTTCATCAGGATAGTCTTTTCGAATGGCTTCTGCAGTCTGCAACAAATGCTCAATCTGAGGTTCATCCAAATCAGGGTCACTTTCGTCCACCATGTTGTTGAGAAGCTCACAACATTCCCATATGCTCATCTCCACTTTATCCAAGTTCCCATATTCTCCTCTCATCTTCTTCACCTGCATTATATATACATTATACATTTATGCTTATATAAATTATATAATTCACACATTCTTATTTGAAAGCTAGTAATTTGAATTTGAACATGCAATCCAATATATATATATATATATATATATATACATTGCACTTACAAAGTCATATGTTTGGTTAATGTGTTGCAGCCTATAGAATTCCTCAACTCTCTTTTGCCTTTCACTATTTGCATCATAATCCCTGTGAACATTTTTCATTTTTTTCAGATTCTTTCAATCAAAATTAATTTAATAATGTCTTAATTAATCAAATTAATTGTGACTTAAGATCAATACCTGAATACTTGGCCAAATGCATTGGTTTCAGGCACTTCAAATCCATCATCTGGCTTGGTTTTTTGCACTGATGACAAAATTAATCAAACACTGATATATTTCAAACTATATGAAGAAATATATATATATATATATATATATATATATATATATGTTGAAAGAAAAATGAAAATGAATTAATTACCATTCTCAGGTTGATCAATGAGGATTGTCATCTTCACACCAAAAACAAAACAATATTAAAACTAAAAGGAAATATAATGGAAATAAAACCCTTGTGTTTATTTCCTTTTAGCAGATGAAAATGATATGAAACACAGAATATTTATAGGGACAAAGAAGGAGAAGTCCTTCCTTGCTATTTGGAAAGTTTAAAGCCCTTGACTGAAAATATTCATTGTTATCCAATTGCGATTATTTTATGTATTAAAAACGTTCATAAATGATCATAACAGCTTATACCCACTCTCGCGGAGGCGCGTGTTCCCACACTAGATCATTTGCTTAGCCGTATCATCCACGCGCTATACAGAGAATTAAATGAAACAAATAGAGATATATGATAACGAATCATATATTCGTGTATATATGTATATATTCATATAATTGGGCTCTAAATTTGACGTAGGTATAATGGGCATGTAGGTCCCACTGACTCGGAGTCGAGTCACACAGCCTGCTAAGGCTGACCTAGTTTGTTGATATGTAGGCGAAATCGACGATTTGAGCTGTTATCTACCAGGCTTAACTAAATTAGTTTTAAAATGAATTATATCTAATATATATATATATATAGATGTAATAATAAATTTGCGTTTCATATTTGGCCACATGATCAATTAACAGACCAGTTAGTGCAGTAATTTCTCATAATTGACGTGCATGAATATAGCACACGAAAAAGTCGTGCTTAAATTATACTGTTGGATTCAATGATTATGTTGCTTCTAAGTTCTAATTATGGTTATTCTAAAAATAATTTAAACATTTTGAAGTATCATATTTAAGGCAATTTTCTTTTCCCTTGTGATAACCAATGACGATCTACTAAAATTAGGGATTTGGTCGATCATCAAATTATAAAGGATTAAATTGACAATCATTATCTTAATTAATGTAGTAACTTCCATGATAGTTGATTATTATTAGTGATATATTTTTTTCTTAATGAATATAAAATTTATTTATGTTACTTCTTTTCTTTTCACTTATATATAATTAATTAGTCACTCGGCTCACTCCCACATAGATTCAAAATAACCATCATGATTTAATATGCATGTTGTCTATCACATCTATACTTACATCAAAATTTCTAAGAAATTTTTCACAAGGAAATGAATAGTAGATCTTACGATAGCTGTTTTATGTGTTTTTTCTTTGTTTAAGTCATCTAAAGTATAACGGTGATGTGAAATGGAATTTTGTTTTTTGAAAGGGTGAAAAGGATTTTTTTTTCTTTTAATAAAATGCCATGAACAAATTCTTATTTACAATTCTAACAAATTTAGTAAGTGTGGGCCCATTTTTCAGGCCAATCAGCAAGAAGAGCCCAGAAACACTGTAAATACCACCGCAAGCCCAAAGCGGTGAAAGCCCATAAATAGAGAATTCATACATGCATAATCCTACCAACCACAAGTCCCATTGATCAAGCAATCGAACAATAAGGGTGGGTTTGGTAACGGTGCGGTGCGGTGTTAGTTTTTTTATTTCGGTTTGGGTTGAGTTGGATTTGGTTTGGTGTGATTTTATTTTGGTTTTAAACCATGTTTGGTGCAGACATGAGCAGATCTAGGGATCCGTGTCAGTGGGGCTCAATTTTTTTTTTTTGGATTTTTAGGGTATAAATGACATATATTTATTTCAGTAGGGTTTAAAACAAATTTTCAGTGGGGGCTTATTTGTAAAGAAATCTAAATTATGTGGTACTTAAAGTAAAAAAAAAATTCAGTGGGAGTTAAATACCAGATATCTAAAATTTTAGGGTAAAAATTATAAAAAAAAAAAAAAAAAATCAGTGGGGGCCATGGCCGCACTCGGCGTGAATTGAATCCGCCGGTGGGTGCAAATGATTTTGGTGTGAGAAAAAGTGATGCTGAAAAAAGAAATCATGTTTGGTAAAGTTGATATGGGTTGAAATTTTGAAACCAAACTATGTTTGGTAACTTGGGATGGTTTCATATTTTATTTATAAATATTAAAATTTTGTAATATTAAAATATATTAATATTATATATTAATATTAAAATATATTAATATTAATACTAATATTTTAATATATTAATATTAATATATTTTAATATTATAACTGGGGTGAAAATGGTGAAAATGATCGATTCAAAATTAACAATTCGAAATAAAAAAAAATAAAAAAGTGATTAAGAATCATGCATACATAACAAAAATTAATTTGATAAATGATTTTATTGGAAATCAAAAAAGAAAAATAAAAAAAAATTGCTCAACCTTTTTTTTGCATTATTTACATGATAGTTATTAGTATTAACATTAATATATTTTAAATATTAATATTAATATTAATGAGGTGGTGCTACAGTGCCCGCACATGGGGTGCTACAGTGGAGTGCTACAGTGCCAAATGGGGTGCTACAGTACCCGCACCATACAAAACCATCAACTTTGATGGTTTCAAAAATGGTGCCAAATGGTTTGCTACAGTAGTACCAACACCAATTTTACCAAACATGAATTGGTACCACTATTTTGTACCAAAACCAGCTACAAAACAGGTCCTTGGGAGACTAGAGGTGCACAAAGGAACCGATGGAACCGAGAACCGGACCACCGGTTTGGTTCGATTCCAAATTGTCCCGGTTCCAATTTCGGTTCCGGTTCCTAATATCAAACTGGTTTTTGTTATAATATATATAGTGTTTTTTTTTTTGTAAATAAATAAGTTGTATTAATAAACAAAGCTGTACAAAAAGGAAAATGAGGGACTGGCTTGCCAATCCATACACGCCTTAATGAAAAAGCCCAAACAAAGCCTACGCCTAAACTAGTGCCAAACACAACTCAAACAATTAACCCTAAGATAGTTAATTCCTATCCATTGCAAGCAACCAGAAACAACCAAAGCAGGCTATTCATCCTTTTCTCAACCCATGTCCTAAATCACTGATTCACTGATAGTTAATTCATATCTATTACATAGATATATATAATTATATCTTTTTATATTTGGTATTTTTTATTTTTTTGAAATGGAATAGTATTTTTTTGGTTCGGTTAGGTCCGGCTTCTATTTTTAAGGAACCGAACCGTACCGTGTGCACCGGAGAGAAAATATGGGAGTAAAATTATTCTTTGGGATTTGAATTTTTTTCCCTACGTAGTACCAGAAATATTTGTATAAATAGGACATAATATCTCAATACAAAGTCATCCAATTCTCTCTAGTTCAATTTTCCATTCAAGTTGTTTTCATTCTTATCATTATTATTGTTTGCTATCAATTTCAGTCCCTTTGGTTTCATTTGTTCAAAACCCGTTAGTACCCATAACCACTCTTTTGTTTTCAATATTTCAAAATCATTGAATTCGTTCTGTTAAAATCAACGGACTCACAATAAGCGATTAGAATCTGCTCTCAGTGCCTAAAATTCTTGTACTTATAATTAGATTTTTAATTTACAATTCTATTTATTAGTGAATTTGTTGGTAAGCAAGTCTTAGCTCCAAGTAATTATAATCATTATCAACAATTGTGTTTGTAATTCCTTAAATCTGTAAGAGATTAAGGATTAAGAATGAAGTTTCATGGGACAAGAGTTAATGATTCGAGTATAATGATGGTTAAGTACTTATATGTCAAGTATGTTTCTATTTGGTATGCAATTTGTTTTGGGAAAGTCCAAAAACATAACTATGTGAACTCATTCGGATAGAGAGTGTTGACAATAAATTTCGAGTCCAAAATTGTGGAAACAAAAGCTGTCACAAATAAAAAATTTATTAATAATTTAAAAATAATAGGTACAATATCTGTGAATATGTCATATGATTCGATCTCCTTTGATGTTATTGATTCAAGGGCCTTTGGGGCTTAATCTTGAATCGGATTATTGAGAGTGATCCAAGGGTTGTCGGGCTTCATCTTGAATTGGTTTGCTATCAATTTCAGTCCCTTTGGTTTCATTTGTTCAAAACCCGTTAGTACCCATAACCACTCTTTTGTTTTCAATATTTCAAAATCATTGAATTAGTTCTGTTAAAATCAACGGACTCACAATAAGCGATTAGAATCTGCTCTCAGTGCCTAAAATTCTTGTACTTATAATTAGATTTTTAATTTACAATTCTATTTATTAGTGAATTTGTTGGTAAGCAAGTCTTAGCTCCAAGTAATTATAATCATTATCAACAATTGTGTCTGTAATTCCTTAAATCTGTAAGAGATTAAGGATTAAGAGTGAAGTTCCAAGGGACAAGAGTTAATGATTCGAGTATAATGATGGTTAAGTATTTATATGTCAAGTATGTTTCTATTTGGTATGCAATTTGTTTTGGGAAAGTCCAAAAACATAAGTTATGTGAACTCATTCGGATAGAGGGTGTTGACAATAAATTTTGAGTCCAAAATTCTGGAAACAAAAGCTGTCACAAATAAAAATTTTATTAATAATTTAAAAATAATAGGTACAATCTCTGTGAATATGTCATATGATTCGATCTCCTTTGATGTTATTGATTCAAGGGCCTTTGGGGCTTAATCTTGAATCGGATTATTGAGAGTGATCCAAGGGTTGTCGGACTTGATCTTGAATTGGTTTTCTAAGATGGATCCAAGGGCCATCGGGGATTGATCTTAAATCGTTCTCATTTTTTGTCGTGTGCTGATGAACCTTGATTTCGAACAGTTGTATTTGATGTTTTGGGCTGTTGAGGGAAAACGGCACGAACTTGTGTGTGCTTGTTGTCCTTCGTCTTCAAGACTTGGATTTGTGTGATTCTTTGACTTCGGCGAACCACGGAAAAAGAACAACACGGTTTTGAACTGCTTGTTGTTCTTCGTGTATTTTCTGGTTGATTTTTCAAACTGTTGAATTTTGTGGAAAGTATCCGTTGTTGTTCTTCTTGTTGGGAATCCGGCCGAGTTCCGCTCTTCTTCTTCTCTAGAAGTCTTCTGCAATCTGCACTTGAAATCTTCTTTCCCTTCTTTTCCTCCCTACTACCTCTATTTATAGGCATTTAGGATGAAGTAAGTGGTGACATGTGCCACATTTAGAAAATCATAATTTTTTTTGAATAAAATTATCATTCTCTCTTTTTTTCAAGATAACTACATAATTATATAATTATCTCTTATATGATAATTATCTCTTAATTTGAATTGATTAATGATAATATCAAGTTAACATAATGGGCTTGGGCCACTAATTATTAATTGGCCCAATGGGCTAAGTAATTTAATGGTGGCCCGATGTTTTGTTTTGGGTAAGATGGACTTGAGCCCAAATTTTAATGTCTACATAAAGTAATCCTCTTTATTACTATCCTGCATTCCTAAGTGCATACTTATATAATTACACTTATATATCTATACTATTTCAGTATTTCAATATTTATATTAAAACATATTTTCACCATCTAATTATAGTGAAATTTTAAATAAAATAAAAAATTAAACCGTGTTAACATAAGATATAGAGTTTGTATGCATTTATACTTTAGTTAACTATTCATCTACCTCGAAAAGAACTATTTTTAGTTTAATTATAATTCTTTGCCAATAAAAATATATTAAGATAATTAAGTACAATTGGATAATTCAGCCCCTATTTTTTTTTTTTTTAAATATATTATAATGGTAACCTAACTATAATTAAACTCCTCTTCTACCAATCTAACATAGAATTAAAGTGATAGACATAGACATTGGAAAATGAAATTGATAATAATTCGGGCACTCCATAGAATTAAAGTGATAGACCTAGAAAAAATCCAATTTGTAATTAATGAGAATTTTAGGAATAGATTAATTTTTTATCTATAGAATTAAAGTGACAGACCTAGAAAAAGTCCAATTTGTAATTAATAAGAATTTTAGGAATAGATTAATTTTTTATTTGGATTGGTACAAAATCGTGAATATATAAGTAAAATTTATGTATTATTAGTTAAGTTGAGATTCCATTGAAATGAGAACGGAGTGAAAATTTCCAATTTGTAATTAATGAGAATTTTATTAATGACTTAAATTAAATATCTAATTATATTAGAACGCTAAGATTTTAAATCCTCTTAAAATTGATTCTATTAGTATTCACATTTATTTTCAGCCCTTAATTCTTTATTTTTAAATTATATTATAATTGTAATACTATAATTGTAGATAAACTCTATCTCTATAAACTTATCTAGAATTTTAATTCAGATTAAAATTGATTACAAAAGATAAAAACCTAATTGTAGTAGGATACTACCACAAACTTGCATTTACGTTATGATAAGTCAAAATTAAAGATCATAATAATTATTTATCTTAGACTTCGTAACTATAGTGAATCTCCTCAACGTGTAGATTCACAAGAATTACAAGTAGCTACCACACATAAGGCTACAATCAACGACAACAATATCAAAAGAGAGAACAAAACCTAGACACTATACCAGTATGAAGAGAAAGGTAAGAGCCTATCTAATTTATACAATTATATTCTTTTCGTGTCTCCTTATTAATTTATTTATTCTTATAAAAAAAACATTGTCTTATAAGTTTCTTCGCCAATATTTATATGAATTCAATTATAGTTTTATACTCTTGTCGCATTTAGTCTATTTTAATTTTTTCTTTAATTTTTATAAAACTTGAATTTTTTCTTTAACTGAATTAGTCTGATTTTGAGGATTTTTTTCCCATTTTTGATATATTATTATGAACTTATTTATTTACTTTATATATAATGTCTATATGCATTTGTTTGAGTTGAGGAATTAAATTTCCAACATAATTCATATTATTTTATTCCATTTATTTTTTATTTCAGTAAGTAAATCATATTTTTTTTTCTCTTTCAATAGTTGAAAAGTATCTATGACACGTATATATATTAATTTCAATAACAAATGTATTTGTCATCACGTATTTCTTCACTTTTATGTATATTAAATAAATACATCATATATTTTTTTATAAGTTTTTTTTTTTTTAACTTTTAACTTCAACATATACCTCACAAATGTCATATATATTGGTTTAGTATTTTGATTTGTATTTTGTTTATATACTTTTGGTGTAGTGATCATACTTTTGCCTCACAAATGTCTACACTTGTATTTTTTTAATTTAATTTTTTTCTTTTTTCCTTTAAGATTTAATAAATACATTGTAATTCAATATTTCTTTATTATTGTTGGTAGATTTTTGTTTTTTTATTTTACTTTCTGCTTACAAAAATATCCTCTAATTTATATATTTAATTATGTATTGGTTTTGCGTTGAAATTATTTTCTTATTTTTTTTATGTAACTTTTTAGTTTTCTAAAATTTATTTATTTATATTTATGTGGTATATCCATATGTATGGTTATAGCCCATTCTGGTTATTTATATTAATTTTTAATATATATATTTTTGTGATAATTTATTTTTACTTTCCCTTTCATTTTTACTGATTCACAATACATTTTTGTTTGAGTTTTTATTTATATATTTTACTATTCATAACTATAATTTGATAATTTATTCTTTTATCAATTTTGGGTATGTATTAGTTTTTTATCTATATATTTTTTCTATATAACTATTTGTATTAGGCCGGGAGGAATTGCATTTTATTTCTATTTTATTATATTATTTTATCTTCCCTTGGATTTAGTTTAAGGATATATATTATAATCTTTTATTCACAATACATTTTTGTTTGAGTTTTTGTTTATCTATTTTACTATTCATAACTAAAATTTGATAATTTATTCTTTTATCAATTTTGGGTATGTATTAGTTTTTTTTATCTATATATTTTTTCTGTATAACTATTTGTTTTAGGCCGGAGGAATTGCATTTTATTTCTATTTTATTATATTATTTTATCTTCCCTTGGATTTAGTTTAAGGATATCTATTATAATCTTTTCTTCGTCTTATTTCCTGTTATATTATTTTTGTTTTCATATGATGTTAATTTTTGTAGTATTTATTAGTTTTTCGTTGAAAACGGAAAATCTCTTTATGCTATAAAGACTGATTTCGATGTGGCAATGACAATAAGAGTTTCATGAGCAAGCTACCCCTATATATAAGAAAAAATAGGATCATATATTTTGAATTGAATTCACAGTGAAACTAATATTTGGTATTGGATTATGGGTTTTGATTATATTTTGTAAACTTTTATGATTATATTAAGTGGTCTTTTTTTAATTATTCTAATAGAGTTTATTATTGATTTTGAATTTTTAACTTTATTAGTTGTAATTTTAAGAATTTTTATTTTTTAAAGTCTTTCATACTTTAGTTTCAATACTATTTATTTGTATTTTGAGTCTGAGAATAAAAATTAAATATAATTTATAATCTTTTAGATTTATTTGTTTATTATAGTATTTTTATTTTTTTGTTTGTTTCAAAATGTTTGTTGGTATTTAGTTTTTACTTTTATATTCTATAACTAATTAATGTATTTATTAGTGCAATTGAGATATTGAACTCAGACCACAATTATGTATTGAGGAACTTCTTTTTTTTTTCTGTTAGGATAAGTTTATAATTATAAGCAACTCCTATTTTTTTTCTTTTTCTTTTTGGCATGACAAAATATATAAATTTATAGCATGCAACCCATATTATTTATTTCAATGTTTGACAACATGTTCATTCGCAATATCTTTTTACAATAATAATTCTATGCATATATACAATTGATTCATTTTTTTTATAATTTTTATTTTTAAATTTCATAAAAGTAATTACTTATTTATTGTATAATTATATTATTTTTGTGTATCCTTATTAACTTGACTCCTTATTTGGTATTAAATTTTTTAATTGAGATTTAAATTACAAAGTTATTTCTATTTATGAATACTAGAAAAAATTATATTATGAATTTTTATTTTACTAGTATATATATATATATATATATATAATTGGACTCCTAAAATTTAATAAGAAAACTTCAACATTAGTAATTTTTTTTTAATTAAATAGACTATCAATGGAATTACATTTGGTTTAAAAGGCGAGTATTTTTCCTATCATGTAGTAATAGATTATATATACATATTTACAAATATATATGTATATATATCATTTCTAAAATTACCAAATGCACTACATATCTTGGAAAGGCTCTGTTGTATCCTGCATTTGGTGTGGAGCCCCAATGGTGTCTTGTGAGAGATTTGTCTAACATCAAGATTTATTAGGTGACACATTTCCACTGGAATGTGCTTTCAATGAATCCATTGTTCATCATCAGGTAAATTTGTAGAGATTACTAAAATGACCTTGACAATCTGACTAATATGTTATGTATTAAATTAATTATGAACCTCTTTGTATTTTCCCACATCGGTAGTTTTTTAAGGAGAACCCGGACTACAACAACCCCAATTTCACATATCAAAAAAAAAAAAAAAAAAAAAAAAAAAAAAAAAAAAAAAAAAAAAAACCCCAATTTCAACACCAAGTTAGGTATATATACCGAGAACTGTGGACTTAATAAGGTCACTTTAGTTTACCATCGACACGCACAAAGGCTGCCGTTTGAGCCTTCCAAGTTTCTGGCCCACTCATTGAAGTTCTTACAACCCGTTGTTTATTAGTTGTTGGGTCAAGCCCAAATAAGGCACAAGCCCAGAAAGCAGTTAGCACTATAGCTATAGTTTTGTCTAAGTGAAAAAGGAGTTTGGGCTTTTGAACAATTATGATTATCTGGACTGAAATTGGCCAATCCCAGTACATTAGAACTATGTGAATTTATTGGCAATTTTCGCCGCTCCCCCCCCCCCCCCTCCCCCCGGGGATGGGATTGGGAAAAAAATTCGTACATAAATGGGGCGGGAACGATTTTAGGTAATCCCGTTCCGTTTAGACATATTATAATACTAGTAAAATGCATGTGCGTGATAAAAATTCATAATATAATTCTTTTTTAGTATTCATAAATAATAATAATTTTACAATTTAAATCTTAAAACAAATTGATATTAAATAAGGAGTTAATTTAGTAAGGATACATAAAAATAATATAATTCTACAATATAAATAATTATTTCCACAAAATTAAAATAAAAAAATTATAAAAATGAAAATGAAACCAATTATTTATATATGTATGCATAGATTTCTTAGAATAAATGAAACTTTTTATATTTTTTCATGCCAATATGAACAGAAAAAAGAAAAATATTGGTTGCTTAGAATTAAAAACTTATCATAACAGTAAGAAAAAAAACCCAAATAATATTTTTGAAACAAACAAAAAATACAATATACAAAAGAATATAAATTATATTATTAATTTAGTTCCTCAAACTCAAATTATAAATAAATAATAATAAAATTAAAGTATCAAAAATTATAAAATATAAAAAAGTTTTAAAATTACAACTTATATAATTTAAAAAATAAAAATAGATAATAAATTTAGAAATTATAATAGAATCATTTTAACTAAAAGAAACGTGAGGAATTATTTAATGGACAAAAGAATAAGAAATTAAAGAGAATAAATTAATCTTATAGACATAGTGATGTATTTGTGAAAATATATATCAACAGTTAAGTAAAAAAAAAAAGTATAGAAATTATGATATATATAGTGATATTAAGAAATAATCGAATAATATACAAAAGGTTGAAAATTATGAATGATAAGAGTAAATAAATATGAATAAATTAAAGTATTCCTTAAAGAGCAAAAGAAAGTGAATAAATAAATAAATATAAAAAATAAAAAGTATACAACAAGTCTATAGAAATTAGATGCGCATGTTAAGAAAATTAAATAAACAAAAATTAGAATAATTTTACTGAAAGTAAAAAATATATAAAACTTTTGAAAATATGATAGTGATAAGGTGATGTATATTAAATAAATAAATATTATTACCAAATTAAAAAAATATAGAAAGTTTAATAATATAACATATAGGTTATTGAAGAATTTGAACCTATATACTATGTTTAAAGAACTATAAAAATAAAAAAAGAGAATTGGGTAAAAAAATTCTTATATATATGGATCATGTTTATTATGTGTCGTGTGGTAAGGAATGAAAGCATCAAAATTAATTAAAAGACAACTTCAAATTAATTTCATAGAACTAACCACGAAAGGGTCCATGTCTCATATTTTACACTTTATGATATTACTGAAATTAATCAATTCAAAAAAAAGTATTTAACAAAAAATCTTAGATACAAATAAGAGTCGTCCCATCTTGACTGCTCCATGGGGGAAAATCATCGTAATCTTGTATGGCCTATCCCATGTTGACTGAAGCTTACCAGGAAACAACTTGAATCTCGAATTAAACAATCAAAACCTTTTGGCCGGGCTCAAAAACTTTCTTTCTGATGTGCTTATCATGGAATGTTTTTGTTCGAGCCTTATAAATTCGAGAATTTTTATATGCATCATTTCTCAATTCCTCAAGTTCTTGCAGTTAGAGTTTTCACTGCGCACCGGCTTTCTTTATATCAAAATTCAATCTTCGAACATCCCAATATGCTCGGTGTTCCATCTCTACAGGGAGATGACACACTTTACCATACACAAGACGATATGGCGACATACCAATTGGTGTCTTAAACGCAGTTCTGTACGTCCAAAGTGCATCATTTAGCCTTCGCGGTCAATCATTTAAATCCGGACGCACCGTTTTCTCCAAAATATTTTTAATCTCCCTATTAGAAACCTCCACTTGTCCTTGTGATTGGGGGTGATATGGCGTACCAATTCTATTAGTGACACCGTACTTCTCGCACAGAGCGGAAAGAAACTAGTTGTCAAAATAGCTTCCACCATCACTGATCATAACTCTCATAATACCAAATCTTGAGAAAATGTTCGATTTTACAAATTCTTCCACCACGTCATGATCAACACGTTTGGTGGCTATTGCTTCTACCCACTTCGAAACATAATCAACCCTCACAAGTATATACTCCTTTTTATCTGCTTTTGGAAATGGTCTCATGAAATCAATACTCCACACATCAAATAATTCTACAATCAAAATCGGGGTTAAAGGCATCGTGTCTCTTCGAGATATGGAGCCAAGATTTTGACACCGCAGACACGCTTTGTAAAATTCAACTGCATCCTTAAATATGGACGGCCAGTAAAATCTACTCTGTAACACCTTATGGGCTGTCTTTTGAGCTCCGAAATGCCCTCCACACTCCAGTGTGTGACAAAATATAAGTATACTTTGCACCTCACTCTTAGGGACACATTTTCTGATAATCTTATCAAAGGAATACTTGTACAAACGCGGATTATCCCAAATATAAAATTTAACTTGGCTGAAAAATCGGATCTTTCTCATTCTTAGACCATCATTTTGGGATTCGACCTGTGGCTTTATAATTGACAATGTCAGCATACCACGGTATTTGTTCCACCATAGCTACACTGAACAGATGTTCATCAGGGAAGGAATCCTTAAGAGGAGAAATTTCCTTTGTGGATTCGACAATAATCCTTGACAAATGATCCATAACAACATTATTTGAACCCTTCTTATCTTTGACTTCCAGGTCAAATTCTTGTAACAACATAATCCACTGAATCAGTCGGGGCTTAGAGTATTTCTTTGTCAACAAATGCCTCAGAGCAGCATGATCCGCGTAAACGACAACCTTGGTGCCTAATAAATATAATCTGAATTTATCCAAGGCAAAGACAACTGCCAGCAACTTCTTCTCGGTAGTTGTGTAGTTCATCTGAGTTTTATTCAGAGTCCAACTGGCATAGTGAATAACATATGGTAGTTTTTCTTTTCTCTGACCCAACACAGCTCTTATGGCATAGTCAGAGGCATCACACATGAGCTCAAATGGTAGAGACCAATCTTGTGGACAAATAATCGGGGCTGATAATAGTTGTTTACGCAGCTCCTCAAAGGCATGAAGACTATTTGTCAAAAACAAAAGTAACATCCTTAGCTAATAAGTTGCATAGCAGCCGGGTTATTTTGCTAAAATCTTTGATAAACCTTCGGTAAAATTCGGCATGGTCCAGAAAAGAGCGTATATGCTTAACAGATGTAGGAAGAGGCAGTTTTGAAATTAATTCAACTTTTATTTTATCGACCTCTATCCCTTGCTTTGATATAATATGGCCCAATACTATCCCCTCTTGAACCATTAAATGGCTATTTTCCCAACTTAGAATCAGATTCGTCTCCTTCGATCTCTTGAGTACCAGTTCTAAATGCCTAAAATAGTCTTCAAAGGTTTTCCCAAAAACTGAAAAATCATCCATGAACACTTCAAGAAATTTATCTACCATGTTAGAGAATATAGACATCATACACCGTTGGAATGTTGCTGACGCATTACACAAACCAAACGACATCCGTCTATAAGCAAACGTGTCATACAGACAAGTAAAAATGGTTTTCTCTTGATCAACATGATCAATCGCCACCTGATTGTAGCCGGAATACCCATCTAGAAAGTAGTAATAGTTTTGCCCGGCTAATCTTTCCAGGATTTAATCAATAAATGGTAATGGAAAATGATCCTTCCTGGTGTTCAGATTGAGCATTCTGTAATCAATACACACACGCCATCCAGTGGTTATGCATTGTGGAATTAGCTCACCTGTTCAGTTTAGTACCATTGTGATACCCAACTTCTTTGGCACCACTTGAGTTGGACTTACCCATGTGTTGTCAGAGATGGGATAAATGATACCCGCATCTAACAATTTTACCACTTCTTTCATCACCACATCTTTCATATTGGGATTCAGCCTTCGTTGCATCTCTCTTGATGGTTTTGCATCCTCCTCAAAGTGTATGTGATGCATGCAAATCGAGGGGTCTATGCCTTTCAAATCAGCAACACTCCATCTTATTGCCTCTTTGTTCTCACTCAGAACCTTGACTAGACTCAATTCCTATTTTTTTGTTAATTTTGAAGATATAATTACATGAAGAGTCTCATTGGGTCCCAAGAAAACATACTTTAACTTTTCAGGCAATTCCCTGAGTTCCAAGGCAGGATAAGTAGCTAGAGATGAAATTGGTGGAGTATTTGAAAGTATTAGAAGTGGTTCAACCGGCTCCCGCTATAGTTGAGTGTATAATGCAGTCTCTATTGCATTCAGCTTTTCATTCTACAACTTCCAATATGTCTCCCAATCAACAATTTCCACATTTAGCCTTTCTCCTATCATAAATGACTCCAACTCATCTCCTTCCAAGATTTGAGTTGCAAAATTTGATATAATATCATCCAGTTCATCGCACTCATTAATCTGAAAACATTCCCCTGATTCAGGCAGGTGGTGACTTCCTTCAAACACATTCATCCTAACCTTCATATTGCTAAATGTCAGATCCATGGCTCCGGTTCTGCAATTGATGAATGCATTTACCGTAGCTAAGAATGATTTTCCCAATATCACCGGAATGTGCTTCTTTGAGACAGGGACATGTTCTATATCCAGGACTACAAAGTCAATAGGAAAATAAAACTTGCCCACTTGCACAATGACATCTTCGAGCACTCATCTTGCCTGTTTAATTGATCGATCGGTGAATTGCAGTACAACCGATGTGGGACTCAGCTCACCTAACCCTAACTGTTGGTAGACTGAATAAGGAAGCAAATTAATACTCGTACCTAAATCAAGAAAAGCTCTACCAATTTCCTGGTCACCAATGATACATGAAATAGTGGGAGCACTGTGATCTTTCCTCTTAGGTGGAGTATCGCTTAAAAGCAATGAACTCACTTGCTCAGTCAAAAGTATTTTCATTGGATTATTTCCCCTGCTTTTCCGCTTTTGGGTGCAAAAATTCTTGAAAAACTTAGTATAAGGCGGTATTTGGGAGATTATATCTAAGAGAGGTAAATTAATCTTGATTTGTCAGAATGTATTTAACATATTAGATTCTTTCATCTTTTCGTACTTTACAGGTTCTCTAAGACGCTGAGGAAATGGTGTTGTTTCCTCATAATGTTCACTTTCTAGCTCATCAAGTACTGTCTCATCGACATTGTCATCCACTGATGGTTGGTCTTTCTGCACTTTTTCAGCCTCTTTCCTTGCAGCCTCCTTCAGCTTTCTTCTTCTTCTCTTGTTTTGCCTCCCTTCTTCTTTGTAACATTTCCGCATGCTTTGCCTCAACTCAATTCTCCACTTCATTACCACTTCTCAGAGTTGTGATTGCTTGAACCGACTCATGAGGATTATTAGCAAAAGATCCAAACTCCAATGCTTGTTGTGGCTTAGGGTAGACTATTGGTTGACTTGGAATTTTTCCTGGCTCTCTCACATTCCTCTCATTAGTCATTTGGCCAACCTGCATGTGCAGTTGTGCTAAAGATTGAGTATGAATGCCTAGCTTGTTATGAATGTCCATTATGACATGCTCTAGAGGACTAGTCTGGAAACCTAGTAGAGGAGTTTGGATTCTTGGTGGCTGGGCTTGATAGTTATAGGGTTGAACAACCTGATTGTTATTGAATGGCTGAAGCTCTTGGAAATTATTGAATGGTTGTAGAGCTTGTGAATGATTGGAATGCTGTAAAGATTGGTTGTGATTGAATGGATGGAGGGCTTGGGAATTATTAGATGTCCTTGGTTGGTAGTTGGACTAAGAATTTCTAGCCATGATTGTTGGTTGGGAGTCAAATGATTGCCAACTCTGTTGAAACCTTGGTTATTGGCCATATAATTGCTGTTTTTCAGTATGATTGTTATCTTTCTGTGAACTTTAGTTGTTGATTGCATGGTTTCCCTTGTGGGAATTTTGGTAATGGATTTTTTACATTGGTAGATTTGTAAGATAAGAGTGGGTAATTTCTAGCATTAGAGGTGTATGAATTGGTGAAAGGAGCATTATTGGAATAGTTCCATGATGCGTTGCCATCATCGACCATTATCTCCTTACACTTAATTTGAGAATACTCAGCTTCGACTTCAAATGTCTTTCAAGGAGGGGAATGATTTCGTTGAAGTTATTTATCGATTCTCTCTAATCTCTCTCCAAACAATGCCATGGTATCTCTCACATCATCATGATCCATAATATAAGATTTTTCAGATCCCCTATCCTGTTGTCCACCTGTAGACCTCAACTCAGATTGATGTTGGATTATATTTTCACTGATATTATCAAATATATCCAAAAGTTATTTGGTTGGCTTTAAAGTAAACTGACCCTGCGTGGTCACGTCTACTAAGGTCTTATGAGTCTCACCAAGTCCCATGTAAATTTTTTTAGAAATATCTTGGTCAGAAAACCTATGATGGGGGCATTTATACAAAATTTCATTATATCTTCCCAAGCATCATGAAAATGTTCGCCAGGCACTTGCCTAAAGCTTTTGATTACATCTTGTGCTTCTGAGGTTTTTCCTATTGGATAAAGCTTTTCAATTAATTCTTTCTTAAGGGCTTCCCAATCAATTTTGATTTTTTTGGCTACTTGGATGTTCCATCTTTTAGCTCTCTTTTTTAATGACCAAGGGAATAATCTCTCTCTCAAGTCATTTTTGGACAGATTGTCACACCTAATAGTGGATGCGACCTCTAAAAAATCGTTAATGTGTTGGTATGGGTCATTTATTCTAAGGCCTGAATATTTTGGAGGTATATTGATGATGCTTGTCTTGATCTCAAAGTGCTTTGCTCCATCTTCCTCCAAAAAATCTACACAGGAGTCATACGCATCAGGCGCATAATATCCCTTCAATGATGTCTCAGGTGCCCTTGGTGTGTTGGGTCTGGGTTCACCCATTGCTTCTTCTTGTTGACGATGACGTTCTTCAATAGATCGACGTAAGCGACGGAGAGTCCTTTTGATCTCAGGATCGTAAACGAATAATGCAGTACTTGGATTAGAACGAGTCGATCTATCGGTCATATGCTAGACTAAAAACTATAAATTATAGAATTTAAAGCAAGAATTAATATGCAAAAATCTAGGTAACTAAAACTCACAAAAGTTCTAGACGCAACTTTAGAAGTTCCATTTTTCCCTTATACGCTCTTCAGAGTACCTGTCAATCACACAAAAATCT
Source organism: Cornus suecica (assembly GCA_963922005.1). Lineage (NCBI taxonomy): Eukaryota > Viridiplantae > Streptophyta > Magnoliopsida > Cornales > Cornaceae > Cornus > Cornus suecica. Next base: position 5,008,820 of record OY998240.1, read on the forward strand.
CACTTTAGCTACAACTAGAATAACGCAATGCAAATAAATTACTAAAGATATTGAACAATGCTTAGTCTCAAGCGCACGTATCAATTATAAAATAGAAAACGGCTTGAGTAAGGGATATCAATCCCACAAAGACTGAGATTGTTCACTTTAATAATTTAGAAACACCGAATTATATTTTTTGAAAATTTGTTTGTTTGGGTGGTCAAAGACCAAATTATCTATTTTAACTATAAACTATCTAAAAGAGTAAGTAAATTGGTTGTGATTCAGATGGGAAAGAAAACTAGGGTTTTTATCACTCTACCACTAACCGTATAATATAGTTCATCACCGTTTCAACTGTAAGAGAGCGATCCATAACTGTGAATCAGGTCGTATCGCAGATAGCTAAATACGACCTCAAAAAGGAGTACCATCAACCGGATCGCGACAACCAGTCTCATGACTGACCTAACTAGTACATGCCACTTATATTACTCTAATCTACTCATAATGCATGAAAATAAACTAAAATATGTCTATATTAAATCGCCAAGGCACGACCTGTGTCAACCTAGGGTTTCAAGTTTCATTACCACCATTGTATAAAAAATCATGATTGAGCATCCAAGTTCTAGCCCATATTGAATAATCATAATTGTGCAAAATAATATATTCATTCAATCTAAGACAAGAATTTAGAACAAACATATAATTTTATATTGTCAATGAGTACGGTCTCTTAACTACTACAATCATCACAGTATGGTCACAGTTTCCCCTCATTACAGTTAAAACAATGAAAAAACTACTTACACGGCTAGGGTTTTGCTAGAAAACCCTAGATACCGAGTTATTTAGCTATGGTAGATGATGAGTGCATCATAGATGTAGAAACGCTCTCCATAATCATCTTATTCAGATCTCTAGGTTTGAATATGGCTCTCAACAACAGCAAGTCTGAATGAATGAATCTCTTGAATGAATGTCTCACAGAACCAACCAACCTCTATCTATCATAACTTCCAAAATATCTCACGCCTGATGTATGGTCTTATATATATATGCAATGGCATAGAGATGCCCTTTTCAGTCTTTTCACTCTCAAAACTCATCAAAACCCTAAATATAAGTGTATATACATGTATACAGAGGTCTGGAGTTGCGGGCATGTCTTCCAATTAAACCCGGGGTAAAACAGGAAAAATCACCCAGAAATCCTCAAAGTTGTTGCACTTACACTTAGGGGCTACGCTTCAAGCGTATCTGGCCTATGCTTCAAGTGTATATTTTGCAATTCTAGCAACTTTTTGGTACTAGAAGCGTAGGCACAAGCGTAGGGTTTTTATGGAAAACCACTTTTCTTCTTGAATACGCCAAAACGTTCGTCTCAAACCCACGATAATTTTTGCCGAAGATGGCGGCTTCTAAAAATACTATTTTGCCCTCCAAGAGCCATTTTTGTCTCGGACTGCCTCTTTGACTCTCCTATTGGATAGAAAGAACACACTCTTCAGTTCATTCATCGAAGTTAACTCCATTTAGTCGTTAAGCTCCTGAAACATGCTTTAACACATAGACAACATAAAAATACCAAATAATGGAATGAAATGACGTAACGATAGTGAGTTAAGGTGTCAAAATGTCTAATATTTGACACCTATCAAACATCCACCAGTGATTACGCAGCCGATTCGAAACCTTCTATAGGCGAATCCTTATCCACCATCCCTTTTGGCGAGTCTTCCAGTGACTACGCCAATGCTTAGGCCTGAGATTCTACCACAATTCCAACAACAGGTATACCCACCACAAGTTCAGCCTCTATTGAAGCCATTTCTGCCACCTTCGAGGCAACAAGTTTTTCCTCCAAATATGTCGAGGAGAGATCTGCCAGAACTGGGGGGAAATCTGCCACGTTGGAGGTAAAACCAACCAAATCCACTATTGTTTCAGCTATCGCAGGTGCATTTTCTGCAAATCCAGCAGTGGCCACAACCATATTTGCCACAACCACAACATCTGCCAGAAATAAATATTCCAGACTCGGGGGACAATCATCAACGTGTATGGAAAATTCTATCACTTTTTCCCATGGTGCAGAAGCAAATAGCATTTGGGGGCAGCAGATGGCAGATCCGTCAACTGTTCTTCCAGATCATTTTCTACCACAGGTGTCAAAACAACCACAAGTAAAAAATCTGTCATTCCAGCAATGGCTAAAGCCATTTCTACTACCAACACAACATCAGGTTTTCCTCCAAAACTACCTGGGAAAGATCTTCCAGAACTGGGGGGTAATGAACATTGTTGGCAGAATTCACCGTTTCTTCCCATGGCACCGCAACAAACAACACACGGGGGGAAACAAATGGTCAATCAATTGCATGTTTGGCCAAATCAAAAATTTGCATCCGTTGTTAGTAGTAGTGTGATCACCTTGGTAGAAGAAGGTGATTCAAAAGAAAAGAAAGGGCAACCCAGTGTTGCCATGAGTACGCCATCTTCCATTCCTAGCAACAAAATGGTGGAAAAATTAGAAATGAATTTGAGGGGAACTAAATTTGCCCTCATCAACTAAGATTGTTGTATAAATTTATAATTTTCTAGTAGAAACAAACACTCCCATTGGAAGAATTATCATTTTGTCGGGAAGAGTGTGTATGACGTAAATAACGTTCGGGAAAATTCCAGTGGCTTCTAGCCGAAAGGAGTTTCTGTTATCTGTTTAAGAGGTTCCATGGCAGAAATGAGTATGTCTGGTTCCATTAAAGCAAATAATGGCCAAGGATAGCCTTCAACTGCCTTGGCAGAATAACACATCTCTATCTGTATAGATGAATATAAATAAGACAATTTAATGTCAATGCATTGATTGAAATCCTCATTAACTCAAAATTTTAGAGGTTTTTCGTCTGCCAACCTACAAATCCTCCAAATTTTGGGGGGCAATGTTGACACCCATAAACCCCCAGCTACGTGGCTTCTTACCATTGTGTTACATGTAACACATTTGGAAGAAATAAATCTACCAACACTTGGTAGAAAACACGTTTTATGTCAGGTCACATGGTGGCCGAAATCAACTGGTAGAAGGGACTGCCAATACGTGACAGTTATAAAGAAAGTGACAGATCTGGCAGTTGTAACCGCCGGACACATGGCCGAAATCATGCACGGAAGAAGTTGTAACTGCCGAACACGTGGCAGAAATCTGGGCAACTTGACAAAGAAGTGGGTGGTTAGAAGTGTTAGTCACTAATTAGCCCTTGAGGGGGGTGAATAAGGTTATAAAAAATCTTAGCTACTTTTTGCACTTAATTTGATTTCAACAGTTTAAGTTAAACAAGAAGTGAGCAATGAACACTTTTAAACAACAATAGATTCTTAACCTCTGAAAGCAATAATCAATAAATTATGTAAGGCAAGATAAGGCAAACATGCAAGTAATCAAATGAAAAAACAAGAAAGAGATGACATCGCGATTTTTATGAGGTTCGGTAACTCCTACTCCTCGGCTTAAGGATCCCCCCTTAAGACTTTCCCAATCTCACACTATGGTTTTTCCTTGCAGGTGGAATAACAAACCTTTACACACGACCTAACGAGCCTGTCACGCAAATAAGAGGACAAAACCCCTCTGGAGGATCAATGAGATTCACTCACTCAAGGATCTCTACCCTTTTATTAATAAATGGATACACTCAATAAACACTCAAAAACCTTAGGGTTTATGAAGGATACACAATGTATAAGCTCAAGTGTTTAATGTGATATGTTTAGTTATCTCAATATCTTACACACTCTTAGCAATAAATGAATCAAGAGTTGAAACAAAGATCTTCTCTAACTAGTTTCTCACAAATGATTGGAATTGAATGACAGGAGTCTAGCTTTTAATGCTCAAACTTTTCTTGTTGTATATTTTGATAGGAATGAAGAAGAAGATCAGCTTTTGTGCAAGGGAGTAAAGAAGGGTGTCTTCTACATACACTGTCTTATTATATATATAGCTAAGGCAAGAGTTAAGAGAGTGAGACTCACTTTAGAAGAGTGAGCTGAGAGTGGTGGTAGATGGGGGTAGTTGAGAGCCATTAATGCACTGAAAAAGCTATTTTTTAGCTCCGTCAGTTGACTGATTTTGATATGTCAGTCACCTGATTATTGTCTGTCGGTCGAGTGACATTACTATGTCGGTCGACTGGCAAATAACTTAAAAACTCTTTGTCGTGGTCAGTCGATTGACAAACAACTGTCGGTCGACTGGTGAATAACTGTCAGTCAACTGACACCACTATGTCGGTCGACTGGCAAATAGCCATAATGAAACTCAAAAACTCTCTGTTGTGGTCGGTCGACTGGAAAATAATTATCGGTCAACTGGCAGAACTGTGAGTCGACTGATTTGAAGGGTCAGTCACCTGATACTGTAGTTTTCATTTCTTTTGATTTTTAGGATGAGCTTATACGTGTGAAAATCTCACATAAACCCTTTGATACAAGTCACTCAATATCCTATCTACCTCAAGTCTTGATTCTTCAATCTTCTGAAACATTTCAAAAGTGAAATGACATTTATGTCCTTCCTTTAAGCTTTTTGCTTTCGATAAAAATCTTGTTACTTTGTAATGCTCAACTGAGTAAACACATTAGTACTAAACACGTACTTAACATTTTGTTATCATCAAAACAAATAATTATTCTTTGATTGACCCTCAGGCCAACAATCTCCCCCTTTTTTGATGATGACAAAATATTGCTTGTTTGACAAACGAGGGTGACGTTGATAATATGTTCCCCCTGACTTTATGCATATAAATAAGCATAATTTTTAACATACTAAGTCATTTCTAAACGCAAACACATTCTCATTCATTTAGATACTTTCGTCAAATTACACATGAGAATTTAAACATCCCTACATACTAAAACAAAGCAAAGCAATACCACAAATACTTCTACTAACAACATAAATAAACAAAAAAGCAAAACGCAAAAGCAAAAACAAAACATGTGCTTCCTAACATTTCTCCCCATTTGTCAAAATCAAAAAGGAGGGATGAAGTTCTTAATCTCATCGAGCGTAACATTGAGAGTGGCAAAACGAGTGCTGATATCAGTGGAAAGCTCATCAATTTTCCTTTCATTATGGGAAATAGACTCAGCATTGCGAAGAATTCCTTCCTCATTTTTCTTGACACCACCAAGAATCTCACGAAGGAGAACAGTGTGAGGATCAGGAAAATAGGTTGAAGGGCCCGCTGAGACTATGGAGAGATCACCAGGAGGAACAAAAGACGATGAGGCTTGGTCTTGAGTTGGAGGGACTTTTTGCTGGGTTGGAGGAGCTTGGCGAGGGCGACGGGTTGATGTGGAATGGGTCTTTGGCTAGAAAACACCTTGAGGGCATTTGGATAAGACATCGACCGTCCACCGAAGGACTCACATTAGTTATAACTTTATTTTCGGATGGAATTTGGTAAAGGTGAAGGATGTGGGTGATTGGAATAGGGTAGAAAAGCTTCTTATTTCTCGAATTCTTGCAAGCCATGACATGCTTACGAAAAATATGAGCGAGGTTGAGAGGATGGTTTGTGAGAATGCAAAATACTATATAAGCTTCAAAATGCGAGACATAATCATGGCCGCCGAATTTGGGCAAAATGGAATAAGTGACCACTTTATGAATTAGGCGGGCTTCGAGAGTGAGGTGTTTAGTCTCAAGCAAAGTGGATGGAAGAATGCTATCGGGATCGGGAGAGTGGCAAATAACATCTATGGCATATTTTGGCTCAAAAGTGCGACTTTTATACCATTCATATTGAAGATAAATGGTTTGGCCAATGCTTGGAACTTGAAACCAATTGCGAATTTGCGCATTAGTGATGGTAATGTCGATGCCAGCGATAGAGGCATGAAGGACATTTTCTGAGGCGGACTCGGTAACTGTAATGTAGAAGGCTTGGATAAGACATTCGTGAGCTGGATAATCAAGAGATACGAAGTGACTCCAACCTATAACTTGAAAGAGAGAAAATAGTCGAATATTCAACTCTTGGCAGAGGGAGTTTTTGACGATACGAGTTTTGTAAAGTTCTCAATTCTCAAACTTTCGGAAGAACTCAGCACGATGAGTGGCGTTAGGAAAAAGAGCATGAAGATTCATTGGTGCATCATCAACAGTGGCATGGTGACGTGGGGGAGGAGATGGAGATGGAATACGAGATGACGCTGAGTGGCGGACCGAACACGTTTTCTAGGAGGTTGGTCTGGGCGAGGTGGTGCCATGAGGGTGGAGAGGACAAGAAGGAAAGGGAGAAGGAAAACCATTGTAGAGAATGGAGAGAGATGAACTCTTTTAAAATAAAGGGTTTGTGAAGAAGAATGAGGAGAGAAGTGAGAATAAATAGAGAAATAGAGGGAGTAAGTGGGTGAAAACGTGTAGGGAGAGGTTGGGGAAGATAAATTGCAGCGGTTACAAGACCTAGAACCAACTTTAATACACGCGTCAGTCGACTGACAAGTCCACGTCAGTCAACTAATTCTGGAATATTCCTTGAATCGGTCGATTGATAATAGGGTGTCAGTTGACTGAAAATCAAATTTCAGTCGACTCATGGTCCAGTGTTAGTCGACTGAATTTAGATTTCAGTCGACTGATAGGAATTGTTAGTCGTCTGACTTGACCAGGGAGAAAAGATGAGAAAATAGGGTATTCGTTAGTCGATTAATGAGTAAGAGTCAGTCGACTGACACAAAAAAAAAACTAAATAAAAATAAATAAATTAATAATAGTAAGAGATGCATAAACAAGAACCTTCAAGAATAAAAAACAAAATAAGATCATATTACAACTTCATTTTCCATTGCCATACCAATTTCTCTATGGATTTTTGAAAAACTATCATCTTGAAGAGGTTTTGTAAGAATATCCACTATTTGCTCATTTGTTTTAACGAAAACTGACTCAACATCGTCCTTTGATACATGATCACGTATAAAGTGATGTCTAATTTCTATATGCTTGGTGCGAGAATGTTGAATGGGATTTTTGGAAATACAAATAGCACTTGTGTTGTCACATCTAATAGGAACATGATTGAAAGTAAAACCATAATCTAGCAATTGTTGTTTAATATAGAGCGTTTGAGCGCAACTACTACTGGCCGCAACATATTCGGCTTCGGCGGTAGACAATGCAACATAATTTTGCTTCTTACTAGACCAAGAAACTAGTGAGTGCCCTAGAAAATGACATGTGGCACTTATGCTCTTTCGATCTACTTTGAAACCGGCAAAGTCGGCATCCGAATAACTAATTAGGTCAAGAGAGGTGTCACGTGGATACCAAAGTCCTAAGTGAATTGTACCGCAAATATAATGGAAAATACGTTTAACGGCACATAGATGAGATTCCTTAGGACAAGATTGAAAGGGAGCACATAGACAAACACTAAACATGATGTCTGGTCTACTTGCGGTAAGGTAAAACAAACTACTAATCATACCTCTATATTTAGTGATATCAATACATTTACCATTTTCATCTTTGTTTAGCTTGGTAATGGTACTCATAGGAGTTATGACATGTTTGGCATCCTCCATACCAAATCGTTTTAACAAATCTTTAGTGTACTTAGATTGGAAAACGAAAATATCATCCAAGCTTTACTTGATTTGCAAACCTAAGAAGAAGTTCAACTCACCCATTATACTCATTTCAAACTCTTTTTACATACTAACCGCAAAATCCTTGCAAAGTGGTTCATTTGTTGATCCAAATATTATGTCATCAACATATATTTGAACAAGCAATAAATTACTTTTAATGGTTTGAGTAAAAAGTGTGTTGTCAACTTTACCTCTTGAAAAATCATTTTAGAGCAAAAAGTCACTGACTCTTTCGTACCATACCCTGGGAGCTTGCTTTAAACCATATAGGGCCTTAGTTAATTTGAAAACATGATTAGGAAATTGTTCATTTTCAAAACTGGTTGGTTACTTGACATAAACTTCTTCCTCTATAACCCCATTTAGAAAAGCATTTTTGACATTCGTTTGATAAAGCATGAAGTTTCTAGATGATGCAAATGCAAGAAGCATTCTAATTGCTTCTAATCTAGCCACGGGTGCAAATATTTCCTCATAGTCAATGTCTTCTTCTTGATTATATCATTGGGCAACAAGTCTTGCTTTATTACGAATAATCACTCCATTTTCATCCTTTTTGTTTTGAAAAACCCATTTAGTGTCTATTATAGTTTGATCATTAGGTTTAGGAACTAAATGGCAAACTCGATTGCGTTCAAATTGATTTAGTTCTTCTTACATGGAAACAATCCATGAGTCGTCGCATTGAGCTTCAAGAATATTCTTGGGCTCAATTTGAGACACAAAAGCCATTAAATTACACAAGTCTCTAAGTTGAACCCCTTTAGATGGATCACCTATGACATGGTCAATTGGATGATTGTTTACAATCCTCCATGATTTTGGAATAGACATAGTCAAATCATCATTGGATTGATCTTTGACGTCCGTCTTTTCCGGGGGGTCATTTGAATGGTTGGAGATATTGAGACCATTTAGCTCGAACTCATCAAAAATAACATGAATTGACTCAACCATGGTTAGTGTCTTTTTATTGTAGACTCTAAAAGCTCTACTTCAATAATAATATCCCAAGAAAATTCCCCCATCCGATTTGGACTCAAATTTTCTCAAGTTATCCTTGTCATTTAGCACAAAGCACTTGCACCCAAAAACTTTGAAGTACCCAATGTTGGGCTTTCGACCATTCCATAATTCATAGGGTGTCTTATATAATTTAGATCGAATGATGACGCTATTAATAATATGGCAAGCGGTGTTAATCGCGTCGGCCCAAAGACTTCGAGGAAGAGTATGTTCATTTAGCATAGTCCTAGCCATTTCTTGAAGTGATCTATTATTTCTCTCAACACCTCCATTTTGTTGAGGGGTTCTTGGAGCCGAGAGATCATAAGATAAACCAAGTTCATCACATAATTCCTCTAAGTCATAATTGTCAAATTCTCTTCCCCTATCACTTCTTATTTTCTTAATTGACAAATCTTTTTCATTTTGGATTCTTCTACAAAATTTATTAAGGATGGAGTGAGTTTCGTTTTTATGAGTAAGAAAATGTACCCAAGTAAATTATGAGAAATCATCAACTATGACGAGAACATAAAGTTTTCCACCTATGCTAGCAATTCTTTCCGGACCAAAAAGATCTATATGAAGAAGTTCTAAAGGTCTAGAATTAGTGATATCTTTCTTTCTTTTGAAAGAAGATTTGACTTGCTTGCCCGCTTGACAAGCACTACAAACTTTATCTTTAGAATACTTAGTCTTTGGGAGGCCTTTGACTAAGTCATTTCTAGACAAGCGATGAAAAAGGTCCATACTAACATCTCCTAAACGTCTATGCCATAACCAACTACTTTCGCTAGTTGTGATAAAACATTTAATATTTTGTTCATACAATTCACAAAGCAACATAATATAGACATTTCCATTTCGTTTGGCATTGAATAATTGCATTCCATCGTTCTCAACTATGCATGTATTTGACCTAAAGATGACATCATAACCTTTATCACATAATTGACTAATGCTAAAAAGATTGTGTTTCAACCCATCAACAAGTATAACATTTTCAATAGAGAGATAAGGGGTTATACCAATAGCGCTAATTCTAACGATCTTGCCTTTCGAATTGTCACAAAAATGACGTTTCCCCCTTCATAAGCTTGGAGAGAGGTGAACTTTGATTTGTCCCCCGTCATATGCCTTGAGCAACCGCTATCAATGAACCATTTGTCCTTGTTTGTTGTCCTGAAACATACCTACAAAAAGATGTTTAAGTGTCACATTTTGGTACCCAAGTAGTTTTGGATAATGTTAGTGATGCATGCAATAGTTCCCTTTGGAACCCAAGTCATCTTAGTTGTAGCCTTTTCATGTTTTCGATTACGAACAAAGATTCTTTTTGGGACCCAAATCATTTTTGTCTCTTTATATCTACGATTGCATACTTTCGCCTTATGTCCATTTTGCTTTCAATAATAACAAGTAACATGCTTGTGAAAATTTGAAAAATGTGAATGAGATTGTTTAGTGAATGATTTTCTGTTTTTTAATAGAATCGCATATTTGTCAAAGGCGTATATCCTAATCCACTTTTATCAAATCATCTTCTTTGATTTCCTAAAATGATACTTAGATTTTATTTTCCTTTAGTGAACTTGGCTAGAACATTGATTTGATCATCAATGGTTCTTTTTAAGAATTCATTTTCTTTTTCTAACTTTTTAATAGTATCATCATGCAAGCTAGGTGAGATGGGTGTGGGACAAGATACATCACAAAATGATTTATTTTTCTTAAGAGAAACATGCTTAAGAGCTAATTTTTCAAATTCATCTTGTAAATCTTCAAAAGCTTCTGGCAACTCATTAAACGATACTAGCAATTCATTATATGATAATTTAGAGCTATTTAAGAAAAAAAAATCTAATTATACCTCATCATCCTTTGCCATGAGGCAAAAGTTAGCCGTTTCCTCGGAATCGTCATCCTCATCCGATGCGTTTGAATCATTGTCATCCCATGTATAGTTCATGGCCACTTTCTTTTGCTTCCTTTCATCATCCTTCTTTAGCTTGAAGCAATCCGATTTATAGTGTCCCGGCTTCCCACAATTAAAGCAAATTGGAGGCTCTCTCTTGTTCGAATCACTTCTTGGTTCATTTCTCTTTATGAACCTTCCACCATTCAATTTCTTCCGTTGAAGAAACCTCCTGAACTTTTGAGTGATCAAAGCGATGTCTTCATCTTGGTCCTCATTTTCTGTCTCAATAATATCTTCTTGGATAGATGACTTTAATGCTAAGCCCTTATTCGATTTTGATTCCTCTTCTCGGGATTTTAGGGTGATCTCCCACGTAAGAAGAGACCCAAAAATTTCATCAATGTCCATGGTATTTAGATCATGGGTCTTTTTAATTGCCGTAAATTTTGCATCACACTTAGCTGGAAGGCCTCTAAGAACTTTTCGAGACACATCGGATTTTGGAATGATCCTACCAAGATGCTTAAGTCCATTTAAGATGTTAGTAAATCGAGACATCATAGATTTGATATTTTTATCATTTTTCATAGCAAACAATTCATATTCATGCATAAAAATATCAATTTTAGATTCACGCACTTGAGAAGTACCTTCATAGGTGATAGCTAACTTATCCCACATTTCTTTGGCCGTTTTGAAAGTGGAGACACGATTAAATTCATTTGGGCTTAGAGCACAATTCATATTGACTTTTTCCTTAGCATTTTTAAGGAGATAAGTTTTCTTCCATCATTATCCCATTCATTTGGCAATTTAGTAACACGTGCTTCATCGACTAGTTTGAAGGGACCGTCGGTGATGACTTGCCAAATTTGGTAGTCAATAGATTGAAGATAATCTATCACTCTAGTATTCCAATAACTATAGTTTGATCCATCAAACCAAGGGGGTCTATTGTTCGATTGACCCTCAACATGAGTGATTATATTTGAAGTCATGATCGTTCTCTAAGATGGTTAGGCCTTTAATCACTAGAGATTAGGCTCTGATACCAATTATTAGTCACTAATTAGCCCTAAAGGGGAGGGTGAATAGGGTTATAAAAAATCTTAGCTACTTATTGCACTTAGTTTGATTTCAACAATTTAAGTTAAACATGATGTGAGCAACGAACACTTTTAAACAACAATAGATTCTTGACCTATGAAAGCAATAATCAAGGAATTATGTAAGGCAAGATAAGGCAAACATGCAAGTAATCAAATGAAAAAGCAAGAGAGAGATGACATCGCGATTTTTACGAGATTCGGTAACTCCTATTCCTCGGCTTAAGAATCCCATCTTAAGACTTTTTCAATCTCACACTATGACTTTTCCTTGCAGGTGGAATAGCAAACCTTTACACACGACCTAACGAGCCCGTCACGCAAACAAGAGGACAAAACCCCTCTTGAGGATCAATGAGCTTCACTCACTTAAGGATCTCTACCCTTTTATAAAGAAATGGATACACTCAATAAACACTCAAAACCCTTAGGGTTTATGAATGATACACAATGTATAAGCTCAATTGTTTAATATGATGTGTTTAGTTCTCTCAATATCTTACACATTCTTAGCAAAAAATGACTCAAGAGTTAGAACAAAGATTTTCTCTAAATAGTTTCTCACAAATGATTGGAATTGAATGAGAGGAGTCTAGCTTTTAATGCTCAGACTTTTTTTGCTGTATATTTTGATAGGAATGAAGAAGAAGATCAACTTTTGTGCAAGGGAGTAAAGTAGGGTGTCTTCTACAAACACTATCTCATTATATATATAGCTAAGACAAGAGTTAAGAGAGTGAGACTCACTTTAGAAGAGTGAGCTGAGAGTGGTGGTAGCTGGGGGTAGTTAAGAGCCATTAATGCACTGAAAAAGCTATTTTTTAGCTCCGTCAGTTGACTGATTTTGATATGTCAGTCACCTGATTATTGTCTGTCAGTCGAGTGACATTACTATGTCGGTCGACTGGCAAATAACTTAAAAACTCTCTGTCGTGGTCGGTCGACTGGTGAATGGTTGTCGATCAACTGACACCACCATGTCGGTCGACTGACAAATAATTGTCGGTCGACTAGCAAGACTGTGAGTCGACTGATTTGAAGGGTCAGTCACCTGATAGTGCAGTTTTCATTTCTTTTGATTTTTAAGATGAGCTTATACGTATGAAAACCTCACATAAACCCTTTGATACAAGTCACTCACTATCCTATCTACCCCAAGTCTTGATTATTCAATCTTCTGAAGCATTTCAAAAGTGAAATGACATTTATGTCTTTCCTTTAAGTTTTTTGCTTTCGATAAAAATCATGTTACTCTGTAATGCTCAACTGAGTAAAACATTAGTACTAAACACGTACTTAACATTTTGTTATCATCAAAACGGATAATTGTTTTTTAATTGACCTTCAGGCCAACAACAAGGACACGTGGCAGAAGCAGAAGCAAAGCTGAAGACCACACACATGCACACTTAAGCTATAAATAGGACACCTAGTTTAACCCCATCGGCACAACACATAATTTTTTTTTATCAATATCTTTATTTTATCTTGTCATTTACCTTTCCTTTTAATTTCAATTCATGTATTTCATTTTGAGTCATTTTAATACAAGTCTTGTCATTTTAATTCTTTTATCTCCTAGTACTTTACTTTCTGTCACTTTAATTTCTACCAACATGCACTTTCAATTCCTCTCTTTTTGCAACTTTGACATTTTAAGTCATTTTTATTAACGCACAAAAAGAACCATGTTAGGAGTTTTCTATTTCTTCTCCTACACAATTGTCCAACCATATTCCAAAATAGATACTCATTATTCTTTTATCATCTCTTATTCTTCCGAAAATCTGACATGTCTGCTATATCGAGAGAAATCAGGGACAATACACATGCATTCTTATATACTACTGGGCATACATGGTCATGATATACTACACAAAAGAAAACCCACTGCCACTTGCGAACCCATCACCATTAGCACTCCTCATCACTTTATTTATTTATATTTCTTTGATAACTTTGGGTAATTGTTTAATTTCCTAATGGGTTTTACCATAACCACCAAGACGCATCAGTGCATCACTATCTAAATTAACATATATACTTTTACATGTACCCCCCACTCAAAAGGAAATTGAATTTCTGGAGCACACTAGTCCAACATATGAATCCACACTGTTGTCCTATTACATGTGTACTGGTCAGTTGTGCATATAACATACATGTTATTCATATGCATACTCAAGCGGTAACATACTATTAACACACCCACCATCTATAAGTATAAATCACACAGCAGATATATACCTACAACAAGATCCGAATATATATATATATATAGAAAATTTTAAACACTATAATATATACGGGATGAGATTATAAGTTCAAAGGAAAAGAGAATAATATTTTACTTGTCTGATTTTAGAATTTAGAACGATGAATTGATCGTTGTTTTTTCTCCTCCTTCCTACACGTCTCTCCTCTCTCTCTTTAGTTTGATACAAAACGATCGTAATATAAGCCCAATAATATTTAAATAATAGTCCATTGGACTTCTAAGCCCAATAAAAAATTTAATTATAATGTAATTATTTACTTACTATTAAATTAAATATACCTAATCTAATAAATATATTCGATTAAAACATTGGGTATTACATATATGGTCACACATTTAACCATATTTTGATCAGCGACATTCAACGGTGGCAATTCTCAAATATGTAAACATCACTTGCTTTTGTCACTTCAACATGTGTCCTATTTTATCTAAACCCATTAACTTTCGCACAAGTCTTGATTATGGTACCCCATGTGTGTGTATTATTGAACCAGGACGTGACACTACAATTAAAGCATTTTTTTAGATTTTTAACTAATAAATAAAAATTTCCACGTCTTTCTAAATATTCAAAAATCTAATGATCAAAAAGAGAAATTAGATATAAAAAATGCGCACGTGCCAGGTGGCCATTTTTCACAAAAAGTCCAAAGTGTTTATTATGAAGAAGGTTCGGTCTGGTCTTATCTGATTTGGTCTAGTCTTATCTGGTTCGATCTGGTCTGGTCTTATCTGGGTAGTGTTCTGAAAGTCTGTTTGGTGAAGTTGTCTGGTCTTATGGTCTTATTCAAGTTGTTTGATCCTATGTTTGGAAAATAATTCAAAAAATATATTAAGTATGAAAAATATAAAAAAATTAAAAATAATATAAGAAACTCAAAAATAATATATTTTTCAAATTTTATAATTATTTCGAATTTTTATATTATTTTTTGAATTTTATATATTATTTTTGATTTTTTATATTATTTTCAAATTTTTTATATTTTCTAAAATATATATATATATATATATATATATATATATCTAATTTTGTATATTATTTTTGAATTTTATATTTTTTTCAAATTTTATACATTATTTCAAATTTTTTATATTATTTTTCAAAACTTATATATTATTTTTTAAATTATATATATATATTTAAAATTTTATATATTAATTTTGATTTTTATATATTTTTTTCGAATTTAATACATTATATTTAAAAAATTATATTATTTTTCAAATTTTATATATTATTTTCCAATTTTATACATTATTTTTTATTTTTTCTATTATTTTGGAATTTTTTTATTTTCCCAAATTTTAAATATATTTTTTGCATTTTATATATTAATTTTGAATTTTATATATTATTTTCAAATTATATATATTTTATAATTTTATATATTTTTTTCAAATTTTATGATCCGTTAAGACAATTGTATATAAGACCACTTGAGATCACTTGAGACCATCATTTTTTATTGTCTCAAATTACCCCTTTTGGTCCCAAATGATCCTTGTTTTTTTGGAACCGTGTTGCCAAATAATATCCGATCCCAAAAAAACCATTATGAAACCGGACCACAAACCAAACAGGGCCTTAGATTTTCCTAAATTTTTTTGTCTCTGGACCAGAACTTGATTTAACCCTCGCATAGAAATCCATATTTGCTTACATGGTCACAAGATTGAAAATGATATATGTATTAAATAACCACAATTTTTTTTTATCACGGAAATGAGTTTGAACCACATTTGGAAAAATTTGAGGTTTCCAGATTTTCCAAATTTGACCAAACATCATCCTCATTGTGGGCTCCAATAGCTGTCAAGTAGTCACCGTGCTCGGACGAAAGGCTGTCATAATCGGAACGGTAGGTAGAATTTTTTTTTGGGTATATAGAATCGGAAATTCTACCTAAATATATTAATTTTTTAAAAAATATATTAATAATTAAATATTTAATTTAAAAGCTTAAATCATATAATAATTTTCAAAAAAAATTAATACATTGGACCGTTAAATATTTTTTCATAAATTTAGGTCATATATTGAAATAAATCAATAAACTTTTGGGCATTTCATACGGAGGGCTTAACTGTCCAACCATTATTTCAATGTAATGGAATCGTACAGAATTGTATATAATCATAAATCGTTTATAAGTTAGAATCCGATTCTGACAATTATACTTTAAACTCAACTTCATCATCTCTTCAAACAAATGGTAGTGTTTTATGAATTATGGTGTTGTTTTAATTTGTTACAAGTATGGGTGTTATATGAAAGTATTGAATTTTTATATTCCATCCGTCCTTTTTTACTTGTCCATCTTAGAAAAGTTAATGATTTTTTTAATTTATTTTCTTTCCAAATTTCCCCCCTACATATATAATTAAGGTTTATTTTTTAGTGGAGATGAGATAATTTGGGAAAATATATAATAATATTATATTGAGATTCAAAATTGGATAACTAATTTGGAACAAGTAAAATAAATAAAGTGGACAACTAAATTAGGATGGATAGAGTGTAATATTATTTCTTATACCTTGAAATAATGAGTACTCCCTCTGTCCCACAATAGTTGTCTAATTTGAACTTTTTTACATTTTATTGATCTGGGTTGACTAATGTGCAATTTTCAATTTTGCCCTTAATGATATAGTATTATGGTAGAGTCCGATATTTATTTAAAGATAGTGGGGAAAGTGAAAGGTTAAATTTTATTGAAATTTGAACTGGACAAATATTTTAGAATAAATAAATTTATAATAGTGGACAACTAATATGATATGGGACAGATGTAATATTACATTTGAAATATATTCTTCCATTATCAAAATAATTGGCATTCCATCCTATAATTAAACTATTTCTTAACCCATGTTACACATTCAAATAAAGGGTTAATTTCAGTAAATCCCCTTATACTATTCAATTTAATCAACTAACCCCTACTGTGTTCATTTTGTCCCCTATACTATTCAATTTCATCAATATGCCCCATCACCTCTCAAAATGCCTAAACTACCCTCAATTGTATAAGGGGGTTTAGTGAATTATTTTGGAAAAAATAATATATACTTTTTGCAAAAAAAAAATTCGAAAAAAAATCATATTTTGTTCCAAAATATGAAAAAAATTTGGAAAAATATTTTTTTTGCGAAAAAGTATATATTATGTTCCCAAATATGAATTTTTTTTCCGAAAAATAATTTTTTTGCAAAAAATATATACTATGTTCCAAAATATGATTTTTTTCTGAAAAATAATTTTTTGCGAAAAATATATATTATGTTCCAAAATATGATTTTTTTTTCGAAAAATATATTTTTTGCGAAAAAGTATATATTATGTTCCAAAATATGAATTTTTTTTTCGAAAAATAATATTTTAGCAAAATATATATATTATGTTCCAAAATATGATTTTTTTCGCGAAAAAATATTTATTATGTTTCAAAATATGAATTTTTTTTCGAAAAATATTTTTTTTGCAAAAAATATATACTATTATGTTCCACAATATGATTTTTTGCATAATAGTATATATATTCTTTGCAAAAACATTATTTTTCAGAAAAGATCATATTTTGAAACATAATAGTATATATTTTTTGCAAAAAAAAATATTTAGAAAAAAATTTCATATTTTGGAACATAATATATATTTTTTGCAAAAAAAATATTTTTCGAAAAAAAATTCATATTTTGGAACATAATATATACTTTTTCGCCAAAAAAAAAATATTTTTCGGAAAAAAAATCATATTTTGGAACATAATATATACTTTTTGCAAAAAAATTATTTTTCGAAAAAAAAATTCATATTTTGGAACATAATATATACTTTTTCGCAAAAAAAAATATTTTTCGAAAAAAATTTCATATTTTGGAACAAAATATGATTTTTTTTCGAAATTGTTTTTTTTTGCAAAAAATATATATTATTTTTTCCGAAATAATTCACTAAATTCCATTATATTATTAATTTCACTAAACTCCTTTATACTATTGAGGGTAGTTTAAATATTTTGAGATATGAGGGGGCATATTGATGAAATTGAATAATATAAGAAGCAAAATAGATACATTAAAAATTAATTGATTAAATTAAATAGTATGGGGTTATTGAAATTAACCTGAAATAAATAAAGAAGCATGGAACTCCTAAATATCTGTAATGGAGTTGAATTTTTAATTTTAGATTGGATTTCACTTTCAGTTGACACATGACTAGATTTTCCAAATCTGATTAAAATTGACAGCCCAGTATAAAGAAATTATTTTCATGGGAATAGATGATTAAATATCCCCCACTGGTGCCATATATCAAGGTCCCACAGTGACTAGACCAAGCATGCATAATTTAGAGCCTTATCACATAATTTCTGGTAATGTGGAAAGATAAAAGGGGTTTATTATTATTTTTGTCATTCTTTCATTATCAATCAATTAAACCCCTACCTAAAGAATAGAGAGAGGACTTTGAAAAGTCTTCCATAAATAATTACTCCACTCTTTGTAACTGTATTCTTTAGATGGTGGAAGTTGTTTCATTTATTAGAGAAAAAATATATATGATAATATTGTATTAAATTTTGAAATTATTAATTTAAAATAAATATAATAAGTAAAGTGAATAATTAATTAAGGACGGATGGAGTATTATATTTTGAATAATACTTTGATCTTAGGATTAAGTTTATTCTCCTCATTGATGTAATCTAATATAATTTAGATACGTGGACAAAAAAATTATAAAAAAATTAGCACTAATTCTTATTTTTATGATTTTTTGTCATATTCTTCTTAAAATAAAAAGATCCAGTCAAGTATTCAAGTTATATTGAACTATATAATGGGATATGACCTAAATATTATACTTATTTAAGAAACATTAATTGTCTTTGATTTTGGAAAGTAAATTTATTGAATTGTTGGTGAGATGACCGACTTGTAAAATAAATATAAAACTACACTTTTATATTTATATTTTACTATTTCCACACAAAGCTTTTAATTTAATTCATTAATTGACATAAATGAAACTCACTAAACTAATTCCACTAATAATAGAATGAAATTATTTTCCCGTTCGTTTGACTCACAAGAAAACTGTTTTGTTATTTTACTGTTCATCCATTTCAAAAATAAAAACACGTTTGACAAACGCGTTTACTGTTCAATTTTTTTTCCTAAGAAAACTGTTTTATGTGAATAGTGGATAAAAGTGGTGAAAACACCAAATACAACTTTTAGTTATTTTTTGAGTTTTTTCACTATTTAGGGTACCACCTCCGCCACCGCCCCCATCGCCGCCACCACCAACCACCACCACCCCCGCCACCTGTCGCCGCCGCCGGCCCCCACCACCTCCGGTCGCCACCGCCGCCCACCAATACCATTTTATTTTTCAATATAAATTTTCATCCAAATATTTTTTTATTTTTAGTTTTTTGCTAAAAAAAACAAAGACAAATATAAATACAATTTTTATATTTAAAAACAGAAAATAAATACAAAAAAACAAACTTTCCAAACGCACCCTTATATGATATGGTCAAATATTACCCACTCGCATGAGTTTTGTGATCTTATAAATCACACCCTATAATTTTCATAGTGATAATATCAAAATATTCGTGAAAAATAAAATAAAAAATAATGTGAATCCCAATACAGGTGAGTGGTACATGCATATCCTGCCACGCATAAAATGGCAGGTTGAGGTGTCAACGACAAGTAATTAAATAATGGGGACACGTGTACCGCCAAGAACAAGCATGGTCCGATGGGAGGACACGTGTTCGAGGCATTTTTCTTGTACGGCGAGCTCCGAATTGTTTTTGTCGGATAGTGAAAGGTGGATATGGATTACGTGGCCATGTGTCCCCTCCTGTGGTGGCACCTTATCAGACATTCCTCGTGCAATGGTCACGTGATACCACCAACTATCTTGACCCTTTTGGAATTTAGCGATACTTTAAATGCCTTTAGCTAACAAGATATATACCAGCAATATTTTTCTCTTTTCTATTAAATTTTAAAGGATTACTTAGAAGATACTAATTGAGATCATTTTAAAAAAAATAAAAATAAAGAAGTTATTATATACCGACAGATATTATAAATCATGTTTAAGATTAATATTATAAATAAAATTTATCCAATTTTTTAACTATTAATTATTTAAGATTTAACTTAAATATATATCATCTTAACCTATTAATAACATATTTATTTTCTAATCAAATATTAAATGTTCAACCACATAGTGAATTTGGTGAAAATTATAATTGGGTTCTTCATAATAATCTCAGTTCGTAAGAGAAAGGAATATTTTTCGTCTTATTCATAAATCATGCTACTTATTATATTTAGACTTTTTTTTATTTGTTTTTAGTTATATGTATTATCACTTCGTATAATTATCAAAAAAAAATTAAGAATAATACTTGTGTCTTTCTATATGAGGAGAAAATTCTTCTTATCCGATTATGTTGTTCTGTATAATTTGAAGATGTCGTTAATTTTCAGAAAGGTTGATCTAAAGATTGCAACACGAGTCATGACCTGTCCTTGTTTAATGTAAACCCACTTGTGGGCACATATTTGGAAATTGGTCCGATTTGGTCCAATTTTAGTAAGTTTGGTTCCTTATTTATCTTTTTTGGGCACACAAAGACTCAAATAGTTGTTAGTTGAACATGACAATAGTGGAAAGAAACCTATATTGTTGCACACTGGTAAATTAATTCAAAGCAGATGGTCCTGGTGAAAATATTTAAGCTTGTAAAAAAAAAAAAAAAAAAAAAAAAGGATTTAACTACTCAGGTGGTGTTTGATCTCCGGTTTGATTTTCGTCGGAACAACATTTGCGAATATAATTCAAACCTTTTTAATTTTAGAGTCATTTTACACTAGTTCCGTAAATTAATTGCAACAAATTTCCTACATTTTAATTATAATGTTCTCTATCTTGATTATATTAGCTTTTGTAATCGAAGAAATAAGAGATATTACTACATGGGTGCGAATGTACTAAGCTAGGAGAAAATTATTAGAAGTCTCTTGTTTCACATCGGATTTGGATAAGAAAGTGATTGGGTATATAAGTTAGATGTTAATTTTACCTAATATTTCAAGTTTTTGAATCGAAACTTGAAATATTCAACCCATTATAATTGTTATCAGAATCAAATAAATCTTTAATCCAACAGTGTCATGCTTAGCACCCGTCCGGATGGAAATTGGATCCAAAGTTAGATAAGATCATTTATTCGACAATGTCACGCCTTGTGCCCGTCCAAATGGAATCCGATTCAAAGTCGGGTAAGCATGCAAGGTGGCAGGGGTGGCCCTGAGAGTGCAAAAATATTTTGGGGCCCTAGGCGAGATTAAAGCCTAAAACTTTTTTGGGGTCCCTACCAGAAAGCAACCTAATGGTATTGTAAAAATATTTAAAAATTATAGTATTGTGAATCTATTTAAAAATTCTATGTTATAATTTATAGGGAAAGACTTCCTCGAATTTAAAGAACAAAATTCAAGGTAGTCACTTTCTTGAATTTAACGGGGCATCATAATTCCAAACCCTAGACCATTTTCATAAGTACAATACTTTATATTTAAATAAATTTTAGCAGCTTAGCAAACAGATAAATGTATTAATGTTAGCAACTAACATCTAAAATATAATTCTCACATCAAAATTGAAAGACTAATTAAGCAAAACCTATAAAATTTGGCATGTAGAATTATCAAAACTGGTATATGAAGAAAAGATTACACAACTGAAATTTCTAATTATAAAACCAAATTAAATCCCAAAAAAATCTAATAATTGTTCAAAATTATGTTACACTAGTGATCTTGAGAGATGATTCTTGTAAATTTGTGATTGAGTTTTATGGTTAGGTGGGTGTGGTAGAATTGGAAGAGATAGCAGTGGAGGAAGATTTTTTTGGAAAATTAAGAGAAAACATGGGGGATTGAGTCGAGATTGGGAGCTTGGAGGCTGGCGATTTTCAATTCGTGTATGCCACGATATGCAACTATATGAAACCTAATAGAGACCCCAAAATAAATAAGTATATAATTTGGACATATTATGTTTTTTGGACGTATATTACTCTTTTGGGCTTATATTAATCAAAGATTAGGTTAGCCTATTGGGTTTATTTAATTTGGACTTTTAATTATAAATTTTTATTTTTTGCCTATACTACTTAAAGGCAAAAAAATAATTTTGGGCCCCTATTGGGCCTGACCTCAAGGCCGACCCTGCAAGGTGGTCCGATAACGTTGCGAGTTTGAAGGGGGAGAATATTAGAGGTCTCTTGTCCCTTATGGAAGAATGTGAAAGTAATTTGAATATAAGGGTCAATGTTAATCTCACATAATAATTTAAACCTTTTTTGGATTGAAAAATCCTACCTTTTACAGGGGTCCTCTAAAATATTAGAATTGAATTACTTTAAAAAATGAATCTGCCAAAAAAAATTATATAAGGACCCAATTTTTATTTTCTTATTTTTATAGAAACCTATTTATAGATTCTATTTAACATGTCACTTGAAATTTGGCGCAGCCTGGTTTATTTTAGACTAACCCGTTTGTATGAGGTTTATTATTTGAACCCACAAATATATAAAAGAAAAGATAATATAATTTATTATCTTCTTGTATCTAGAGGTGTACAAAAAATCGTGGAATCGTAGAATTGATCCAAACCGAACTGAATCGGTGTCTTGGTTCCGGTTTTAAATTGGTTTGGTTTGATTCCGGTTCTCGAAAAACAAAACCGTTCTAATTTGATTTGATTCCGGTTTCAAACTGTCTAAAATCAAACCGAACCAATATGAATTAAATATATATAAATATATGTATAGCTCACTTATACAATTACATTATATTTAACGAAATTATAGTTTCATATAAACTTATAATATCAAATAAATACAAATTAGTGTATTAAATAAAATTTTAAGTTTACCCTAATAGTTTTTTGTCATCCAAACAAATATGACATGCACATACATAAATTTTTTATAATTTATAGTCTCTTTCATATTTCACATGCATTCTTACCGTAGGGGTGCAAATGAACCAAACACTCGACAAGTAGCTCGAGCTCGACTTGATAAAAGTTCGGTTCGCGTTTGTTTATTTAATAAGTGAACCAAACTCAAACCATTTTTTCAAACTCTTTTCATAAATGAACCAAACTCAAACAACTATGAGCTCGACTCGAAAATGTTGGCAAACAAAGTTCGTGAACATTTTCCTGAACATGCTCGTGAACAAGGTTCGTTAATAACTTCTCAACTTATATATATATATATATATATATATAATAAATTATTATATTATGTATTATTTAATACATAATTCTTACCTATCTAAAGACAAATTATTTTATAAGTGAGTCCCATATTAAATTAAACCTAATTGTGTTTAAGTATTAGTAAACCCTATTTCATTTATTCTCCTTTATAATCCATGGTGTGTGTATATATATATATGAATAATAAATTTACATTATAACTAAATCTAAATTATATTATATAAACAAATCAAAAGACTTTTTGTAAAAAAAGTTATCAAGCATAAAAATGAGTAAAGAATATTGAAACTAAGAGATGAAATTTTTTTTTTTAGCATTTTTGTGTTGTATTTTTAGGCTTTAAATTACACTTCCATTCATAACTAGAGATGAGAACATGAAATTTGTCCCATATTGATAGTTTAGGAATAAGAGTTGTATGAGTAAGCTTATAAATAGAGTTTTCTTTTGACATTTAAAAAGTATGAGTTGTATTGTTCTCCTTAAACAACTTGTGTTGTTACATTAATAATTTGTCATACATTGCTTGTTTAATAAAAGTTAGGAATGTGTTGTGCCTATAAATATATTATTTCCTTTAGAATGTGCGGAAGTGTTTGGGTATTTTCTATAAATTAGTGTCAAATATTAATGGCATGAATTATAATTAAATAAAAAAGTCAAAAAAAATTAATAAGTCACTTTTATAGTGGCTTGTCAAGCCAAGAATCTACGGCTTGTCAAGCCGAGCTTAAGCTCCGTTTTTCATGTTGTTATCGAGCTCGAGTTGAGCCCGAACATTTTAAAGCTTGGCTCAACTCAACTCATTTGCAACTCTACCGGTCACCATAACTCATATCCTTATTATCATCAGCTTTTAAACTTTCTACAAAATATTAGTTTCTCTCTCTCCTTCTATAGATCTCTCAATATGTGCTGGTTCACACACAAACACAGACTCATAATTTTTCTGTTTTAACTTGTGGGCATTGAACAATTCTCTTAACTAAAGTCATGTCTGAAATAAATAAATAAATAACGCAATAAAAAAATCATGAAAACTCCATAAATAATTTCTCTAAAACCCTCTCCATCTCCCTCTCATCTTCTTAGTGCGTATGTGTGAGAGTTTTTGGGGGTGCGAGTGCGGGTGTGTGTGTGTGTGTAGTTTTTGGTTTAAAAATCTTGTTTTAGTTTTGAAATTAGCCAGAATATTTTTTATAATTTATGTTGATGTGTTATGTATAATTTGAAAGAATATACTTACGGAATTGTGGTTCGGAACCGAACAAAACCGTTATTTCATGATTTGGTTTGATTTGGTTTCTTAACTAATGGTTTTGGTTCTAATTCATGTTTTCAAGGAACCGTTGATACTGGTTTGATTCCAAAATTTTCAAGAACCGTATCAAACTGAATTATGTGCCGTCCTACTTGTATCCCTTACCTTACAAATTATTTTTTTTTTTTTTTTTAATGCATGCAAGCATAAGTGTGCTTCAAATATGTTTAACTTAAGACATATTAATTATATATTAAATTGAGTAAAAGATCTAGACCACATAATAATAGAAGTTAAAGAAGCAACTACAATCACAGAAAGAGAAGAGATCGAGGTAAGTGTACAGAAAAAGAAATTGATTGAACAAAATAATACTATAATTAAATTAATGCAGTTAATGATTGGAATATGATTGTTAAAAAATATCATCCTGTAATGTCAAAAAGAAAATTAAATAATTTAAAATGAAATCTTCTACAGTAGAAGATCTAATACAACGTACCAAGAAGGGCACATGGAAACAATTAAATGCAATTGAGCACCTAGCTAGCTGGACCTAACCTAACTTAAATTACGTGGGGAGACATAAAGCAAGATAGATAGATGGATACTACGTGCCTAAATCGAAGGGCTTATAAGGTTTTGTAGGGCATCTATAATTATATATACCACAAACAATTAACGAAGATTTCAATGGACTTTGCTTTTTTAAGACTATGGCAACTCTTTCTGCTAAAGTTAGCTGAGCTTTATATGCTTGTTTTTAATGTATTATTTATATCACATGGTCTCGCATCAATACCTCCAATCTTCCGTGTCCCCTTAAAATACTTATTTTAGTTTTAGTTTTATTCTTGATCCATACGGTATCAGGTTTGAATCTCCGTCTTTTTACAAATATGTGATTTAATAATACACGAATTATGGGATCGATTCATGTAATGCTTTCAAATGATGATTTTTTTAGAATTTATATCCAAAGGAGATAGTCTTTGGGGATTAGACTTTTTTTTTTTCCAATCCATACCGAATATTAATTGGAAAAAAAAAAGATATAAAATACGCTGATTTTTCTTAAGGTTTCAATCACTATATATATAAAGGTTTTATTACATTGAGTTAAAATATTAACATTTGGTACTAAAAGATATTTTTATCAATATGTTATGTTTATTTTTATCATCTAATTAAATATTATTCGAGTTTTTTATATAATATTTTACTAATGAGTCCGACTATAACATGATAGGGAGGACTTGTTGAAATTATGTGTCGAGTTTCAAGAGTATATATAAAAGTCCAAATAGTTGCAATATTATTTTTCTAAAGGATTTCGTTTTAATTTAAATATCATTTACTTCTATCTTCAATTATTTTTCACTTTCTTGTTTTTGAAATTTCTCTCTCCTATCTCATTATTCAAAGTAAATTTCATCGCTCTATTAAAAATTTATTTATCATTCTAACTGTACAATTATTTTTCTTCAGTGCAATCAATATTCAATACTATCTTTTTTTTTGTTACATCTCAAAATGCCACAAGAATAATTTTTAAATAAGTGTTATAAAATTAATATATTATACATAAATAAAGTTCATATTATGCATAATATACTTTTTGCTTACTTTCAATTTGATTAGTGAAATGTCCAAAGTTTTAAGGGCATGCACTATTTATATCCATCTGTATCTCATCAGCCCGTTTAGAAGGAATGAAACGTCCAAAGTTTTAAGGGCATGCGCTATTCATATCCATCTGTATCTAATCAGCCCGTTTAGAAGTGAGCCCAGTAATTTGACTGGCATAAATTAGGAATTGGATTAGGTATAACTTAAGACATTGTTTTAGGTTAGTCCAATTAGGAGCAAAAACTATGTTGGAAAATGACAGTGGTAGAAAATGAAATGTTTCCTTTTCTTTCGTTTTCACGTTGTAATCCCATTCAGACCATCAATTGCGGTTAGGGATGGTAATTTGCACCCGTCTGCCGGTTCCATTTTGCCATTTTATTTAAGGATTTGAGAATGTCTTTTATTTAGTAGGATCGGGATTGATAAAAAAAAATTGAACCCATCAGGATTATGGGACAGATAAGGTTTTGTTAAATACCCGTCCCGCTCAGTTTACATTAAATTTATTTTATTTTTCTCTTATTATGTGTACAAGATTTTTTTATGAATTTTAAATATTTTATTAGTTATTACTCATTTTCTTTTTATGAGACTCGAAACCTAAGACCAAAAATATGAGTAGTCAAATATATTAAAAAAAAAAAAGAGTTTGATTGTAAGATGGTTTGAAAGAAGTTCATATGCTATGTTTTTTTTTTTTTTTGTCAAATTCTTTTATCCATGATGAATATGACACTGATAATTAAATATTAATAGGGGCGGGGCGGGGCGGGGTTATAGTAAACTGCTACAAGGCCGACCCTGAGAGTGCAAAAATATTTTGGGGCCCTAGGCGAGATTAAAGCCTAAAATTTTTTTGGGCCCCCTACTAGAAAGCAACCAAATGTTTTTTTTTTTTTAAATCTTCAAAAATTATAATATTGTGAATCTATTTAAAAAATTTATATTATAAGGGAAGACTTCCTCGAATTTAAAGAACAAAATTCAAACCAGCCACTTTCTTGAATTTGACAGGGTGTCATAATTCCAAACCTAGGACCATTGTCATAAGTACAATACTTCATATTCAAATAAATTCAATTTAGCAAACAGATAAATGTATTAATGCTAGCAACTAACATCTAAAATATAATTCTCAAAAAAAAATTTGAAAGACTAATTGAGCAAAACCTATAAAGTTTGGCATGTAGAATTATATAAACTGGTATATAAATAAAATATTACACAACTGAAAATTCTAATTATAAAACCAAATTAAACCCGAAAACAATCTATTAATTGTTCAAAAATTAGGTTACACTAGTGACCTTAATAATTTGAGATCTAATTAAACTTGTATATTCAATACAAAATCAAGAAAATGGTAGACAAAGTATAGAATATTGATATTCAAAGATGATTATTTTGAATCTGTGATTGAGTTTTACAGTTAGGCGGATGTGATAGAATTGGAAGAGGGAGCAATGGAAGAAGATTTTTTTGAAAAATTGAGAGATAAAATGGGGAATTGGGTTGAGACTTGGAGGCCGACGATTTTCAATTCCTGTATGCCACGATATGCAACTATATGAAACCCAATAAGGACCCTAAAATAAATATATAATTTGGACATATTGTGGTTTTTGGGCCTATATTACTCTTTTGGGCTTATATTATTCAAAAATTGGATTAGCCTGTTCGATTTATTTTATTTGAACTTTTAATTATAAATTTTTATTTTTGGCGTATATTACTTAAAGGCAAAAAAAATATATTTTGGGACTTCTTTTGGGCCTGGCCTGCCTGGCCTCAAGGCCGGTCCTAAATTATAAATGGGGTAAAAAATTCGTGAAGAATATAATATTTTAAAAAATTAAACGGGACAAAAATGGGTCGAGCTTTTCTCTCTACCAACCAAGACGAGTTAAATGTTTCCTTTTAATACTTTTCCTTTTGGTCTTAATCAAAACAAAACCTTGTATAAATAAAATAGGAATAGTTAATTATAATTATAAAAATATAAACTGAAAAAAGTGCCCAATTGAATTATCTAAAAACAAAAATAATAATACAAACTCACATTTTCTAAGACCATAAATGATGTGCTGCTTTTTTTCTTTGATAATCTTTGCCCCTGGTCTAATCTACTATATTCTTGCGTATAGAACCATCCACCGCCACAAGAACTTGTAATCTACCCGGCAGTGAAGAAGGAATTCTTCACAGCCAATAACACAGGACCACGTGTCTTGAGTAAAGGACAAAAACTGCACACTGAACGTGTAGTAATCACACGTGGCATAAATACAAGCTGTTTCATACCAAATCATCTCGTGCTACCCGGTGACCCAAACATCTCCCAAATTTTTAACCGCGGTGGAATTGGAAAATGTACCACCCACTGATTTTTAACCTAACCATGGTTAAAACACCCACTCCTCCAGCAGTTTATATACAAACCAAAGAGGGACGGTTTGTTAGTGTACCATCTAGAAAAGACAACACATATCACGATGATGATCGGAGAACGAAATCACGTTAATCAGACGATCCACGTTCCTCCTTGGTCCGTCATCAACAACTCAATGGTTGGTGATGTTTCTTTTCCGTTCCCCGTCAGCGGCATCACCGTTAACCCCAATGTCGAAGACTTCCCTTCTTTCCACCTCAACGAAACCCTAACGGAGTTCCAGCGTTTCGACGACGGAGACTCCGATTCCGATACCATGGGTCTTGACCCTCCTCTCGATGGGTACTCACGTGACCACTTTTTCATGTTCGAGTTCAAGATAAGGAAGTGCGCACGTGGCAGGTCACATGACTGGACCGAGTGTCCGTACGCTCATCCCGGAGAGAAGGCTCGCCGGAGGGACCCGCGAAAGTACCACTATTCCGGCACGGCGTGCCCGGAGTTCAGGAAGGGGAACTGTAAGAAAGGAGATGGGTGCGAGTTCGCGCACGGCGTATTCGAGTGTTGGCTGCACCCGGCTCGCTATCGTACGCAGCCGTGTAAGGACGGGACCAACTGTTGCCGGCGCGTGTGTTTCTTCGCTCACACGGCGGAGGAGCTTCGGGTTTTGAGTCCGAGGACGCCGGGTTCGGGTGAGGGGTATGATGGGTCGCCCCATAGGTTGGCTTTTGAGGGGTCGTGTGCGAAAGGGTTGGCGTTTCTGTCGTCGCCGGAGTCGGTTTCGCCGCCGTCGGAGTCGCCGCCGGTGAGCAGCTTATTGAGTCGGTCTCTGGGTTCGAACTCGATTGGTGAAATAGTGGCGTCTCTGCGTCAGTTGCAGCTTAGCAAGGTGAAAACGATGCCTTCGTCTTGGAGTCTTCAGATGGGCGGTTCTGCTTTCGGGTCGCCCAGGTTGGGTAATACTCGACCCGGATTCTGCAGCTTGCCAACAACTCCAACCCGGGCCGTGACCCAACCTGGAATCGGGTACCGTGATCTCTGGGACAAGGAGTGCTTTGAGGAGGAGCCGGTGATGGAGCGGGTCGAGTCCGGGAGGGGCTTGAGGGCCAAGATGTTTGAGAAGTTGAGCAAGGAGAACCCTCTGGATCGGGTCGACCCGACACCATCGTCCTCTCAGGGTCCTGATGTTGGGTGGGTCTCAGAGCTGGTAAAATGAAGTTGGGTTCGGGTACTTGTGGGCTGGGCTGACCCTTTTTTGGTGGTTCTACTTCTACTGATGGATGGGTTAGGGTTAATTTTGGTCTCTGTCCCCTTTTGAGAGATCATAATTTTGGAAGCAACATTTTGAAGTTATAAATATATGTATATATTATATCTCTCTATATATATATATGAATGTTAGTGGATGATTCGGAAGGGTGAAGAGTAGAATCTCTATTTTGGGGGGATTTTCTGAGAAATTGAAACAAAAAGCTCAAGTGTTTGGAAGACATTTTGTACAGATCAAGATTGTAGATTGCGAGGTAGCAGAAAAATGGCTATTCCCTTTTTTTTTATTATTATTATTATTTTTGGTTTTCTTTCATATGATATTATGTTCAATTTCAATTGACTGATTATGTTGTTGTAATATTTACTTATGCAAGTATTAATGTAATGCATGGTTTTATAACTGTGTTTCAGTTTTTTTATTTCTATTTTTGCCCAAATATGTTTCATATTTTCAACACAAAGTACTTTTTATCAACATGTTTATCCATATTATTGGTCTTGTCTTTCTGTACATGGGCTATGTTGTATAGTGCCTGCCCTTTCTGTTCCATGTATGGACACAATTATGTTCCTTTACACTTGTGTGATATGTGTTTAGCTGTATATGGCAAAGGATGTACGTGTAGAAGGGTGCAAAGTATGGTTCACCGTTTCCGTTGTTGTGACAAGAAGAATAATATTTGTTTTAAAAGTAAATATCTCGAATATTGTTCTTAAAAAGGAAATATCTGATCAGTATTTGTGTTTGGTCTTAAAAAAAGTAGTATCAGTGTAGTGTTGATTGACGATATGATAAATGTTAATACAAAATCTAATTTTGTTTGGTAGATGGTTTTGGTTTGGTTGGAGTTAGGTTGGTTGAACTTGATGTGGTTTATTTTGGTTCCAAATTATTTTTGGTGCAGATAGTTTTGAGATAGTTTTGGTATGAGAAAAAGTTAAACTGAAAAATCAAATCATGTTTGGTAGAGTTGGTATGAGCTGAAATTCTGAAATCAATCATATTTGTTAACTTGGAATAGTTTGACATTTTATTTATTTAAAATAACATTTTGTAAATATATATATATTTTAAAAAATAAAATATATAAATATTTAATTTTTCATAAATATTTAATTTTTTTGAATTATTTATAGATAAAATATTTTATATAAGATATTTAAAAAAATAAAATATTTTGATAAAATAAAAGATTTCAGTAAAAATTCATATAATTTGTATATTTTTTAAAAAATAATAAATATATTTTTATTATATTTTATTTTTTTTACAAATATTTGTTTTTCCGAAATATTTTATTTTTTATGAAATATATTTTTTTGTTTGATTTTTGGGATAATTTCATTTACACCTCCTGAGGTTTGTTCTATCTTTACTTTGACCCCCTCAGGTTTGCATATCTTCATTTACATCCCTTCATGATGTGAAATATCTAAAATACCCTTATACCAAACACCCCTTAAATCAATTTAATCCCTAAATCAATTTAAACCCTAAACCAAACACCCCTTAGAATCAATCTAACCCTCAAACCAAACACCCCAATATTTATTCAATTTAAATTTATTTAATTCTCTTTCTTTCTCTCCTCTCTATCTCTCGTCTCTCTCTCAGACACACGCACACACACGCACACACATATATATATATACACACACATATTTTCGACCCATTGGTCGAAAATAGAGGGAGGGGGGCGGCGCCGACAGGGAGGCGGTGGGAGGGGGTCGGCGCTGACGGGGGAGATCTATCTATATATATATATGTATAGATTT
This sequence comes from Cornus suecica, assembly GCA_963922005.1. Lineage (NCBI taxonomy): Eukaryota > Viridiplantae > Streptophyta > Magnoliopsida > Cornales > Cornaceae > Cornus > Cornus suecica. The sequence continues at coordinate 5,040,450 of OY998240.1, forward strand.
ATATATATGTGTATATATATATGTATAGATCTATATATATATGTGTGCGTTGTGCAGAGTGAGTGTGTGTGTGTGAGAGAGAGAGAGAGATAAATAAATTTTAAATATTTTTTTTAAAATTTAATATATATATTTGAATTTTATATTTATTTTCGAAATTTAATATATATTATTAGAATTTTATATGTTTTTTTTTTAATTTTATATATTTGTCTTGAATTTAATATGTTTTTTAAAAAAAATCAAAATTTATATATATTTTTTATTTTATAATTTTTTTCGAAATTTAATATATAATTTTGAAATTTATATATTTTTTTCATTTTTTTTATGTTTTTTATATTTATTTTCGAATTTATAATTTTTTTCAAATTTTAATATATATATTTTGAAAATTTAATACAAATTAAATTATTAAATGATGGGAGGGGGTCTAATAGATAAAAACACTATCCTTGTTTCCAAACAGAACAAGGAGTACATTGAGTGTAGTTGAGGGATTTTAAAAAAAATTCAAATTGATGTCATCGTTCAGGGGGTCTAAGTGATGAGAATATTGAACAGTAGGGGGTGTAAATGAAAATATGCAAACCTGATGGGGTCAAAGTGAAGATAGAACAAACCTCAGGGGGGTGTAAATGAAATTATCCCTTGATTTTTTTGTAATATTTTATTTTTCAAATTTATATATATATAATATTATAAATGAATAGTGTCAAATCATTGACCCAACTCCAATCAAACCATCTATTAAGATGGTGTGAAATTTGATGAATATGGGTATAATGGAGTGACACTATTCAAACATTTTTTGTCCAACACCATGCTTGCCAAACATGGAGAGGAGCAAAATTTTCAAACCAAACCCAAAAAAAGGGCATCACTCCCTCTACCAAACAAACATTTAGAGAATGATTTCTATTGTAATGAGAGTGAATGAAATACCAATTTTATTCATGGTCTTACTATAGTGATGTGATGGTTTATAATGTATATATTTTATAACTTTAATAATTAAATGTTAAATTGGTAAATTAATTAAATAAAATGATTTAAGTTTTTAAAATTGGACACTTATTTTGGGACAAAAAAAAATGAACATTTATTTTGGGATGAATATCGGCATTGGTGTTGCGCAATTGTATGTAAGTTGTAACAGTATTGACATTGGTATTGTGTACTTGTATGATGATGAATATTAACATTTGACACCATCGTGGTAAAATGAGACGTAACACGATGTAAGAAATAAAAAGGGTATGATTAATTATAAAATGGTCGAAGCTATATAGGGATCGATCTGAATATGATACGTTTGATATAATTATATTTATATATATTTTTTCTTCTCTAATTGATTATAAGTTGAAATATATCAATAAACTATTATTGTATCGTATCAAATTCAATTTATTTTTGATGATAATAGGTTAAATAGTTTATTTCGTGTTGTATTGTGTCAAATTTAATTTAATATATTATAACAAATAGGCTAAATGAATTACATGGGTCGACAAGGATAATTTGTGGGTTGGGTTAGAGTTGAACATATTTGACACGTATATTAATCATGTCTTTTTCGACACGACACGATCTCAACCCGACACGAACACGACCCACCGACATGAATTACTAGCCCTACCAATGCCGTCGATGGTGTGTATGAATATGATGAGTATCGAAACTATATAATAATTAGGGGTGTTCAGGAACGAAACCGGTGATTCGGTTCTGGTTTCAAAATTTTGATTCAGTTCTTATTCTTAACCCGCAAAACTGGAACCATTTTTTTTATTTTAAAAAATAATAATAAAAACACATGAAGGTTGAAATCAGTGGTTCTATGTAGTGTTATATAATATACTATATATAATATACAGTACTCCTATTATATACTATGCTAGAAGTGGATTCACAAGTTCATTGATTATTGATATATGTATTAATGTATATGAGAAATTCATTAATACATATAGTAATGGAAGGGTTGAATCGGTGATTATTATTATTATTATTTTTTGTAACTTTCAAATTATAATTGTAATTTGTAATTTTAGGGATGTAATATTTTGATATATTGATTTTCATTTTACTAATTATATATTTGGTTTTGAGATTTTAATAGTTCAAATACTCTAGTTTATAATTATATTATTTTTTAATATTGAGATTTTTTTTATATAAAAAAAAAGATAGAAGGAACCGGAACAGAACCGATAATTTCTCTAACTTTCGGTTCCGATTTATTAGAAACCGAAAAAAAAAAAATATTGATATGATGAGTATTGATACTGCATAATAAGTGACATCAATATTTGACTTATGGTAAGGTAAGGCGGACCGGGTGCAAAATCTGTGGCGGCAGAGGCAGCTTATATTTGGGACATAGTTTGAGATTTTTAAAAAAAAAGATAGAAGGAATCGGAACAGAACCGATAATTTCTCTAACTTTCGGTTCCGATTTATTAGAAACCGAAAAAAAAAAAAAATATTGATATGATTTGTATTGATACTGCATAATAGGTGACATCAATATTTGACTTATGGTAAGGTAAGGCGGACCGGGTGCAAAATCTGTGGCGGCAGAGGCAGCTTATATTTGGTACATAGTTTGAGATTTTCTTTCCCCAAATAAGGCAGGCTAGAAAGTGAGAGAAAATTCGTGTTCTAGTTCAAACCAGTGATGGGGGAGATACAGAAAGAATTAAATGCATGATAAAAGAAAGAAGGTCTGACAGAAAAAAGCACGGATTGTCAATCTTTACTTATTATTCTATCGAGTCCCTTCTTGCACGCAACCAAGTAAAGAGTAGCTATGATGGAGTCTTCTTTTTCAGCTTTGGATTGATTTTTGGGCATCACCGTCTGATTTGATGACCATCCTCTGAGATTTTGATCATGATTGATTGGTATTGCTTGGCGGCATACTTGATTCTGTAGTGTGAGACAGGAATAGAGTAAGCTTGATTTTAATCTGTCAAGTAGGTAGCAATTATTAAAAACTAGGAAAAATTATATAAATTATTCCTGAACTATGACCTAATTGCATGCGGTACTCCTTATGTTTCAATAATATCATAAATTACTCCTAAAACCATCTCTGTTGTAACACTTAGCCCATTATATTCAAAGTCAACGCTGGAAACTTTGTATATTGGTCAATAAAGGCTGTTTTTGTAGTGAACTTCCATTTTTGCCCTCATATCATTGCATGTTCTAATTTTGCATACAAAATTATTTAAATACCCTATTTTTTTTGAATTTATATATAATGTTCCAAAATATGAATTTGTTTTTTGAAAAATATTTTTTTTGCGAAAAATTATATATTATGTTCCAAAATATAATTTTTTTCCGAAAAATATATATTATGTTCCAAAATATTATTTTTTTGCAAACAAATATTTATTATGTTCCAAAATATGAATTTTTTCCAAAAAATATAATTATGTTCCAAAATAAGATTTTTTTGCAAAAAAGTACTTACTATGTTCCAAAATATGAATTTATTTTCGAAAAATACTTTTTTTGCGAAAAATATATATTATGTTCCAAAATATGATCTTTTCCGAAAAATATTTTTTTTGCGAAAAATATATACTATTATGTTCCCAAATATGATATTTTTTAAAAAATATTTTTTTTTGCTAAAAATATATATTATATTCCAAAATATGATTTTTTTCTGAAAATAATTTTTTTTCAAAAAATATATATTATTTTTTCCGAAATAATTCATATTTTGGAAAATAATATTCTCCCTCCGAAAAATAATTTTTTTGCGAAAAATATATATATATTTTTGAATTTATAATTTTTGGGGCAAAGTGGATATCGTGGGAGTTAGTTGATAAAACTGGATAGTATAGGGGGTTTCTTGAAATTAACACTAAAATATAATATAAAATAAGGGCTTTTAAGTAAATTCACGCACAAATCTGACTGGGGTTGTTCTAAGAGGTAGTAATTGATATTATTCAAATATTAGGGGTACTCTTTACAATTAGGTCATAATTCAATAATAGTTTGTGTAATTTTATCTAAAAACTATTATGACGCCCTACAAAATATAGGTTTCTGTAGTTATGGTATTCATGAATTTGGGCTGAAGAATTTACTCCTCACACGAAAAATAAATTGTGAAAATGAAATTTAGCAAGGAAAATTATTTTGTAACTTAATTCTAATTTTATTGACTGTTCTCAAATTTTTAAAAGATATATATATATATATATATATAGAAGTAGAGCTGCAAACGAATCGAGCTAAGCCGAATTTTGAAATGTTTAAGATCGGTTAATTTAATAAACGAGTTTAGAAAATGTGTTCAAGTTTGGCTCATTTGCTTAACGAATGAGCTCGAGCCGAACGCTAGATTTAACGAGTCGAACCTGAGTTTGCTCACGAACAACTCGTTTCAGTTGAAACATATATTACTCTTACCAATAAATGTCTGGATTGAGTAATTGCATGTTTGTTTTTAACATATTTACACTAGTATAATTTTTTAGAATTATTTTCATTTACCCCTCTCAAATTTGCTCTTATTTCAATCAGATCTCCCACATTTAAAAATCTTCATTCACACTCTCTCATGATATGAAATATCTAAAATACTCTGACTCAAACACTCTTAAATCAATTTAATCCTAAAATAATATTAATCTCATATCGATCCCTAAACCCAATATCCAAACATCCCCTTCCACCACCACCATCCACCCCAAACCCCACCCCGCAGCCACCATCACCCAATATCGAAACACCCCCCTTCCGGTAATGTTGATGTGGTATATTTTTTTTTTTTGGTTGTGGTTGTCTTCTCTTCTATGAAGGCTAATGTGCACAAGCTTTGAACAGATTATAGCAAGTCAATCTTGGCCAATCTTTTTCCAGTTTTCTGGTCTGGTGTCCTTCATGTGTCCATCTTGTGCTACATTGGATAATTATGAAGACGATTTCTGTGGAGGTTCAAATCTGGCCTCAGTTCAGAGATGAATCTATTTGAATATTGAATATAATATCTTATATCATATAACATATTACTCACATATCTTGCCATTATAGTTATATTTACCTTCTATATTGTGTGACATGAGTTTAGTATCAAAAAAAATTCATCGTTGAATCAACACACCCACCCTCAAGGAATTGCCTGCAATCAAGAGTAGTCAAACTTTAAACCTAAACCCACTGCTATATGAGTCAGCAGAGCCAAGTGAAATACTCTCTTGAGCCACCCCACCAGACCGCGCCGCCACCACCAAATCCCCTCCCCCACCCCCGACAGTGCCGACACACACACACATATAAAGTAACATATCTAATTTTTAAGGGAAAATTACACAAACTACCCCTGAACTATGACATAATTGCACCCGGTATTCCTTACGTTTCAATAATATCATAAACCACCCTTAAAATAACCTCCGTTGTAACACTTAGCCCCTTCCGTTAAAAGTCAACCACTTCCGTTAAAAGTCAACGACAAAAAATATGAATTTTGGTCAATAAAGCCTATTTTTGGAGTGAACTTCCAATTTTGCCCTTATATATGCATGTTCCAATTTAACCCTAACTTTTTTTTACCAAATTGCCCTCACAATTTCATTTTTGTGAAAAATACATATTATGTTCCAAAATATAAATTTTTTTTTGCGAAAAAGTATATAATATGTTCCAAAAAAATATGAATTTTTTCCGAAAAATAATTTTTTTGCAAAAATTATACATTATGTTCCAAAATATGAATTTTTCGGAAATTTTTTTTATAATTTGGAACATAATAAATATTTTTTTTGCAAAAAACGATTTTTCAGAAGAAAAAAACTCATATTTTGGAACATAATATATATTTTTCGCAAAAAAATTATTTTTCAAAAAAAAATTAATATTTTGGAACATAATATATATTTTTCACAAAAAAAATATTTTTCGTAAAAAAATCATATTTTGGCACATAATATATATTTTTAGCAAAAAAATTATAAAGGTCAAAATATATATATATTTCGGAAAATATGATTTTTTCCGAAAAATAATTTTTTTGCGAAAAATATATATTATGTTCCAAAATATGAATTTGTTTTGCAAAAACTTATATATTATGTTCCAAAATATGAATTTTTTTTCGAAAAATATTTTTTTTGCAAAAAATATATATTATGTTCCAAAATATGATTTTTTTTTCTGAAAAATAGTTTTTTGCAAAAAAATATTTATTATGTTCCAAAATATTAAAAACAATTCCGAAAAATTCATATTTTGGAACATAATATATAATTTTTCCAAAAAAATATTTTTCGGAAAAAATTCATATTTTGGAACATAATATATACTTTTTCGCAAAAAAAATTCATATTTTGGAACATAATATGTATTTTTCACAAAAAAAATATTTTTAAATGAAATTGTGAGGGCAATTTGGTAAAAAAAGTTAGGGTTAAATTGAAACATTCATATATAAGGGCAAAATTGGAAGTTCACTCCAAAAATAGGCTTTATTGACCAAAATTCATATTTTTCGTCGTTGACTTTTAACGGAAGGGGCTAAGTGTTACAACGGAGGTGATTTTAAGGGTAGTTTATGATATTATTGGAACGTAAGGGGCACAGCGTGCAATTATGTCATAGTTTAGGGATAGTTTGTGTAATTTTCCCAATTTTTAATTTTTATTTGGGTTAATTTCAGTAAACCCCATATACTTTTTAATTTAATCAATTAACCTCTACTGTGTCCATTTTGCCCCCTATACTATTCAATTTCATCAATATGCCCCCTCGGCTCTCAAAATGTCTAAACTACCCTCAATAGTATAAGGGGGTTTAGTGAATTATTTCGGAAAAAATAATATATACTTTTTGAAAAAAAAAATAATATTTTGTTTTTGAAAAATATTTTTTTTGCGAAAAAGTATATATTATATTCCAAAATATGAATTTTTTTTTCGAAAAATAAATTTTTTCAAAAAATATATATTATGTTCCAAAATATGATTTTTTTTGCGAAAAGTAGTATATATTATGTTCCAAAATATTAAAACAAAATTCGAAAAATATTTTTTTTTGCAAAAAATATATATTATCTTCGAAAATATGATTTTTTTCTGAAAAATATTTTTTTTGCGAAATAATATTTATTATGTTCCAAAATATGAATTGTTTTTCGAAAAATAATTTTTTTGCAAAAAATATATAAAATTATGTTCCAAAATATGAATTTTCAGTTTTAATTTTTTTAATATTTTATTTTTCAATTTTAATTTCAATAAATACATCGGGTGTAAATGAAAATTCTCAAATGTGGAGGGGTCTGATTGAAATAAAAGCATATCTCAGGGGTTTAAATGAAATTAATCCAATTTGTTTTGAATGACTTTTATGTTATAGCCGCATAATTCCTATAATCTTTTCACAACAATCTTCATAATTTGTTCAATTTGAACACTTTCTTTATTAAATATGAAATAATTTTACTATTTAACTGAAATGAGCTTGTTCACGAGCTTAGTAATGTTCAAGCTCGGCTCGTTTACTAAATGAGCTTAAAAATTATGCTCAGGCTCGGTTCGTTTACTAAACGAACGAGCACGGGATCTTATCAAGTCGAGTCCGAGCCTATTCACGAACGGCTCGGTTAATTTGCAGCCCTATCTAAAAGACAGTTTTCTGTGATTTTTTTTTCTTTCTAAATGCAGTTTCTGAAAAGCTGAACCCCGCAAGTTCTTTTTATAATTTTAGATCATTTTCCCGTGAGTTTTGAAGATATGTAAACCTGTTTTGAGAGTAACATACCGAATAGAATTAAAGTATTGTTGTAATTGGTTGAGTTTTTTTAAACAATTTTTAAAATACTTAGTTATATAAAGAGAAATTATTAGCGGATGTTGTCCATCACATTATTCAATTGATGTAGTGGACTAGATCAGTTATTTTTTGTCATATAAACATTATTATAAACTCCTCAAAACACTTAGTTATATAAAAAAAAATTAATAAAAATTGTCTTTTGTTTCTTTAGGATATAATTTAATTTTTTTGAATATTTTTTCAAAATAATGCATATTAATATTTGATTCTTTTCGGTTATCAATCTAGTTTGAGTGGAGAGTTTACTTTTACATCAAAATGCCCCTTAATCTTAATTTCCTCTCTTTTTTTTAGTGCATGTTTGGTATGTGGTTTGTGTCTGAGTTTTGTGGTCATTAAAAAATCAGACCAAAGCATATTTGGGTCACCTTGATCTGGTTTTAAAATTTCACACCATTGGTATGGTTTTGGGCTAAAATGAGACTCAAAAACAAAAATTTGGGTCTCATATGTTTTGGACACTCCAAGATCAAGACTACATTTTGGAACAACAAACGCAACCCATGGTTTATAATGCTTTGAAATAAATAAATAAAATGAATAAACAAAAAAATGAGTAATAAATAAAATAAACATAATAATAATGAAATGAATAATTAATTAATAATTAATAATAAATAAATTTGAATAACAATGAATAAATAAATATTTAAATTACTTTAAAATTTTATTTATTAATTAAAAATATTAAATAAATTTGAATAAAAATAATTAAATAAATTTTATTTTGATCCAATATTATAGTTTAAATTTGTGGAATCACCAACTTTGTCAAATATGATTTACTTTCTTGATTTTTTTATTTTCTCAGATCAAAATCATCAGCACTAAAAATACGTCCAGTTCAGAATAGAGTCACACCACATGATTTAACTAACCTACAATTTTCATTTTTTCAGACCACAAAACACGCACCATAAACACTTTTGTATGCCAAATTCTCACTTAATTTTGCACGCCCGTTCCACATATTATTCTTCTCCCAAACACTCCCTTTAGTGTTGGAAATAAAGATAAAAATGATCTTCTTCTCTTGATTTGCTTTTACTGATGGCTCATTTTCAAAAGGATTTTGGTATAAACTTTATACTAGTGTTAGATATATAAAAAGCTTAGAAGGTGCGCATGGTGGGGGCTAAAATAAGATTTCATTCTCATTTTTCATCCGAATAAAATATATTAAATCATAGGCATATTCCATTCCTAGTCGACCTAAAATTTTATCCAGAATCTATTATTGAATGTTGGAGAACTAAAAATAAAAATAATGTCATGTGTGACAAATAAATAATATTTCAATTTTCTTAAAGAGTATCTTTAGTTTTAACTTGTTTAGAAACTAAAAACTGACGGCCGAAGTAAATTATAAAAGTTTCTAATTATTAAGGACTAAGGAGACAATTTGAGTTTGTAATTTTTTTCATCTGTAGAAGTAATTAATTAATAAATTATTTTTGTTATTTTTAAAATTATTATTGCAGGAGAAGAGAGACACTATGGGTGTGTTTGGATAGGGGTGTTTCCGTTTTTGTTTTTGTTTTTTCCATTGTTCACGGGAACAAAAACGCGTTTGAGAGCCTTTGATGGTTTTTGTTTTCGTGAACAGTAAAAAAAACGTTTTCTCACCCTTAGTTCAAAATTTGAGAACACCAAAATGATATTTTTTTGTTTTCGGCACGGTTTGTTCTCAGCCAAAAAAAAAATTTAATTGTTGTAGATTCCCTAACCTTCATCTTCAACCTTCAAACCCTAACCTCCAAAATTTTATTTTATTTTTTTTCCCAAAAATTTTTTAGACAAAATTTTCAACCAAACGTGTTTTTCTTTCCAGATTACCCTTAGGATAAGAACAAAACATTTTTTTATTCTCTAAAAATAAAAAATAAAAACAAAAACAAAAATACTAGTTTCCAAACCCACCCTGAATATATTACAGTATGAAAAATGGTGGTGAACGGGAGTATTAATAACCGCAATAATGGAAGCCATGACTAATAAATGTCAGTTTGACGTTTCGTTCCAGCTAGTTTTGCAAAAGTCTTGAAGTTTTATGCTTTAAACTGTACATAATGACAAAGTTATCTTTTACCCTTAGAAAACTTGACAATCACTTTTATACTATATCAAAGGTTATTTAGTATTATTATATAGTAATATTTCTCTCTTTTTTTCTTTTGTTTAGCAAATTATTAATAAGAATAGCTGCGAAAAATCAACTCTAGTTTGTGATTTTGCGCGAAAAATCTTCCTAGTTTAATTTTATATACATAAATCTACAATTTTTTTAAAAAAATGCACTTTGGCCCCCACTAGTCACTGACCGACCATCTTTGATTGCGAAAATGTCATGTGTGTTGTACATGATATTTATAAATATGAAATTTCTATATCACCTGTGTTGAGTTTGTAGTATCGATATAATGCATATAACCCCCTTATTTACTGTGATCCCAATATTTCAGAAAGTGTTCGTATTACACATGTTTTTCATTTATCGGTCACCGGAGAATCAAATGTCTTAAATACCCTCAATATATATTAAAAAAGAAAAGAAAATATATACATATATATGTATATATCACAACACTTTATACATATATATATATATGTCATATAAAACAATCCGTTTATGATAAAATTTAATTTTTTATTTAATTTTTAAAATATATCCTTTTAAGTTTGATTAGCAAAAAACACTTGACTAAAATATCTGTATGGCTATGTAAAATATAAAAATATATATAATCATATTTTTTATAATAAATTCAAAATATGAGATAATATGAAATACATTGATAAATTTGTTTAAGTTTTCAAATAATTATTCTAAAAACATCTCTAAATGTTTGCCAAAAAATATTGTACTAATACATTTTTTTAATAATCAGAAGAAGTAACTAAATAATTTAATTATTCAACTAATAATCTTAATGAATATATTATTTGAAATATTGGGGTCCGGGATTCCAAACATATAATTATACGCATTATATCAATACTGCAGGGTTAATCACTGGCCACCCTTTTATATAATAGTTGGTTTTGCAATTCTTGCAATATAACCTTCTCATGTTTGAAGGTTTAAATGTATGAAAATTTGACTGATCAGCGTATGAAGGAATTGTGTTGTATATATCATGTATATATTCCTATATGGTTAATAAAAATGTAGTTTTTGGTGTTCATTTTTGTCAACTGCTGCTATGTTATTTCGTTTGCCGTTTTGAATGAAGTAACAAAGAAGTTGATCATAGAAAGCTTTTAAAATTTGTGGAAATTATGGATTTTATTATCCGAGTACGGATGTTAAATGTGGCCTACTAAATGTGAAATTTGATACCTCATGACAGAGGACATGAGCTCTCTCTTTCATTCACTTTAAAAAAAAAAAAAAAAATCTTTCATTTTTTTTTAATCTTTATTCATTTTTTTTTACTTACCGACAATAATATTATCACGAGGATTGTCATGAGTTCTCTGTTTCATTCACTTATGAATTAAAAACCAATTTAATTCTATGAACTAATTCACGTTACTCAACTAGGATGGAAAAGTCTTCGTCAAAATGTAAAAATTTAAACAAATCCTTCCTCTTAGTTCACATTTTAGATAATTTCGTATTCATTTTGTGTATATTTGACCCAGTATTCATGTTTTCGTAAAGAATAACATAAAGTATTGATATTAGTCATGTTTTGTTGAAATTATGGGTTAATCGAAAACAATAAAAATTCAAGAACATACAAAATTTTATACGTGATTGAGTTAAAATGACTTGCATCTAATTAAGGTTACAATGATATATATATCCACTTAATTCATAATACAAGTAAGATATTAAAACACAAAATTACATGTTGCAACTTTCTTCTTGAATCATGAGTTATAACCCAACATATTTGGTATGTATTAATAAAATGAATTGCTTTTTCAATTCTTTTTCATTTCTTTTTTGTTGATAGATAGATGTAATTATAATAAAAATTACATCCATATAAAATATTTGAATAATAATTTTTTAGAAGTTCATTCCATCTATACGTATAAACTTGAAAAAAAATTAATCCATGACCAAGAATAGAAAATAACAAAATATGGGTTTTGTCAATGACAATGAGAGCAACGTGTAGTGAATTTAGGGTACATGGAGGTTACCGTCAACATTAGAAATTAATCCATTAGAGTGGAGAAGTCATTTTCACCGGTGCCAATGGTTTTCTCAGCCTAATTTTTGGTTTGCACTCACTTTGACTAAATCAATATTTATTTTAAATATAATGTAATAGGTTTACTTAGCTTCAAATTTTGTTTATACTAAATAAATCAACTAGGTATATATATTTGAATTATCACACTATTTGATAGTGACCCAATTGACTAATAACCCTAAATTATTGTTTAGACTCTTTGTATGAAAACAACATAAAGGTATACTATTATTATAGAAATTCCACTTGCACTTAACGTCGGACCAATGTAGTCGTGCCAATTACCCTTTTCATTAATCAATTAGCATAATATATAACTTTATATGTGTGGCTGACAATTTTTGATCTAACAAACATCAATTTCATACAAATAATTTAAAATAACTTTGGATAGTTATCCAACTTTTATATATATATATATATGTGGGATATTTTGTATACAAATAGATTATATTAAAAGAAGATGGAACAACTGGTTTTTTTTTAACCCATGTCCCCTTCATGAAAATTGCAACAAACAATGTGGATCGTTCATTGTTTTTGCTGAGGAATATTAAATGATGAATCATATGATATCACTATCTTGAAAATAATACTATAGAGTATAGATTAGTGGTAGTCACATCATCAGTACATAGCTTTGGCTTGACTAATGGTCATTTATGTCATGTTTGGTGTAAATGAATGTAATGCCCATTTTATTTATTTATTATGTTTTGATAAATGGGAATGATCGATCCTTGGAAATGAAAATTTATTCCATTAGTTAACATATGAGCTTGTTTGATTCCATTGTTATGTTTCAATAAGGGTTTATTTGATTTTTAGTTTAGTTTAGTCTTGTCTTGTTTTTGTTTTTTTTAAAGACCAAATGTACTTTGGTTTTATAATTTAAGATCAAATGTTTTTTCTAGGTAGACCTCGCATTTCACTACACATCATCTTTTCTCTCTCTCTTTTTATATATATATATATAATTTATGGTGGACCTTGCCGACCACTATTCTTTACTCTCTCTTTCTATATAGGATAATTTGTACTAACACCCCCTGAGGTTTGCATCTATATATATTTTCAAAAACATATAAATTCGAAATATATATATATTTTGAAAATATATATATAAAATTTGAAAAATATATAAATTCGAATATATATATATTTCAAAAAACAAAATTCAAAATATATATATTTTCAAAAACAAAATTCAAAAAATTATATAATTTCAAAAAACATATAATCATTTCAAAAAATATGTATATTTTCGAATTTATATATTTTTCAAATTATATATATATATATATATTCGAATTATATATATATATTTCAAATTTTATATATTTTTTGAAATTTATATATGTTTTTCAAAATTATATAATTTTTTGAATTTTGTTTTAGAAAATATATATATTTTGATTTTTTTTGAAATATATATATTCGAATATATATATATTTTATATATATATTTTCGAATTATATATATTTCAAATTTTATATATATTTTTTAATTTTTTATATATATTTTTAAATTTATATATGTTTTTCGAAATTATATAATGTTTTGAATTTTGTTTTTGAATTTTATATATAGTTTTTGAAATATATATATTCGAATTTAAATATTTTTCAATTTATATATATTTTTTCAAATTTTATATATTTTTTTGATTTTATATATATTTTTTGAAATTTATATATTTTATTCTAATTTTATATATTTTTCGAAATTTATATATTTTATTCTAATTTTATATATTTTTTTCAAAATTTAAATATTTGTTTTTGAATTTTATACATTTTTTTGAATTTTATATATTTTTTTGAATTTATATATATGTTTTTCAAAATTTTATATATTTGGGGTTGGGGCATAAAGGTCATTTCACATTATCCTTAATATTTTTGAATTTTATGAAGGGTATTTTGGTCATTTGGGGTGTCATGGCAAGCAAAACCAAACCTCAGGGGGTGTTAGTGCAAATTACCCTTATATATATATATAATTCATGGTGGGCCCGCTGACCATTATTCTTTACTTTCTCTTTCTATATATATATATATATAATTCATGATGGGCCCCGCTGACCACTACTCTTTACAAAACCACACAATACCAAATAAAACCACACAAGACCAAACAAAACCAATATAGCCAGACAAAACCAGACAAAACCAGACCAGACCAAAAATCAAACTGGCCTTATTAGGGAATGCTTTCAAAAAAAAAATTACTAAAACAACCGTTTCCCATTTCAAATAAACAAACCATCCTCATCACTGTACCACAAACTTATACCATCGCCACTGCCATCACCGTCCGCCACCACCACCTTGATTGTTCGTCACTACTATTTTCGTTACCTTTCACTACTTTTTTTTATAAAAAAATTATAAAATAATATTATTTGAGTAAAATTATATTTTTTGCACTAAAAAGAATTATTCCATTTCATTCTCATTCTTACATGTATTCCATTTATGTTTACCAAATATAACCTTAGATTATTAATAGACAGCAATACTCTCGTCCCCATGAAAGTAACATTTTTGTTTTTATTTTTATTTTTTATAATTTTATCTAGCAAGAAAACAAGTTTGATCAATTGACAAAAGTAAAGAAAATTACCACTAACTTCGGCCTTGATAGGCCCTTGCCATGTACAAATTTCGAGGATAATGAAAAAGTCACCGTCCATTTAATTTCGCTTGGATCACTTTGTAAATTTCTATATATTATGTTTAATGTTTTTAAAATAATATTAAATCCACTTCAAATGTGGATCCTGACCCGAATAAGCCCTTTGCCATCCGGCCCATCCCCATACAGTTTCACAGCTTTGAGTCTCTAATAGCCCAATAAAAGTCTATTAGTATACTATCGGCCCAATTCTATTGAGCTCAAGTCCTTCACATCATCGGACTGATTTTACAGAATCATAAAAGCCGATCTTTTTAAGTGTTCGAGCTCGTTGATGCTTGATCGAATTCGAGCCGGATCAACAAAGTTTTTTTTTTTTTTAGCAAGACAAGTTTGTTTCATTGTCCTTGTAAATATCATTCACTCCAGAATATGGGAGAGAGATTGTGCAATTACAGGTGTGCACATATATATATATAGACACACACATATATATGAGATTATGGTATTGCATTCACCTACTAAAGTGGAGGAAAGAGGAGGCTCGGAAGCCTAAACAGTAGCATGTTTTACGAATCAACCATTTATTTTTAGAAAAAAACGATTTTATAGCATTAAAAGGAGCAACATTTGAAACTTACCTACTAGTACTATCACTCTCAAACTGCAAAAGATTTCTATAAGACAATGCATTTGTAGATTTATAGCCTATGTTTCAATCTTTAAACCCTCCTCAACCATGAATCACAACCCCAAAATATATTCATCACCATCTTCTTCTTCTTCTTCGTGTCCCTCTCACCTTGTCGATGTGGCAACATGTAATCATCAAAGAGTTAGAAAATATTTGACATGTTTCAGGCCAATGGAGTCGAGATCAAAGATCAACACAAGGGTAGATCAAGCAAGATTGCTCATGATCCATATATAGAGACAATTCCGAGTATTCAGTGTCTCCCAAAAAATTGTAACTACTATAGTCAGATGAATGCTGAAGAACGAGAGGAGAAGTTGGAATCAGCCATTATTTACTGCAAGAATTCAACGACTCAGGTAACTCTCTGTGTGTATATATATCTATATATATATATGTATATCTGTATCTGAAAGTAGTCCCTTTAATATCAACTTTTCGATGTAGAACCTAAATGAGATCATTTGATACAGGATGATCAACATCAGGGGCGCAAATCTACAGTTTAATGTGGATGGATTCCTTTTTTTGGAGATGGTGTAATTTTGATGAGAGTTTAGGGAGAGTTTGGGAGATAAGGTTTTGCATAATTCTGTATCTTTTTGCATGTGAAGTTTTTAGAATACAAACATTCTTTTCAGAGAGCAGACGTGGGAGATATTTGATTAAAAATGGTTCTCTTCCACTTCCAGTGTATCTTTGCATTTCATAATCTACATGAATATTTGTATATTTTATTTTCACTGCTTGAAGAAGCGATATACAAAGCAAAAATGTGATTTCCGAAAAATAGAGACGATGGGGGAGCAAGGTTCGCCGTTACGGTATTGTTCGCTGTAACGGTAACGATAACGGTATCGGTGTCACGGATTCGGGTCAGTATCGGGGTTACGTAACGGGACTCGGTTATCGCAATTGTGAATTTTTTAAAATCTTGCCCAAAATGTTCTAATTGGATACTTTTGGCAACATGAATGAATAAAGATGATTTTTTGGTAGATTTAAGTGAATTTTATTTATTTATTTTTAAAAATTTAATATAAAAAAATGAGTTATTAATAAATCTAAGAGTGTCGTCGTTATTTCAATGTTTATGATATACTTGTTATGATATTGTTAAATTAATTTTAAATTTAAATAAATAAAAATTGAAATCATAAAAGATATAATTTATTTCCAACAATGCAAAATAATTTTAAAAAAGGTACATGGTTCACCACCAAAATGAATTTCATGATGAATATTGTTATTTTGGTTGGGGTTCATGAAAGGATTGCCAATTTTGAGTTGTATCATTAGTATATCATCTTCTCTTCGTAATTGATAAAGATGATTCTGACTCTAAGTATATCCCAATAAATTATTAGACTGATTTGTAAAGGCTTAACGGGCTGTAATAGCCGGTTCGGGTGTGGGAACCGGCCCATACCGCTATAAGGGCCCGTAACGGTAACGGACACTCCAAAAAGCATTACGTAACAGTCGTTACGGCGAACCATGTGAGGGAGGACTTGTTCCGAACTTGTGTTCACGGACCGTGTTTCGTATGTTGATATTCCTTGTTGACAAAACACATCGTTTCAGGCGTCAAATACGCGGTGACAGCTAATTTGTATAAATTTAGAAGGTGCCTTCTAATCCATCAGGAATAAACATAATTATACCTAAATTTTATGCAGTGCTCCATTTATAGATTCTCCCTCGTCTTACCTATATACCCTGGTAGTTTTCCGTTTTCAGCTGCATTTTTATAATCATATGAGTTGGTTACATATGAACTCGAACAAATCCAGATTAGTACAGGCGAAGGGTCTTTAATTCAACATTTGTTTTTATAGTAATAAGGTCAGTATTCATAGCATTTTCGTGCCATGGGCTACACCTTCCTGAGTGGGTGCCGAAACCAATATACTAGCATGTATATATACAACACAACAACATTTTACAAGTAAAAGACTGAAAAAATAAATAAATTAGGAACACAAACTTCTACATATCATATAGCCAATTTGTACCAACTCTTTATGGATTTCCTGATAATAACCATAATTACACATGTTCAATAAAGAAGCAATTCTCACTAATCATTGGAATTTTGATGGCAATGTCAAAGAAAAAGTTATAACATCTCCAACATACTTGCTTATAGATAGTTTTTTTTTTCAATACTGCAGTGGATTATTCTGTATGGTTTTTCAGGTTCCAAATTCCAGCTATTCAGTAAAACAAATGCAAATTTAGTAGCAAAGATGTTTTAACTTCAATCACAAGAATTTCCAAACACTTACATAATTCAACACATTGAGAAACAAGAATTCTAATTCTTACCTAACAAAAAACACAAATCCAACATTCAGCAAGATAGAAAATGCAAAAATAGAAACTCCAATATCTAAACAAAAGCAGTATCGGACTGATTGTTAAAAGATTCATGAGAAATCCAACCGCGATTGTCCTCCAACTGCTTGTATGTTCGAAGCCCTACTTCTCTGACGAGTTTGGACCCCTCTTCTTTCCGAAGCCAACAACTGCAAAAACGCCATTCATAAGTACAAGTTTTTGAAGTGCAATGTATGAGCTTCTCACTTGTTATGAAATAAAAATGTAGTGCGAAACTGAATATGAAAATTTGCAACGAGCTTCTTACTTATCAGGAAAAGAAAAACCTAGTATGAAACTGAATATGAATTTTTTCAATCTCGATACAAGAGAACTTCTTAAACACTCATTACTACGAGCTATCAATCTAATAAGGGCCATATCCAAATTTAGCATGTTCAAAGTTCTCTCCTGTGTTCTCTCAAGAGAACACAAAGGAGTATTATTGGATTTCTTCAATAGTGTGCTAAGCATATAACAAGCATATATATATATAGCACAAACAGCAAAAGCATAACTAGAAGAGAATATATATATATATGCCTTTCGAAACAAATACATAAAATTCCAAAACAATATATAAAATTCGAAAAAAAAATACAAAATTAGAAAATATATATATAATTTTTTGAAAAGAATATACAAAATTTGAAAACAATATAAATTTTTTGAATTATATATATATATTTGAAATTTATATATTTTCAAAACAAATGTTATAAATATTTCAAATCTCTACACATAAACGAAATTACAGTACATACATACATTTCTGTGTATCACTATAGAAATTCATTCACGCAAAAGTAAATTGGCCGTTGTGTGATTAGCCACAAACAATATAGCAGTAACATCCAACAACCAATGATCTAAATCTATTTTCTTGTTCACGGTTGAGCAATAGAACATTTTTCTATATGCGCACACACACACATATATATTATATTATATATATATATATAAAAGAAAAAAATACCGGCAGTGACGAATCGGCGATTGTACTGCATGCGTTTGTGAGCTCTGCCACGGGGCTTCTTCTTCTTGTCCTGCTTGGCCACTTTGGGGGTCTGGCCTCTCACCTTACCGGCACGAGCCAGTGATCCGTGAACCTTTCCTGCAAAATTATTCACCACAAACCCATTAATCAAACATATCAAAAACACACACAAACACACAACACACACATGATCAAGAATTGGAAGCTTAAAATTGGAAACCCTAGATTTAATAGTACTGATAGGATCGGAATAAGGAAGGTGTTGAGCTTACCCATGGTTGATTGTTGCTTGCCTGAGCTCTGATGGGTGTTGTTTCTTCGATTGCTGGCTTTTTTTGAGAGAGCGACGAATAAAAAAGAGTTGGGAATTAGGGTTAGGGTTTGAGGGGGTTATATGAGGAAGATTTGAGGCCCACTAAGAAAATTGTCATGGACACTCATCTAGCCCGGCCCAGTAATGTACAGAAGACCCGTTAAGAATTAAAAGTAAAACAAATGGGCTAACTTTTATCCGGTTAAAAGGAGAGAGTAAAATATATAATTAAAAACAATTGAATTAAATATTGTGGTTGTTGTTAATATTTCCTTAAATAACTCAACTTTTATATTTGTGGTTCGCCCTCTACGACAAATTAAGTTGAATTAATTATTAAAGAAAGAAAGATTAAATCGATCCTACAAAATTAAATTTACTAAGATTGTCGAATGAGTGTAAAAAATAATTGTTTGGTTTAGTTGAATGCGACAAGTAAGTTTAGATAAGTAACGATGTAAATATATTTTTCCAAAAGAAAATGCCTGTTTTGATTTATTTTTTTCTACTGAAAAAGATCAATGCAAATTCTAAAATGGATCCTTATATAAAAAAAGAAAATTCTTCAACAAATATGGTATGGTTCAATGAAAATTTGACATTGTAATAAAACGTTTGCATGATTACTCTTTTTTTAAACTAAATAAAAGTAATTTTATAATTAAGAAATTCATTTATAAAAACTATAAAAGTATATGTTGAGATTTAAGCTACATGTTTCTTTTACTTAGACCATTCCAAATATTGAATAAACTTTCTTCTTCTGTGGCATGAGACATGCATTGTCCAATAAAAATATGACAAGGCCCTGTTTGGTTCGTGGTCCGGTCCCATGTGGTCCGGTCTCACAATGGTTTTTTTGGGACCGGACACTGTTTGGCAACACGGTTCCAAAAAAACAAGAACCACTTGGAACCAAAAGGGGTAATTTGAGACAACAAAAAATGATGGTCTCAAGTGGTTTTATATATAATTGTCTTAACACATGGGACCATAAAATTTGAAAAATATATATAAAATTAAAAAATATATATAATT
The DNA here is from genome assembly GCA_963922005.1 of Cornus suecica. Classification (NCBI taxonomy): domain Eukaryota; kingdom Viridiplantae; phylum Streptophyta; class Magnoliopsida; order Cornales; family Cornaceae; genus Cornus; species Cornus suecica. Next base: position 5,060,586 of record OY998240.1, read on the forward strand.
TGAAAATAATATATAAAATTAAAAAAATAAGATAATTTTTTTGAAATAATGTATAAAATTTGAAATATATATATAAAATTCAAAATTAATATATAAAATGTAAAAAATATATTTAAAATTTGGGAAAATAAAAAAAATCCAAAATAATAGAAAAAATCAAAAATAATGTATAAAATTCGAAAATAATATATAAAATTTGAAAAATAATATAATTTTCTTAAAATAATGTATTAAATTCGAAAAAAATATATAAAAATCAAAATTAATATATAAAATTTTAAATATATATATATAATTTAAAAAATAATATAAATTTTTTGAAATAATGTATAAAATTTGAAAAAAATATAAAATTCAAAAATAATATACAAAATTAGATATATATATATATATATATATATATATTTGAGAAAATTCAAAAAATAATATAAAAATTTGAAATAATTTATAAAATTTGAAATATATATTATTTTTGAATTTCTTATATTATTTTGAATTTTTTATATTTTTCGTACTTAATACAATTGTAATGGACTTCTCACTCTCAATGCGAAAACATTATGAATGTGGCAACAAACTGATGCTATAAATTGCTCCCATTCGCATATAGAAATTTAGATATTAAAATTTTTGTGGTGAGACAAATAATTTGAACTTTGATGTTTAGCTGACAAAAGGTAATTTACTAATTTATCAGTTATTTGCCTAGGCATTGCTCTACTTGATTAATTACCCCAAAATGGAAAAATGTTCATTGTTCACTACTTGATCCATTCCGGTTATGAAACCGGATGATAGTGATTGTGACAGAAAATGGGTATGCCAAAGTACTATATCTAATAGAATGGAGAATAGTTTCGAGAACTTGTATGATGCAAAAAATAGGCACAACACAGTGATATATATAGATTCTTATATTTACTACTGCTTAAATGATTTCTGAATTTATAATATATTGCTCTTTTCTAAGTTGTCATATTGTTTGTGGTGATTTGTTATTGTGCTTGGATTTAGATTTCTGCTATTGCTCGGATCCGGAACGCACTGGCTTATGCGACACACACATTCTTCCAAAAGCATGGGTTTCTCTATGTACACACCCCGATTATTACCACTAGTGATTGTGAGGGTGCTGGTGAGATGTTTCAAGTTACAACATTGATTAATGATGCGGAAAGATTGGAGAAGGAATTGATTAAGAATCCTCCTCCATCGGAAGCTGACGTTGAAGCAGCCAAGACTATTGTCAAAGAGAAAGGAGAGGCTCTTAAACAACTTAAAGATGCTAAGGCAAGTAAGGGGGAAATTAGTACCTCTCTGGCCGAGCTCACGAAAGCAAAAGAGAATCTCTCGAAGGTGGAAGAGAGATCTAAGCTTAAGCCTAGGATACCTCAAAAGGACGGGAAGATTGATTATTCCCAGGACTTCTTTGCCCGTCAAGCATTTTTGACTGTTTCTGGGCAACTACAGGTTGAAACTTATGCATGTGCGGTGAGTAGTGTGTACACATTCGGGCCAACTTTTCGAGCTGAACACTCTCACACCTCAAGGCATTTAGCAGAGTTCTGGATGGTAGAGCCTGAAATAGCATTTGCTGATATTGAGGTATAAAAGTTATGAATTTATTGTACTCATTCACTGTTTATGTTTTCGAGCAGATAATGGATAAAAACTATTACTAAAATTTGCTAGAAGGTTTACTTGGAACTGAATTGATTTGAATTGCATCTCTGTTTGCATACACGTATAATATATTCATATATATATATATGTACACAGGTATAGGCATGGATACTTGAATCAGTTTTAAATGCGTAAATGTCTACTTCCAGTAGTAGTTTGCTTGAGAACTATTTAGGGAAAATATTTTTGACGTGCCCAAAATTCTCTCATGTCATCCATAAATGACCGTAATGGGGTGATGGATGTCATATGAGAGTTGAATGAAGAATAACTAACAATGCTACTATGTTATTGACCCTTTAGTTATATGTAAGCATGAATGACCACAAAAGACTAATATTAACCATAGTCATCATACATACATGTTGCACGAATAATATGGTTGAAAAAATGCAGTTGAAAAAATGCAATAGATGATTTTATTTCTATTTGCTTCTCTTTTAAAAAAAAAATCCTTTTCCCTTTCTTTTCCTAAATAAAATTTTAATATATGCTATTTTTAGAAGGGGAGTTGACTTATCGTCCTTTTTTTGTGTCAATACTAATCCATACTGGATTATGGAACTTCAGAGATTTTCCACTTTAAAATTGCAGGAAATTCTTTCATCTTTGGTTAAAAATTAGCAGAACAACTAGAGCTCCTACTATCTTTGGTTTGCTGTGCTGGGGGTTCTATGATTTGGTTGAAAATTAAGTAATTGCAGAAGATATATAAGTTTTTTTTATTTTGTAGGATGACATGAACTGTGCGGAGGGTTACGTGAAATTCATGTGCCAGTGGTTACTTGACAACTGTCTTGATGATATGGAATTTATGGTTAAGAATTTCGATAAAGGTGCCATTGATCGTTTAAGGATGGTAGCTTCTACCAACTTTGTCCGTATTACTTACACTGACGCAGTTGCCATTCTTGAGGAAGCATCAAAAGAGAGGCAGTTTGAGAATAAAGTGGAATGGGGCATTGATTTGGCATCCGAACATGAAAGGTATGTGGCTTTGCATCTGGAATATATTCCTTGAGTCTGTATGTGGGAACTGATCTCATTGTTTGCCTAATCATGTAGATACTTGACTGAAGTGAAATTTAAATCACCTGTCATTGTGTATAATTACCCAAAAGGGATCAAAGCCTTCTATATGAAGGTTAATGCTGACAACAAGACAGTAGCTGCTATGGATGTGCTCGTACCAAAGGTAGGTTTATTCCCTCTTGTCACATGTCAGATCCTTATTGCTACATGCATTTCATTGGGATATAATTAGATATAGCTATTCTACACGCGCTCTTATAAAATTTCTCAATATTGCGTTTACTTAACAAGTGTCTTCTATCCTTTTAAGGTGGGAGAACTAATTGGAGGAAGTCAGAGGGAAGAACGCTATGAGGTCATTAGGGACAGGTATAAAAAGCTATTGTGCTCGATTTAGATTCATATCTAATAGATCAAGAAGCATCTTCTATAAAATCTTGTATTTATGGGTTCTTATGCTAGTTTGTGTATCTAATAGATCAAGAAGCATCTTCTATAAAATCTTGTATTTATGGGTTCTTATGCTAGTTTGTGGTTGGAGTTCTAGTGATTTCAGTTACTCTTTAGTGACTTGTGCGGCAATGAAGGAACTTTGGCTAAATTGCGTTCTTTTATTGCAGGATACTGGAGATGGGCCTCCCTCTTGAGCCATATGAGTGGTACCTTGATCTGCGGCGCTATGGGACTGTAAAACATAGCGGGTTTGGTTTAGGTTTTGAACGGATGATTCTATTTGCAACGGGGATCGACAATATAAGAGATGTTATTCCCTTCCCCAGATATCCAGGGAGAGCAGATCTGTAACAATGTGTTCCAGTTACCCTTAGATATACATGGATGCTAGGGTTTTGCATCTATTTATAGCTTTTGTTAAGATTATAATTATTATTGATGTCTCTCATTCTACGCAAAATTGAATTAAAAAACTATGATAGTGAATTTGTTACTTTATGGAAAGCCTTTTGTTCCTTGTGATGCCATTTTTAGGGTTTTTTTTTTTAAGCAAGATTTATTCTGCAGTTTAATTCCCAGTCGCTGTCTGCTGATTTGGTGATGTTAGATATTGTGGAACTGTTTCTGTTAAGAACCTGTTTGTTATTTATGATTTTTGTGGCATCAGGCAATAAAATATGATAAATATTACACTAAACAGGAGTTACTTTTGATTCTGCAATATTTTGGGGTTTTGTCTCCGCTCTTTGGATGAACAGAACAAGAGGAGATGGTCCGATCATTGGAGAGAAGTCAAGCTCAACAAAGTCTTTTATGGAGGGTATTATAAAATCTTAAGTTATTTTTAAAAAATCTTGATTTTTTGTTTTTGTTTTCTCTGATTAATGTTTGTTTGACTTTGATTTCGAATTTTGGTGTTGCAGAGAGTTTTCGCTGCGTTTCTAGTTTATTCAATCTATCAACAGGCTTTGTCTCCGTGGGAACTGGTATTCTTCATCTACACTATCCATTAAACAAACACAGTGTCGGTATATGTGTGTGTCTACATTTATATATATATATATATATATATATATATATAAACCCACATATACAAATTTGTAGTTAGCGCTGATGTCTAACCCTTTATTTAATTGCGACCAGTGAATTAGAATGGATGCTACTGCACACCCTCACAGAGTTCATTTTAAGCTGTTTGGTATTTTTGATTGGGATGAAACATGAAGGATGTATTTCTTTTGGGATTTAGAAGGTGCTTAGGAGTATTCAATTTTTTGTTAGTAGACTTCAGTTACTCGTGTTTGAGAGTGTATGTATTATTATCCAATTTTGTTTTCGGAACAAGGAGGATCAACACACATTCAGAGACTGATAATTGGTATTTAACAGATGGAGGATTCCGTTGGAGACTTAATAAGTTTTATCAATTCATTATACCCCCAAGCTACTGGGCATATAAAAAGCTGTCTTAACTTCAAGCTTTTTGGTGGATAGGTTCGGACTAATAATATATTTTATAACTAATTACTATTCACTTCTTAGTGTTTATATTGTTTTCATGGACTATTACATCTTTTTAGTAAAACAAAATGTCCAAGAAAACCATTTGAAGACCAAACTATGTAAAGGAGAGGGTTGAAGGGATATCTTCCGACATCACATTTCAGATCACAGGATACAGCTATCTATTTAGTTCTGGTATATTTAGGTCCTTTTCTGTAGAAAGGAGATCGTATATGATGCTGTAACGAGTTGGTGTGCGCATTCTGACTCTGACCTAATAGGACAGATTTAGGATAATTTAGTTTGAGGGAGACAAAGAAATGAATCTAGTAGTCCCTTGCCATGTATGTGAGGACTTTGATCGGGGAATTATATATTATTTAAGCAGGTCCTATTTAAAATTATTATGAAATATATATGTACAAGAGGAGAATTTTGAAACTGAGGTCCCATGCTCCCTAATCCTTTGCCATTGTATGTAGATCAGTCATGTGGAACGTTTACTAGATTCTTATTGAATTTCTATGTTAGTGACCAATGTTTCTTTCTCTTTGATGAGCAGCGTTATCATGCTTATTTCATGGATGAGGTCAACTCCTGGATTGTTATATCTGCAGGTTCATTTCTTAATTCTTCTTATTTGCTTAACATTCAAGTGCTTCTGTACTAGATGTAATGAATTGAAAACGACGCAGCCTTAGAATGCTGCAAAATAAATTAAAACATTTGAAGAAATTCGGTGTCGTCAGCATGCTAAAAGAATTAGCCTAATTATTTTAACACTTGTTCACATCAGCTATAAATTAATTGGAAGATTATATGATCTTAATCTTCCAATTATATATTTGTTTATCATTTTTTCACCGGGTCGGACCTGTGTGGGCATTATGTGTTTGTTCAGCTACACTTCCTAGTACTTATATGATGAACTATTTACTGATGCTTTCCATTACTATCAAATCATCAACTAATTACATGTTATTTTCGATGTTCATGTTCATTTCTGCAGTATCTCTCTGTGTATGCATATATAGAGGATTTTTTTATTTTATTTTGATGGCATGATTAGGAAGGTCAAGCATGATGTTACACGGAAATTCATACAATAGCCTACCATACCTTCTATATATCTAGTCCAGAAAAAAACTACAAAATTCAGGGTTTTGGAATTGTTTGAACTTGATATAGCTAGATTTGTACAATTGCCTACGATACTTTCTATATATATAGTCCAGAAAAAACTACAAAATTCAGGGTTTTGGAATTGTTTGAACTTGACAGCTAGATTTGTCTTATTTCCGGCATGATTTGGAAGATGAAGCTTAATATTGCACATGAATTCAGATTATTGACTAAATGAGTTAGATAGTATCATGTCTTATATTTTACATGGGTAAGATTTTGGTTGTAACCTTTAACTAAATTACATGGTTAGTCGAACTTAACCATTTTGAATTGATTATTATATTTATTTAGTGAAAAAAATAATCTCAACCCAACAGGAAGTCGAAAGTGCATCTTCTCTCATTTGAACTGGTTGTTACTTGTTGCTGTTGCAACCCTTGTCAGATTGGGTGTAACACTAGTTCTATCATTTTTGACAGATTGGGCCAGCCGTTTTTGTGTGTTCAGTTGCCATCATGGGGGTACTCCATAGCTTGAAGAATCATAAGCAATGGCTTTGGTACTCTTTCTTCGCTGGTGCTTTACTGGCAGTCTTCTGGTTATATTATATGCTGAGGTAAACCAACTCTTTCCTATGTATTTGTCTTTGTGCCCGAGGCTTTATACCTCTGTCTGATTATGACTTGAAAAACAAACGTTAATCAAAGTTTGAACGTAAGAGATGAGACATCTTAAGATCCTTCTTAACCTTCTCCTATCTGAATTATATGTATGGCAGATTGCCAAAATTCAGGTGGGATGTTATTTGGCTCCCCTTTGGGCCTCTGAGGTACATTCCTTGTTCTACTTCTATGTTTCTACGTATATAACTAGTTAGAGTGCGGTTGTGACTTAAAGGCAAAAGAAAATTTTCTGATGTGTATTTCAGTGGAGCGGGTCTCTGTCTTTATGTGGACCATTTACTCGACGAATCATCTAAAGAAGTAAGAAAACTACGAGGCTACATGTATGCTTACAAGGCTAGCTAATCGATTTTCTCCAATCTACGTATGGCAACTAATAGATATGGCAGCGGACTAGGAATCGGATAATATTTGAAGACAAGCTTTCATTTTGAAAGGTTGTCTAGGGCATTGGCTAGTACGCGGGAGCTGGCCGTCTGCATCTGGCGCTGCAGCTTGTAGTTTTTAGGAATTGGTACTCTTGTTTTTCCTACTAATGAGCATTTAGCCAACTCTTTCTGAATTACAACCTTGCCTACTTAATAGTCATAACCATGTAATGTAAATTATCTTGTTCAATCAAAATTTGCTTGATTTTCAATTTATATGTGCAATGTCCAATTAGCATTGCCATCATCTCCAAAAATGTGACTCCAGAAAGTGCAAGTGTTTTTGTCATTATCACCTTCGCAGCATAAGCATTTTCAGTCCGTATATTAGTTAAAGTACCAACATAATAGCTCCCCTACCTAATAAATTCATCTGCCCTAACAATTTGGGACACCTTTTATCACTTTTTGGCAAATTACTCAGTGTTGAGAACTACAGATTGTTCCCAATAACCAAAATGTTCAGGGGCCATACAAAATTTTGTATAAAATGAAGATGAACCAACATATAAAACACGAATAATGAAATGTTTCATTTAGGTTCCAACATTTCTCTCAAGATTAAGTTGTTGAAAGCTACTTCTGGTTTATGAACTTTGTCGAGGCTGCTAAGCAACCAGAATGCAAATTCCGGGATGCAATACAAAAAAGGCCAAACTCTAAATAACACAACTTTCTCAAGAAACTTGTCCAAATCAAAGAGTCATAACGCAAAACAAAGTACTGAAACATAGTACCGACTTGAGAACATATGAAAAACTAATCAATATGAGAACTAGACACTGCTACCAAAATTCCCATGTATAATTCTGCATATGGCAGGCAGAAATCATCAAATCAATCATCTTCTTCAATGATCTTGGTGCCTAGCCCCTTCAGCCCTTCTGGGGGAATCTCGGCAACAGTAACGAGAGAGTAAAGCTCTTCCTTTGCATCTTCATCATCGTTCCTCTTGCGAGCAATGCGCACTCTGACTCGCCTTGGAACACTTCGGATCCCCCTGCTCCAGATGTACTTGTTTAGCTTCACATCCACTCTCACGTCCTTGGTTCCCATGGCTTTCTGGGCAAACTTCCTGATCTCCTTTATGGCATTGGGAGCCTTCTTCTTGAAGGTGCTGTTATTGCCAATTCACATAAACAAGTACAGTAAACACAAATCACAACCTTTCCAATGATATCACAGATATTATAACTGCGCAGAATGTAATGACATTGAATATTAAACGCATGCGTCAATGGATTACCTATATCGTGACCTAGTCATTCAACAAAGTTCAACAGTAGTGAGATAATACATGCATCGCCACACAGCCAATAGGTGCGTTGGAAGTGCAATTGATGTAATAAAGGGTCCACCATAAAAATGACACAAGAAATACTCTGATATGCATTGATTGGAAATCAAAGTAATGCTCGCCAAGCTTTAAAAACAGTGCAAGGAATGAAATGCAATCACTTTCAAAAAATAAAAAAAGGAACAGTTGAGATATCAAAGGAATTCCTTCTAGAAGACATAATGAGGGAACCCCAATATCCTCGTGCTTTTTTGGCAAGGCTGAACCAAAACTCTAAGCTGAAGAACAGAGGACACACATATTTGTTTAATTGAAAACAGAGCACTGACCGTGTGTAAAATAAGTTTTGATATGCAGGACAACAAAACAATGCCTTGCTATACGTAGGTTATTGTAGCATATTATACTATAGAAACCTAGTTACACCAAGACTGCTGTTCTGCTGATTTCCCATTTCACGAAAAATGAAGCCTCTTTCACAACACCAGAGGGTAAAACAATAAGAAATAAATAGCAGTGAGCCTAAAAAAGCTCTTAAGAGTCCAAGTCTCACTCCGAAACTAGAGAAAATATAGATCAGTCAGGCCTAAACCAACCCAAACAACAAAGGTCAACTAATCTATGCATGCTGATGAAATAGGGGCACATTCTATCGCCCACAATTTTTGCATCTCAATATTCTACTCACTTGAGCTTAAACCCTTGTTTTTTTTATTCTTTTAAGCAAGTGAAATATGCATCATCTAAAAATCATGGCTGAATCTGCCACACTCCTAAAATTCAAGTACATATAACCCTTTTGCACAAAGGTTATATCTCTATATTTTAATCTCAAATATATTCAATATTTCAGAATAACCATACACAATTAATAAATCCACACATTTATCATACTAGGGTTTTTTTTATTCTTTTAAGCAAGTGAAATATGCATCATCTAAAAATCATGGCTGAATCTGCCACACTCCTAAGATTCAAGTACATATAACCCTTTTGCACAAAGGTTATATCTCTATATTTTAATCTCAAATATATTCAATATTTCAGAATAACCATACACAATTAATAAATCCACACTTTTATCATACTCGTATCATACATAAATAAAATTCACAACACACCCACCCAAAAGAAAAGAAAATCACTAGATAAAAATCTTATGAGAAGAAGATTTAATGTAAAAATACCAAGCTAAGCCAATATCAAGAAAAGAAATTGAGAGAAGCAACAATAAGAACTCGGATCGCAGAAAAGGTATGTCTATGAATTTGAAGTGTGTGTATAAGGTGTAAAAGATGCAGTACCACTTATGCAAGCGCTTGTGGAGGTTGACCGTGTACTCCCTGGTCACAACCTCCTCCTTTCTTCCTTTGGTCTTATCCATTTCACAAACTCCTCAATCGCACCTACATTCAAACATACATATATATATATATATATATATATATATATATATATACAACTACAGTTTAGGTTTCAGATCTGCTATACATGAATCGATACAGAAAAGAAAAACACGAATCAAGTGATACACAGAGATTGAATTATAGAGCATACAAGTAGGAATATAGAAAGATATGTGTGTGACAATATATATATACAGCATGTATAAGTAAATATGATCGGAGCGTTGAGCGTTAGGGAAGAGAGAGTGTTTACCTTGGCTCTGGAGATGGTGATAGGAGGTGCCGAAAAGTGGAGATGTACCAAAAACCCTAGTTGCATTCCTATATAAAGGTATATAAATACCGTTTGCCATTTTCGGTCCGCTAGTACTAAGACGGGCCGAAAAGCCCAAAATCATTTGGGCTGGTACCCCAGCTTTCATTCCATGGGCCGGATGTTCTTATCCGACCCAATGCCTTTTGTTTAAGCACTAAAGTGAGTCCAAGTCCACTCATAAACAATACTTGGATCCTATTACGAAGGCTTTCAGAATTGGGAGTTTAGCTAGAATCGTTTTGGGGTCTGTAGAATAAGAATCGTAAGATAGATTCTACCTAAACGTATTAATTTTTTTAAAAAATATTAAATATTAAATATTTAATTTAAAAGTCTAAATCATATTAGAATTTTTAAAATATTCTAATACATTGGGTCTTTAAATATTTTCTTATAAATATAAGTCATATATTGGAATAAATCATTTAGCTTTTGGGTGTTTCATCCAACCATTATTTTAACAGAATCGTAAGATTTTATCAGTTAGAATTAATTCATTTTTTATGAATTTTATGTCAGTCTTTATTTTTCAAGAAAATTTTAACTACGCGTTCAAATTATATTATATCACATAAGGGCGAGAAACAACTTCCTCCTCGCAAGTAGAGCTGGCAAAATGAGACACGACACGGTAACAAAACACGAACACGGTATGAATTAAAAGGGTTAGGGTTGACCATAAAAGAGTTAAAGCTGTATAAGGGTCGACCCAGACACGATATGAGTAACCCGAACATGACACGTTTGACACGATTATATTTATTTTTATTTTTATTTTTATTCTTCTCTAATTGGTCATGGGTTGAAATATTTCAATAAACTATTACTAGATCATGTCAAATTCAATTTAATTTTGTTGATAATAGGTTAAATAGTTCGTTTCGTGTTGGATTGTGTCAAAGTTAATTTAATATATTATAATAAATAGATTATATGGGTCGACACAGATAACTTATGGGTTGAGTTAGGATTGAACATAGGGTTAATTTCAGTAAACCCCCTTATACTATCCAATTTAATCAACTAACCCCTACTGTGTCCATTTTGCCTCCTATACTATTCAATTTCATCAATATTTCCCCTCACCTCTCAAAATGCCTAAACTACCCTCAATAGTATAAGGGGGTTTAGTGAAATTAATAGTATAAGGGGGTTTAGTGAATTATTTCGGAAAAAATAATATATACTTTTTGCAAAAAAAAAAATTCGAAAAAAAATCATATTTTGTTCCAAAATATGATTTTTTTTTTCGAAAAATATTTTTGCAAAAAATCATATTTTGGAACATAATAGTATATATTTTTTGCAAAAAACTTATTTTTCGAAAAAAAAATCATATTTTGGAACATAATAAATATTTTTTCACAAAAAAAATATTTTTTAGAAAAAAATCATATTTTGGAACATAATATATATTTTTTGCAAAAAAATATTTTTCGAAAAAAAAAATCATATTTTGGAACATAATATATACTTTTTAGCAAAAAAAATATTTTTCGGAAAAAAAATCATATTTTGGAACATAATATATATTTTTTGCAAAAAAAATATTTTTCGAAAAAAATATTCATATTTTGGAATATAATATATACTTTTTCGCAAAAAAAATATTTTTCGAAAAAAAAATTAATATTTTGGAACATAATATATACTTTTTCGCAAAAAAGATATTTTTCGAAAAACAAATTCATATTTTGGAACAAAATATGAATTTTTTTTGAAATTTTTTTTTTTTGCAAAAAGTAAATATTATTTTTTCCGAAATAATTCACTAAACCCCCTTATACTATTGAAGGTAGTTTAGGCATTTTGAGAGGTGAGGGGGCATATTGATGAAATTGAATAGTATATGGGGCAAAATGGACACAGTAGGGGTTAGTTGATTAAATTAGATAGTATAGGGAGGTTTACTGAAATTAACCCTTAAACATATTTGACATGTATATTAATCAGGTCTTTTTCGACCCGACACGATCTCAACCTGACACGAACACAACACAAATTGCCAGCCCTACTCCCAGGTAGGACTCGAGTATTATTCATATGTAAGAAGGTGAAAGTGCCTACTAAATGAATAATTAATAAATGCCTAGTCTGCAACTAATGCCTTCTAATAAAGAAGTGAATGTTTGGTGATTTTGTGATTTACTAAAACAATAAAAATTTGTGTCTAAATTTTTATGTTCCAACACTTGATTCCCTGTTAGGGAGTATTTCAACTTTTAAAATTTTAATACCAAATGAAAACTTTTATTATTATTTCAAAATAAGGTACTATATGAAACAAACTAGTACAATTTTTCTAATATGGTTACTCCTTTTTTTTTTTCCCACAAAAATTAAGTTACTAGTTTGATAGGAGGAAGAATATTTGAAAAAGAGGGAATATTTACTCCTTACATTATATTGCGCAAAAGCAGCAAACATGCAAGTAAAGAGATAGTTTATATGACATTAAATGTAGCACCACACCAAACGTCTAAGCCCATAAGACAGAAGACAATCATTTTTGAGAGTAAATACAATTCATATTATTTCAGGACCCCTCACATATCTGACTATATCTAGCTATTCCTCCTCGTGTAATATTTTGATAAATACTGATAATTTTAGTCCCTAAATTCTTATGAAAGAATACCTTGAACAATGGCTAAAAAATTATACAGAATGTACAAAGTTTGACCACACCAAAATTAATTAGACATTCAAATTTGAAGCCTTTGTCTCTGTCCATACTCCATACTAGTTCAAAGTGCTGTTAACGGACACTTTCATCATTTCGTACCGTTCCTTTTTCCTGTTGATTTCATCCATTCATCTGAGTATGTGATATTGTGCTACGTGAATCTAACCTAAGATTTCAGGGTGCTTCTTGAATATCTCCATAAACTGAGAACCATCACCGCGAGGCCAGCAATGCCCACGAGTGTCTGCCAAATCACAGAAATAAAGGTAAATTTTCGTAATCTTGTGAAAAGAAAATTGATGAAGAGCATGTTAAATACATGACGGTCCCAAAGAAAGTATATGACTGACCTTTGCATCTTTACAACAACGGTTGGGCATAGAGCGGATGAACGATCCTAGTAATGCAAAACGAGATGCTTGAGGCATTAAAATCACGATAGTGTACTGTTTTTTGCAGGGGTAAGGTAGTATTCTTTGTAATGCCAACTGAGCTGCTAATGGTGTCAAAGTTTTTCTCACTTTAGATCGGCATTCGTCTTGAACCTGCAGCAGACAGAAATTAATTGAAAATATAGAAAATTTGAAACCAAATAAAGAAAAAAAAGAATTAAATCTCTGAAACATAATTAGGCAATCATAATTTTGAATACACTGAAGGCTATCAACACATGATGTTATGAGATGGTTCAACATTCGATTTAGTGTCACAAATGCAATAAGATACGATAAACACCACTTAAGCCTTAAAATGTACAAGGGTTATATCTTCATTCATTAATTTTTCATGCATATGTTTGTGCATTCCAACTTGGGAATGAAACTTAATGCACCATTTTAGCAGCAATAGACAAAATTTACATGAGAAATAAAATTTTAATAAAGGAGTAAAGCCAGAAACAAAAATAATAATAGTTTTGAAAGATTAAACAAGGAGTAAGAAAGTGGTAGCAGGCTGCAACATAGAGCTATCAAATCATACGACCATGGTTGCTAACCTCAAAAGAATTGCCAACATCACCAGAATAAATCCTTGACTGATATCCGCGTAAAATCCTATCCAGCCAGTAGTAGTTCTCCTAAATAAACACAAACAAGTCACCATCAGGAGTGAAAAGGCAGAGAAAATAGCATACCAGTTCATTGATATTAATGTTCTGTTTGGCTGCCTGTGGGAAATGAGAAGAAAAAGTTCCATAATACATGGAAAAAATAATGATTTTAGACAACAAGTGGGAGATAATGGCGTTAAGCCACTGACAACAACAGTTTATTGGCAAAGTTACCTGCAGTCCATTTTCATGTGCCCTTTGCTCAACTTCAAGGATGGTTGAAACATCCTCATTTAAGGGTCCTTCCTCTTGAAGACGTAATATTTCATCAAGCGCAAGATCGACCTATAAAAAAATTGCAGAACTTAGTAAGCCGGTTGCTTATCTAAGTGCAGAAACAATAGTGACAATTTTGCAAATATACAAGACAACCTACCAGTATTGACGAGATATCTGGATCACAAGAGAAATTTATGCTAATGTCACCACGGACATTACCACTTCTTGAAGGTTTATTACCACCAAGGAAAACAGAAACACCAACAGTATATATCTGAAAACAAATGCATTTAAAGAGAAATTAGGAAATATAAAAGGGCAAATTTGAGAAGCTAACAAATGACACAAATAAATACCTGCCCATGCTTGAATCGGAGAACCTGCAGTATTTTTGTCTCCAGAAGTTTGCTCAAAAACCCAACGAAGTTGATGTCTTCAATCTTACATATATTCAAGATATAAAAATAATCACCAGAAGTAATCATAAGTTTCTCAAAAAATGTTGAGAGTATAGGCAGTTTTACTGACACAACGAAAAAGCCTCACTCACCATATTTTCATTTTTGAGCTCAACAGGAAAGCATAGTTGGACCGAACATTGTGCCTCCACCATGTGGCTGCGAACAACTTCTCTACAAACACATCTACTGCATTAGATGCGCACTTGATTTCCAGAATAAAAAATGTGACTATACGAGTGGCCACTAATGACAAATGGTGACAAGTTATCAGTTCATCCAATACTAAAATTAAGGGAAAAGGTAAGACTTGAGTCGCAATATTAAGGCTGATCAGCTGGTCCAACTAATCAACTCAAAAGTCCCACGGCTAATCAACCCTTGAAAAAAAATTAAAGTAGCACTAACAGAAATTAAATATTAAATGTAGACCTACCTAATTACAGTTGCAGGAAAAGTGAAGGGTAATCCCTTGAGGTCATCACGGTTGAAATGAAAAACTGGTTCAGCAGGTTTTGGTATTCCACCCTGCAAAGGTAAAATCACAAACAAATTTACCAGAGGATAACCAACATCTCTAACCAAGCTAGCTTGAGAAGGGGATATAACTACTTACCAAATATTGCAATATTAAAGGATGTGCAACTGCAGGCTCAATATTCCCAACTATCACAACAGTAAAAGTTGATGGGTCCTTGAAACACTTGTTGAAATATTCACAAGCTTTAAAAGGATCTACCTTCCGAAGATCATTGAATCTAATTGGCTGCATCAGAAGTTACCATCAAGTAATAAGCAGGACTGGTGCATTAAGAAAAATAAGAATTCAAAACCAAGAGATCAGGCATACCCTAAAAAAATAGGAGTTTCCATAATTGAGCTCCCTCACACGGTTTGCAAATGTAGTGTAAGGATCTCTCTCTTGAGCCCGCACGGATTCTTCTGCCATTTGCATTACTATTTTCACTTCTTCTTCTCCTGGTTCTACATTTGTTGTAAATAGTTGGTAGACAAGCTGCCAGAAATGTGCTTAAAATACTGAGATTATGCAATACCATAGTAATGTATTATACAATAGAATCGTCTAGACACTAACCTGCAAGGCGGTTTCAAGGTCTGAAGGTGAACAATCACCAGAAAATGTCCTCATATAAGCTCCAAGCTTCGTCCCAACTTCAGCTCTCTTACCAGCAAGCATGTCCATAAGCACTGATGGTCTATAACCAAATACACCAATTTCCCCAGCAATAGTTGAACCCATTGAGCACGAGAAGAACTCACTTTCTGGGAGTTCAGACAAACCACCATATGAGAACCCCGTGAAGATAACCTATTATAACAAAGTATTAATAGGAATTAGTAGTCTCACACAAAGTATGTGATTCCCAGACAAAAGGTGTTCGTCTGTTTTACTTCCCTTCAAGTGGAAAAACATTTGGAAGATGGTAAGGTTAGTGACAATTAATTAACATGGTGATTGCTAGATACTGAATCCAAATTTCCAATTCCATGTTTAAGGCATTAACTAGCTGCACAGTGACCTTAATGAATTAAATTCTCTGAACAATGAACCACATGCACTATACATACTCAAGTACAAAACAATAAACCGCATGTAAAACTAATCTGCTGACATTGCCTAAACTTTAGATCCTTTTCCATCTTACTTGAAGCTTCAGCTAGTTCTATATGAATATCAGGAAGTAAATAAAATCGTAGCGAAAACCCATATAAATTAAAGTCCCCGCATAAAATATACCTGATCATCCAGGAAGTCAGTACATTTGTAGCAAATTCGCATGCCATTTGATAGAATTAACTCCGTAACTCCAATGTTTGAATATTCAAGTTGCTGCACTATATTCCTGAACAAAACATGTAACTAGGATTTAGAATTCTAAAATTAATAAAAACAGAGCTTAGCTGCCTAAAGTAGATTAAGGTCATGCCGAATGTGTCCGAAAGTGAACATAAGAGGCTAATCATCAAGGAAGGAAGATAATTTTTCAACAAATTTAATTAGGTCGAGGTGCCATCTGAGCATCTCCTTTCCCTCCCAAAGAGGCGGTCACGGTTCGTAGCAATTCAGTCATAGGGAGAGAGAGAGAGAGAGGGAATTTTTATTTTTTGTTTGTTTACAGAAAAATTGCGATTCACACAAAAAGAAGTTGGGCAATGATCTGCTTTCGAAAATTCGAGCCAAGTGAAACATTTTCTAGGCATCTTTCCGCCTCCTCCCACTCTTTGTAAGGAAAAAAATGCTCTATAACCAAAATTAGCAGATTCCAAGGGTGGCGAGCGATTAACCCCCCTGCAGTATCGATATAGTGCGTATAACACCGTTGTTGTTATTTGGAACCCCAATATTAAATAATGTGTGTATTGACCCTATTTGACATTTTCCGGTGACATGAGTTGTAACATCTCTAAAATACCCTTAGTATAATTCATATTTTTTATTTTTAATAAAAAATATGAATTACAAAATGACAATAAAGCCCTCCTTCTCCCCCCTCCCCAAAACCCTAACCCTAGTTTTTTTCATCAATACATATATATATATATGTGTGTGTGTGTGTGTGTGTTGCCAATCAAACCCATGTCGTGAGAATTTGAGAATTGGGAGTGAGATTGAAGATGGGGATTGATTGAAGAAGATGTGACTGATTGGGAGTGGGATTTGAATACCCATTTCATTAGGGTTTCCTTTTAATGTTTATCTTAACACATTAATCCAATCTCTTTGCTCCAAATATCTTCATTGCCACTCCCATTTCCAATTCTTGTGCAAGCTAAATCTGATGGTTTGTTATTACTCGGTTACACCAATTTTGATAACTCAACTCGAATTTCATTGTAATATTTCATACATATATATGCATATTTGTTCTTTATAAGTATATATATATATATATATATATATATATATGCTTGTATATATATATGTATATATCTCATATATATTTATAAGTATATATATACGCGTATATATATTATCCCATATATATCTATAAATATATGTATATATATATATATATATATCTCCGTAAGTATATGTATATGGATATATAAGCGTGTATATGTATATGTATGTAGTGAGAGAGAGAAGGAGAGGGGAAGAGGAAAAAGGAGAGGGTATTTTCGTCAACACTAAAGGGCATTCTAGGGTTTTCATCTTTAATATATGTCAGCACATGACATTTTCCAGGCCAATTGTGGCCGTCCGGTGATCGTTAGGGGGCTAAATGCAACATTTTTACAAACTGGTGGATTTATATACACACATTTACAAACTAGGGGGGGTTTTCGCAAATGTCCCTATTTCCAATGAGGATATTTTTGGAGCTTTAAGTTGTACAGTTGCCCACATCTTGTTTTCATTGTGTTCCAGCAACTATTAAAGCTCTCCTGATATTCTTATAAAAAAAAAAGTCTACTAGCATCCAATTTTCATCTATACACCTTAGAATCTTGTGATATCACTCATTTTCTACTTCTTTTACGCTTCATTTGGATTAATTAGAGAGAAGAAAAGAAATTATAACATTAGTTATGAGAGAAAACAGATGAAAAGAAAAGATAGCAATAACTGAAATTCCTGTTAAATAAATTATGGAAGAAAATAAATGATAACGCAAGAAATGCTAAGTTTCTCCCCTTTTTTCAAAAAAAATATAAGCATTCTGTGGTTGCAACATTCGAACCATGGAACAATCACTACACTAAGCATAGAGTTGGCGTATATTTGTAATTATGTTGTATATTGGTGTTTCCTTATTTAGCTAGGAATTAGTTGTCAGATTGATTGTATTAGTTGTCTAATTGATTCTGATTGATTGTATGATTGACTATCCTAAAATAGGATTGTGTATTCTATATATATACCCTTGAGATATATAGAAAAAGTATTTCATCCAATTTATTAATTTGGTATCAGAGCTTAGGCAGAAAAATTCCGCTACTACCTCTTCTTTTTCCTGGTTGAAACCCTAATCCCGAAGAACTGCAGTTGCCGCCGTTTTTCATATCGTGTTGCCTGCCTATCCTTCATTACTGCCCTACTCTAAACCTTAGCCGCCACCTTATCAATCTTTCCAACCCTTGACGCCACTCCATTACATGATCATGTTTGTAAGAACAGATACACACGATTCTAATAGTAAGAAGCCTTCCACAGTGACCATTCATGAGACTTCCTCTCCAATTCCTTCTATCGAATTGGATGGTGCTAATTATCGTGTTTGGTCTCAAATTTTGGAAATGCATATTGTTGGCAGAAAGGTTGCACCCGCAGAGAGTGATCCAAGCTATGATGAATGGAAGGCTGAAGACGCTTTAGTCAAATCTTGGCTCATCAATTCTATGGCTGACAAGCTGGTGTCACACTTCGTGCAAGGTGGAACGGCTAAGGAGGTTTGGGATGCGGTCAAGAGGAGCTATCTTGATGTTTCTGATTCTTCTCAAGTCTATGAACTGATGAAGAAATCCTTTCAATCACACCAGGGTGGTAATCCTCTTGCAGAATATTACAATGGGTTAAACTCAATATTCATGGACCTTGATTATCGTAGGCCAAATGATATTGAGAAACAAAGCAAGTATACTGCCGAGGATCGGGTCTATATGTTTCTTGCAGGACTTGATCATAGTTTGGATCAAGTTAGCAGTCGTGTCTTGGCCACATCTCCTTTACCAAGTCTGGAGGAAGCTTATTCTCTTGTTCGTCGCGAAGCACAGAGAAAAGTCACCATGTGAACGGAAGATCACTCTGAGGCCTCTGCACTGGTTGTCCAAAGGAATAATACTCGGCCAGCATTTTTTGCTCCTTCTACCGACTCCTCTTCTCGCTTCTGCACTCACTGCAATAGCACCAAACATACAATCGATGTTTGTTGGAAGAAGCATGGTTATCCAGAGTGGTATAAGCTTAAGTAAGCCAAGAGAAAAAATAAGAAATCTGCTCAGGTTGCCCTCTCTGACATTATTCCTGCTCCTGCTCCTGCTTCTCATATTTCTCGATTATCTTCTCAATAAGGTAATTATGGTTCGGTTTTTATTTCTGCTGCCTCTAACACTTGGGTTATTGATTCATGGGTCACTAATCATATGACTAGTAGATCTTCCTTGTTTGACTCTCTAATGCCCTCACCTATTAAGTTTGTTCAGGTTGCTAATGGGACACCTATGCCAATTTCAGGGGCCGGGAATGTCTCACTTTCTCCCACTCTCTCCATGTCTTCTATCTTTTTGCGCCTAATCTCTCTAATAGTCTTCTTTCCATTAGCAAGATTACCAAACATCTTAATTGTTCTGTAACCTTTCACTCTACTCATTGTGTGTTCCAGGACAATCTTACAAAGATGACGATTGGCATTGGTAAGGAAAGGGGAGGACTTTAGTACTTGGAGGAGGCAGGGGAGTTGCAATCTGAACCTAGCCACGGTTTTCAAGTAGCAAGAGAGACGTTTAATAGAGAGAAGATTCTTTTATGGCATTATCGTTTAGGTCATCCATCTTTTTCTTATCTATAACGTTTATTTCCTCAATTGTTTCGGAATGTTTCTGTTTCTAGTTTAAGGTGTGAACAATGTATTTATGCGAAAAATCATCGTGTACCTTTCAAAATAAACTTCAATAGAAATCCAATTCCTTTTACCTGTGTTTATACTGATGTTTGGGGTCCTTTTTCTACACCTTCTGCTTCGGGTTATAAATATTTTGTGTCTTTTATTGATGACTGTACTAGGGTGAGCTGGGTATATTTGCTGAAATCTAAGAGTGATGTTATACACATTATTCCTCAATTTTCCAAAATGATTACCACACAATTTCATACTCAGGTTCAAGTCTTTCACTCTGATAATGGTCGTGAGTTTGTGAATCAATCTATTGCTGATTTATTCAAAGAACATGGCATTCTCCACCAAACGTGTACATACACGCCACAACAGAATGGCATAGCAGAGCGTAAGAACCGCCACATTCTAGAGGTGGCCCAGGCTTTATGCTTTACTATACGTGTTCCCAAATGTTTCTGGGCCGAGGCTGTTATGACCGCTGTCTTTCTCATCAACCGAATACCTGCTCATATCATTGACTATCAAACTCCTTTGAGAATGTTATCATGATTTCACCTTATTCCTTCTGCTTTGTCCTAAGGTTTTTGGTTGTGTGTTATGTTCATGTGCACTCTCACCAAAGGGATAAGCTTAATCCTCGTGTTCTTAAGTGTGTCTTTCTTGGATACTCTAATTCCTAAAAAGGCTATAAATGTTTTTATCCTCCTACAGGAAAATACTATATGTCCATGGATGTTCAGTTCTGTGAACGGGAGTCTTATTTTTTTGGGGGATGTGTCTCAGGTTCCTCTTCAAGGGGAGATTAGTAGTAAGGAAGAGGAACGGTTATGGTTAGAAGAGAAGAGGTTATTGATTTCAGGTCCGGGGGAGGATTCAACTGATTTGGGTAAGGGGGAGTCTTTAGATGCTTCCAACCCTATGGTAGTTGAGTTTGAACCAGAGGAAAGAAGAGGTGAAAGACCAGACTGGTTGTTCCAACAGGGTTATACGAGGAAGAACAAGGAGGCTAATGTGATATCCCCTCCAAGCTCCAATACTCCTCTTGATGATACTACTATGTCATCGGATGACTCTTCCAAGACTACTCCTGAGGTACATGTTCCTTCTCCTTTAACTTCCGAAACTGCTACTTTGGATCCGCAAGTTGGTGATCAAGGTAGGAGATATCCTCTTCGTGATCGTAAAGAACTTGATAGGTTGGGTTTCTCAAAATCATCTTGTAATGTTGTCTATCCCATTTCTGATTTTGTCTCTTATCATCGTCTATGTAAGACTCACCTAGCTTTTGCCCTTCAGTTGTCTTATGTGTCTATTCCTAGTCATTTTCAGGAAGCCCTTGAAGATCCTAAGTGGAAGTCTGTTATGGTAGAAGAAATGAAGGCTCTCCAGAAGAACTTTACTTGGGAGATGGTCGAGTTACCTCGAGAAAAGAAGACAGTGGGATGTAAGTGGGTGTTCTCAGTAAAATACAAGTCCGATGGGACAATTGACAGTTACAAGGCTAGATTGGTTGCCAAGGGATACACCCAAACTTATGGGATTGACTACCAAAAGACCTTTGCTCCTTTGGCCAAGATGAACACTGTTAGAGTCATACTCTCTCTTACACTCAATCTGGACTGGCCATTAAGACAGTTTGATGTGAAGAATGTCTTCATCCACGGTGATTTGATAGAGGAGGTGTACATGGACCCCCCTCCGGGGTTTACACCAAAAAGAGGTAAGGTATGCAAAGTAAAAAAGGCTTTGTATGGGTTGAAGCAGTCGCCAAGGGCATGGTTTGGCAGGCTAAGCTACTCAATGAAGAAGTATGGTTTTAAGCAAGCTTTGGCAGACCACGCCCTGTTTTATAAGAGAGATGGTGATGACATTACTTTACTTATTGTTTATGTTGACGACATTATTGTTACAGGTAGTAACTCTGGTGATATAGAGAAGCTTCGGAGATATTTGGCTAAGGAATTTGAAATGAAGGACTTGGGGGCTCTAAAATACTTCCTGGGCATTGAAGTGTCTCGGTCCAAGCAAGGACTCTTCCTCTCACAACGGAAGTATACATTAGATCTTTTGGCTGAAACTGGTAATTCCGTTTGTGAACCTGTAGATACTCCCATTGAGGTGAATTACAACCTGTCTATCTATCCTGATCAGATTCCAACAAACAAAGAGAGATATCAGAGACTAGTGGGAAAATTGATCTACTTGACTCACACTAGACCTGACTTATCATATGCAGTCGGTGTTATAAGTCAATTCATGCATAATCCGAGTGACCGACACATGAATGCAGTGAATCGTATCATAATTTATCTGAAGTCCTCTCCAGACAAAAGTATTATGTTCTCCAAACATGAACATCTTGATATTGTGAGTTACACAGACTCTGACTTTGCTGGATCCAGATTGGATAGGAAGTTTACTTCAGGGTATGTGTTATTTGTAGGAGGTAATTTGGTGTAAGAAACAAAATGTGGTGTCATTGTCTAACGCATAAGTTGAATACCGTGCGCTCCATCATGCAACTTCGGAACTTACTTGGCTAAGAATTCTCTTAGACAAGCTCAGATTTTGTTAAAAAATATATATGGTGCTCTTCTGTGATAACACAACAGCTATTGAGATTGCGAATAACCCGGTACAACACGACTGAACAAAACATGTTGAACTTAACAGGAACTACATCAAAGATAACCTAGATTCTGGTATGATAAGGGTTCCCTACATTAAGAGTGCAGATCAGCTGGTTGATATGATGACCCATGATGTTACTAGCGGTCCATTCTATACATCACTATCCAAGTTGGGCATGTGCAATATCTATCCACCAACTTGAGGGAGAGAGTTAGCGTATATTATGTAATTATGATGTATATTGGTGTTTTCTTATTTAGTTAGAAATTAGTTGTCAGATTGATTGTAATAGTTGTCTAATTGATTCTGATTGATTGTATGATTGACTATCCTAAAATAGGATTGTGTATCCTGTATATATACCCTTAAGATATATGGAAAAAGTATTTCAGCCAATTTATCAATTCATAGCAACCACCAACACTCCAACTATCTTTTTGGTGAAAAATGCATTTACTTTAAAAGTTTTTACACTTCTACAACCATACATCATCATCATCATCCTTGCCTTTATCCCATCCAACATGAACGGTACCAGTTTCTATAGCCATACAATATCACATGAATTTCATATGATCTCTGGACCCTGGAATCATTCATAAGGAGCTACTCAATATCTCATGGGTACTGAACCAAAACTAAAATATCATATACCCCAAAAGAAAATGATCTGAGGAAACCATCTGCATAATTTAGAAACAAGACTATCAATCATTTCTTGTAGAGTTAATATGTTTTAGCTCAAAGTAAGTTGTTATTCTATTTCTTTGTAAAGTCTTTTCCAAAAACCAGATGCCCAGTTACATGTCTTCAGTAGGGATGTAAAGGAAAGTACCCAGCATATTTGATTATGTACAAGCCATAAAAAACATACATAACCCATCATAATCAGGAGTTTAGTAATTTGTAATGAACTAGAAAGCAAGAAAAGATGTGGGGATATCTGGAAGTAGTAGTGACAGAAACCCCATAGGTTCAAAGATTATTTTTCTTTCCAAAGATTATAAACTTCTACTGCTCAAAGAGAAAAGATTACCCTGGATTTGGCTGTGTAGTAACAATTTCTTCAGGGATGTGTTCGTCATCCCAAGGAGAAATGCATCTTTCTTCCTCAAGGGAATTGATCTTCAACAGAACAGTTTTCAGATCATCTACTGTTGCAGTAGCTCGAGGCTCAATTGTCTTAATGACACAGCTACATAATGTTCGGAAGTTCTCCGAGTACTTGGATACCTCTGATGCTGATATATCTATGCACAAGTGAGAAAAAGGTTATGATAGTAAATTACCAAATTTTGCTTATAGTGCACGACTGATATTAAACACAGAAAAATTTAAATGTGTGCAGGGTTATGACAATTGCAGGTAATACTCACGGGGTAGAATAGTTTTCTGAAGTTGTGCCTCATACTCAACCCCGACAACAGGTTCATCGCGGAGAAAATGCTGGAAGTATAAGACAAAGATGTAAATCTCTGCAAGTCTAAATGACTGTAAGTTTAAAATAAATAAATCAGAAGGCCATAATATAGATATACTTGTAAATATTCGTCCCTTAAGCTGGTTGATTGTATTTGATCACGCTCCAAGTAGGCAGATTCAATCTCGGACATCAGCAGAGCTCGAACAACTGAAATTTCACGTTCAGAAAAACCATGTAGGCGGACCCTTGCAACCTGAAATGTAGGATATTAGAAAAGTATATTTTTATTAAAAAAAGAAGTAAGCAGGCCCTAACATCGGGATTAAAAGCACACCTCAATGAGCATTGATTCTAAGGCCTCAGTAGTCCCTTTCTCTTTACAAGATGAAGACATTATATAGGCCTTAAGTGGACGAACTAGGACATCAGTAGCAGCAGAGCATGAAAAGAATGGAGGATCCTTTCTACGAGATATTTTAAAGAATCTCTGGTTTAAAGCATGAAAGAACATTGACTCTGCAAGTAAACCCCTGTAGTGCTTCACAGTCTTCAGCTCATCCACAGGAAGCTTACAGCTGATCATCACTGCCGACTGTTGCAAATCCAATTCAAGATTACCAGGTAACAACTAATGTTTATACGTGCCAATTTAATACACATGCTATCCATCAGAAAAATGAACAAATAAGCAAATCAGATTAAAGATCCAAGGTTACTCACCCCGGCAGCTTCAGATTCAACAAAACATGAGAAACGAGGTTCTTCATGGGGTGGAACATCAAAGTTTGGGATGGGTGGAGGGTCAAGTGCTGAACTTTTCCCCTCAAAATGAGTCTTTATCAACTCAACTACATGCTGAGAGAGAGAGAGTTAAGGAAGCCTGACTACATAAAAAGAATATTTGTACAGAAGAACACTGTATATTAACAAATCCGAACCTGTGTGTCAGGAAAATCTCCAACAGCTATCAAAGCCATATTATGTAAATCGTACCACTTCCTATAGAATTGCTTCACAGTCTCAGGAGAAACTGTCCGAATCACCTTCTCTAATCCAATTGGCAAACGCTCAGCGTACTGCAACAAACGAATCACATTTTAACATGCTTAGAACTCGATATAACTCCTCAAAGATAGAGTCGGGGCATCAAGCAAAGCAAGTTGCATCTGTTTGAGGACTAATAATCAAGCAAACCATGTTGCATCTAAAATTAGCTCAAGGATCCTCAACAATACAGTTTTCACGAGCTCATAAATACCATGATGTTAAAGTAGGTAACTTACACCAACATAAAAACTCATCGAAAAATAAAAAAATAATGATGACATAAGAATTCATGATGCACAGTCTGTTCTATGTGTGAGAACATTTAATGCGTACAAGGTAAAAACAAAGACTTATGCATAGTAAGTAAGATTCAAATGATGCTAATAAATATAATTTCATTAGAAGAAAAAGAAGGCACCACATGAATAGGGTAAATACTCTATGCTCGGAATATGAGAGAAAATTGGTATTATATAGAACATCTTCTCATCAAATTAGTTTGATTTTTTTTTTTTTAACCAGCTTCTACATATGCTGTATACAGTACAATATCCACATAAAGAGCCTCACAGCGCACAAGCCAATTAAAGCACGGGTCTTGCCTAAAAAGAACATACACTAATACTTGCGTTGTTGACTCGAAATATTAAAATGCACAGACATGTTAATAAGAAACATCACCTTGGAACCTTCCATCATCAGAACCCAGTGAGCATCCTGCATCCTTCCGTTTGCATTCCTGTTTCCTCTAAACTCTTCCATAACAGCTCCTCTTTCCTTCTCCAAATCCTCTGACGACACTCGCACCTGCATCAAACAGTTGACTGACATGAAAAACACCAAAAGGAAATCTGCAAAAAAAAATTAAAGAATTTTTTTTACCTCTGAGCTAAATTCTGCCAAGACCGAAATGGCCTGGGATAACAATTCAGGCTTGTCAACAGGAACAAACAACTCATATACAGTTTCATCCGCAGACGTGACTGCATTTTGACAAGCACCGAATTCTGCCCCAATACTCTCAAGAAACCTTACAATATCATGATTTGTGTATTTTGTTGTGGCACTGAATGCAAGATGCTCAACTATGTGAGCGACACCACGTTCACTTTCTTCTTCCAAAACTGATCTGCCATGAATTCAATAGCTCAACTTATTCAACAACAACTATACACAATATACACAAACCAATGACAAAAAAACAATTACTGAGAAAGTTGAATGGACTAGAACCCTTTATTGCTTAGCCAGACAAAATATAAATGAAAATCAAAACCCTAGATGTTAAGTCCTGAATTCAATCAGTTCAAATTTCAATATAAACATATATACACATATATATAACAAAAACTTTAATTTCCATGGGCATTTGAAGAGTGGCAAACAAATTTGTGCAATGGTGTCGAATTCCAAATGCACCAAGCAAATTAAATAGAATCAGAGTCGAATTAATTTCTATAAAAAAGTAACAAATTACCGAACAACAATTAATTCTGTTACAGTAAAATTGAAAACGCAGAGATCGTAGGAAAGAGAAGAAAAGCTCAATTAATTAGGGTTTAGTGGAAGAGACAAACCCGACTTTGACGGCGAGTGCTAGAGCAGCTCTCATTTTGGGCTTGGAATTGGATCGGACATAGTAACGGAGTCCGTTTTGGAGGGTCCCGTATTCGACTCCGAATGGCTTTTCGTCGAGAGCGTCTTCCATGTTCACGTTCACTAGTTTCAGTGACCGGAAAACATGTTTCTTCCTCATCGGCGACGGCTCCAGCGGTATCAAATCCATGTTTCTCTCTCTGTAATGGAAGAAGAAAGGTTTTTGGGGTTGATTAATGTATTTTTTTCATTAACGTATTTTCACAGTGCGAATTTGCTAATTTAGATGCGTATCTATGGAAACAAATACAAAATCTGAGGTTTGTACATCGCAGTCTTACGTGGACTTTAAGCCCAGCCCAGCAACTTCTATGAATTGATACTTTCACGTTTATTTATTATTAAAATATTTATAATTTAGACCCTAAGTGCATGTTTGGTACGTTGGAATGGAATGAAATGTTCATTCATTCCATTCCTTGGTTTGGTACACCATAATGAATGGAAATGACCATTCCCAATGAATGAAATTTCATTCTTGGGAATGAATTTTCATTCCATTACTAAAGCTAAGGAATGATCATTCCATTCATTTAATAATACTTTTAAAACATAAAATTACTTAAATAACCCTCTTATATTTCAAAAAAATAAGCCGCCGCCGCCGCCACCTTTATTGTCTGTCATTACTATTCCCGTTATGTTTTACCATTTTTTTTTGTAAAAAAATTAAAAAATCGTATTATTTTATTTAATTTTATATTTAATACTAAGAAGGGTATTTTTGAGAAAAAAAATTTGAAGTTCATTCCATTCCCAATGTGCTTCATATTTACAATCAAACAATAGAATGAGAATGGTTATTCCATTCCATTCTCATTTTCATTCCATTCTCACTTTCATTCCATTCCATTCAACCATACCAAACGTGCCATAATTTTCTTGTGTCTTTGTTTGTTTGTTTGGTTAGTCGTGAAGTAGCATGAAATGAAAGGAAGAGAAATAAAGGTTGGGTTTGGAAACTAGTGTTTTCGTTTTTGTTTTTTTATTTTTTGAGAACAAATTTTTTTTTTGTTTTTGTCCTAAGGGTAATCCGGAAACAAAAACATGTTTGGTTAAAAATTTTATCTAAAAAATTTTCGGGAAAAAAAAAACACATTTTTGAGATTTATTTGGAATAAAAAATATAAAACAAATTATCAAAGAGTGAGATTAAGTTTGACTTGATTGTCATCACTTGTACAAACCAGTTACAATGTACACTTCCAAGTCTTTCATACAACAATGAACAATACCACTTTACTATTGTTCAAAAGATTAGCATACAGGAATATATATATATATATATATATAAATATATAAGTAGTAACATGTATAAAGACCACATCACCCCAATTCGATTGGGGTGTCAAGTTGCAAAGGTAAGGGTTTGTGTTAGTGGTGGTGTCGATTTGCAGTAGTGTTGGTGGTGGGATGGCGGCTGGTGGTGGTGGTGGGGGTTAGGGTTAGGGTTTAGAGGTTGAAGATGGAGGTTAGGGTTTGGAGGTTGAAGATGGCAGTTAGAGAATCTGCAACAATTAAATTTTTTTTTTCTGAGAACAAATAGTGCCGAAAACAAAAAAAAACATCATTTTGGTGTTTTCAAATTTTGAACTAAGGGTGAGAAAACGTTTTTTTACTGTTCAAGAAAACAAAAACCATCAAAGGCTCCCAAACGCGTTTTTGTTCCCGTGAACAGTGAAAAAACAAGAACAAAAACGAAAACACCAATTTCCAAATGCACCCTAAAATTTGTAGAGTTTGGTTAGTAGGAAGGAAAAATAAAATTTTGAGGAAAGTAATTTTTCTAATCTCCTAAATTTTTTTCAAAATATTTCTCATATAGGAAAATTTTATTTTCTTGCGAATCTATCCATATTATAGATATAGTTACTAATATGCCTTTAGTTAGTTATTTATATATTCTTGACTTTACTAATACTACTATTTACCAATGTAATCTAAACTCTAGGGGTGCGTTTGGATAGAAGTGTTTCCGTTTTTGTTTTTGTTTTTTCCACTGTTCACGGAAACAAAAACGCGTTTGGGGAGCCTTTGATGATTTTTGTTTTCGTGAACAGTAAAAAAATGTTTTCTCACCCTTAGTTCAAAATTTGAGAACACAAAAATGGTGTTTTTTTGTTTTCGACACTGTTTATTCTCAACAAAAAAAAAAATTTAATTGTTGCAGATTCTCTAACCTCCATCTTCAACCTCCAAACTCTAATCTCCATCTTCAACCTCCAAACCCTAACCTCTAAAATTTTTTTTTTTTTTTTTGTTCCCGAAAAGTTTTTAGACAAAATTTCCAACCAAACATGTTTTTGTTTCCGAATTACTCTTAGGACAAAAACAAGAAAAAATTTTGTTCTCAAGAGATAAAAAACGAAAACGAAAACACTAGTTTCCAAACGCACCCTAGATATTTTATATTATTAGGACTCATATAATTATTATCCTTTATTTTTTAAATATTATTCTTTCTTTTCTCTATGTATTAAGCTTTTATCCTTTTGTTTTTTTTAAATAATTAAATATTATGTTAAAGAAAAACTCATTGTATTTTAAGTATTTAAAACATAAGGGTAGTTTTGGAAATAAAAAAATTTGTCTTTCCATTTCATGCTATCCAAACTCACAAAATAATATTTTCCAACATTTTTTCTTCAAAATTTCCTCCTATAAAAATGCATCATAGAAAGTTGATTTTATTTTTATTTTTTTTCACTTTCCATCTCATTTCTGCCTAACCAAAAAGACCCTACCTTTCTTTTTCTTTCTTGTGCCTTTCACTACCTTTCTTTTTTTATTAATATTATTTCGCGAGAGACTCAAAATTAAGTATTTTTAGTTTTTCTCATGAAATAATCTTTTTAAAATTATTACATGATGTAGAATTTCATGGCAATAAGTAATTATTACTTGACTCATAAGTTAAAATATTTATTTTACTGAGACATCTACGAGCCATGAAATTACTTGTAATTGATTAAGATCATGTGATTATAATTCATTCAATAATCTCTCATAAAGTTTAAGTTAAAAATTTGTAATCTGACTCATATTTTTTGATGGGCTTCTGATCCTTCCAGTTAATACAACCTAAACACTATCCAAGTTAAAACAAGTTTACAATAATATAAAAAAAAAAAATTTTAAAATTGTTCAATTGTTGATATCGTGTTCAAGTTGAGGAGTTCAATTCTAATAATTCATTATATTCTATTAATTAATTTTCTAAACTTATGTATTTCATTTATTTATTTTGCATTCTAGAGTATTTAGTAATTAAATTATAGCAATATTACATAATTATTTAATTAACCTAAGGTTAAAGTTTAGTTAATAACTCATCAAATTGGTAACAATTTAACAAATACGTCATCTTAGATGATATAAAAAATACAAATTTTAAGATTTAAATGAGTAATATTTAATAATTACCTAGATAAAGTAATTAATATACAATAAATAAGTTTTATTATTTTATTTTTCACGTATTTGTGTTGTGTTGTGTCTTGTCTTTTAAAATTTATCATGTCATACATGTGTCCGTATTTGTGTTTCGTTAATGTGAAGGCATTAGAATGTTGTTAAACATGTGCCAAATCTCAACGTCATTCAAAATAATTTAATTCCAATGTCAAAGGAGAGCAATGCTCATTAAGGGTAATGTTTGCCTCAAGCCATGTCTTTCTTACATGTGGTGTGGTTCAATTAAACATACAATTGCCCAAAAAATTACGAACATTTTCATAATTTTCAAATTTTCTTGATAATTTTAGATTTGTTTGGTTTCCAAAATTTAAAAACAAATATAATTATGGTAGTACTTTAAAATTTTTTTGACACTGTGTTTGTTTTTAATTGAATCATATCGCATATAAGGAGGAATCATTACTCTATTTAAAAATGAATAATACTTGCATCCACCGTGAGGACGAACTTTCTCCTATGCCAGAATTGGACAAAATTTTAAAAACATTAAAATGAAATTATTAGGGTCTTTGTTAAAAGGTTATTCCTAACTTGAGTCTAAATATACACGTCCTTTCTTCCTTAACTTCGTCCAAAAACCTTATTCTGTTTTTGCCAAAGAGATTGCAAGATTTGTGGTGACTATTGGCTCTTCTTCCATCCACCGCGACTCTTCTTTGTGGTTCTGTAGTACAATATATAATTTCCTGGTACTTTCAGTTTTGATCTTAAGAATATATGAACAAAAATATAAATTGGAAAATTACATGAGAAATGGATGCATTGGATGAGCTGGATTTTATCAACTCAGACAAGGACTCATTTCATATGCCTATGTTTTTGCATAAAAAATATATATTGTCTGGGATTAGCCCCACTCAATAATCAATCTATTAAAAAAGTAAGATTTTTTTTGGGTAGAGAACTCAAGCAGAGAGAGCTAGTGGATGGAAGTTTACCGATTGATGGAAGGAATCTTGCCATCTCTACGGGAAAAAAAAGAATTAGGGGTTGTTTGGATAGGTAGTTTTGGGTCTGGTTTTGGTTTTGGTCTTTGATTTCAAGACCAAATCATGTTTGGTTTGGTGGGTTTTGGATTTGGATTTGGATTTGGTTTTGAGTTTTTTAAAACCAATCACTAAAACCATGGTTTTGGCCTACCAATTTTGACTTTTTTTTCTCTCTCTATATATATATATGGCCGAAAATATAAATTATTTTGAAAAAAATAATATATAATATTTGGAAAAAAATTTATTTTTCGAAAAAAAAATATTTTTTGGAAAAAAAATATTTTTCCCTATTTTATATCTTTTTTTTTTCTAAATTTTTAAAATTTTTCAGTATATAATAAAATTATTCAGAATTTTATATATTTTTTGAATTATATATATTTTTTCGAATTTAAGATATATTATTTGAATTATATATATAATTTTCACATTTTAAAATATTTTTTTTGATTATATATATATATTTTTTGGAATAAAAAAATAAAAATGTCACATGTTTTCGGAAATTTTAAATATTTTTTTTCAATTTTATATATATATTAGTATATATATATAATTATACTAAAACCATATCCCCAAACGGGCCTAAGAATTTTGGATGGAGTTAGGGAAGAAGGGATGTGAATATTTAAATGTGGGATGGGAATAACAAGTTAAGAAAGATCCTAATACATATTTTTTAATATTTTTAAAATTCTGTCCAAATATTATATTTATATTGGGCCATGTTGTCATGGTAGGAGAAAATTTATTTTTATGAAATTGGTGGCAAGTATTGTCCATTCAAAATATAAAATGCTAGTACAATTCTAAGAGAAATAAAAATACCCCATATAATTATGCTAATGTTTTATGTGGTAAATAGAACCTTCTATTTCCTCCCTCATTTCCTTTCCCCTCCAACTCTGAATTCCATCCATCCAAACGTTCTATTTGAATTCCTTCCGCCCGCATAGACGCAGGTTAACGGAAATAGATAGATACAGTATCCGTCAAATCCACACACACACTCCTTCATCATCACTGAAACCCTAACTAACCTGAGAAGAAAGAAGATGATTATCTCACACCTCTATTCACCTCCATTTCAATTACTCAACCACTCACTCTCCACATTTTTTCTTCAATCCAACCCCTACCCACTATTTCCAACCGTTGCGCCTTCAATTCAAACTCGTCCCCGATCGAACCCACGTCTGTACACTCCCAAAGCAAGCCGAACCCAGAAAACGAAAACCCCAAATTTGCAGACGCAATTCGAAGACGACGTTGTGGATATTGATTTTGATGAGGTTGGGGAAGAGGATGAATTGCCGTCGCATAGACGATTTAGAGGCAGAGGAGAAGAAGAAGAGAAGGACTTTGATAGAGACCCTGAAATCGCTGAAATTCTCGGGAGTTGTCTCGAGGACCCGCAAAAAGCGCAGTCCAAAGTAAGCTTATACCGTTTGATAATGTTTTGTAGATTTTAGGGTTTTATTTGTACTTTTTGTGCCGTTGAAGTGATAATATAACATGGGTGACTCATAGTTTTCAATGTTCGTATTTGTTTGGAAAACCCTTAAATTGTTTTATCAAAAGAGAGAATTTTTAGCACCTGCCACATTCAATGGCTATATATATATATATATAATGTATGTATACAAGTGTGTGTATATATAGATGCTATGTATATTTTAATTCATACGCCCAATATGTATATTTTTGTTAAGTTAAGGGGGTTATATTTTTTCAGATGGAGGAGAGATTGAGGAGGAAACGGAACAAAATGCTACACACAAAAACTGGTTCGGGGATACCCATGAAAGTGATATTCAACAAGTAAGTTAATGACTTGAATTTTGAATCACATATATACACATATTAATGCATACAGTTCATGCTCAAACATGCACATTCTGCTCGATTTTATTGGAGTGTGAATTCGTATGTTTGGCTATGCTAAGTTTCACCATTTTTGTATTGAGAAAACCATTGTCCAACCATAAAGAATTAAGTCACAATTCTTGTGGATTTTCCCTCCGACTCCTTGTGCTTTATTAATGCACATGGATAAAGAAAGAAATGGAGAAAAATATTGTAAAGAATCAATAGAAAACAACTGGCATTTTACATACTACTTGGGACTTCAGGCTTCAGCGGTGATGCATGCTCAGGATTTCAGGGTCTTTGAGCCAGGAAAGGCAGTATTACTTTATATACAACTGTATGGCGATTTAATTATGTTAGAATACGATCTAATATCAGTTGTTGCCATATTGTCTCGAATGTCATCTATCAATAAAACTTTCTACTTAGCCGTTGAATAAAGATCAGACCAATTAAATTAATCGGTAAACTAGCATTCTGGCAGTAGACGGGGCTACTTAAGTCATCCTGTTTGTTTGCTATCTTTTGCTAAATAAAGAACACGATCCTAAATCTGTTTTTGATGTCATGAATATATTCCGGGTGTGAAAATTATGGAGCAACATCTGGCCACTCCTGAACCCTAAAACATATGTACCTGAATGAATTTTCTCTGCACCAGTACTCGCAATTCCGTATTTGTAAGACATTAAACGGTGACCTCCTTTGGTTTTGTTCAAAGGAATACTAATTTCAATAATCTGTGGTTGGTACCACTGAGGCCTTGCAGGGATGATATGATGTATCCTCTCCAAAGGGGGAGGTTAGCAGTTTGAGTTCCACTAGGAGGACATGCTGTGGATAATTGGTGTGTGTGTATTTCAACTTCCAAAAAAAGTACTAAATGAAAAATACCCGTGGTCGGTTGACGCATCCACACTTTGAAATTCATTTGTAATACTGAAAAAGACCTGAGGGTTATCCACACTTATGTGCCTAGGTTACTGGTGAGTATAAACTTCCTTATAAATATCTGAAAAAGTTGTAGTTGATGAAACCCATGTAGTCTTTAAAAGACCTGAGGGTTTTCTCCAACCCATTATTCCCTCGGATGCCCATGGAGTGTTGTGAATTTATCTCCTTGATAGTAGACCTTGCAGATGTGACCGTCCAACTTGGGAATTTCAATTTTGGACATCTGATGATTATCCAAGTTAGTCATTATGGTAATGACATTGAATCAGGCCTAGAAGGTTCTAACTGTTTATTGCTATATCATATGTAGTACACTAGTATTTGATATCAAGGAGTACTAAAAGAGTTATCAACTGATCACATGACATTTCAACTGCGACTCTCATTACAGACTTCAGTTAACAGTTTCCTTTAATACTTTCTGAACTTTCTGTAGTTAATAGATGCCTTTTTGCTATTTTATGCATATACATTTAATCATTTATTGTGGATAAGCACTAGGATACATGACTAGTTGATTACACATCGTAGTCTTTCTAAACATAAAACTTTTTCAATATGAGAAACAAATCCACTACAAAAGATTTCAAGTCCAAGTCCAGTTGCTTGAAGTTTGATGAAGATTATTTGCCCACTCGATTTTTTTTTTTTTTTTTAATATTTTGTCCCGGGGGGGGGGGGGGGGGGGGGGGGGGGGGTATGTTTTTGTTTTTTCTTCAACTCGAGTACTTTTTCCATTATGGATCCCATCCTTAGTTTTCCTTTGGTACTTTCTCACCTTTCGTAGCCCATAATTTTACTTCTCGTTATGTATGGCTTTATAAATCCAGTTCCAGAAAGATGCACCTGTCATCAAGAGGGTATTTGTTGCATAAAGAAAGCTATCTTCCTCTTTGTGTGTGTGTGCTTTTGTTGTAGCATGGTCATCTCATAAGCGCTGTTGGTATTACCAGATTTGATGTCTCAGATTCATATATATGGTTTGAATTCTACAATGCTCTATTGGAGAAAGATGTTTCCCTAATGTGTGATGTAAGTAATTCCTCTTCCACCTTAATAGTTATTTACTCATAAATGAACCTTAGTGATCTCAGTTGATCTTTAGCTTATATGCAGACAATTCGGTCATGGCACATTGTTGGACGTCTTGGTGGATGCAATTCCATGAATATGCAAGTAAGTTGCTTTTGCTGTTTATTTAATTTTTTTGTGAGGGCATAGTCCAAACCACTAGCAATTTGTATGCTTGGATCACGAACTGGTTCTTTAATATATTTGGTTTGTTCTAAATTTAATAGAAGTCAGTCCTGTAGATATGAGTACTCCAGGTTTGTCATGTTTGTATGTATTCTCCGTGGCTTTACACTCAACTTCTGATCTTTTCAGTTGTCACAATCTCCTATGGATAAAAGACCCAGTTATGATGCTATTCAGGGAGCAAATGTTACACCAACCACATTTTACAACATTGGGGATCTTGAGGTTCAGGACAACTTAGCACGCATATGGTAATAATCCTATTTTATGATCTCAGGCTAGTTGTTTTCTTGTAAACGGGAAGAAATAATTCTTCTTGCTTATAACTACATTTTAAGAAATAATTCTTCTTGCTTATAACTACATTTTTGACAGGGTGGATATTGGAACTAGTGAGCCTTTGCTGATGGACGTTTTGATAAATGCATTGACACAGATAAGCTCCGAGTAAGTGTTTATATCTATTTTCGTTTGAAAATGATCTGTTTGAGTTTAATGTTGATTTGCCCCTGGATGGAGTGATGCAAAAGATGAAAAAGATCCCTTAGGTCTGCTATTAAAGCAGTTGAATTCCGACTTTGTAAGACTATCATATCCGGACGTGGTAGTCATATTACGTCAGTCAGACCTCTTTAATCTATATACTTTTTGGCACATAAATTGAGTCTTTTTTTATTTTTGTTTACCAGTTACGTTGGAATTAAGCAAGTGGTCTTTGGTGGAACTGAGTTTGAGAACTGGAGGGAGAACTTGAAGTCGGAGGATGCAGGTTATAGCGTTCACAAGATTTAGGCAAACTTTAAGTAAACATCGAAAATACATAGAGGGAGCTGTAAGATATGATGTAAAGATGTATCCTTGAAACTCGTGGTTCGTATGATAGAAATGAGGAGAACTAATGCTTTTTGAATCTGCTTATTCTTCCCGAGGGACTCTGCACTTTTGGATCTGGTAATATAGAGATGCCTCTCCGATATCACTGCTTGTGGCCATTGCAGCAACATCAAACTCTTCAAGTTAACTTGAGCAACATACCGAAAACAGGCAATAAGGTTTCATGAAGTTCCATTTATTCTATAGTCTCTTTAATTTGCAGGCAACAAGCAGAATTGGAGCGTTACATCTTACATTGTCATCCTTTAAAAGAGCAAATTTTCCCCCCAAATTTGTCTTTTAGCTCTGTTTATTGAAAAACCATTGAAGTATGAGATAATATGTGCAAATATCTTTTGGATGGTTGCAACCTTGTGTTTCTGTTTGAGGAGCAATGAAAACTGCAAATCTATTTGTATATATATATATATATATACAAAATGTGCAGATAATCTTAAAGAGTACAAGCTTCATTCTAACAAAGTATGTTCAGTTTTCTATTCATTGGAGTATTGAGGAGCCTGTTCTGATAGAAATTAAATTAAAGCAAATTAGGCTGCAAGAACAACCCATTTCACATGCTGACAATTCTCAACCATCTCAATGCCTAGAGTTTAATGATCTCAATAATTTTCTCTTTAGTACGCTTTTTTTATATATAAAGAAAATATATAGTAATCCTATACGTTTTTAAAATCAATTTAGAATTATACAGTTTTTTTTTTAAAAATTGTATACGTTTTTGAAATCAATTTAAAATTATAGTTTTTTTTTTAATTATATATGTTTTTGAAATCAATTTAAAATTGTACAGTTTTTTTTTTTTAATTATATATGCTATATATTTATGAACATCATTGACATAAAATTAAGGTAGCCAGAAAAAAATTCATTACAAAGGATTAAAGACATGGATGTATTGACTTTTGAAACGTTGTTTTTGGCTTCTTGAATGGTAAAACTGTTTTGAAAGGTAATTGACAAATTTTTTAAAAAAATTTCTGTACGGGTCCGTTTGGATACCCTGTTTTTTGTTTTTGTTTTTTTACTGTTCGCAAGACTAAAAAAAAAAACACGTTTACTGTTCACTGTTTTTTCCCCAAGAAAACTGTTTTCTGTGAATAGTGTGTAAACGTGATGAAAACACCAAATACAACTTTTAGTTGTTTTTTGAGTTTTCTCACTATTTAGGTGGTAAAGACAATTAAAACATCAAATTCATAAAATACAATTTTCACCAAATAAAAGTGGTGAAAACACCTTCATCCAAACGCTTTTTTGTTTTTAGTTTTTTCCTGAAAAAACAAAGACAAATACAAAAACAGTTTTTATATCTGAAGACAGAAAACAAATACAAAAAACAGACTTTCCAAACGCACCCTACATTGGAAGAACGTTTTAAAGAATTAGGGATACCGACTTCTCAAAATAATTTTTATATTTTTTTTATTTACGAAAAGTCAGAAACAAAATGTATTCCATACCGGGCAAACAAGTCAGGGCCGCCCGTGAGGAATATTACCATATTGCCCTTATTCATATGAAAGAACAGTAATGCCCTTTTGTAAGTACTGTTACAAAACACGTGCTCTCAGTTCC
This sequence comes from Cornus suecica, assembly GCA_963922005.1. Classification (NCBI taxonomy): domain Eukaryota; kingdom Viridiplantae; phylum Streptophyta; class Magnoliopsida; order Cornales; family Cornaceae; genus Cornus; species Cornus suecica. The sequence continues at coordinate 5,098,343 of OY998240.1, forward strand.
CACTCTCTGTCTGCTTCATCTGAACCCCAAACTGAGAGAAACAAATTTTAAGCGAACCCTAAACCCTAAATCGACAAAAGGCCTGAATCGCACTCATTCTTAGTCTACTTTTGTGGTAAGTATTTTTATTTCTCTCTCTATATATAAATGTATAATATATATATGAAATCATCTATTTCTCTCACTCCATCTCTCTTCTTCATTCTCAATGAAATCATCCATTTTCGCTTTCTATTTAGGTTTAATTGATGATTCGAAAAACCCCAATAAGCCCCTTCGACAACCGTTTTTAGTGCTTCGTACTTTTGTGAACTTGATGATAGTGCTATAATTGGATCGCCGATTGAGGCTTCAATTCCGGCACTGCCCTTCCATACCAGGTTAATTCATCTCTCCTCATATTGTAACTTTATATATATATATATATATATATATATTGTATTTATACATACATAGAGAGAAGAAATTGAAGCAATGGAGGAACATCTGCTGGAGGGTGTAAGGTCGGTGGTGTTCAAAGAATCAGAGAGTCTGGAAGGGTCGTGTCTTAAAATCGAGGGCTATGACTTCAACCAAGGGGTCAACTATTCTCAACTTCTCAGCTCCATGGTCTCAACTGGTTTTCAAGCCTCCAAACTCGGAGACGCCATTAACATCGTCAACCAAATGGTTAGAGACAATTCTTACCAAAAAAATATAATACCGCTATTTGAATTTTATTTATCTTCCCTGAATTTATTTCTCCAATATATGAAGCTAGAGTGGAGGCTTGCTGATGAGTGCGTGACCGAAGATTGTAGCGAGGAGGAGAGAGACCCCGCATATAGAGCGTCCGTCAAGTGCAAGGTTTTTCTGGGTTTTACCTCCAATCTCATTTCGTCTGGTATTCGAGACACCGTTCGCTATCTTCTTCAGCATCACATGGTAAGTCAGTGATGATTCTGATGAATATGTAATTCACACTCGATTTTACTATAAATTGCATGGAAATTTTATTGTTGTTTAAAGCCGGTAATACCTAATTAGAGCAAGGCATTTAATGGGTTGGACTCACCACTCTTTAGATGACTTCAAAATAACATTTTTTTTAGTTTGAACTAGTTTTAGTGCAATGTATTATGATCGAATTGATGTCCTTTGGAAAGGGAAAACAAGGTGTTGGATTCATGTAATACCTGATTTTTGGGTTCTTAACTCTGCATTATAAACGAATCATTTTCAGAGTTCTGAGACACCCACCTTTAATGTTTGCATAGTTGTGACTCGTACTATTCTGTCATGCCGTGTAACTGAATATATTTGTGAATCAATTTAATAAACCGTTTCAGTGACAAAGATTGTACTGTTGACATTATTTAATATGAGTGTTACCTTTATGAATGCATGTTTTGTATCATCAACATGTATTGGTAGTGCCTTGACTCGTATGTTGCAGAGAAATTCGAGCAGTTTGGGGCTCGAAATTTTCTTGACTTTCGTGCTCAAGATGTTGGAATACTTGTTGCATGCTGACTGCAGGTTGATGTGGTGGTTACAACAGCTGGTGGAGTAGAGGAAGATCTAATAAAATGTCTTGCACCCACGTATAAAGGTGATTTTACGCTGCCTGGAGCTCATTTACGCTCAAAAGGATTGAACCGCATTGGTAACTTGTTGGTTCCTAATGACAACTATTGCAAATTTGAGGACTGGATCATTCCAATTTTTGATCAGATGTTGGAAGAGCAGACTGCGAAGGTATTCCTTTCTACCTTGACTATGTGCATTCTGTACAGACAGCTAATATAGAGCTTTCTAAACATTTATTATTTTTAATGCGAACTTTTCTTTTACTACTTTTCTTCCCTTGTGAGCTTCTTGGTTGCACGGTTTTGGCATTTTCCTGCTGAACTTTTAATTATGTTCGATCTTGAAACTTGAATTTTCCTGGATCCACAAAAGCCTTTAACTATTAAGAGTTCTGAACATGCAATAGTAGTCATACCTGATGTAAACTGCAACTTTATACCATTGTGTCCGTAGAGCTACAGAGATCATGCCTCCACATTATTGAAGTAAGGGAAATACATCACTGAGTTATTGCTATTGACCCAAGTTTCTCTTTCGGTCTACATACTTCCGAGGAATATACTTCATACATCATGCTCATTTGGTAGATAGGTAACAGATGTTATGGAATCGCTCGATCCACTGCATATTTTAACTCAACATTATCTCTTTTAGAATATTTATTCCTCATCCTGTTTTTCTTTTACTTGACCACTTTTTTTGTGTGGTTTGTTCAGTTTTTAGTTTTAATATTTCTTTGTTGATAATTTTTTTGTCCCGCATTCCTCTACTACGTACTTAAGTTGTAATCTTTTTCTTTTTGTTCCACAGAAAATCTTATGGACACCATCCAAAGTAATAGCTCGATTGGGGAAAGAAATAAACAACGAGAGTTCCTACCTTTACTGGGCTTACAAGGTTGGTGCCCATTCAATTGTAGCATATTACTGCAGTTCAATTATTATTATTTCTCTCTCGGATTTCTACAGTATAAGTTATTCTTACTTCATATACACATATATATTGTTTTCAGTGTCAATTTTTTTGGTGATTTGGATCATGATATAATAATCTTAGGAACAAAAGGTGGCCTTGCATGCACTTCCGTCAATGAGACCTATCTGTTTCCTAACATTTGTAGGATTTGTGTTGCTTTCATGTGTAGGACACCAACATTTCTCAGAAACTCCTTGACATGTGTCCGACTTCTTACAGAGGGTTATAATTTGTGAATTCTTTTTTAATCATCTCTGACACTAGTTCGATGTTTTCCCAACACTGGCTGACATTTTCGGGTCAATCTCGAGACAAATATTATATAGCACAAACACATATAGTGTAGCCATGGCTGATGCTCTGTAAATAATATGAACACATCTCAAACTGTCAACTTTTGAAGCTATGCTCAGGATTAGAAGTCAAGCATATGATGAAGCTTTTTTGATATAGGACAATAATGAATAATTTTAATGACGAAGTAATGCAAGAGTAGCATAACTTCATCTTCTAGATTATGTGAAACATTAAAGTATTACTTAATAGAAGTTGGATAGGGCTCTAAGAGGAAACAAAGCCTCAATTGATGGGAATGAGTGCTTGAAGTGGCTTGATGCATGGAAGCCGGGGTCTGTAGTCTATGCATGTCTCGGAAGTCTCAATAATGCTACAGCTCCACAACTAGTAGAGCTCAGTTTAGCGTTGGAAGGGTCCAATTGTCCATTTATTTGGGTTATAAGAGGAGGAGACAAAGCGAAGGAGATAGATAAGTGGATTGAAGAAGATGGATTTGAGGAGAGAACAAAAGGGCGATGCCTTTTGATCCGAGGTTGGGCTCCTCAGGTACTAATCTTGTCACACCCGGCCATTGGCGCGTTTTTAACACATTGTGGTTGGAATTCAACGTTGGAAGGGGTAAGTGCAGCCGTGCCAATGATAACATGTCCCTTATTTGGAGAGCAGTTTTGAATGAGAAGGTTGTTGTGGAGGTATTGGAGATTGGTGTGAGTGTTGGGGCTAAGGCTGTTGTGCACTTGGGTGAAGAAAACAAGTATGGGGAGTTGGTGAAGAGGGAGGTTATTAAGAAGGCTGTGGAGAGAGTAATGGATGAAGAGAAAGAAGGAGAAGGGAGGAGGGGAAGAGCAAAAAAGCTTGGAGAAATGGCAAGCAGGGCAATAGAAGGAGGGTCATCTCACCTCAATATTACACACCTAATTGAGGACATAATGCAACAAAATTGACAACTATTTAAGTGGAAAAACTCAAATGGTTAGTGAGAAAAAAAAAGTAGCATATTGAGGAGATGAGAGCGCCCGAAACTTCTCTGTAATCCACTTGTATACTTGAGTTGCTGTGAATATATCAGACTAAAACTGTGATAAAAGTTGTGATTTACTTGGAAGTGGTCAGTTAATTGTAGCACTAGCAACAAATATATTGGTACAGGTTGCAATTTTTGTATAGCCTTGTCTACACGATGTCATCTCCTACAATAAGGTTAGACGTGTTGGTATATCTATTTTTGTGTCTATGTAACAAATCGACCTCTCGGGGCAGTTGCTTTAGGAACCAACCATCTATTCTTCATGTCCTTGTATTGTTTTCAAGTGTTGTAGCAAGTGTGAGGGAATCTATTGATTAAAATCTGGTTTCTAAATATGTTAGGACGATGGGAAAATGTGAGGAGTTGACTGAGCTCTTTGTTATTAGTTAGAAAGACCCATAACAGTTGGGAATCAGAATTTAAGAACGAACCTTATGGGCATGCAAGCATAACTAATCCAAGGAGCCACGCTCTCTGCATATAAAGAAGTAACATTTTCCTTTAATTCTTCAAAGCATTGGATGATTGCAACATATATATGCTGTCAAGCTTTGTCTGTTGTATCGGTTAAACTGCCCACATTGGCTTGTTAATCTGATGCAATCTCTTAGTAACAATTTTGTTTTAGGTACACTTATACTTCATTTTCAATATTCATTTCTTTCCAGAACAATATTCCAGTCTTCTGTCCTGGATTAACAGATGGCTCACTTGGGGACATGTTATACTTCCATTCTTTCCGCAACCCTGGTTTGGTCGTTGATATAGTGCAAGGTAATACTTTCCCTTTCAGTGTAATTTCATGTGATATAGTATGAAAGCAATCTTCAATTCTTAGTTTTATAAACAGATATCAGGGCCATGAATGGTGAAGCTGTCCATGCAAATCCTAGGAAGACGGGGATGATAGTTCTAGGTGGGGGGATGCCAAAGCATCACATTTGCAATGCAAATATGTTTCGGAATGGAGCAGATTACGGTGTCTTCATCAACACAGCTCAAGAGTTCGATGGGAGTGACTCTGGTGCCCGTCCTGATGAAGCTGTATCATGGGGAAAAATCCGAGGTTCTGCCAAGACCGTTAAGGTTTGACATTCGTTATAATCCCATCCTTTTCTTTGCTTCCAGCCTTTTAAGTTTCTTGTACAGTGAACTCTTTAGATTTCTTTTGTATATTAGTTGTATTGACATGTTGAAGTATGATTTTGATTGCGTGTCTTCCTTGTTCTGGTTCCAACTAGGTACACTGTGATGCAACTATCGCATTCCCTCTGCTAGTTGCAGAAACTTTTGCTGCGAGGGGAAAGAAATCCGCTGAGACCAAGTCCTAATACAAATTTTTGCAAGATGCAGTTTATTTTTCCTATTAACCTTTTTATGTAGCCTTGAAGTGATTCATGTTGTTATGTAATATTTATACTTGAGGAAAATTTCCACAGCCCGAAAGGACGCAGGCTTCCGCATACCTTAGAAGGTATAGATATAGCTTCCAGTGCTTAGGGACTTTCGATTGGCATATCAATTTTTGGAATGAAAAAATTCGGTATTTGGATTCCTTTAATGAGATTTATTTATGCATGTAACTGTATTTTTATGTACATATACAAATTCACATGTCAAGTAGTATTTTCTGTCTACCAAAAATGGAAGAGTTTGGGTTACTTATTTATGTATCGGAATGATGAAAACTGAGGATCCTAATAAATAACAACTGACTGTCTTTATGAGGGAATAAGAATGGCAATTTATTCCACAAACTCAATTCCAACTGTAATAGGAAACATTTTTACCAGACTTATTATCCAGAGTCATCATGTTGAACGGTGTTGCGAGAGGAGTATTATGAACACAAAGTGGATGTAGTAAAGTCTCAACAATAGTACTTCCAATTTTACATACTTCACAAAAATATATATGTATATATATATAGTACATATATATGTTTTGACTATGGGTCCGTATTATGCTACAGAATTCTGTAACCCATAAAATGTGTCCACTCACAAGTCTTATAATGCAGTGTAAAAAGGAATACCACAACTATGAAGTATGCATGCACAATATAAAGGAATACCACAACTATAAAGTAATGCGACGCAACCTATGTTCATTGTTGATTTGAACGAAGATTTTGTAATCTGGCAGCTAATTGATCATAGTTAGGAAGCTTTGGATGAACATGATTCTCTCTCTTGACAGGGCTCTCTCCATCTGCTGTCTCCTCGCTTGAAGTAAACGTCTTCTTTGGCTTTCGAAGATTGCTGGATGGTTGTTCCGCTTTTGATGATTTTGAACTTTCTTCGCTCTTAGATTCTGGCATTGGTTTAGATGTCGGTACATCCACTGAGGTTGACTGCTCAAAACCACCATCATGTCTAGGCTGGGTTCCGGTACCATAGATATTCAGAGATGGTTTCCTTTCAGCACCATAATCAGAATCAGCTGATGCCTCAGTTCCGAATCTGACCTTTGAACGAGAACCTGTTGCAGAACTCGGAGGAGTAGTTTTTGTCCTCCGAGAAAATCCACCACCTGAATGACCTCTACTGGGAGGAGTAGTCTGTTTTGGGAGTTCCACCTCGGTCTCACTATCAGAATCAAAATATGTACCTGAAGCTCGTAAGCTTGGGCCTGTATTTACTTCTTTTTGATGGTACGATTCCCTCTTACTGCTTGGAGTTTGTTGTAGAGATTCGTCATTGGAATAGTCAGAATCTGAATTATAACTTTTGATGGGGGCTCTTGAGCTTGATTTGTTACTTTTCTCTTTGCTCACTCCAGAACTAATAGAACTCTTGACTGGGGAAGAACCAGAGGAATGTTCAATCGTGCTGGATCTATCTTCGGCCACATTTTTGGATGAAGCCAAGGCATCAATTGACGGATCTTTCCTATAAGGAGGAAGCCTATAGCCCTTATTCCGAAGGCCACCTGTCAATGTTCCAAAGTTCAACTCCGTTCCACTTTCTGGACTTGATTGGTTTAGAAATTCATCACCACTCGACTCCACTTTGGATTTTCCAAGTCTGTCAGACTGTTGATTGACAGGAAGCCCAGTGGAACTCGACTCTCTCTGGAAGTTGGCATTTAATGCTGTATCTTGGTTGTTCTTCGGCAGTACTTCCAGAGAATCAGTGTCATCATAAGAGGAGTCTAGCCGTGGCTTTCTGTCCGATCTTGAATTTCCTTCCTTCAAAGATGAAGATCCTGTTACCCTGTGACTTGCACTCGGTGTTGGCTCATCATAACTGTAGTGAACATTCTGTTTCTGAGGACTAGTGCTAGAATTCATTGTCTCACTATGCCTCGACTTGTCCAGCTCATCTTCATTTTCTGAATTCTCATGATCTGATTCATCAAAAGTTAAAGGTGACAAGTTTGATTTTGAAGGCTCCGCAGATTCTGTCACGCTTTCTGAAAACATTGGAGAAGGGTGCCACTCCTTGGACTTCTCAGATGATCCACTTATGCTTTCTTTGAAGCTCCAAGAATCTGCAGTTGGTGGTGATGCAAACAACTTGGACTCCTGTTCATCATAATTGGGTCCTGTATCAAACTTATATCCATAATCATCTGATCCAGATTCATCAAAAAATAGAGCAGCATTATCATATGAGCTTGTTTGTCTACTGTCTCTAGTAATGTTTCCTTCATCAACTGCCAGAAAAGGGAGAAAAGAATCATTCTCAAACTTCTGGTGGTGAGATTGAGTACCATCATAAGCACCACCAAGAGTGCTAGAATTAGAATGAGAGGAGATGTTGCTGGAATGTTTTGTGGTTGTTTCTTCTCCAAATAAGTTCTCAAATTTCAAGCCATCTTGTGGGCCACTCACAGATTCTACCTCAGACTCCTGCTTCTTCATTGTCCTTTTGATGACCTGCTCATTTGCTTTTACAGCCTCATCGTCTGACGAGTCCTTTTGATAATATCTATCTACCTTTTCTACGCTATTCAGCATGTCATCATCAATTGAAGTCCTGCGCGACCTCGAAGAAGCTGATTCACTAGGTCTCTTCGTACCATCATGACCATCCTTGTAAAACCCCTCAGAATTTCTCACTACGTAATCATGCTCATTCCCATATCTATGTTCATCGTGGATCTCAGGATTTCTGTCATAAAAGGAGTTATTCTCTGTGTTTTTAGCAAGATGTTCAGCTGGCAACTTTAAACCATCATAGTTTCCAGGCCCTTTGTCGTTCATACCATGAACATTTAAATTTTGTGAGTCTGGGGAGTACTGCCTTGAGATCTTGCCATGGCTTGCAAGTTCTGCTGCAGCTCTAGCAGCCATGCTTGCTCGTTCTGCAGCCTCAGCAGCTGCCTGTGCTGCAGAGGTTGCGTCTTTAAACCCCATATTCCAATTTTGATGACCCAATGGAAAGTCATTCCTATTCCTCGCTTCCATCCTCTCAGCTCCAATTCCTGGGGTGTCAGCACCACAAATTATTAAAAACAGATGGACATTTAAAATAAAGGGGCATACAATTGTAATTTCTGTTACATGAAGACTGATTACTGTACCTGAAGGCCCCACTTCAGGGAGAGAAGTTGTGGACGTTGTTCGAGTGTCACCAAGATCTGCTGAAGCAAAATTTTGGCTAGTCTCTGAAGATTTCGACTTCTGCTCTAGGGAGCTTACATATGAATCTTGCTTTTGGTCAGGACTAGGTGGGGCTTGGACTTTTGGAGCTTGGACAAAAGGAGGTTCTGCATGCATCTTACCGGCCATCTCAAAAGAATTTGGTCCATTCTGCTCAATAATGGGATCAACTCGTTAACTTTTTACAAAGGCAACACCAATGAAGGTATGCAAGCTTCTTAAGCTGATCTCACTTATGCTTTATGAAACACTAAATAAATTACTAAACCATCTGAAAATGCTCTAATATTACCAGCAAGTCATCAAGAGGCTTTGACTCTCCCTCTCCAACTGATTTACCATCCCATTCGATGTTATGTTCCTCTGCAATTGCACTCAAGATCCTCATTTTAGTCTGGCCATCAGGTGCTGTAGCAGATAACTTCTCTATGACCTGAAAGAAATCATTAAAGTATGACCAAGATTTTGTCTTGTTGAACTTCGAGAAAGCCTACTAAAATTTCCTTACCAGAGCAAGTTTGATAATCACAGATAGAGACAAGTTATAGACACTCACCATACGGCTTACACCACAATTTGGACGCAGCTCAACAGCTGCAGATTTGAACTCTTTTCCATATTTTGCTGTAAAATGCTTGGAGACATCCAGAAGTTCGGGAATGTCTGCACACCTTGGAGCCGCAAATATTACACTTGCAATTGCCTCCTTCAGGTCAATGGGGCAGTTCCTGGAGAAATATAAGATGACTAAGTGTATCATAATTTATTTATTCATTTATTAACTTCTTTAAAGATGAGGGCACTTTTGAAAGAGGCTAAGTCTGGCTGTGAGGCCACCAGATGAGAAAAAGTAGCCTCCATAACCCACACATATTGCTCCAAGAAATAATTCCTGAAGGGGAGTAAAAGTATTTACTAAGAAGCACCAGACGAGAATCCAAATTTGTCTACATTTGTAAACAAATTGTTCCCATTATTACAACTAAAAATCATCAAACCTGGACTTGTCACTTTCAAAAAAGACATTCCAGTATGATGACATTACTAAATTAAACCTTAGTACAAAACGGAAATTAAACTTTTTAACAAAGGATTAGAAAAGTTCAAATTTACTTTTTCGTAAGTACATGTGTCATAATTTAGATTAGACTGAAAAAATATTTAACAAATTTCCACCTCTCCATGTTAGTGATTTCACCAACCCCTTGTCAGACACAAACATCTACTGATCATCATCCAAAACTTATTTTCTCAACTTCCAAGTTTTATCTCAATTGGTATCTTCTCCTCCATTCCAACTTTCATCACACTTAAAAGGGTCTGTTAATGTAAAATAACAGGAGAATAAAACTACAAAGACCTGAAGTGTACACGGTGGGAAACAGCTAGCACAGGTTCCACAGAAATTGCAGCTAGACTGCAAAAAGAGAATGCACTAATTTGGCAAGGAAAACGTGACAGTCTTCTTTCAATTACTTTTGGTTGAAAAGATAATGTCAGAACATATATTCAAGGAAAACTTAGATCTGATCAGTTGCTTCAAGCTGAAGCTGGAGAAAAATAAGAAGTCATTCAGCTACTACAGTTATCAAACACAAATCACCAAACAATACAACAATTTTGGATGATTTCGAAGCAATACAATTAATTTTCTATTCAACTCCAATAATAAGGTTGCTCCTTTCCTTAATCATTCTGCCTTTAACAAGTTTCATATCAGTTCCAATTTCTACGGAATCCAGTGAGAAAACATGTTTCAGATTTGAAGTGAAATGTGTAAAAACATTTTTAGTCAACGAGAATTATTACATTTGTGAAAGAAATATCGAATTGTAATGTTATTCCTTTGTCTGCATGATATACTAGATGCTGTTGGGTGCAATATCGCATAATGAAAGTATTTCAAGCAATAAAAATAAGCAATCTTGAAAGTGATAAAACTATAAACTGAGGGGTATAATTCAAGTTTATATAAATTTTTACATACTTCTGTGACTCGATGATATTCAAGCGTGCCACAATAAGTTCACAGTAGATCTCAAGAAGTTCATATGCTGCCATGGTTTTCTCTTCCCTGACTACATGTTCCACCTGAAATACAAAAGAGAGAAATAAATTAGAATTTATATCTCAGTCAGAGACAGAATCACAGAAAGACGTCCCTATTAATTTACACTGATTAATTAGAATTTATATTGAGTTTCAGAAAGCAAACAATTATATGCTCAGACCCAGAAATGAAATCCACAGGCCACATGGCTACAAAAACCAATTGTGCATGGGTGATAATCTGGGTGGGTGTGTGCTGGGAAGGAAGGAAGGAAGGAGGGGGGGGGGGGGGGGGGGGGGGGGGGGGGCATCTAGCAAATGAACCAATATAAGGCCATATTTTTTTAGAAGGCTTCCCAACTTTTAAATGGCAATTATTGTCTTGATACTCCTGCTGCAAGTGCCAAACCAAACCAATATAGAAATGCAGTCCCCTTAATACCAGATAAATTATGAATACGGTGATCAACAACTGCATATTTTAACCTATATGGTGATTTTTTCAGTTATCTGGCTAAATGAATCCTAGCTATTCCCAAACAGATCAGGATCAGCGGATGTCTGACATGCACACTACTCAAATAGTAAATTTTAGAGTGGTCATGAAGAATTTACTCCCCAGCTTAGCTATTGCAAAACAACTTCTCTTCTAATTCCACATTTAACTGTGTGACAACTCAACCTACTAATGCCCTATTCTCATCGACTGCAGCAGCACACGATTACCTTGCTTTCTGGGGAAAATAAAATAATACCTAAATAAATAATCTCTTAATTAGCAGCAACACTAGTCCACAGTTTTGTGCTCATTAAGATGTCTCCAGCCCACATCTTCTAATTCACCATATATAAAAATCCGCCAAGTACTTCAGAATCAGAGGGGTTCTTGAACGAGCAACGTAAAAGTTTTCATACAAAATTTCACCATTGAAATATAGGAACCCAAAACAATGCACCCCATTCCAGCAGTAGTTATAATTACAAAAATTACACCACTCTGCTCTGATTCAGATAAAGAATTCCCCGAGGTTATGATTATCATGAGAAATATATTTGTGTGTTAGTGATCAACTTATTCCTAAACTTCCATGATGAATCAATAGCTTATCTTGGACGGTAAAATCACTGTTTCTTAATAAATAAATAAAAGTCCAATTTTATCTATTGCTCAAATCCCCTACTGTAAAAATAATACAATACTGTCAAAAACGTAATTTTATCACCGACACAATGAGAATAAGAATAAAAAGAACAAAACAATGATATACAGATCTTTGTACACATACGCATATATATATAAATAAATATATATATATATATATACCCGGATTCGTGCAGTCCGGTCCTGTCCTGATTCGAGCAGTTGAGCGACTTCCTTCTTGAGCTGCTTCAATTGTACTTCCTTCTTGTTCTTCATTAGCTTTATCCGAGACGTCGAGAGCTTTAACGATGTCTTGCTGTTTATATCACCAATTTCACAAGAAAAATGAAATTATCATCCATAACCTCAGGTCTTATTCAAAGAATCAAAACACTCCAATCAACCAAAAGCAATATATGCACACACATAAAATATATACATAATACACTCCTATATAATATATATATATATATGAATTACATACCATTTGGCTGGTTTGAAGCTCCTATGTAGCATTATGGCTCCAAAATTGAATTTGTTTGTTGAAGGAGAGATCTGAATTTGCGAAGCAACTAATTCAAGCGATCAATCGAATTATTGAATTGAGAAAACTTGAAGACGAAGAATCAGAAAGGAGACGAGACAAGATTTGATTAAAGTTTTGGGAGGTTCTGATTCGTTTAACGGAAGACCTCTCTTTTGCGTGTATATATATTTATATATATATATGAATTATTAAAAGCAAAAATCAAAGATATCTTACGTTCCACACGAGATACTTTTATAATATTTGCACTTTATATATTTATTTTTTAGGATTAATTTCATTTACACCCCCTCAGGTATGTCCTAACTTCAATCACACCTTCTCATATTTGAGTATCTTCAATAACACCCCATATGATTTGAGATTCTCATCATTTACACCCCTAATCACTTTTGTAACTAAAATGCCCTTACCCAAACATTCGCTATCCCTATTCCTAAAAATATTCATATTCCCAAACACCCACTATCCATATTCCTAAAAATATATATAAGGGTAATTTACAGGACCTCCCCTGAAGTTTGCCCTTATATCAGGGACCTCCCTTGAGATTTGGAGTTTATCAGAGACCTCCCTTAAAATTGAAACGTTTCATCAAAGACACCCCTACCGTCAAATAAGGTAACGGAGTAAGGGCATTTTACAGTTGCCTCCCCTGAGATTTGCCCTTATATCAGGGACCTCCCATGAAGTTTGCCCTTATATCAGGGACCTCCCCTGAGGTTTGGAGTTTATCAGGGACCTCCTCTTAGATTTTTGAAATATATAAAATTCGAAAACAAATATATAAAATTTGAAATATATATATATATAATTTGAAAATAATATATACAATTCAAAAATATATATAAAATTCAAAAATATATATAAAATTCAAAAATATATATAAAATTCGAAAATAAAATATAAATTTTGAAAAAAATATATAAAATTTGGAAAAATATATATAAATTTTGATATATATATAATTCAAAAATAATATATAAAATTTCAAATATATATATAAAATTCTAAAATAATATATAAAATATGGGGCAGTAGCCTTGCACGGATACCGTGGATTAGTCACGTAAGCTGGCCCGGACATCACGGTTATCAATAAAAAAAATTGAATATTTTGATCTAACTTCTATTTTCAGATTGGAAAATAAATGTTTTAGTCGTTACAATTTCAGATTTTTTCACAACCATGACTATTAGGGGTGTTCACGGATCTGATTGGACCGGATTGAAGATATTTTGGATCCAATCCACTAATACCGGATTCACCATTTATCGATCCAATCCAATTTGTTTGCTCAACGGATCCAATCCAAACCAGAGCGCGATAAGCCGGATTGGTTCAGATCGGATTCACGGATTCAAAGATTAAAAATAATATATTTCTCAAATTTTATATATTATTTTCGAATTATATATATCAAAATTTATATATTTTTTCGAATTTTATATATTTTTTTCGATTTTATATATTTTTTTCAAATTTTATATTTTATTTTCGAATTTTATATATATTTTTCGAATTGTATATATTATTTTCAAATTATATGTATATATATTTTGAATTTTATATATTTCGAAAATCTGAGGGGAGGTCTTTGATAAACTCCAAACCTCACGGGAGGTCCCTGATATAAGGGCAAACCTCAGGGCAGGTAACTGTAAAATGCTCTTACTCCGTTACCCTATTTGACGGCACGGGGTGTCTGTGATGAAACGTTTCAATTTCAAGGGAGGTCTCTGATAAACTCCAAACCTCAGGGGAGGTCCCTAATATAAGGGCAAATCTCAGGGGAGGTAACTGTAAAAAGCCCTATATATAAAATTCAAAAAATATATACAACTCGAAAAAAATATATAAAATTCGAAAAAATATATAAAATTCAAAAAATATATAAAATTTAAAAATAATATATAAAATTCAAAAAATATATATAAAATTTGAAAACAATATATAAAATTCGAAATATATATATAATTTTTTTTTCAAAAAATTAAATGGTGAGGGTATACAAGACGCAATAGAGAAAGGAAGTGTGAGACTACAAACATATATACTTTTGATTCACCAATGGTGTCAGGTGCACATATAAACCATGGAAGTTTTGATTCTTTGAAAGCAAATGATGCGGTTGTCTCTCAACTACCTTTATTTCAGTACAACACCAAGCAAACACATAAGATATATTGGCAATCTAAGTGATTTAGATTGAATTTCTCAAGTGGCACCATCATATGCTTCCCCATGATCCCCATGATGGTTTGGAAAAATAATATATATATAAAATTGTTCAAATTATATATATATATATATATATATTTTTGAATTATATATATATTTTGAATTTTATATATTTTTCAAATTTTATATATTGTTTTCGAATTTTATATATATTTTTTGAATTTTATATATTATTTTCAAATTTTATATATTTTAAACAATTATATATATATATTTTTTGAATTTTTTATATTATTTTCGAGTTGTATATATTTTTTAAATTTTATATATTTTTCGAATTTTGTATATTGTTTTCGAATTTTATATATATATTTTGAAATTTATATATTATTTTCGAATTTTATATATTATTTTCAAACTTTATATATATATTTCAAATTTTATATATATTTTTAGGAATATGGATAGTGAGTATTTGGATAAGGGCATTTTAGTTCCAAAAGTGGTCAAATGTGTAAATGATGAGAATCTCAAATCACAAGGGGTGTTATTGAAAATATTCAGATGTGAAAGAGTGTGATTGAAGTTAGGATATATCGAGGGTGTAAATAAAATTAACCGTATTTTTTTATGAGTGCTCCTAATCACAGTAGAGTTATATTTGATAACGACAATATTTTATTGCATAATGAGACGTAATTGATGTGTTTATAGAATGTGTGTGATTTTATCTCCATTTATTATACAGTTATATTCTTACATAAATTTTTATTATTCAAACTCTTTTATTAAGGCGTAAATACAATACATATATTTTATATTCATTAGTAGAGAAAATACATGTTATTAATAATATATATTTTTACTCTTTTTTCTAACATATAGAAAAAACGTATTTATGATAATGTATATTTTTTCTTTCATGCATTGAACGATATTAATTTATCTATACACATATGTATATTCGTTAATAAAAATATATCTAATAATAAAAATTCAAGTAAAAATTTAAATGTGTAATAAATGGAGATAAAATCATAAACATTTCAAAGACGCATTAATTATATTTGGTTATGCAATAAAACATCGTTGTTATCCGATATAATTCTCGTGGAATGAGGAGTGCTACTGTTCAATTAAGGTAAGACTGTGAATAACAGTCCTCTTTTTTTATATATATATTTTGTCAAGAACCATCGCATATCATATGAGATTTTTGCTGCTTTTTTTTTTTTTTTCTAGTTAAGTTTTGATTTTGATTGGAGGAAATATATTTGTTACAAAAGTATAAATATATAGAATGTAATGAGATTATTCAAAATTTAGGAGAGACAAGTATAATTTGACACATCTACAGAAAAGAAATTATAATTTATTCTATGTAAAATAGAATAGTGATATCTATAGGATTCTCGTGAGTGGAGGATCTCCCTCTATTTAAATATTGAATCAAAAGATATAATTTGAGTTTGTAATGAATTAAATAAGTTATTCAATATATTTTTAATCTAACAATAATATTTGTAAATTACTCAATATATCAACAATATTGAAATTATCATAGTAAAACAACATCATTCATCACAACCATGAGCTCGTTTGGTATTCATTTTATTTTTAGCATTTTGTTTTTAATTAAAACAAAAGAGACATCGTATTTGATAACTTAAATTTGTAGTTATTTTAAGTTTGACAAAAATATATTTTAGCTATAATATTGAAGCAATAAGTGCCAAAATATATATATATATATATAAAAAATTAAATTATTATTTTTATTATTTTTTCAAACGTTTGAACTATTCACATTACACTATAAAATAAAACACACAATACCAAACATGTTTTATTTCAAAAACTGCATTGATTTTCGACCGGAAACAAAAATAACAAAAACAAAACAGATACCAAATAGGCCATACTCTTTCGGATTTAAACTCATTGGATCACTTAAAAAAGCAAATGTATGGATTGGAACTGTGACCTAACACTGTATCAAGTCGGTCACATTAATTTGGTTAAATTTCTGGTTGAAATTAAATGAACTTTTTTTTGGTGTTGACGTAGCAACGAAAGTAGGACCACACGCGGACACAAAACAAATAAATAAATAAAGAAAAATAGGAAAATAGGATAGTTTCTAGAAGAAGAACATTGATTGGTATGCTACTGGTTGTTTGTAAATAATTGTGCCTATATAACTTTTGAAAATAAAAAATAGTGTGCCTACAAGACTTTGGATTCAAATCCGTGTAATAGAAGTAGTTGACCCACCAATTGACGCGGACTCACATCTCCACATGAAAATTGTTGATCCATGAAAAAATTGCAATTTCAATTTGTTATTACTACGAAGTTACCAACCATGCGTGCATTAGACTCCTTATTAATTAGTCTCCATAAGTGGGATCACTATTGTCATAGTAAAAAATTAGTAATTATTCACAACAGTTAATTAGTAATAATCAATCACAAAAAACAACTCAATTAGGTCCACTTTGGTTTTTTATTAGGTCCACTTTGGTTTTTATTTGCGTTTGTTGTTGTTGGAATTTAGAAAAATACAAATACATGATTGTGTTTGTGTTCGTGGAGTGCTGAAATCTAAAACAGAAACATGTTTGGTGTGATGATTTTGTTGCAAATATATACGTATGTATATGTGGTGTTTTGAGACAAATGGAAGTGGTGGTGGTGGTGGGAGGCTGCGCCGGTGTGTTCAGAGGCGGCAGCGGTAGTTGTGGTGTAAATACATATATATTTTGAGTAAATAACAAAAAATTAAAAAAAAACACATTTTTTTTTTGTTTGCAAAAAGGGTTCAAAAACACAAAACATTTTTTACTATTCAAAACAAAACACAAGAGCCAAACATGTTTTTGTTTAGAAAACAGCTACAATAGCAAACAAAAAATAAAAAACATCAAGCAAAAACAAAAACCAAAAACCAAACAGGGCCTTAGGTTTGAGAAAACTTTTTGATTCAAAAAAAAAAAAAACCCGCTACCAATGGTGTTTTGATTCATATAGTATTTAATCATTCAAAAAACACCTGCACTACATAAAACGCCAGTATCAAGGGTTCTCTTGACACCAAGTTGTATTTGCAGGTCCAATTTCATTTGTTGATCAATGCTTTTTTAAACAATAAATTATCACATAATTGATCTGTTACCATAATAAACACAAGCTAAGGAAAACAAAAAACAAAAAAAAATAAGAATTTAAAACTCAAGATGAAAGTACAGTAAAATATCGACAAGGGATTGGAAAATGAGAAGAAAAGAAATTCTTCAGTATCATGCTAAAAGAATCAGAGGAGTCCATAGATATCGATGAATTGCTTCGAGTCTCATTCATTCAAATACAATTGTTGAATGAAAAGAATGACTGCAACGCTACTCTTCAAGCACATTTTAGTATAAAGAATCAGAGTTCAAACTTGGAGCTACCCATCTGGCTTAGTAAGATTGCCATATCCATACCTTGTACCATTGTGGGTATGGCTGTCGCATAGGGGCATTTCCTAGAAAACCCAGCCTTCCCAGATTTTTGCACTTTTTTTATGCATCTCTTGAACTTCTCGTGGCATTTTATACTCATTAAACCTGAAAATTTTAAATAAAAGTAGGCGATTATCATGCATAATAGTTTAACTCAACAAAAGACATTCCCCCCAACTATGTAAGGTTGACAATTAAATTCTGATTTTCCGTTTTGCCCGAACCAGTTAGCATGAATAATAGAAGATGAAATATGAATTTTTAACTTTAGAAACCACCTTTGAATGGAGACCCCAAAAAATGCAGAATATAAAGAAAGTAAAATTAAAGAATGAAAATACCGGAACACATTCTGGGTCTAAATCTCTTGTAAATGCTCTTTTTATGCAGCCTGTGCAAGTGTGCTAGAAAGAAAGCCGATTGTCCAAAAGTAAACAACTGCAGGCAAAGGCTCGATCCAAATTTTTTCAAGAGGAATCTATCACTTGCATTGTTTCACAGCTTGGTAATAAAATAACCAGAAGATCAGCAAAGGTTAACATATAATTCAAGACTGTTTTCGTATGAAAAGGTACAAAAAAGCACTAGGGCCCAACATAAGGATACGAGGACTGTTTTCGAAAAGTTATTAAAAAAAAAAAATAACATAAATAAGACGAATAAATAAGTTTTTTTTTATTGCATCTTCAAGTGACTCAATAGTAGATATTTATCAATCTTAAAACATTGATAATCTGATATCAAGCTGATAAGTAGTAACGCACTATGTTAATTCCGTACTGGTTTCACTCATCCAAAACATCAGGGTTAAACAGTCAAACATTGCCTAAGTGAAATTGTACAGATTCGTGAAACAACCAAACCAACAATCCTTCTGTTCTAAATTGCTTTACACCGACGAATTTAGTTCATGCAAAAGTTTTTACATAACAAAAATCATTCTCTTCCATGAAAACTGTTGTACAATCACTTGTTCAAGTGAGTATATATGGACATGTGTCTAAAATACACGCACATGTATATATAGCCATTTGCATATTGTTTTTATTAACAAGACTAAGTGAATGCCAAATTGGAGGTTTGGAAGGAAGCAACAAAATTAAAAGAGTTCAAAATAAGTAGAAATAAAACTGAATGGAGGGAATTTAATGTTATTAAATTTAGAACTACCAATGAGGAGGCAGTGAATACCGAGGATCAAAAGGTACAAAAAATAGAAAGAAAGAACATTATCGTTATTTATTCTCAATTATACATAATGAATGGAAAAATTGGAGACGACATGAACCAGAGAATCAATGCAGGATGAGTTAAATGGAGAAACCCATCCAATGTATTATGTGATTGGCATATCCCGTTAACATTAAAAAAAAGTTCTATGAAACAACTATTACACAAAGTAGTAGTCTATAGAATAGAATGTCGGCGAATTAGTAGATAACATATACAAAAACCGACTGTGGCAGCAATGTCAATGTTAAGATGGAATGGCAAGACAAGTAACGATATAACAAGATTTGGACACATGCGTGAGATGGTTAAAATAGCACCAATTGGATAAAATGTGAGAAAAATGGTTCACGTAGCCCTTTAAGTGAACGCAGTTACGAAGATGGACTTATATAGTAGAATGTGTTAAATCACCCATCTACTCTAAAAGCTTAAGACGTGCTCAATTAGGGGAACATTTTGAATCCGGGCGGGTTCGCCTGGTTCTAACTCAAGTATTTATATCATTCAAGAGGATGAAGAAATACAATCCCGCCGCCTTAGAATCTGCAAGTGATTTTAGGTTTTAAAAGGTACTTGACACTATTCTTTGAAGAATTTTAATGAAGTTAAAAGAACCCAAAGCATTGCCAATTTGGAATTTTCCGAACAAAACGAAATTCATATTTGAATAAACAGATCAGTTAATTAAATGAACTCAAAACAACAATTAAAATAAAATTCAATTCAACAAAAAAGAAAAGTACCTTTATTCTCAACGCATTGGTCGTGAATCTGGCAACAAGCATCGACATCATCACAGGGCTTTTCCCCGGGACATCCACTATATCCTACTCCGCAGTACTTCCCGTATCGAATTCCAACCGCTAATAAAATTCAAATATCATAATTAAAATTAATAAAAATTAATTAATTATCTACTTATCAAAAATATATATATTAATTAATTATCTGGGGAGAAAAAAAGATAGAGAGCTTACAATTACAATTTTCCGCAACACATGTTTTGCTGCACCCGACCTGTGTCATTCACTCATCATTCAACAAAATTCACCAAACAATACCACATGTGTGTGCCTATATATATATATATATATATACACACACGCGCGCGCGTATATACAGTAGTTAGATCTATACAAATAAAATAAGAAAAAGATGTGAATGAAACCTGAGAATCGTTGGAGCAGTGGGCGAAGTGGAGGAGGAGGAAGAGGCAGAAAATGACGCCGGCGAGTCTCCGCACCATTCCTAGGCCTCTCCGGTCCTTTCTCTTCTTCGCCGGCTCTTTTTTTCTGTTTTTTCTTTGTCGCACGGAGGAAGGAATTAAATATATATAATTTTACCAAAAGCGAGAAAAACCACATAATTACTAAAATATCCTTCGGATTTCGGATGACGAGTTTGTGTGGGATTTACGCTCTCTGATTGGTTAATAACTCATTTTATGATGGAGTGATATTTGATGATGGATTCATAATGATAGGCAAAGTAGGAATGTTAAATAATATTATTTATTGGAATAATCATTAATCAGAAATGAAAAGGTATTAGTATGAAACTAGGTGAGTAAATAATAAATAACGAATCTCTGATTGCAACAGATAAAATATTAATTTCATTCTCGAAAATCATTTACAATTGGAATGAACATGTATTGGATTTAATATGTGCCCAGATACAGAGTTTCAGTTTTGTAACACTTATTATTTAATTAATTAATGCTTGGTACTTACTAAGACTGTTAATGAAACCCATATACTGTCATCTGAATGAAAACCTATATTTTGCTATACATTGTCAAATTGAACCCTAAGAATATATAAACATGACTGGTCTCTTACAAATTTTGTTAGAAATATGTTTGAGTCCCACAATATTTCTTCGTCTAACCGTGAATATGTATTCATCGTACTAATTCGCGTCCTCTATAAAAAATTGTTCTCTTAGGTTTATTACATAGTCCTAAGATCAGCCTCTATGTATAGTAGAATGTGCATAGTAACTCCAAATGCAAGATACAAGACATTGATAGTTTTATTCATTACTCATTACACAATGCTCATCGTCATCACAAGCAACAGCAGTTTCCAACAGAAAAACTAACAAGTTCAACCACCTGAGCCACTCTATTAAAGTTGGACGACTGAAATTACGAGGAATGAGGGATTATCGAGACGACAAATATACAAACAGCTTACTCAGCTCAAAACTTTTTGCAGGGAAAACAAAATGTAGAATACCAGCATCTCCAATCACCCTAACAATGACTGTATGCTTATAAATATCCATCTCGACAAATTGCTTCTACCCGAGTGATGGTTTTCACACATGGTATCCGGTGAATGTAAAACCCCTTCCCACAATCTCACCGGCACAAAACCACGCAAAGCATTCCAGCCCAAACAAAGCAGCAGTGGTAGCATCATCGACCTTCAGCTCATGCCTGTTCCTCCACATATGCTTGACGTAATCAAGTTCCTTCCAGAATGCCTCGTAATGAACAGGGATACTGTAGGGTATAAGATGGTTATTGGCAAATATATGCACACAACGAAATGCAAAGTCTCACATGGGTCGTCTTCGTATAGTTACTTTAACAGAATTATTCAGAAGTCACATTTCATAATGTATTAGGAGTATTATCCTACTCCCTACTGCAGTGAGGAAC
Organism: Cornus suecica; assembly: GCA_963922005.1. NCBI lineage: Eukaryota > Viridiplantae > Streptophyta > Magnoliopsida > Cornales > Cornaceae > Cornus > Cornus suecica. Next base: position 5,120,140 of record OY998240.1, read on the forward strand.
CCAAACCAAGTAAGAAAATTTAACTTGCAGGACAGTTAGAAGATGGATGTTTCAAGTTTTTTTTTTTTTTTTTTGGTATTCTTGATATTATCTGGTTTTCTTCGGATTCCTTATTCCTATTCCTTTTCATTTCAAGACTATAGGTTGAAGCACGCTCCGTTAAAAAAATCAAACAACTACATGGTCAACGAATAACATAGTATCAATTTTCGTTGAGGCAAGCGCTATAAAATTTATAGTGCAAGACCGAATGAATAGAAGAACATTAATGATGAACAAGTATGGACATATTCGTGCATAAGACATGAGATCAACCCCCATATGGAAGTTCACAAACTAACTAATATACCATCAGCTGTATCTAGAGCACCTATTTTCTGTAACGACACCTTTATACATAATCCGTTTGTAATCCATCAAGGAGCTAACATATGTAAGTTACCACCGAGCCACTGGCCCAAGTTTTTGCGTGTTGCTTACCTACCAATATGCGTGTGTCTGTATATCCAACAAGCTGATAAAGCGGGAAAAAGAAGGCAACTTTGATAGATATGGAAAGATGTCATTTTAAGGCCACAATCGTCAAATATATATAATCAAGTCCACCTCTACTGACAAATAAGAGAAAAGAGTCTAAGGCCAATACAACGAGAGTGAAGAGAGATTAACCTAGCAAGGCGAGTGTAGAATAACTTCTTCGACAACTCGTTACATGTATCCACAGTGGGTGGCTGCTGAATGTACTGCTTGTTCTGATCCAGCAACTGCTTGTAGTATGCAGTGCCATGCTTGGCCACGAACTGTGAAGCCTGACATGCCTCTGATTGCAATTGTCGCAACTTGGACGCCATCAGATCCCCAAACTAAGGTGTTGTTCGATAAAACTAAAAATCAAATACCGATAATTTCAATTACTGAAGGTTTTAAGTGGTGCTTAAAAAAATCAATTTTTTTTTTGTATCTCCTTAAATTTTACCACATTTTAAGTGGCACTAAATATTTTCAGTGATTTTCAAATTGCTTATCAAATTGAATCTGTTCAAATTTAAGTGCAAATGGAGTTATCAAAAAAAAAAAAAAAAAAAAACTTAACCCCATCATATCACCGATATATACAAGTCTGATTAAGTTCAAATGTTGAAAAGGGAAGTTCTCAAGAGTCTCCAAGTGTGAATCAAAGGACATTACACCACTAAATCTAATAATACTCCGTCAATTAAGCTAAAACAACAACAAGAAAAAACAGCAGCATCGATTCTGTGTCGCATGTCACATATAATGACATCAATTGTGAATGAACAAAACAAATTCAAACGTTGCCAGCAAGTGCAATTCAAATCCCAAGTACCAAAATTACAGACACACACATATAACACATTGATACAGACAGTGACAACTCAAAGCACATAATCCGATGAAAATTGATTCAGAACCCTAGTCTCTAACTAAAAACACAATAAATATATAATGAATTGAAATCAGAGTATAAAAAAAGAGATTAATTGTTATTTTGACTTGGAATATAACCTGTGTTATTTTGATCTGCGGCTGCTCAGCTCAGCTTCGGGTCTGTGACCTTTTTACAAATCGGTTGGGTAGAGAGAGAAAGTGTCATGTACCAGTACCACCATTCAAGGCGTACTGTGAAATGTGACTGTTATGTTAAGATCATCAAAACGAAGAACTCAGGCCCAACACCTCGTGCTTGATTGGCCCGTTTTATTAAAATGGGCCCAACTCTGACATTTTATGGTTGAAAATGGATTAATTGAACTTATAGTTGAAAGAAAAATATTAATAGCAGCACTCATTTAATTAGCCCAACAATACAAGCACTTCTTCGTCGATTAACATATAAATTCCGCCTATGTGACTCCAAGGGAGGTACCAAAAAATGGGATTTACCAACATAGAAGGTAATCAATCTGGTATCCTTTATACTACAAAGTTAAACTTGTGAGTCAAATAATTGATACGGTTCATTCAGATATCGAAAACTTGTCCTACCAACCAACACCGCCATTTTATAACTTCTCTCTTAAACATGTTATTATTAGTCCCAGTTTTGGGACACAAAAGACGACGTTCTCAAGCCTGGGAAGCTCGAGAGTGCAAGAGCTAAAATTGCCTCCGTGGTGGTCTAGTTTCCACCTCAGCACCAGAGGCCTAAAGGATCGACCCCATGGGTCTCCGGGCCGGTTCGCCGGCCCACCTCGGGAAAGATAAAACTTACCAAAATAAATAAACTGTTAATATTAGCATGACATATCCATAAGGTTCATTCTTTAAAGCATATTGCTTGTGTGCGTGACTATATATATATATATATATATATATATGGCAAAGCAAACTAGTCAAAACGTATATTAAAGTTCTCCCATCAAAATAATTCTGAACAACTCACTTTTATAGGAAAGCTTGTGTACGACTTTTCTCCGAAGAAATAACTCTTTCCGTTCCAAATTAAAGGTTTATTTTGAAAAATTTAACTTTATAAGAGGATGATTTTTATTGTAGTGTTAGTGAATGAAATACCAATTTTATTTATGATTTCATCATAGTGATGTGATGATATAGTATATATGTTTTATAACTTTATTGGTTGAATGTTAAATTGATCAAATAAAGTGCTTTGACTTTTTTAAAATGAATACTTATTTTTGGACAAGGTAAAGAGAAAAAGTGGATCTATAATTTGAGACAGATGGAATAATCAATTTTAGGCCACATTAATTTTGTTCACTACGCTGTCTGTATGTATAGGGTGCGTTTGGAATACCTGTTTTTTGTATTTATTTTTTGTCTTCAAATATAACAACTGTATTTGTATTTGTCTTTGTTTTTTTAACAAAAAATTAAAAATAAAAAAACGTTTGGATTAAAATTTGTATTGAAAAATAAAATGGTATTGGTGGGCGACGGGGGCGGTGGTGGTGGGGGCCAGCGGCGGGTGGTGGTGGTGGTTGGTGGGAGCGGCGATGGGGGCGGTGGTGGAGGTGATACCTTAAACAGTGAAAAAACTAAAAAAATAATTAAAATATATATTTTATATTTTCACCACTTTTATTCACTATTCACATAAAAAAAATTTTTTGAAAAAAAAAAGTGAACATGTTTGCCAAATATGTTTTTATTTTTGAAATAGTTGAATAGTAAAAAAAAATAAAAATTTCTTGTGAGGCATAGGGACCCATAATAATTGATGAATCAACTATGTGTGGACAGTGGACCCATTATTCCATGGCAGCGACGATTACGGCGACTCAAGCGAGTGAAAGCCTATACATATGTGTATATATATATATATATATACATGCAGCATTCAATTTCACTTGTCGACCTGGGAAGATGAGATGTCTGAAGTCCAAACAACTTGGTTGTCAATACCCGTGCTTATATAAATATTGTGGAAAATGACGTGGCAATTTATTATTGGTCCTCGTGAGCCACACGGTATGATTTAACTGCTCTGATTGAACGTGGAGTGGTTGACCTTTTTGTGAAAGTAACAAAATGATAAGCTGAGGAGAAGTTTTGGTGATGGAATAAGGGTAAATTACACTTTCATCCCCTTCTGTTAAGAAAAATTATACTCACCCCCTGTCGTTCTGATAATTACACTTTTACCTTCTCAAGTATGTGAAATGACATTTATACCCATATATTTTAATTCATTTTTAATTCTAAAATATCTAACATGTAAAAGTACTCATTTATCCCCTTCTTTTCCATTTATTCTTTTCCGTCTCCTTTTTGGTATTGTACTTGCTCATATACATGAATATATAGTGTATTGTATAACTATCAATCACCCTAATATTGGATGTTAGACATTGGATTTGATCATATAAATGTGTATATAGGATGTGTATGATGTAAATATCAATCATCCTAATATTTTGTGCTTACCATTTGATTTGATCATATAGATGTGTGTGTAATTTATATAAGCATCAAACAACCTTATAAAATGGAATTAGCGTTGATTTTGTGTGATTTACTTGGTTTATAGATTTGGGTATATCGAGATTGAACAGAAGAATCGCAGCTCCGTGAATTCTAAAATAATCTCCAAAACAAAGTTATGCAGAGGGGACGCTTTGGTCTCACGGATTGACATGAAAGCGATTCAATCGGCTCCATCGAAAGCCCTTCAAGGTTGTCAATTTATCTGAGGTATAATACCAAAATTTGTTGAATTATGGTTTTGATTTCTATGTAATAGGATTGGATTCCAGGGTAATATTATATGGTGATGATGAGTTTTTTTATATGATTTGGCGTAGAATTGGATTGTTAAGATGCAACTGCAAATGGGTGAGATGAGATGAAGAGATTGAAGACTGTGGCTCATGAGGCCAATATGAGGCTAAAAAGAAACATAATTGATAAGAAAATGAAAATATAATTAGCAGAATTATAGGAGGTGCGAATGTAATTTATATTAACAGTAGGAGTAGGAGGTGAAAGGATAATTTACCCATGGAATAATTGGAATTTGTATTTTGTCAACAGAGAACATGAGTTTCGACAATTGCCAATGTGCCATGCACGTGAGACCAGTGCATCATAAAATTGTATATATGTTTTTAATTAATAAATTTTTTTTTAAATATCTTTCTCACACACACTAGTATTTTATTGAAGCGATTACTGGGGATTAAAAATTGCATTTTCCTTGGTGTTTTAAAGAATCCTTTACTGTAAATTGGAATTTAATTTCTTGAATAAAATCTTCCGAAATTGGAAAAATATGGACTGAAAAATGAATTAGTATTGAAATTGATATATTAATAAGTTTTTTTACTTGGGAAAGAATGGATGAAGTCCTAAAGCATGCAAAAGAGACTTGGGGAGAAAGAGAAAGTATAATAATCCTTATAGGGGCGTTTCTGAACAAATTTTTTTTAATTCCAAGTTGGTTAATTAATAGTGTGAAAGCCTCCAAGTCAAACAATTCTTTTGAAAAAGCCGAACGTACAAAAGTAATAGCAATACTCCCACTTCCCATATTAATAGTCCACTTATTTTATTCGTTTTAAAATAATTGTGTCAGTTTCGAAATTTAATATAAAATAATTATATATATATTTTTTAAAATTATACTTTTTTATTAACTTCAAAAAGTAATGAACCTCACTAAAATATAAAACTATAGGACAAAATTAAAAACACAAATTATCGAATAAAATGTTAAAAAGTCAAACTTAAACAACTTTACAATCACAAACTCATGATCATTATTCTAAGGGTCATTAACAAACAACTTCTTATGGTTTCAGATTCTTGACAAACACCCCCCTGAGGTGTCGAATAATCCTCTGCACTTTTCTCCGTTAACAAAGAGCCTCCACTCAGTTAACAAATATCCCCCTACCGTTAAAATATATATTTTATGCCCAAAATACCCTTAAATTGATATTTTATGTCCAAAATACCCTTAAAATAATTTGGTAGCTAAATTAAGATTTTTTAGTAAATTACAAATTATTATTCTTTTAACTAAATTAAGATTTTTGAGTAAATTATAAATTATTTTTTTGTTTTTTGTTTAAGTTTAATTATTTATTTAAATTCAAATCTGAAAAAATATATTACTTCTCTCGTCTCAAATTATAAATATCTTTTGGGGAATTCAATTTTTTAAGATAATAATTTTTTATTGTAGTGTTAGTGAATAAAATATCAACTTTACCTGTGATCCACTATAGTGATGTAATCGTTTATAAAATATATGTTTTATAACTTTAATGCTTGAATGTTAAACTGGTAAATTGATCAAATAAAATGTTTTGATTTTTTTTCAAATTGAACACTTATTTTGGGACTGAGGGAATACAAATTATTAAAAAAAACCATTATTGATAATAATACACTTTAAATAATATTTTTTTTTTTTTAAGAGAATAGATGCATAGAAATTTTAAAAAAGCTTTGCCCTTATAGATGCATTAAAGTTATAAAATATATATTTTATAAACGATCACATGTGTACATCATTATAGTGGGACCGCGAGTAAAATTGGTATTTTATTCACTAACACTACAATAAAATTCATCATCTTAAAAAATTGAATTCTTCAAAATGAACTTATAATTTGAGACGAAGGGAGTAATACATTTTTTCATATTTGAATTTAAATAAATAAGTAAACTTAAACAAAAAAACTAAAAAAGAATTTGTAATTTACTCAAAAATCTTAATTTGGTTAAAAGAATAATAATTTGTAATTTACTAAAAAATCTTAATTTAATTATCAATTTATTTTAGGGGTATTTTGGGCATAAAATATCCATTTTTAACGGTAGGGGAATATTTGTTAACGGATTTGGGGCTGTTTGTTAATGGAGAAAAGTACAGGGGATTATTTGACACCTCAGGGGGTGTTTGTCAAGGATCTGAACCAATAGGGGTTGTTTGTTAATGACTTATTCTAATGCGGATCAAAATTATATGTTTTGTCTACCCTAATCTTTTGATAGGTAATGCCTCTATTTGGATTAAGTGTGCGTTTGGAAACTAGTGTTTTCATTTTCGTTTTTTATCTTTTGAGAACAAAAAATTTTCTTGTTCTTGTCCTAAGGGTAATCCGGAAACAAAAAACATGTTTGGTTGGAAATTTTATCTACAAAATTTTCGGGAACAAAAAAAAAAATAAAAAATTGGAGGTTAGATGTTGGAGGTTGAAGATGAAGGATAGAGGTTAGAGAATCTGCAACAATTAATTTTTTTTTGTTGAGAACAAATAGTGCCGAAAACAAAAAAAATATCATTTTGGGGTGCGTTTAGATAGGGGTGTTTCCGTTTTTGTTTTTGTTTATTCCACTGTTCACGGGAACAAAAACGCGTTTGGGAGCCTTTGATGGTTTTTGTTTTCGTGAACAGTAAAAAAAACGTTTTTTCACCCTTAGTTCAAAATTTGAGAACACCAAAATGGTATTTTTTTGTTTTCGGCACTGTTTGTTCTCAACAAAAAAAAAATAATTGTTGCAGATTCCCTAACCTTCATCTTCAACCCCTAAATCCTAACTTCCATCTTCAACCTCCAAACCCTAACTTCCATCTTCAACCTCTAAACCCTAACCTCCAAATTTTATTTTTATTTTTTTGTTCCCAAAAATTTTTTAGACAAAATTTTCAACCAAACTTGTTTTTGTTTCCAAATTACCCTTAGAACAAGAACAAGAAATTTTTTTGTTCTCAAGTGATAAAAAACGAAAACGAAAACACTAGTTTCCAAACGCACCTGGTGTTCTCAAATTTTGAACTAAGGGTGAGAAAACATTTTTTTACTGTTCACTAGAGCTGGCAAAATTGAACATGACACGGTAACCCGACACGAACACGACCCTATATAAAAGGGTTAGGGTCGAGCATAAAAGGGTCGAGGCGTTAAAAGGGTCGACCCGAACACGACACGAAAATTTTCGGGTCATGTTCGGGTCAAACCCGTATAACCCGAACACGGCCCGTATAATTAATCGGGTCAAACGGGTCGGGTGACCTGTTTAACACGAACACGACCCGTATAATTAATCAGGTCAAACGGGTCGGGTTAACCTGTTTAACACGAACACGGCCCGTGTGATTAATCGGGTCAAACGGGTCGGGTTAACCTGTTTACTTGAATGTGACCCATTAATTATTTAGGCTTAGGGTAAATTTTCAATATAAAATATATATATATATATATATATATATATATATATTACTAGTCCTTATTTTGACTCTTTGAAGTTTGTTCCAGCTCTAGCCTTTAGTACCTAACTCTTTGAATTGATGATTTACTGAATTTCACTCAATTGAGGTCAAAATCATTACTTTGAATTGGAGATTTACTCAATTAATTACACTACTTTAAATGTAGAATTTATCAATTCCATTCAATGAATTCAATTGGGGATTTACTTAATTTACTCGATTAAAGTCAATTGAACTAATTTGAATTGGGAATTTTATCAATTTCACTTTATTTAATTCAATTAAACTACTTTGAATTGGGAATTTACTCAATTGAACTCAATTTCACTACCTTGAATTGAAGATTTTATCAATTCTACTTAATTGAATTACTTTGAATTGGGAATTTTCTAAATTTCACTCAATTGAAGTCAATTTCATTATTTTGAATTGGGAATTTACTAAATTTCACTCAATTGAAGTCAATTTCATTATTTTGAATTGATGATTTTGTCAATTAAACTCAATTTTACTCAATTTTCACTACTTTAAATTGGAAATTTTATCAATTTCACTCAATTTAATTCAATTAAACTATTTTGAATTGGGGATTTACTCAATTGAACTCAATTTCACTATCTTGAATTGAGAATTTTTTCAATTTCACTTAATTGAATTCAATTAAATTACTTTGAATTGAGGATTTACTGAATTTCACTCAATTGAAGTCAAAATCACTGCTTTGAATTGGAGATTTACTCAATTAATTACACTACTTTGAATTGAGAATTTACTCAATTAATTACACTACTTTGAATTGAGAAATATATCAATTTCACTCAATTTTACTCAATTAAAGTCAATTAAACTAATATTATTTTGTTGTAAATTTGTAATGTAACAAAAAAGAAAGTATAATTGAATTATATGAATTTTTTATAATATTATTCAATAAAGTTTTATTATCCTTTTTCAAACAAAAAAATAAAGTTAAATTAATCATTCTTTTTAAAATAATAATTTATTTAATACTTTAAAATATAATAAAAATAAATGAATATATATATATATATAATAGATATTCATATAATTTAAAACAAAAACAAAAAATCAATTAACTACATTATCTCTAAGGCCACTTGTCAACTATATACTAAACATTATCTCAATGTAATCTAGCTCTGGGACACTTGTCAACTATATACCAAACCTTATCCTTACAGGCTCACATATACAGTGATAGTCTGATAGTCTGATACACACTAAGTTACTAACACACGTTACACACATATGACATTAACATATACAATATACACTCTCAGACTCTCAAATTAGATTCATCACTCATGCGTCGTTCTCAAATTCTCTCAACCTCACTCATTCTCAAACCCTAGATCTCCTTCTCAAACCCTAGATCTTGCGTCGTTCTCTCAACCTTGCTCTTTCTCAAACCCTAGACTTGCACCGTTCTCTCAACCTCGCTTCTTCTCAAACCCTAGATCATGCACCGTTCTCTCAACCTCGCTTTCAAACCCTAGATCTAAACATCACTCTCGCGTCATTTCTCTCAACATCGCTCATAGATTTGAAGTCGTTCACTATTGGTTTTGTTCGCAACACTTGAAGCTCTAGGTGGAAGCGTCTTGTCTCCTTCATCTGAGTTCGCTCTTCTTTATTTATGGTTTAATGTTTAATGTTTATTTATTTATGTTAATTATTTAGGTTCTTTGTTTTGTTTGTAAAGTTTAATGTTTATTTATTTATGTTAATTATTTAGGTTCTTTGTTTTGTTTGTAAAGTTTAATATTTATTTATTTATGTTATCTTCACATTTTAAAGTCTGATAGAATTTATAACTTTCTGAACTGCAATCTTCTTCCATGTAGGATTTGGAAGTTGTACCATTGTCAATTGAAATCATACCAGTCAATAATGTAGTTTTAGTTATTTAATTGCCTCTATATGACAGAGGACAATTTATTTAAAAGTTTAAATTAAAAAATCTTGGAAATAAAATTAGAGTACATATTGTCTCAATTTGACAGCAGATGATGGCTTACAATTTTGGATTAGAAGCTCTAGGAAATAAAATTAGGATGCAGACTCTCGAAAACTGAAGAAAGGTGGTTCCTTACATAGAAACGTTTTTTAATATAAATGAATCTCAAGGAAGAAATGTTGCTGTATGGATTGAGATGACCTGTTTAGTGGCATTCTTTAGTTTATCTTGCCACATTTTTACCCTAAAATCAGATTCTGAAACTTTCCTCTTGAATTACATTTAGATAATTTCACATATTAAGTATAGAAAATAGATCATCGTGTTCTAGTTATCTCTCTGTAGATAATTAGCAGAACTATAATTCAGATAAGCTGTGAGAATGTTTAGTCGCTTTGAAATCATACCAGTCACATATTTAATAGCGTCTATATTAGTGTCTACAAATGCACATCTCATTAGAATTCAAAGTTGGTTTGCAATTTACATTAGCGATTGCTTTTTTAATTATGAATTTATTTATCTTTCTTCTGCTTCAATGCTTGTCATGTGTGCCACACAAAAGGTAGTCATCCTTGTGAGTAATATATATAAAAAATTGTCCTGTGCATGAATGTGGTTAATGCTTCCTGTCAGAGAAAAAAAGGTTTGATTGTAACACTACTTTAGAATTTAGATGTCTAATTTGTTCTCTAGATAATTCTGTGTTCGTTTTCCTATAACATAAGATTATGTCTGGTGGAAGTGAGGTAGCATTTGGCTTCGAATACCCTGTATAAAAGCAGTCAATACTTTAACTAGGCTTGTCGGAGCTAGCAAAAGTATCATTTCTTAGATCATCACTTGTGCACTCCAAACGGTACTTAAATTAAATATGGGCACTTCAAATCCTTTGTTGTATTTTTTTGGCTTCAACCTTATGTAGTTCTTGGGATGGATTTGTACATGATTGTTAGGTACGTGAAGACGTGTTCAATAAATATTTTCTTCAACTAACTCCGGTATGCTCTATTAACTTTGAATGAGACAAATTATATGTTTAGTTAATTCTTTTTATAATTATTATAAATTTTTTGTTTAAATTAATAACTGAAAGCATTTATCTTTTTTTTTATCTATGTTTTAGGTGTAAAAAGTACGAAGCAGTGCCAGTTGATTTTGTCGGGTGATAAGCTTGGAGAATGAAACTGATTTATAATCAGTTTTTTGTATAATCAAAAGAATGGAATATTGTAAACTTGATTTATATTTTATTGAAGTAATTTGTAATGTTACATTTATATTTATATTTTAAGTTTATCTAAATTGTGGATTGTATTTTGTTAAAGCTGATCAAATCCAAATTGACGTTGATTGATTTCTATTTTTCTATTTTACTTAAAGTTAATTAGTTTTTTAATCATTCGGGGATGGATGGATGTAGACCCAATTTTTTAAACGGGTTACACGGGTCGTGTCGTGTTACCTGTTATTTAAACAGGTCGTGTTAGTGTTTAATGATTTTGACACGATTATTAATCGTGTCGTGTTCGTGTCATTTCGGGTTCGACCCGAACACGACCCGTTGACACGAATTGCCACCCCTACTGTTCACGAAAACAAAAACCATCAAAGGCTCCCAAACGCGTTTTTGTTTCCATGAACAGTGAAAAAATCAAGAACAAAAACGAAAACACCCCTATCCAAACCCACCCTAAGGGTGCGTTTGGAAACTAGTGTTTTTGTTTTCGTTTTTTATCTCTTGAGAACAAAATTTTTCTTGTTCTTGTCCTAAGGGTAATCCGGAAACAAAAACATGTTTGGTTAGGAATTTTGTCTAAAAAATTTCGGGAACAAAAAACAAAAAAACACGTTTGGCAGACCTTAAAATCTGAGAACAGAAACAGAAAAACATGTTTGGCAGTGTTTGTGTTCCTTGGATTTCTAAGAACAGAAACAGAAAAACATGTTTGGCAGTTGAATTGTTTTTTTAAAGATTTTACTGAAATTTTTGCATATAAGTGTTCGAATTGAAAAAATTTATACAACACATTCCCCTAAAAATGATTAATAGTTTTTTTTATTAAAATTATAAGTAAATTTTTTTCTTTATAAAATAAGTAACAATAAATATATAAAAGAGAAAAAATAATGACCATTCAATACAACAGTTCATAATACGTGACCGAATACCCCATTTTTTCAATTTTTTTTAGTTGTTTAGTAATCTGCTTTCATTATTTTGATTTTCTACTAAAATCGATAATTGAACAAATACATAAAACAACAAACTGCATATATATATAGAGAGAAAACTTCAATGTCAGAAATTTTACAAGAACATTGCAAAATGTATCAAGCTTATCCATCAAACACCTGTAAACAAAAAACACCTACAAAATAAATAAAAATTGAAGCCTAGTAAAGCTGAAACCATGTCGGTGGTGGCGCGATGGTAATTGGTGCTGGCTAAGAATGCTAAAACCATGTTGGAGGCTGCTGGTACTGCTATCATGTTGACCGCGGCGGCTGAAAATGAGTCTCTATTGGTGGACATTTACCATACCCATCCCGGAAAGAGTCCATTCCTTCATTTAGAAATTGCTAGAACAACCCACCAGCAGTTGCACCTCATCCCCTATCAGAGGAATAGACTGCTACAATGTCAAAAACCAAGACCCTTTGGTTTGTATAGACATACTCACACGACGAGCTCTGACTCGGGCTTGAACTCGAACAAGGGCCTGCATGCACCTCAGTGTCACTGCAGTCTGCTTCCTCACCTGCCGACCTCGAACTAAAGCTTGAAGCCTCACCACTCCTTTCAAGGCCCTCAAAGCCCTTCTTGCCTACAATTATCCCATAACACCAACTAAATTATTAGAATATTCTCAAGACAACTCAAATTCACAAATAGCCATCTACATCCTCACTATAAGGCTTAATCCAAAATGTCAGTACATAGTTTCCCTTCTCTCTGCTCTAAGAAGACCCCCTCTCTTAGACGCAAGAACCATACTACAAAAAATACAATGATTTCAAAAGGTTAGACCACATACGAATCTGAACATTTACCTTATTATCAACCTTAAAGTACACATTTTACTTGCCTTATTATCAACCATAAAGTACACGTTTTACTTGCCTTATTATCAACCATAAAGTACACGTTTTAATTGTCAAGAGAGTTCGCAGATGTTTTCTCTGTCTTTACTGCTAAACAAAAAGTCAAAAGAAGATACATCATATACATGGAATGGTGTCTCTACTTTCAAAAGCACACCCAAAGAGTTGGAGTGTTTTTTTCCATAAAGGGAGAACATACAAAATCATAATTCAAATGAGATTTTTGAATTCTGCACACAACAACCAACACAGTTCTAAATCCATAAACAATATGAAATATAGATAGAAAGTCAAATTGTATATATAGCTAAATAATGGATATATAAAAACGATTCTATATTTGGTTAATCATGCTCCAGAATAAAATACTATAGAAGACAAATAAACTCGCAAACCTGCAACATCATTGGTTCCACTGAATGCAACCGTGCAGTCCCTTGTTCAGGGTTAGGCTGGGTAGCAGTACCCACCTCGGCACACGCCTCACAACAAGATTTTTATCACCTATTTTAAGGCTATTTAGAGCAACAATAACAATATATGTATTAGTGATATCCTGATAAGCACATAATGCAAAGCCATTGAAGTTCCTTGTTTCTGTATCGTTCACTACATGAAAGCCCTGGGGGCCAAAGGACTCCAGCAGATCCCCGATTGAACAATCAAACGTAAAACTAACCAAGAACACAGAGCTCTATAATTGTATTTCCCCTGTGCCTTTCCAGTCATGGAATCAACTGTAGTAACTGCAACATGCAAAAGTAAATTCCATCAGATATAATCCCACTGATAGTAGATCATAATGCTGAAAACATGTCTTCCCTTGTGTATATCATAATCATAAATAGATACATGTACAAGTTGTAATAAAAATCACAAAAATGTAGAAAAGAAATTTTTGAACGGAGAGTGACTTGAGTTGAGGTGTTTATCCACTCACTAAAGACAATTTTAAAAGGGCAAGATTATATGAAATTATAACAAAAATTAGATTCATAGAAGAACATTAAATGAAGCTATGAAAGTAATTCAAATTTGAAAACAGAACGCAGTTGAATTTAGTTATCATAATAACCAAAACCCATATTCAAAATGAACCACAAAGTAGCAGAATTTAATATAAAGTATATCAATTTATAACTTAGAAGCCCTATGACTTCACACATGAAACAGAAAGTGCACTGACCACTCTAGATGGACCTCATTTTACCAACCAACCATACAATACCCCAACTCTGTATGGTATCCCAACCAATCACGCAGTATACCACCTAGGGTTATATCTTGGAGTATTGCATATACTTGTCATCACCTTTCAAATTTGCGATAATTCGAATGGGTTTGCTAAGGTTTCAGGCAGTGAGAAATCTCATTAAATCATTTTCCTAACCCCAAAATGCACAAACTTAGAGTAGCTTAACAATCAACAACATTTAAAGGTGAAATTAATACCAAAATTAGAGAATTTTCTTCATGGAAGATGAGAAAACTCAACATACTCTTGTTGTCCATCATCTGTCTTGTGCAACTGCAACAACAAAGGCCACCTTGTGACAATTCCTGCACACACACCCCTAACAACTTAAATAAAAAAATCACCAAACTCCCCAAAATATAAAAATAAACAAAAGAAAGAAAAAAAACTAATCAAAACCACCCATATCGAAAAACCCTAACCTGATCCTCTAGGAAGAAAATCTCTCCCAACTATGCTCTCTAACACCGAAGATTTTCCAGAACTCTGATCACAACTCAAAACAAAACAATAATCAATCAACAGATCAATTTCTACTCAAAGCATTTAACAAACTTAAACAATACAAACTGTAGGAAACAACAAAACAAAAGGACTCAATCAGCTATTACAAATATATAAACATAATATATATATATATATATATATATATATATATATATATGTATGTGTAATCTTTCAATATTTAGTTGAATCGAACTCAAATTAATTCAGGAACCATAAAAATTAGCTTAATTTTGTTTTTGTCCCCTTCACAGAAGTCAATTTTCTACTTTTATTCTTTAACCTAACTTTCTCTCTCTAGAAAGAAGAGGATATGGTGGGAACGAACCTGTCCACCGACGACAGCGACGGAGGGAAAAGCGTCCCAGAGGCAGGAGAAGGCGTTGTCGCCGCCACCGTAGTCGCCGAGAGCAGTACACGCCTTCTGTATCTGATTGACCAGTCCTATCAGACTCTCCATAGTCGTCATCTTCACAGAATTTCTTGAGACTCCGACCTCGAAACCCTATAATTCGTGAGAGTAACAGAAGTTTAGAGAGAGTTGAGACTTGTTTCAGCAATACCAGCTAAAATCCACGACCTCCAATCGAAACCCTAGCTGTCGCTTCTCTTGATCGAAATCCTAGATCGGGTAAATTTGAGGATGAGGGTACCTAGATCACGATTTCATGGCCGAATCTTGGAGTGATGTGAAGAATTGCCCTCAAACCCTAGGATGGAAGTTGTCGGGCAGAGAGGAGTGTTCTCGAGTAGTTTTTGGGGAGATTTTTCTCCTTTTCAGAAATTGATCTAGGAACACGTCTTCAATTAGAGGATAGCTACAATGCAAAAATCAAGAGAACATCATTTTCATGTTCTCAAAATTGGGCAATTTTGAGCTGATGTTTTTTTACTGTATATGAAGAAAGTTTGGGCTCAAAAGTGTACTAAGCAGGTTTTTGTTCTCAGTTTAAGCCCAAAAAACAAAAATAAGAACAAAAAGTAGCTATCCAAACGGACCCTAAATATTTAGATAATGAATATAGTTGTAATTGTGTGAGCAAATAGACTAGCATGAGCTCATGATCAGGGACCTATCTGCATAGGGCCCAGTGGGATTGGGGGCAGTTGCCCTCATTGAAAAGTTTTTTATTTTTTATTTATATTATTTCTCCTTAAATATAGAATAAATAGGCTTATGTTCCTAGTGAAATTTTCTAAAAATTCCTTAAGGTCATGTTTGGTAGGCGGTCTGGTGTGGTGTGATCTGTTCTGGTCTTGTCTAAATCCTGAATTTAAGTCTATTTGGTAAACGATCTGGTCTCATGGTCGCGGTCTCACAAACATTGAACTGGACCATATTTGGTAAAACATTCTAGTATAATCTTTTCGCTTTAAAAAAATAAAATAATTTTATTCATTATTTATTCATTTATAAATATATTTTATTAATTTACTATTTACATTATTATTTATTCATTTATATATTAATTTATAAATATATTCTATTCATTTATTTATTATTTATTATTATTTAATTCATTTTATTTACTATTATTTCATTATTTCATTATTTAATTCATTTCATTTGTTATTAGTTCATTATTTATTTATATTATTATATTATTAATTTATTATTATTATTTATTCATTTTAAATTATTTATAAATATTTTTTATTAATTTATTAATTTAATTTTTATTATTATGTATTATTTAATTCATTTTTTTTATTATTCATTTTTTTAAAAATATATGTTTTATTTAATTTCTTATTTATATTATTATATTATTATTATTATTATTTCATTTTTAATTATTTATAAATATATTTTATTAATTTATTATTTATTCATTTATTTATTATTATATTTATTTTTATTATATTCAATTATTATTATTATTATGTATTATTTAATTCATTTTGTTTACTATTCATTATTTTTATTTTATTTTAAAATATGTTTTATTATTTTATCTTATTCATTTTTAATTATTTTGAAATATATTTTATTTATTCATTTATTTATTATTATATTCATTTATTATTATACTTATGTATTATTTATTATTTTTTAATTATTTATAAATATATTTTATTAATTTATTATTATATATATTTTAATTTATTTTGTATATTATTATTATTTTTATTCAATTTTGGTTTTTGGTGGTCTTAATCGTTGGTCTCAAAAATCTAATTTTGGTTACCAAGACCAGATCAGACCATGTGGAACCACCAAAAAAATTGGTTCCAAAAATACTACATTTGGTTCAATTTAGTATCATTTGATCTGATTCCAAATTTTAAAACCAGTCCAAATAAACATGGTCTAATCCCTGAAAACCAAGACTAGATCAGGTGGAATCATAACCACCTACCAAACAAGGCCTAAAGCGGTTAGTCATAATCAAGCTAGTTTAGTACTCAACGCTGTGGCACTTGTCATGGCTTATTGGATTTTGACTTTGATACTTTGATTCTAAAGTTGTCTATTTTTTTGAAGTTATAATTCAAATAATTATAGGTTAATTTCACAAAACCCCCATATACTATTCAATTTAATCAACTAATTTTTACTGTATTTATTTTGCCCCATATACTTTTCAATTTCATCACTACGCCCCATCCACTCATATTTTGAGTCAAAATACCTAAACTACCCTCAATAGTATAGGGGGTTTAGTGAAATCAATCCTTCAAAAAAATTATTTTTTAAAAATTAATTATATTTTTTGTAAAAATTATCTATTATAAATATATATATATATATATATATATATATATATATATATATATATATATATATATTTCGAAAAAAAATAACATAACCTTTCGTGTCAAAAGTTGTTTTGTAAACACTAGTATGCATTTTGCTTATGTCGGCAAAATGACCATTCATACTATTAAATTGACCATTGGATAGAATCAACTATCTTAGTATCTAGCAATTGATTAGATGAGACTTGGGAGAGGCTGAGACTGAGGCTGTGTATAAGCATCTTGCAGAGAAGGGATTATATATCTTTCCTATAATATATATATATATATATATATATATCTTACCTCTTTTTTTAACTTATGTGACACTGTTGTGGAATACTCAACAACAACTAACACAATGTGTGTGAGACTTACGTATGGTTCAGACTCACAATTTGGTTATGATAACGATATAATGAATTTAGATAATATTAATTTTAAAATATAAATATCGAAAGAATAATAAATCTTACATAATTATATGTTCGTGATATGGAAGGCATATTTTATGACAAACGTACAGTAATGGATGCTAGCTAGGTGTTTGGTGGAGGCCGCGTTTGGTAGAACACTCACAAACGGTGTTTGACTCAAACAAAGCTCCTCTCAATGCATGCAAAAGAGAGGAAAATTTAAAAAGGACAACTCAAATTTTGAAATAAATTTCATTCATTCAAACTTAAAACATTGACTTTAGTCAGCCTTCACATATAACATTGTACAAGAGTGTTGCTCTTGCTCAAGCTAATTATAAACTCAAAACAAAATAATTTTCTTTCATGATTTAGATAATGACTGAGTCAAAGGCATCGTTAAAATACTTAGTTAATCCAAAACATAACTTGTACAAATTGTTTTCTGATTATAAAACTAATATAATTAACTAAGAAGGGCTTAAACTAATGTGTCATTATTTTCGGGTAAAAATGCACTTAGATGACTTGTGAAGATCAAACTACAAAAACTTTAGACATAAAAAAACCAATTTATTTTGAGTCAAAACATGTGGCAATGGGCATGAAGACAATTACAGACACAAAAATTATTTGAACTCTGAAATCAACGGTAATATTTTTTTGTAATTGCTTTGAAAAAGTTCCATTTAATTTCAAAAAAAATTTGGGAAAATTACACAAACTATCCCTGAATTATAACATAATTTCACGCGGTACCCCTTATGTTTCAATAATATCATAAACTACCCTTAAAACCACCTCCGTTGTAACACTTAGCCCCTTCCGTTAAAAGTCAACCCCTTCCGTTAAAAGTCAACGACGGAAAATATGAATTTTGGTCAATAAAACCTATTTTTGGAGTGAACTTCCAATTTTGCCCTTATATATGCATGTTCCAATTTAACCCTAACTTTTTTTTACCAAATTGCCCTCATAATTTCATTTAAAAAAATATAAAAATATTTTTTTTTGTGAAAAAATACATATTATGTTCCAAAATATGAAATTTTTTTGCGAAAAAGTATATATTATGTTCCAAAATATGAATTCGGAAAAAAAAATTTATATTTTGGAACATAATAAATATTTTTTTGCAAAAAACTATTTTTCAGAAAAAAAAAATCATATTTTGGAACATAATATATATTTTTCGCAAAAAATTATTTTTTGAAAAAAAAATTCATATTTTGGAACATAATATATAATTTTTGCAAAAAAAATATTTTTCGGAAAAAGTTCATATTTTGGAACATAATATATGCTTTTTTGCAAAAAAAATTTATATTTTGGAACATAATATATATTTTTCACAAAAAAAATCATATTTTCGAACATAATATATATTTTTCACAAAAAAAATATTTTTCGGAAAAAATCGTATTTTCCGAAATATATATATATTTTGACCTTTATATTTTTTTTTGCGAAAAATATATATTATGTTCCAAAATATGATTTTTTTACGAAAAATATTTTTTTTGTGAAAAATGTATATTATGTTGCAAAAATATGAATTTTTTTTGCAAAAAAGTATATATTATGTTTCAAAATATGATCTTTTTTGCAAAAATTATATATTATATTCCAAAATATGATTTTTTTTTGAGAAAAATATATATTATGTTCCAAAATATGATTTTTTTTTTCCTGAAAAATAGTTTTTTGCAAAACAATATTTATTATGTTCCAAAATATAAATTTATTTCCGAAAAATTCATATTTTGGAACATAATATATACTTTTTCACAAAAAACATTATTATTTTGGAACATAAGATGTATTTTTCACAAAAACATTTTTTTATATTTTTTTAAATGAAATTGTGAGGGCAATTTGGTAAAAACATTTAGGGTTAAATTGGAACATGCATATATAAGGGCAAAATTGGAAGTTCACTCCAAAAATAGGCTTTATTGACCAAAATTCATATTTTCCGTTGTTGACTTTTAACGAAAGGGGCTAAGTGTTACAACGGAGGTGGTTTTAAGAGTAGTTTATGATATTATTGAAACGTAAGGAGTAACGCGTACAATTATGTTATAGTTCAGGGGTAGTTTGTGTAATTTTGCCAATATTTTTTTATTACTTGCTCCGCAGGTGTATGATGTGGCACAGACATCCACAAAAGTCCACTATTATTATTTGCCTTCATATTCAAACCAAATGACACAGAAAACTAATTTCTAGGCCAAAAAAATTAAATAATAGAACAAAATTATATTTCAATTCTCAATTTATTTACAGTGTTTTCAGACAAACCCAATTCTTGTAAAGGGTTTCATCATCTAAAGAATCAATATATGTAGGAACAAAACTTATATATATATATATATATATATATATTTCAATTCCTTCTTCTTTGTTCCATGAAATCATGTATTCTCCCGAGTGCAACTTCTAGTGTCTGCTCACTCATGTTAGCAAAGCACACCCTGAACCAACCTGGCTCAGAACAATGACAAGAAGAGCCCGGTGATATATTTAGTTTCACTTCATGCACAATTGAATCCCAAAGAGCCAATTCACACTCTCTTGTTGGTTCCTCCAACAATGGACTCAAATTCATCCAACAAAACAACCCTGCATTGCCTTCCAAACACTCAATCCCAGCATTCCTCAGCCCATCAATGATCATTTGGTACCTCTTCCTTAGCCTCTCGCGATTCGTCCTGATATAATTCTCCGTAAATATTTTATCAGACAACATCGAAGCTAACAATTGTTGCGTTTGTGATGAAATTAATGTGAAGCTAGACATTCTTCTAGCGGTTGTCACGACCTTGTCATTGTACGAGTATATCGTGCCAACCCTAAATCCCGGTAAGCCCAAGTCTTTCGAAAGACTATACACAATGTGGACTCGCTCCGCTTCTCTGTAATTCCTCTCCTCGAGAATTTCAGCAATGCTGACAAATTCCGAGGAGGGGAACACGGATCCCGAGTAGATTTCATCAGACACGAGGTGAATTTTTTTCCGTGTCACAAAATCGAGAATTTGTCCTAGGACTGCGCGTTGAATCGTCGCGCCTAGAGGGTTTGATGGGTTGGTTATAAGTACTCCTCGCACTTTTATGTTCATGGATTGTGCATTGTTATATGCAGCCTCTAATGCTTGAGGTGTGATCTGAAAATTGTTTGAACTGTCACAATGGACCGGGACGATTTTCGCGCCTGTCCTCCACCTTAAATCCCTGTCAAATCTGAAAAATTAAAAATTACCCATAAACATTAGTACTCTAAATTATATGAACAATTAATATATATATATAAATGAAATTTAATAATCTTAAATTAAATGAAACTAGTTCTTACCCTGGATAGTAAGGAGTTGGAACTAGCAAAGCATCACCAGGATCTGCTAAGATGAAGGTTAAGAGCTCATTGGCAGCAGTAGCACCTGCTGTTATAACTACTCTGTCAGGGTTGAATTTTGCTCTTCCCCCTCTTATTTGTTCCATGAAACTTGCCATTGCCTGTATATATATATATATATATATATTAGAAAAATTTTATGCAATATTATGTAATTAATTTATATACATGTCATATGTAACCAAAATGATATATGCACCTTTCTAAAAGATAGTAGTCCATGATAATCTTGAAACAAAGCATTCTCTCTGAAGTTGGAAATTTTAGTGCCCAAGTTAGCTGATTCTGAATGCTTTTCCAAGTACTCTTCTAGCAAATCAAATGAAACCTGTCCAAGAAATTAATGGCATATTAGTACGGTAACATAACTGTCTCAAAAGTTGCAAGTACTTCAAATATGTATATACATACATACATATATATATATTGTGTGAAATGAAATTAAAGGATACTCACTTGATTTTCTGCCAAGCCCATCTGTATGACTCCTGAGGGGTTGTTGATCTCATGGTAAGGGTCTTCGTCATAAGCTTTCCATCCTGCAAAATATGGAGAATCTTCTCCATGAGTTTCAGACACTGCAACTTTTGATAGCCCAACTGAAGATGGTTGTTCAATCTCTATAGCCATCACTAGCTCTAGCCTTAATTTCCTATTTCAAGAAACTAAGATTTTATATATATGTATATATATATATAGAGAGAGAGAGAGAGAGAGAGAGAGAGAGAGCTAGCTAGAGAGAGATAGAGAGAGAGCTAGCTAGAGAGAGAAGATAGCTGAAAGGAACTGTTGAGTGAAACCTTTGTCAAAGTGACCTTTATATATAGGAAGGGTAGCCTAGGGAGAAATGGAGTTAGGGTAGGGGCCCCCTCAAGATGAGCTTATATATATATATATATGTTTGTATATGTATATATGGACTATAGAGAGGAAATGATACGGAGTTGGGGTAGGGGCCCCCTCAAGATGAGCTTTTATATATATATATATATATATATGTATATGTATATATGGAGAGGAAATGATATGTAAAGTCCTCTACATCTTCAAAGAAAGAAAAAGGATCTAATAATGATTGATTGTGTAGCGTAAGCAAGATCAAACCTCACCTTTTCCAAATATAGTTTTTATAACTGTTGACAACTGTTGGCTTCTGTGTTTTTTTTTTCTAGTACCTCAATCTCCATAAGATCCCCATCAAATATGGTGGTTGATGGGGTTGGTGTTTTTTCCTCAGGTCTAGCTACATTTCCTATTTCCAATCGTAGCTACAACATGTATATTTATGTTCGTCCATTTTTTCTCTTTTTCTTCCCAAAACAAGTGTTTATTGGAAGACTTTTTCAAGGTTACTCTCTTTCGATTAATGCAGTTCTCAATCTTGCCATTTCCTCTGTCCGAGAGAGACTTTCATGTTGCTCTGTCAAGGACACTTTGGAAGCTAAGCGCATTGTTGTTGAATGTATATTTATGAACTTTCTTTTTGCCAGTGATCGATTACATTTAGTCATTACCGGATCACGCGCTCCATCAGATTAGGTTGTAACTATTAATAGTTACTTGTATTGGCAATTGTCTCTCATTGTCCTTGGACTTGTTTTCTTGTATTGGGCTTGAACCCATTTTCCATTTCGGGCTTGTACATTATTTTTCATCTATAATACTTACTTTTAACTTTTAAAAAAATAAAAATAATTAAGTGTTCATTTTTGAAATGTCAAAATATTTTATTGGGTCAATTTACTAATTTAACATTTAACCATTAAAGTTATAAAATATATACACTATAAACTATCACATCACTATGGTGGAACTATGTGTAAAATTAGTATTTTATTCACTAACACTACAACAAAAGTCGGAGGGAGTATTAAAGATATTGGTCTCCAATAAGCAAGTTATTTTTCATTTTTCGCATTAAACATGATGACCATTGAATATAATTATTAAAATTTTCATAATCATATGTTTTATTTGACTATTAATTATCAAATATCGTTCTATCACCCTTTTAAAAAAATATCATTCTATAATTTGGTTTGATCTTGTAATTCCGCGTACCATGCCATATGTAGAACAATACTAATTAGAGAAACAAAGTTATTGGTACAAATCATCATGATAACTGCATTCTCAACTATCTAAATATGAAAATCTTTGTAATATTTTGAACTATTCATAAACATCACAACAAAATTGATGTATTTAAATATTTATAGAAGCTTTCAGCCGTTACAAAATAGGAATATATATAATATGTATTTATTTAGTTATTTTAAAATGCATATCATAAATATGTGTGTATATATATGTTTAAAATAGTTAATTGTGTGGAGGTAGAGTCCTTATTAGTTACATGTCACCATACACATATATCATAAATATGTGTGTAATGTGTATATATATGTTTAAAATAGTTAATTGTGTGGAGGTAGAGAGTCCTTATTATATGTTTAAAATTTAATTGTGTGGAGGTAGAGAGTCCTTATTAGTTAGATGTCACCACGTCCCCAACCTATGACGAATCAAATCCATATGTGATGATCAAACCTCTAAACCAAATTCAACCAAATCACTATTGGAGAGAATATACATGTTACATGCAAATATTTGGGGAGATTTAGGAGTGGTTAATTAAATCTCTGATGATCTGACAAAGATACCAATTTGAGCAAGATTAAGATTCTGATTTGCAAACAAAGTTAAGACAAAATAGAAGCTCCAATAAGATTTGATGGACCCACACCGGCTTTCACTAATTTCAAGCAACAGAATTTATAACTTAATTATAATTTTTCTTAATGATTCTAATCATAGGCACTTCATGATTTAATCACAATTGGTCATTTTTTTAGTGTACTTTTGCAATCATATGGATAGGGCTGCAAATGAACTAGTCGTTCGTGAGTAAGTTTGGGCTCAGCTCGTTAAGTGTTCGGTTCGTGTTCGTTCGTTTAATAAACAAACCAAGCATGTGCACAATTTTTAGGCCCGTTTAGTAAACGAGCCGAACTTGAACATTACTAAGCTCGGCTCACCAAGCTCGTGAACAGGTTCGTCTAAATTAAATAGTAAAATTATTTCATATTTGACAAAATAAAGTGTTCAAATTGAACAAATTATGAAGATTGTTGTGAAAAGATTATAGGAATTATGCGACCATAATATAAAAAACATTCATAAAAAATTATACTAGTGAAAATATGTTAAAAACATACATGTAACAACTCAATCCAAACAGTTATTGGCAAGAGTAATATACATTGTAACTTAAACGAGTCGTTCGTAAGCAAGTTTTGGTTCGACCGTTAAATATGACGTTCGGCTCGGGCTCGGGCTCGTTCGTTAAGCAAATGAGACGACCTTGAACACATTTAATTTTTAGGCTCATTTAGTAAATGAACCGAGCTTGAACATTCCAAAGCTCGGTTCGGCTCGACTCATTTACAGCCTTATATATGGATCAGTTGCAATAGCTAGCTTGCTGAATGTACCATCATGATGCATGTGCAATGAATTGCAGGTCTATTTTATTATTTGTATGTGTATATATAAAATTATTATTCTCTTGCTCACCGATGAACAGGGACGGAGCCATAAAATATTCCCAAGGGGGCAATAAATAAAAGTTCGGTAATTTTATAGGGGCAGTTTTAATATTTTTCTTATATATTAGTATTTTTTTCAAAAAAGTTAATAGAATTTAATATAAAAATAAAATCTTATGGGAAAAGTGCCCCCATTGGTTGTATGTGGCTCCGTCTGCCCCGTGAATAAGAAATTCATACATATCTATCACAATGATTGATCATCAAATCTAATTGAAGTAAATGAAAAACTTACCAGTAGTAGAGATCACCTATACGAAAATGTTGAGGATTATTATTATTTTTAATTTCAGCTTCTATTTTACATGTTAATAACTTAAGTTACTATTGTACCACTAGCAGAGGACTCCAGCTATAATGGTAGAGACCACCTACATACTAGTAGTAGAGGTTATTTTCAAGTGTGGTCCAATTAATCTAAAAGGTTAAAAAAGGGTAGTAGATTTAATGCAAACTTGAAAAAATGATATATACACCGCTGAATTAATCACACCACATATTTTATGTAATGAAAGTTGACATTTAATTAATCCAACTAGCGGAATTACTCCTCACACAAATAAAAGTAGTCTCTTGGTTTGTGATGATTGTGTATCAAGATTCTACACTTTCTGTTCAACAATTATTTTGCATTATTGCATGTGACTGTATATATAAATACACATAGGGGGTATATAATGTGGAAATTAACACTACTATAAATATATACACTTACACGTAGGAGACAGAAAATATCTATATATAATATGTTGAGATTGTGTTCTTTTTGTGGATTTTCAAAGAATGAACAATAGAGGGACATATATGGTGAGGAAACAAAAATATGATGTGTTTCATCGACGTGTGTGGTTGACGATCAAGATCATCGAAATCCATGTGCAGTGGACTCAAAAGCATGAGATTTGCAGTTTATCAACTTATATATATATATATATAGTTTGCATCATAAAGTGAAGAAGAAAACTTGACAGTAGATCATGATGGTTCGCAAGTCGCAACTTCAACTTCTAAGGGACAGACAAGTATAAGCCAGTGCTCTATGCCAGATATGGGGATCAAATATATTATCTTTGTTTTGCACTTTTTTATTTTTTTTATGAAGAATTGCGGGGGTTAGTGGTTAGAGTCAAATTTATGTGAAGTTTTCTAGTTGAAGCCCTCTTTAAAT
Source organism: Cornus suecica (assembly GCA_963922005.1). Taxonomy (NCBI): domain Eukaryota; kingdom Viridiplantae; phylum Streptophyta; class Magnoliopsida; order Cornales; family Cornaceae; genus Cornus; species Cornus suecica. The sequence continues at coordinate 5,146,029 of OY998240.1, forward strand.
AGAAAATAACCTCAAATCATTGGTTGAAAACGTAGAATTAATTAGTTCAATGACAACCAAGTGTTTTGACCATATGATCGATAAAATGTATTGTTCGAATGTGTGGGTTTTGATCCTATGCAGTATGGTGTCATGTGAGGTCCAATCCTCTACAATATGAAGTTGTATTATTGTGTGAAGTCTGATCTCTCTAATGATGGGTTAAGGGTGAGTTTGGAAAATCTGTTTTTTGTATTTGTTTTCTGTTTTCAAATATAAAATCTGTTTTTGTATTTGTCTTTGTTTTTTCAGGAAAAAACTAAAAACAAAAAAGCGTTTGGATGAAGGTGTTTTCACCACTTTTATTTGGTGAAAATTGTATTTTATGAATTTGGTGTTTTCATTGTTTTTACCACCTAAACAGTGAAAAAACTCAAAAAACAACTAAAAATTGTATTTGGTGTTTTTATCACTTTTACACACTATTCACAGAAAACAGTTTTCTTGGGGAAAAAACAGTGAACAGTAAACGCGTTTGCCAAACGTGTTTTTTTTTTTAGTCTTGTGAACAGTAAAAAAACAAAAACAAAAAACAGGGTATCCAAACGGACCCTAAGTATTTAGAACACCCGTATAATATACATAGCGTGCGTATAATATTCATTAATTTTAAAATGTGTGTATTGGTACCTAATTTTTTTGTGATAAGTGCTTAAAACATTTCTATAATATAGATATGATGCGTATAACATCCTTTAGTTTTAAAATATGTGTTTTGACACCTATTTTTTCTGAACAAGTGCTTAAAACACTTATGTAATATATATATTGTGTTTATAACGTCCATTAATTTAAAAATATGTATGTATATATATATATATATATATATATATTTAAGAATTAAGCTTTATATATAATATCAAAGAAAAGGCCTAAGCCATATAAATAAAAATGTGTGTATTGACACCTAATTTATTATGAATCACTCCAATTGTATATATATATTTTTTCGTTTCATGAGTTTTTAAATTAAAATTAATTATCTATTTTTTGTATTCATATGTTTTTATAAGGGGCAATTCTTGATTTTTCACATTAAAAATTCAAAAATATGATGTCAACGATTATTTTAGTATTAATTAAACAAACCTATTTTTGTTTTTTATTTTTGGTAAATAAATCCACTTAGTTTCTCAAATAAGTTATTTTTTTTTCTAAAATGAAAAAAAAATGTGTGAATTGCCCCCAGATTGGTTCAAGTTTTTAATCCCCTATAATATGTATATAGTGTGTTTAACCCCCTTATGGTTCTACTTTCCCCCAAACTTTTTAATATAGTGTGAATGGGATCATTCGCATTATATTAAAAAATTTAGGGTGAAGTAGAATCATATTTGGTTATACACATTATATTTATATTATAAGGGTTAAAAGGTTAAAAACTAGCGACCCCTATAATCATAGTTTATAGTGATCGTATTGATTGTGGTCAGAGTTGTAGTTGCAACAATAGTGCAAAATGTCGGTCTTAAAAGAGAGTGTTGGTGCACTATAACAGTATCGACATTTAATGCTTGACGATTGAATCGACTCACACATAATGCTAAATTTAGTACAATTAAATCCAAATCATAATACGTACTAACCGTTCACACCATTCACACACATAATTCTGAATTCAAGATAATTAAGTCCGCGACCATTCATGAATGTTTTCGTGCATAACCTACTTAATTTCATGTTCTAACTAACTCGTTTGAATTATTTAGTGGTACTTTTGAGACAACATAGGCTTCATGTAATAATTGCAAACTAGTAACTCCTTTGAGTGTAAAAAGTGATCATTGAATGACTTGCATGTATTCTTTACTACATCATAATGGTACGTGAAGCAAACACCAAAACCAATTAATCACATTAATAGTGTTGAAGTGCATGTGTTAGGTTGGGTATTCCTAGTGTCACCAGGTGCCCATTTATGTCTTATATCGGATAAAAATCGGAAATGAAAGTGGTTTAAATGGGTGGATATTAATCTAATCCATCAGTTTCAATTTTTAGGTCGGATCGCGAAACATTCACCTGTTACAACCAGTATCAGAATCAAACTGAAATTACGTAGAAGACGATAACTAAGCCTAGAGGGGGTGAATAGACTTTTTATAAATTTAATGATCAATTAAAATTATTTACGAAATATTTAAATTTAATCAGAATAAATAGGTCATTAAAAAAAACTTTTTCTAAAATAATAATATTTATCAGAGATAAAATAAATTCTTATTGAAAAATATATTTTAATAAAAATAATGAATTTTTAATTAAAATAATTTTTGTCTTAATAAAAATATTAAATTATTATTATTATATATATATATATATATTTAATGAAGATAATAAAGTTTTATCAAAATTAATTTTCTTTTAATAAAAATAATAATATGGTGGATAACCACTTGGTGATGTCCTAAAATCACTGTTGTGATATGTATAATATGATTAATGTGTAATCAAATTATTATAGCAAGTTGAAACAAATGCACTGATAACCTAAAAATTGATCGATCGCGTATCCCACTGATCGATCACTTAGTGTGACACTTAGGGTTCGTTCAAATTTGTTTTTATCAATTACTCCACTGATCGATCACTTGTGCCACCGATCGATCGTGTATTGTTCCGATTGATCACTAGTGGTTCAAACGATTGCTACCTGGTTGTTTGCAATTGCCACCGATCGATCGCGAAACCCTGAAACGCGAATTATGGGAATAGTAATACGTCTGCAGATTAGTGATTGGATTATTATTGTTTATTTCTTCATACAAATTAATCATCTTCACAATTAATATTAATCAACCAATAATAATATAATAACAGAATTTAAAGCAGTAAATAACACACATATTTTTTACGTGAAAAGCCTTGGAAAACGTTCTAAGTAAAAACCACAGATACCCTCTGGTACCGATGCACTATGAATAAAGAGTTATACATAATCTATGAAGACGAAACTTACAATAGCTCTGGATTTGCAGTTCTACACTCAATGTCTGAAACTTGTTGATTCACTCGCGCTATCACGAAGCCTCCTGCTCCGATCTCCTTACTCCTACGGCTCATTTTCTCACGGATCAAAACACACACAGTGCAACATATGGTGTGTAAATTTTTCAATATCTAGGTCATCCAATTGTATATAAAAATCACAACTATTGTAGTACAATTGGATAACCTAAAAAACTAGAGAGAACTAGAAGATGATCAATCAATATTTTTCTCTATCTCTCCCTCTGTTTGCAGAAGGATATTTTATATGGAAGATTTGCGGAGGTTTCAAAACACACACTTCTCTTCTCAATCTTTACCCATATTTATAGAGAAATAAGTCTTCAATTATGGAATAATATTTCTTTGTTTGCACTCCAAAAAGACTTTATGTGAGGACTAAGTAATAGCTGTGAATGAACTAGTCTATCCCTCAATATGCTTGTACAATGAGCCAAAATTCTGTTAGTATAGTTTCGCACGAATTCCAATGTTAGCGCTGTCGAACGATCGAGAATTCTATCGATTGATCGGTGGTTCCTGAATTTTGATAATTAATTATTCTGCTTTTATATGTTCCAAAATATCTAAATTATCCAATATAATTATTGATTAAACATGTTAATATAAAAATTATTTTTACACAAATTTAATATTTTATTCATATCACGTGTCAAACGTTCGCTTGGGTCCTCGCACCAGGCACCCATGCTAGAAAGGAATATTATCATCTAAAGGACACAAAAATGGTCACACATGTTTAGCAAAGTGGACAACTGAGATGCAATAAGTCACTGAAGATGCCCAGAGATTGAGTAGGACTTTTACTTCCATAGGAAAGAGACAGGACAAATTGGCTATATGAAAGGAGACAACGGAGTACTTGAAGAGGCTTTTCAAGAACATGACACCTATATATATATATATAAATATATATGTATAAATTATAAGGGTAAATAGCTTAAGACCCCCCTCAATTTTACTCTCTTTCTCTACTATACTCCCTCAATTAATTATACCCCCCTCAACTTTCATTTTCTTGCACCATGGGCTTGCCCTCAAATTTTTTTACCCTTTTACCCTCCAAACTTTTTGTATTTCCACCTTACCTTTAATCATATCCTTACTATTATATTTTTTAATTCTTTAAATTACAAAAATATTATTTCTTTTAGTTAGAATATTAATTATGCCATTTACCTTTAATGTATTAGACTAAATATACTCTCAAATGTTAATTTTTTTTTATAAGTTCTAATTATTTTATTTGTAAATCAATTAACTTGGTATTAAATTTTAGTTTGATTTAAATCATAAAACTCAATACTAATTAATATATTCATAAATAAATCACAATTTATGAAAACAAGAATATATATATATATATATATATATATATATTGGAAAATGATATATATTTTGGAATATATATATAATTCGTTAAAAATATATATATTCCGAATTCTTTTAAAAAGTATGAATTTTTTCAGAAAAATATTTTTTTTGGGAAAAATATATATTATGTTCCAAAATATGATTTTTCCCGAAAATTATATATTTTTTTCAAAAATATGAATTTTTTCCGAAAAATAATTTTTTTGAGAAAAATATATATTATGTTCCAAAATATGATTTTGAGTCATAATACCTAAACTACCATCAATAGTATAAGAGGGTTTAGTGAAATCAAACCTTCAAAAAAATTATTTTTCGAAAAAATATGTATATTTTAGAATATATATATATTGGAAAATGATATATATTTCGGAATATATATATATATATATATGATTCGTCAAAAGTATATATATTTTTTGAATTGTTTTAAAAAATATGAATTTTTTATGAAAAATATACATTATTTTCTAAAATATAAAAAATATATATTTCGGAAAAAAATTATATTATTTTCGGAAAAAAAAAATCATATTTTGGAAAATAATATATATTTTTCCCAAAAAAATAATTTTTCGGAAAAAATCATATTTTGGAACATAATATATATATTTCCCAAAAATTTTATTTTTTGGAAAAAATTCATATTTTTTTAAAACAATTCGAAAAATATATATTTTTGACGAATTATATATATATTCCAAAATATATATCATTTTCCAATAAAACTTAATTTAATTTAAATCATAAAACTCATTATCCTAATTAATTTTTTTTTTTTTGCCAAATGAAACTTTCTTTTCATAAAAATATATTCATAAATTGTGATTTATTTATGAATATATTAATTAGGATTGATTTTTATGATTTAAATCAAACTAAAATTTAATAACAAGTTAATTGATTTACAAATAAAATAATTAAAACTTACAAAAAAAAAAATTAACATTTGAGAGTATATTTAGTCTAATACATTAAAGGTAAATGGTTTAATTAATATTCTAACTAAAGGAAATAATATTTTTGTAATTTAAAGAATTAATAAATATAATAGTAAGGATAGAATTATAGGTAAGGTGGAAATACAAAAAGTTTGGAGGGTAAAAGGGTAAAAAAAATTGAGGGCAAACCCATGATGCAACATTTTATAAAACTTTAGGGGGTTCTAAGCTCATTTCATAGTTGAGGGGGTATAGTAGGGAAAGAGAGTAAAATTGAGGGGGGGTTTAAGCTATTTACCCAAATTATAATAGGGTTGAACATAAGACACTGTTAATTGTTAACAGCTCACTGTGTCTACGTCTTCTAAGTAAAGGACAATGTGTATCACTTTCTACTGTTAATATGGACTACAAGTGAAAGAGCTGTTTATGTTCATATTGTATCCTAAAGGGTAGCTAGGGTTTGTTGTCATACATTTGTTGTTTTCATATATTATGCTGTGGAATCACAGCTTTAGGTGATTTAATTAACATTTAAGATTTGTCATACATAATTAATTTGTTATTTCCATGTACTATGCTGTGGAAACATAGTCTTTTTTTTGTGAGATAATTAATATTTAGGAAGAAAAAAATAGGATATGGACAACATATTTAATACTATTTTTTTTGGACAATACTTGCTCTGTTTTTTTCCCTGTCAGTCTATGGGTTTTTATGGTGCTTTTCTCTTTTGTAGAACAAAAACATGCATACATAAGCAATATATATATATATATATATATAAATATCATGATTTGTTATTACGGTATTGATTTTGATCACGGTCGCGGTATGAGTATGAGTATCGATGCTAATAACAATATCTGACTCTTTTCAAAAATATTACTAATCGATTAATACGCAATATAACGGACCGATACGACGAACATGATATATATATATATATATATATATATAGAGAGAGAGAGAGAGAGATTAATTAAAGCAAGGGGAGGATTAAAGAGTACTTAAGATAGAATTAATTAATAAATTACTAGATCATATATATGATGAGGTAAGAGAAGCGGTGTTTAGAGAGAGAGAGAGGAATTAACCTGTCTTCTGTACCCTTATCCAAGAGCACGAATTTTCTCAGAAGATACAACACCAATAACAACATGCCACATAGGAAAATTTTGTTCTAGTCATGCAAAGATATCGTTCACATTAATTATACAAATATTAACTTGTAGAATATTGGGTAGTTCAGATATTAATACTAACTCTTTCAACTATATATATTACAATAAAATTCATAATGAGATTCATGTTTCAACAACTTCGTGCTCCCTTCTTACTTTCTCAATTTCCTCTTCTTTTCCTTTGTTCATATAGGGTGCGTTTGGAAAGCCTGTTTTTTGTATTTGTTTTCTGTCTTCAAATATAAAAACTGTTTTTGTATTTGTCTTTATTTTTTTCAACAAAAAACTAAAAATAAAAAAATGTTTGGATGAAAGCGTTTTCACCACTTTTATTTGGTGAAAGTTGTATTTTATGGATTTGGTGTTTTTACTATTTTTATCACCTAAACAGTGAAAAAACTCAAAAAATAACTAAAAGTTGTATTTGGTGTTTTCACCACTTTTACACACTATTCACAGAAAACAGTTTTCTTGGGGAAAAAAAAGTAAACAGTAAACGCGTTTGCCAAACGTGTTTTTTTTTTTATCTGATGAACAGTAAAAAAACAAAAACAGAAAATAGGGTATCCAAACGGACTCATAGTATTATTATTGTACCCACAAAGTTTGGCTAATTCTAGATACGTACATACTGGACGGATTCAGTTCATGACCACGGGCCAACTCCACATTGAAAAATAAAATCTTTGCAAATTTTCTTTATAAAATTCTATTTTTATGAAAACTATCCACTAAAATTGCATTAAGCCCTCACTGATATTACAAAAAAATATTATTATGCCCCACTCACGCTAATTGTTGAATCCGTCACTGCATACATATATATATATATATATGTATATATATACATTTATTTAGTACATAATTATTCAAAGCATGGTTGTACATACAAACACGTTTTTGTGAACCCCGTTGGGATTAATGAACTCTAAGATAGTCACAATAGGGCTTGTCGGTGACTAATAATAATGGCTATTTGCAAATATTCTCCTAAAATTGTTCTCTTTTTGAAAATTTTGTGTGGCATAATCAAGTAGTGATCATATATATATATATATATATATATATTCTTGCCCTTGGTCTTGCATGTATTACACAGTTATATATTATATAGGATTAATTTCATTTATACCCCCCTTAGATATGTTCTAATTTTAATCACACTCCTTATATTTGAGTATCTTCAATAACATCCCTTGTGGTTTGAGATTCTCATCATTTAAACCCCTGACCACTTTTCGGACTAAAATATCCTTATCCAAACACCCACTATCCATATTCCTAAAAATATATATAAAATTTGAAAAATATATACAACTCGATTTTTTTTTATAAAATTCAAAAATATATATATAAAATTCGAAAATAATATATAAAATTCTAAATATATATATATATATATATATATATATATATATATAAAATTCAAAAATAATATATAAAATTTGAAATATATATATATAAAATTTCAAAAATAATATATAAATAAAATTCAAAAATAATATATAAAATTGTTTTCAAAAAAATAAATGGTGAGGGTAAACAAGACGCAATAGAGAAAGGAAGTGTGAGTCTACAACACTTAAATTCCAATCAATGGTGTCAGATGCACATATAAATCATAGAGACTTTGATTCTTTAAAGGCAAATAATATATATAAAATTGTTCGAATTTTATAAATGTATTTTTGAATTTTATATATATTTCAAATTTTATATATTGTTTTCGAATTATATATATTTCAAATTTTATATATTATTTTTGAATTTTATATATTTAAACAATTATATATATATATTTCGAATTTTATATATATTTCAAATTTTATATATTATTTTCAAATTTTATATATATTTTGAATTTTATATATTATTTTCAAATTTTATATATATATTTTGAATTTTATTTATATTTTTAGGAATAAGGATAGTGGGTGTTTGAGAATAGAAATAGTGAGTGTTTGGGTAAGGGCATTTTAGCCCCAAAAGTGGTTAAGAGCGTAAATGATAAGAATCTCAAATTATAACGGGTATTATTGAAAATACTTAAATATAAAGAGGTGTGATTGAAGTTAGAACATACTTGAAGGGGTGTATTATATACTAGTATTGTTTTGTTCTTATATTGAGAGCATAAAATGTGATGTTCTTGTGTACTAATTATGACCTTTATTCAACTAAAATAAAATATTTTTGCCACTTGCATTTGTTTTAGTTTCTCCAACATATTTATATTTCTATATGGCAGTGTATTTCCAAGAACATGCTCGTTTGTCAAGTCTCAATATATTAAAGTATTTTCTAATTTTTTTCTCTTAAATGAAAATTTTTCTATAAATTTTCGTTCCTAATTAGGGCACTGCTCTATATATAGATTCTTGTACTCCCTAAATTGTGATCCAAGAGCATCCACACACACACACTTGGAGATAAGATTGCTTGATTAAGGCCATTAAAAAAACACAAATTGACCATAATGTCTTTCTTATTCTCGACTTTTAAATTTACTTCCAACTTGAATTGGTTTTTATTTTTCTTTTAATTTAATTTTTAGGCATGCTTGGATAATATTCCAGCTCATAGACAACCATGCAAACACAGGTTAAGATTATATACCATAGTTTACACATTGGAACTCACCAAAAAGTTCATATTTCCTCGAAAATTAAAATCACATGGATGATTTAATATTTAAATAAAATTGAGTAATTACTTCACATCACAAAATGACATGCTTGCTTCTGAATAAAATAAATAAATGACATGCTAGTTAGCTCTTTGTCCAACAAATTATTGAATACCCATATGTTATATATATATATATAATCTCATAAGTAATTAAACCACAAATTATTGAATACCCATATTGGGATTTGGGACTAATAAAAAAACAAACCCAAGTAGTAAAAGTACATTTTTCGGAGAGATTTGATCTTGCTTCGTCTCTACTTGTAAATACAAATGTTTTGCGAACTTTTCACAAACATGACACTTTATATACAGTACGTCCTCTTTCCTAGCAACCATTACTGGTTTCTTCGTACAATGAGAGATTGGTACCCCATGACGGTACAATCACCATTGATATCAATATCACTACTATATTATCGATTCTTGCCATTAATACTTTCTCTTTCTAAACTCCCACTTTCTCTTTATAGAATGTAAAGGACAAGACTCGAAAACTCAAGTTTATCTTATGGAGTCACAAAGTTTGATCTTTCATGACTCAACTAAACTACAACATATCGAATTATTTGGACATAATTGATGGCAATGGTGCGGGTCGGGGCGGGTATCACCCGTCCCGTATCCGTACCCGATTATTTTTCCCCGCTCCATACCCGCCTCGTTCCTGTTTAATTTTTTATTTTTTCGACCCGTCCCGGTTAGCTCCCCGTCCCGCCCCGATTAAGTATTATTTTTATTAAAAATATATTTTTTAATAATAAAAAATAATATTATTTTATTTCTAATTAATATTATTATTCTATAATTTTTTTCTAGAATAAATCTATATGAAATCAAAATCAAACAATAAATCTATAATTAAGGAGAATATTCTATGTATATAAATTTATATGTATATAAATATATATAAATTTATAATTAAGGAGAATATATATATATATAAATTTATAATTAAGGAGAATATATATATGTATATAAATTTATATATATATATACCTAATCGGGGCGGGACAGGGGTGCCCCATACCCGCCCCGATTAGCTAAACGGGGCGGGACGGGGTGGATAAACGGGGCGGGGCGGGTTTTTTTGCCATCCCTAATAATTGCCCATGTGATGCACTATTTGGGTAAAACGAGGTCTGATTATATTGTTAGAGCATCTGCAATGCATTTGAGCTTTTAAACACTCCACTTTCACAAAGTGGAGTGCCACGTCATACTTTTAGAGTGTGGGGTCCATTATTTTATTTGGAGTATGAATATTGTATGGTATGGTGATTGTATGATTCACTCCACTTTATATTATTTTATTATAAAAAAAATTAATTATTAATAAAATATTTAATATAAAAAATATATTAAATGTCATTAAAAAAATATAAGATTAAATTTTGTACAAATAAAAATTAAATATGCAAAAAAATAAAAATACATTACATATTAACACACATTAGTTGGTATGTGGTTAAAAAAAATACATTAGTTGTTATGTGGTTAGCTAGTTGTTATGTGATTAGCTGTTTTTGATTAATCATTTTATGCCACGTGTTTAGGTCCCACCTATTCACCCAAGAAGACATGTGTTTTCATTCTAAAGGGTGCGTTTGGAAACTGGTGTTTTCGTTTTTGTTCTTGTTTATTTTTTTCACTATTCACGGGAACAAAAACGCGTTTGGGAGCCTTTGACGGTTTTTGTTTTCGAGTAAAAAAACGTTTTCTCACCCTTAGTTCAAAATTTGAGAACATCAAAATGGTGTTTTTTTTTTGTTTTCGGCACTATTTGTTTTCAGTAAAAAAAAAAAATTAATTGTTGTAGATTCTCTAACCGTCATCTTCAACCTCCACCCCCACCACTGCAAATCGACACCACCACCAACACAAACCCTTACCTTTGCAACTTGACACCCTCAATCGAATTGGGGTGATGTGGTCTTTATACATGCTACTACTTATATATTTATATATATATATATATATATTCTTGTATGCTAATCTTTTGAACAACAACAGAGTGGTCATGTTCATTGTTGTATGGAAGACTTGGAAGTGTACATTGTAATTGGTTTGTATAAGGGATGACAATCAAGTCAAACTTACTATCACCATTTGACAATTTGTTTTATACTTTTTATTCCAATTAAATCTCAAAAACGTGTTTTTTTTTTTGTTCTCGAAAATGTTTTAGACAAAATTTTCAACCAAACATGTTTTTGTTTCCGAATTACCCTTAGGACAAGAATAATAATTTTTTTTGTTCTCAAGAGATAAAAAACGAAAACTAAAACACTTGTTTTCAAACGCACCCAAAGATTCCCGTTTTGAGTGCTGTAATACCATGGTAGCGAATAAAAACTCTTGGAAGGACAAAAGTACCCCTTGATTATCCACGTGTCGTTTAATTATTCGTGTATACCGAAACAAATTAGACAACCGATGCAGAGGACTATCAGTCCCTCTCTAAACCCTAATTGTTCCATCAGTAACCAAATCAACTAGGGTTTTGCAATCGTCTTCTCCGAAGATCATTTCGATCACAGAATCAACATGGCTATTGCTGAAATCGAACCCCAAAGCTCTCTGAAACCACACAAATTCAATAATTTTGTTGGTGAAAACTACGAATTTGCATTGAACCACTCAATAGAAACCCTAATAGACTCGCTTCGCAAACCCATTTCTGATTTCTCTGTTTTCACCTCTACTTTCTACGAATTAATGCAAGCTAGGGTTCACCCATCTGTAGAATCCATCTGGGTTTACTCGGCTTTAACCTTTGGCTCCAACAATTCGGCCAAAGACGAGCCTTTGAATCGATTAACGGTCACAAGAGAGTTGTTTCAGTTGATTTCGGCTTGTTCGGCTTCGGTTAGTTCTTCGAAAAGCATTGTATTGATCGCTCCTATTATATACGAAGTGTATAGATTAATTGTCGATTTTAAGGGGAAAGATTTGGGTCTTAAGAAAGAAAAGAAAGTGAGGATTCAGATTAAGTCTTTGGTTGATGTGATTGTTGGGTACATCAGTTTGTGTTGTTGCGAAGATTCAGATGACGGAGATGGGCCGGGTTTGGATTCGGAGGGTTTGATTCGACCTTTGGAGGACTTGGTTGGTGTTTGGATTGGTGGGTCAAAGGATGGTTTTAGATTGTTTTTTCCACTTGTGAGTGATGGGATTGTTGAATGGCTTAGTAAAGGAGAGTGTAGAGTTAGTGAGCTGGCCGGAGTTGTGGCCGCCGAGTTGATTCTGTTGAAACTGTGCTTGGATTTTCGTGGGGGGATTGAGAGATCGGAGTTGGAGAACGAGTTGAGGAGTTGGGTTTTTGGTTCCATATCTGGTTTTCGGAACTTCTATTGCTTCGGTTAGTACAATACCTTCTTAGCTCTAAGTTATTTTATGCACTGAGTTAGATTGTTTGTTTATCACTCCCAACTTTAGTGTGTATTCATATATATATATATATATATATATGTATAGATTATGCGCAAATGAGTAGGTGGGATTATTTGCACAAGCAATGGTTTGCATCGATTCTCTTAAACCTATTAATTTTGAGTCTGGTTTTGTTTATTTTGTTCATTTCTTAATGACGTATGTTTAGGTTTAAGATATTCATTCCATACTTTACTTATTCAATTAGAAAAAGAATGTTCATATAGTAATGTTCAGTCCATGCAATGCATTCTTTAAAAAGACATGCCTTCTAATGCTAGTTTTTTCACCTTCAATCATTTTAAACGAAAATGTGCAAAAATAAGACACATTGGAGATCCCTTCTTAGGTGATTGCTTGCCTTATAAACTTTCTTCGAATGTGATTATTAAGGAATAAACATTTAAAGTTTGTTGATTCTTGTCCGAAAAATTGTGACATTCTATTTCTTCTATGTACTGCAGAGACACTTGTGAGGATGCTGCTGGAGCCTACTTTGCCTATCAAATCCTTATTGGTTAGTATCTCTTCCTATGAATGCTTTGAATCATTCTACTTCTTCATTTGGTCATTTCTATTCCGCTCCAATTGGTTAGGTTAGTGACCCATGCTTTTCCAGTTACATATGTTCACTCTTGAAGCTACACTAGTGAAAAATGAGAAATGTCGTTCAATTGTGCTTAAATATGATAATAAATTTACAATATCGAAACCAAATTAATCAGTGGTCATTATCACCTCTTAACCTAGAAGATACGGTGGGTGGAATTCACAGAGGTTGGTAGTTGGATCATTAATGGATAACCGGGATGGAGGAATTGTAGCAAATATGTGGATCATGGATTATGGAGTTGCAGTACTTATCAATATATACATATATATGTGTGTGTGATTTTGTTGCAATAGACAACAAGACAACCAAAGGCCATTAAGGATAAAGACAATTTGCTATTATGGAAGGGATAGATGTTTTGTTGTTTGGAAATTTCTTTGATTTGATATTACTATGTATTATAATTTTCTAGGGCAAGACATGATAAAAGATGGTCTTAAAGTCGTTAATTAACTTTATCTTAGACTACAAACTATTTCTTGGTTGACATTTGATGGTTGCTAGCAGTGTCAAACCACGTATTGAAAGAAATCATTTGTTTAAGAAATATTCACTCATGTAATCTTCATTACTAGAACATTAGTGATGTACATTTTATCTTTTAGTTTTGTTCTGCATAAAGAGTTTGACCTATTAAACTTATTGCATTGACATGTACCTGTCTTCACATATGAGCAATATATCATCTAAGTTCTTTCTATTCATTTGTGAAGTTCCTTTTATTGTTCATGCTACTCGGTCGTCTGCATTTTGTTGAAGTCTAATAATTAGAATAGAATTGTGTAAATGCCATTGCAGAAATCTGAAGATGAGATATTTTTGAGGAAAATCTTGTATGATGCTGTGATATTAGTGGAGTATTCATTTCTTAATCTCGAGAGAGTGAATCATGTACCTGCCAAACACATGAGAAGACTAGCCATTGCCAGGTTGATGGTTACTCATGAAGCCATTGAGTTCTCTAGGTATGAAGATCTGTAAATCCCAGTTTAAATTCTAACCAAACACTTGAAGCAAAACTTACGGGAATGAATGGGGTGGAAAACAAATCACTTGTAAAGAAAAGTTTTTATTTATTGATTTATTTATTTTAAAGTTAAGCATTTACTCACCCACACTGCCTCCACTGAGGCTCGAACCCTGGACCTCCCATTTGGGAGTATGGGCCAAGTACCGCTGAGCCATTAGGCCTTTGGTATTTATTTAATTTATTTTTAACTCTTTAGCATAATCTTATCATCATCTTCCTGGTTGCAGGGGAGATGGGAATCAGACAAAAGCTCTCTGTTATATAAATGCCTTTTCTAGATCTCCTTTACGTTCTCAACTGATTAAGTGGGTCACTAGTGACATTGACATGGGGGGCAAAGCTAGGAGACCAATGGGATCATCACCTCAAGCACTATTGAGTAAGTGGTTCTGGTATATTAATCTGTGATTTTGCCTATCATACATAAGGAGTTGCCGGAGACAGTTTATATGACTAATTTATTAACTGCAATTGGTTTTTTTTTTTTCCGCAGAATGGTTACTTAGTCTAGAGGATCAAGGGATAATATCATTAGATGAAGGCCTCTCAAAATGGCGGGCCAAAGTAGAATTTTCACAAGTAGAATATGAGCAACCGACATATGTGACAGAAGGGAACAAGTCAGCCGGTGATCTCTTCTACATTGATAACAAGGGTGACATGGAAATTGGAAACAAGGAGGATGAACAGAAGAATGAGTCGATGAGTGCTGCGTTTGTGGCTGCTGCCCAGACAATGAATTCTGAGGAAAAGGGTCAGAGAAGAAGACGGAAGGAACAGAGAAGTATCGAAAAGAAGAAACGGGTAAAGTTTCTCAAGTACAATCTAGATGACAATGTTGGTGCATCTGGAGAGAAGTTCGCACTCAGCAAAGATAATTCAAATAGTGAGAGCGACGATAATCCACTTTCTGATGAAGATATGGGGATGAATGAGCAATAGGAGCCTATGGATTCGAAAAAAATTGTTAAGTTCTCATGGTCAATTTTGTGTTCGGATTTTCAGGAATTTTTGCCCTTGTAACAATATATTCTGACTTGGCGTTGCCATAATGAATCTATTCTATTGCAACCTCCTGATTTAATTCTCTCCGTCTGCACTAGAATTTATGTCTAATCATATTTGACGTCTGAGCAGCGATTTTTTGTGTTTTGTTATCTTGCCATTCTATGAATATCTATCTCCTCTTATCAGTCCTGAGTTCTGAGCAGGCCCAGAGTTGTTAACAGAAAAGTGCCTTTGGGGGCTCATGGTGCTTACAACAGCGTAAGAGATGAGAACACTTCAACAATCTTCTATTCATGTGACAAGAGGTTCAATATACAATCTGTTTCTTACTTTCCTGTGGTGCTAAATATTTATAGCAGTAAATAAACCTACCACAAGTGAAAGTGATGATGCAAAATGCAGTCAGATTAAATGAAGAAAACGGAACCTGTATGGCTCTAGAGTAGCTGCGGTGAAGGCATACCTAGAGGCAGAGAACTATTGTTGATGAAAAATGCAGTCGGATAAAATGAACAAAATAATACGAACATGTATGGCTCTAGAGCAGCTGTGGTGCAGACATTGCTGCAGGTCAGTTTCTCGGCATTTTCTCCTCCCTATCTGCATGACGGCAACCCAACATGGCTTGTATTAACTAACAGAGCACTCCGTAATGAAGCAGACTGAAATCAAACAAATGCAGCCACCTACAAGTACTTATACCCATCTGGAAAGATCGCCGAAGTGAAACATAGCAACTTCTGCAATTACCTCAATTTCCTTGTTGGGTACCACAGCTTGGACCTGAATCATGATTTTTTAAAAATTATAGGCCAATGTTCTGGTTTTGCATCACCTTCAGTACTTCGGAAGACTGGTTTTGGCTCAACGAACGAATTGTGAAAATAGCAGTGACAAGGTAGTCTCAGGCGTACAACCTGCTTCCCTCATCGACCATGAGCCTTTACATTTTTCAGGGGCCTCCATGTTTGTACTCAGACTGACTGGGTTCTTCCCTTAAAGCATTTTGATTGCATAATGCTTCTCTGCTGGCAATGTTAAGACTTTGTGTCTTGGAAGTAAGAGGAGCAAACAACAGAACCTTGGAATGGTCTTCACAATCAATCCCTGGATTCAAGGAAAATTCAAATAGGGCAGCCAAATTTCTGTAACAGGCTCAATTTACATTCTTTCAATGAACAACTACATTTTAATGGACCAAAGGCCTAGTTGCCCGGACCTTGCTCCCAAATGGGAGGTCCACGGTTCGAGCCTCAGTGGTGACAGTGTGTATGTGAGCAAATGCTTAACTTTAAAAAAAAAACCATAAAATCGACCTCATTTGTGTCGAGTTAGTTCACCCAATTGTAGACAGATTTCCTTGATCTTTGGATTTGAAGCATCTTGAGCAAAGAACATGTGGGCTTCAGCATTGAGCTCCACCCAACTACATCCTGGTTCCTTTTTAATATTCCTATTGGACATTAACTCCCTAACCTTTGCAACATCATCCCATTTTCCTTTAGCTGCAAACAAGTTGGATAACAATATATAGTTGAAGTCGACTTCGGGTACAAGCTCAAAAACTTTCTCAGCAGCTTTTTTGCCAAATAACTCATTCCCATGCGCTTTACTACCCCAAAGAACAGTCTCCCAGATAGACGCATTCTGGACTAGCTTCATTTCCTCGATAAAATTCTCAACCTCATAAAATTTGCCTGCTCGACAAAGGATATTCACCATACAAGCATGATGCTCAATTGCAGGAGTGATTCCATATACCGTGCTCATTAATTCAATATACTTTTTCCCTTCTTCAGTCATACCCAGGTGACTGCATGCAGAAAGAACACCTATGAAGGTAATCTCATCAGGTTCGGTGCCTTCTTCTAACATTGACTTAAAGGCTTTAAGAGCCTTCTCTCCCTCTCCATTTTGCGAGTATCCACATATGATCGTGTTCCATGAGATTATGTTCCGTCCAACAATGCATTCAAAGACAGCCTCAGCATCTTTTATGTACCTACATTTTGAATACATATCAACAAGCGCACTGGCAACATATGTATTGCCTAGCATTCCAGCCTTTATAGCCAATGAATGGAGCTGCCACCCATTTCTTGGAGTTGCTAAACTGGAGCAACAACTTAAGCAGCTGGAGAGAGTGATCTCGTTGGGCATAAAACCTTCTCGTTGCATTTGACTGAAGCCCTTAAGGGCCTTCATCCCTTGGTTAGCCTGAGCATAATGGCCAATGATCATTGTCCAAGTGCTTTCATTTAATCTGTGGACTGAATGGGCATTCCTTGAAGCTGTATCACGATTATCTATTGCCTCAAACATCTGCAAACCCCTTTGAACAAATCCATTTTTCATGTAGAATGTGATGAGTCCATTGTCAACTAAATTATCAGATTCAAAACCATATTTACATATATAAGCGTGGATGCATTCACCATAATGACGATCACCCAGATTCGTGGCAATACTAATCACACTGGAGATCGTGAATTGATTTGGCCTTACATCCTTATGCTTCATTAGGTGAAATAGCTCGGCTGCTTCTAGGCTCTGGCCTTGTTGATCGAGGCAATGGATCATTTCACTCCAGACCACTACGTTGGGATCTTTGATACTCCCAAAGACTTTAAGTGCATCATCTGCCAGTCCACACTTGGAGTACATATTTAGAAGGCTGCAACTCACGTACTCGTCAAGCTCACAACCAACTTTGATAGCCACAGAATGCACAACCCGAGCATCTACCAAATCTCCAGAATTTGCACAGCCCTTGAGAACTGTCGATAAAGTATAAGTGCTAAACTTCATCTCCGATTCTGTCATGCTGGAGAACAATCCTAAAACTTCCTTCCAATCACCAAACTGAGCCCACCCATCAAGCAATGAATTCCACAATACAGCATTCTTCTCAGGCATGCTGTAGAACACTCTGTTAGCAATCTCCATCTCACCGCATTTTGCATAAAGACCGACAAGAGCAGACCCAACAAACACGTCCGAAAAAGCAGCAGACTTGATCACTTCAGCATGCAACTGTTCCCCAAAATCCAAATCCAAATCCAAGCACATGGAACAACCTTTCAAGACAATAGCAATTGTAAATCCATTTGGCCTAATACCCTCCTTTCTCATCTCACAGAACATCCTAAACCCATCATTGCTATGTCCTTCTGCTATCAATCCAGCAATCAGTGAGGTCCAGGACACAACATCTCTCTCGGGCATCTCATCGAACACCCGAAAAGCACAACCATAGCTCCCGCATTTGGCATAAACATTCACCAATGAATTCCACAAATGTGCATCTGGGTCTATCCCATTCTTGATCACCTGCCCATGAACTGCCCTTCCCACATTCAAAGACCCTTTCAAAGCACAATCACGCAACAACCCCGAATACCATTTCAGCATTTCGTCTATACCCAACCTACCCACATATTTACCCGCCTTTTTTGTTGCATCTGTTACTAGTAAATTGCTTGAATCAAATAAATTTTCCCAACTATGAGTTGATAATTCATTTGATAATTTAACTGAATAATTTAACCGAACTGAAACTTTTCTGGGTCTTGGCACAGTGCATAGAGGTGTAAAGAGGCCTTGAAAAACTACTTGTGATCTATTCATAGACGGATAAAGAAAGTCACATTTGATTAATTTCAGCACTTATATATATATTCTCCATTTCTCGGAATCAAGCAAATGCAAAAGATCAGTATTTCTACTTTTGATTGCTGAGAAAATGTCGGAATAGAGACGAAAACAGAGCCATGAAACCACCATTTCGTTGGCCGAGTTCCTATGAGAAGTTTTAGTTATATTTGCTCACAAACCCAAACAACAGAATTCTAATATGAAGAAGTTAGTAGTTTCATATCTTTTTGGTTAATTTTCTCGGCAACCAAACAGCGAGAAGTTTCAATTTCGTGCATAGAAAATAAACGAAGACGAAATATGAGGGAAGTTAATAGGGGGTGAATATTGGCGGTAAGAGAAAAGTACCATTAAACTAAAATCAATTTTGTTGGATATAATAATAATAATTTTTACCTTTCAAAAAAATTTTAAAAAATAATTCAGAAAAAATATATTTTGGAAAAAAATAATTCAACTTAAACTAAATATATTTTTTATATTTTGAAAAATAATGTATATTTTTCAAAAAAAATTCAGAAAATATATATTTTTGACGAATTATATATATATATATTCCAAAATATATATCATTTTCCAATATATATATTTCCCGAAATATATATATTGCATTCGAAAAATATTTTTTTTTCGAAATATATATATATTTGAAATTTATAGTTTTTACGAAAAATATAATTGATTTTTGAAAAATAATTTTTTAAAAGACTTGATTTTACTAAACTCCCGTATATTATTGAGGGTAGTTTATGTATTATGACTTAAAATGTGAGGGGAGGGGGCATAGTGATGAAATTTAATAGTATAGAGGGCAAAGTAAAAATAATAGAGATTAGTTAATTAAATTGAATAATATAGGGTGGGATTGTAAAATTAACCCTATTGACAACTATGGAAAGATTATGTGTATTTGTGTCATATTATGTTTGCTTCCATTGAATTATTGGATTCTCAAGTTTAGCATATGTGAAAATGATGAATAATATTTACGCAGGAGAACTATTGTCCTATATTGGTAGTTAAGATCCTCAACAAACCATATCTTGTATACAAATTGTAGCCAAAAGCAAATAGCATATAATGATTATATAATCATTAGTTTGCTCCATTCTTAGATTTGTTTTCTCTATCAGATGTCTTTACTAATCCACCAACTACTTAAACAATCCCAACTGGATGTGTGTAGGGATGGCAATGGGGCGGTTCGGGGTGGGGATCCCCATCCCCGAATACGTCCTCATTTAGTCTCCCCGAACCCGCCCCGCTTTCGGAAAAATTTTTTATTTTTTGCCTCGAACCTGCCCCGAACTCCCCCTGCCCCCGCCCCCATCCCGCCCCGTGCCCCGGTATGAAATTTTTATATATAAAAATATATTATTTCTTTGTAAAAAAATATTATATATATATATATATATATATTATATATATATATATATATATTTTACCTTTTTATATAAAAAATTATATCTTAAACATATATATATATATTTTACATATATATTATTGTAAAATATATTATATATATTATAATATATATATATATAATATATAACCGGGGCGGGTTCGGGGCCCTTCCCCGACAGGGATTTTTTCTTTTGCCCCATTCCCGCCCCTATTTATGTAATCTGATCCCCATACCCGGGCTAAACGGGGCGGGGTGGGGCGGTTCCCCGTCGGGTCTGTTCCCCACTGCCATCCCTAGATGTGTGCTTATACCAACTATAGTTATACATAATTGTGACATGAAATCAAATTTTATGTATATACTCTCTTCTTATATTAATTAAATTACTTTAACATCAAAAATATGTTTGCTGTAATTATTGAAGAAATTAAAATAAATGGTGCTAAATATGAATGAAGTTAGAAGGGAGGGTTGGGGGAGACTAGGGATGGTAGACTAGATTCAGAGGCGGTATTGTGCAAGCTTGACTACAAAGTGTATTGGGGGAGATTAAGGATGATAAATTAGATTAGAGAATGATGTCGTGCAAGAGTGTAGACTTATCGCTTATACTCCCTCTGTCTCAATTTATAAGGTCATTCTGGGTAATTCAATATTTTAAGATATTATATTGGTAATGAATAAAATACCAATTTTATTATTAGTCCCACCATAATGATGTGATGATTTTATTATGTAGATAATTTATAATTTCAATGCATGAAGGGTAAATTAATAAAGTGATTTGATAAATTACTTTGATTTTTCAAATAAAATACTTATTTTGGACGGAGAAATGAGTAAAAGTGAACATTTATTTTGAGACGAGTGAGTAATTATTTTTATAATATAGTAGAATATTCAATCTACTAGCTTCAAATACTTTTGGACTCGAGGGTATACCCATACGATAATAAAATAGTGTATTCAAATTTATCTTCTAACTACAAAATGCATTTAATTATATTAAGTGAACCAGCAAAAGAGATAAATTTTGCGACTTTCGCGTAAAATAAATAAATAAATAAGATAGGTATATATAAATTTCGAAAAATTGATTATGCAGTACCTACCTAACTTCATTTCACTCATCGAGGAATCTCAATTTCCAATCAAAACATGCTTGTATTTTAGAAAGTGAAATGCCCTATAATAATCATTTAATTTAAAATTATTATTGTATGGTTGAACATGTACCAATAACTACAATGCTTAAGATTATATTTGACACCCATTAAACTCTTTCAAATTTTTGCTTATTGTCCCTCAAGTTCAAATATTTGAATAATTTTTTTAAAAGCAAAATTATTAGGCAAAAAAATAAAAATACCTAAAAATTATATGTAATATATAAATTAGTTTAACAAATATTTAATGGTAAAATCTTACAATTTTACGATTCTACTACGTTTTTATAATGATTTGATGATTTTACCCTTCATATGAAATGTCCAAAAAAATTATGATTTAGTCCAATATTTCAATATATGGTTTAAATTTATGAGAAAATATTTAAAGGGACAATGTATTAGAAAATTTAAAAAATTCTAATATGATTTAGACTTTTAAATTAAACATTTAATTATTAATATTTTAAAAAAATTAATGCGAGTTGCTAGAATCTTATTTACAATTCTACGATTCCGATTCTACGGATCCCGATTTTGACTGTCTTCTAGGCCACAAGACCCACAACAATTAACGCAACTCTCAGTGTAAGTCCACAACTCACTTCTTAGAATCAAAGCCCAATCCAAAATAATAATTTAATTATTTACCCTAACTTGTAAATTATAATTGGGTTAAGTGCAATAAACCCCCTTGAACTATACTCTCTTTCCTAAAAAAAAACCCCTAAACTTTAAAAATGGCAAAAAAACCCTTAACTATTATATGAAGTTGCAAGTTGCCCAAATTATTTCATTAATGACCATAATGCCCTTCTTATTGAATTATATTTATGCATTTTTCTTATTAACATACATTATGGAATAATTTATACAAATTTGATAATATATCTTCCATAAAAAAGTTTAAATTTAGGGTGAGAAATTTTATACATTAAATCAAACAAAATTTTAAAAATTAATAATTACAACTTATACAATTTTTTATTATTTTTTAAAATATACTTAAAGTGAATGATAGAATTAGGGGTGTTCAAGAACCAAACCGAAACCGGCCGGAACCGAACAGAACTGAACCGGAACCGAGGTGTTCGGTTCACCCTGGTTCCGGTTCCAAAAATCAAAGAACCGAAATATTAGGTTCGGTTCAGGTTCTTACCCCTTTGGAACTGAACGAAACCGGAACCGAACCGATTTTTTTATATATACTTTTTTATTTTTATTAGTGTTATATTCTTACATTTATATATATATTTATATTATATTTAAAATTATAATTTATAATTAACTTTAGGTTTGTAATAATTAAAATTTTGAAATACTCTCTTTAATTTAGTTCCGGTTCAGTTCCGATTTAGTTCCTATTTTTGGAACCGAAACCGGAACTGGAACCGGGGTGAACCGAACACCCTGGTTCCGTTTCAGTTCTGTTTGGTTCCGGACAGTTTCGATTTGGTTCTTGAACACCCCTAATTCTACCATTCACTTTAATTGTATTCACATTAAGTATATTTTCAAAAATAATAAAAAAATGTATAAGTTGTAATTATTAATTTTTAAAATATTGTTTGATTTAATGTATAAAAACTTCTCACCTTAAATTTAAACTTTTTTATGGAGGATATATTATCAAATTTGTATAAATTATTCCATAATGTATGTTAATAAGAAAAATGCATAAATATAATTCAATAAGAAGGGCATTATGGTCATTAATGAAATAATTTGGGCAACTTGCAACTTCAAATAATAGTTAAGGGGTTTTTTTGCTATTTTTAAAATTTATGGAAGTTTTTTAGGAGAGAGAGTATAGTTCAGGGGGGTTATTGCACTTAACCCATTATAATTTAACGTTTCAATTTGAACCATATGTTATTGGTGATCTTGCAAAAAGGATGGTCGAAACCAAGAAAAACAAGATGCATTCACTAGTTTATTTGCTTGTGATATTGCCGTTCACCCTACCAGTTGCTACTGCTACTGTAGAGAGTATATTTTATGCTATGAAAATCATCAAGACTCGAATGCGCAATAAGATGAGAGATGAATGGATGATTGATAATTTGGTATCATTATACGATGCTTTCAAGATATGAAAAATGGTCGAGGACATTTTAATTTTATTTAAATGAATTATTAATATATTTGGAGGATATTATCAAGCTTTTTAATATCCTCCAATTTCTCACCAACAAAAGAAAAAAAAAATGCATAGATAGTGTCATAATCTCACTTAAAATTTTTGTGTAGATTATTATAATGAACAAAATAACTAGTGCTATAAATATATCTTGATTCACAATATGTGCATTCAAATTGTGCATGTAAAATATTAATGAACAAATCATTCCTATATCACCTAGTTTGTTATTTTCATGTGAGATGTTCATACTTTCATATTGATATTGTTATGTAATATGGATAAATTAATAATAAAAAAATAACACGCGTGTTTTAATGAGAAAAGTTTCCCATAAATTATTACAGTCTCCCTTATTAAGAAAACTGAGCTGGCCAATGGGCATGTACTACTGTGGAACTATACTTAGCATGCCTCTTAAATTTATTTCCATCTTGAATTGGTTTTTATTTTTCTTTTAATTTAATTTTTAGGCATGCTTGGATAATATTCCAGCTCATAGACAACCATGCAAACTCAGGTTAAGATTATATACCATAGTTTACTCATTGGAACTCATGAAAAGGTTCATATTTCCTCGAAAATTAAAATCACATGGCTGATTTAATATTTAAATAAAATTGATTGAACCCTATTTATATGTAGATGTTAGTAATTACTCCACATCACAAAATGACATGCTAGCTTCTCAATAAAAATAAAATAAAGAAAAGAAATGACATGCTAGCTAGTTCACTTGTCAAATTTGATTGGACAACAGTGCTACATGGAGAATAATTGATCTGTGTCAGACTTTCAGTTTTTCATTATATTTTCTGATACAAACGTATGAATTATTTTTTGTCCACAACATGTTTTTCAATCTAATATGACCTCAATAATGTTGCGTCTGGAGTCTGGACTGGTAGCATAAATTTTATATTTTGAAATTAGAATTATTAAATACTAACCAAATTCATAATTTGAAATCCAAAGCAAATATATTTTTATTCCAGTGGTAGCATAGAAGAAAAGTTTTACATTATTATAGAATATGTTCATTGCAACATATCGAAATATATTGACAATTGAATGTAATTAACATAAATAAAATAATTATATATAAAAATAATAATAACAATTACAGACAACAACGGTCATTGTGATGGGTGGTGATGAATTTTCTGCCAACCGATCATTTTCGATTAACCGAGACATTGCGGGGAACATATTTTCCCCGCAATGTCTCTTTGTCAACATATTTTTACAAGATTTAGAGCTCTGTCCAAAAAAATAAAAGTTTTTGTTGCAAAACAGCATGGGATATCATACAGTGAATAAATCTGTGACTCCATAATTGACCTGTGAATGTACCAATACCCATGTATATAAAGTCCTTGTAGTGTCGTTTTCAAAAATAATTTGCAAGCAAATCAAAAATGGAATTTGCAAAAGCCTCCAAGAAATGTATTACAGTTAGAGAACATCTGGAATTGTAATTCACTATTCTTCGGGGATAAGCAGCCCCTTGTATGAAATCATGAGATGAATTGTCCAAAATTTCGTAAGGCGATTAAACATGACAATAGTCCCAGATGACTCGCTACGATTTTCACCTTAAGAGCTATTTAGGAAATTCGACACTAATACTACCAAAAATTGAAAGAAGAAAAAATAATCGAGAAAAAAAAAAAAGAAGAAAAGGAAATGCTTCTGCTGTTTTTACAATGGTAAGATGACCTAAAGCTCCGGCTTACTGGATTTCAAACTCTTCTTTGAACCTGCTTTCTTTCCTCCCCACCACTGCCGAATCTTGTGGGCTGCTGTGTCTGCATGTCTTTTTAGTTCCTTCCCTGTGTCTAGGACTCCTCTTGTGATCTTTTGTGTCCAGTCAATCTTTGTACTTTCTTTCTCTCTCAGAACCTTTCCCTGTCGAGATTTAAAAATTATATGACCAATCCGTTACTTTCAAAACCTATATTCTTCTGAAATTAGGTTATTACCAATTTGGAGGGGAAAGGTTCCTCATCATCGTCGTCTTCATCTGCATCTGCATCTTCACCACCAAAGTTTTGATTCATTAAATCTTCCCTTGAATACATCTTCATGCCAGGCGCTCCTGGCATACCCTGAAACCAGAGTTGAATTAGCAGCACAGTTCGTATAAATGTCAAGAAGAAATACACTATTACTAGTTAAGCATATTAACACCTCCATGGATTTCATTATCTTTTCCATTTCGGCCTCTTTGTCTGACTTGGGAACAAAAGGCTCCCCTGGACTCCTATCCTGTAATGAATGAATATTTAGGTTCATGATTATTAGAGTAGAATATTTTTTTCGTCCTTGAAAATTGTACAAAGCCAAGCAGAAATTTCATGGATAATGAGCAACAACCATATGAGCAATAAACAGAGATCACATCATGTATCTTCCCTAAAGGAGAGGTAGCCAAAGTTCGTTTGATATTCATGTATTGAGGGTCTATGAAGATTGCATATCATGATCATGACATTATATAACACGTTTGATATTCTATGTTTATGCTTGACTGCAATAAAAATAAAGAACCTTACCTCCACAATGGAAAACTTGTTGCCACCTAAAAAATTGAAATAACATATATTCCTCACGTAACTAGCTTAACTTAAAATTTTCAAGCAGAATGTCTGATGTTCTTCCAAATAAAGATCACATGGAGCTTTAATCATCAACATATACAAAAGAGGAGGAAAAGAAAATGCCTAATTACTTTAGTGGCGCATCTTCAAACTCTTATCCATCTTAATCCCCATTCTGGGTACTATTCTTTGATCACATTCTCGATTCGTAGCATTACATATCTAATAGGAATCTTGGAGCCTATTTATATTTTCTATACGGCGCTACAGGCACTTCATCAATGAACTACATTTCTTTCCCTGTCTGCCATAGCAGGTGTTCCTACCCCTTGATTCCAGGTATATTACACATCCAATTATTCGTACAAAAAATTAACACCACGTGTTGTAAGATCAACCATTCATGTTGTACAAATTTTGACTAATGTTCATTTGATTTACATCTAAAATTTTCCTTTCAGCAATTAATCCACTTTTAATTATGAAATATTCTCACTTTTTTTTTATTTTTTTTTATTTTAAATGTGGATCCAATCTACAATGACAGAATAGATGCTAGCAAAGGCCTAGAGAGAGTCGAATATAATCAGCATAATTTTTACTCCTTAAAAAGGAAATTAAAATACCATACATTCACAGACGGTAACTATATAATACAATAAAAATGAAACAGAGATAAACCAAGACTCTATCAATATGACATTAATAGGAGGAAAAAAGAAGGTAATAATATGATACAAAAGCATATTTAAGTTAACAAGATTGACACCTTAGGAACTGGTGGTGGCTTGGTACTGCATGCTGTAGTGAGGTCATTGCAAAGGAAATTCACCAAAGACTCCATCCGAGGCTTCTTTTTATACAAGTACTCTGCAACATCTGTATCAGAATACCCCATGACCTGTAACAACTCAGAGTCGAAAATATAATTACAACATATAAAAGTCAAGTAGATTTAAGATTGTTAAGAGCTGAAACTCTAAAAACATTTTTTTCCTTCTCTTTTTTAAATGGAGGGTGCTGCCACCCCTCTTCGGAAAGGAACTATTCCTTTCCAATACCCTGCAATCACCCCCAAACCACGTGTATCTCGTAAGCGCAGGGTGGAGACTTGATGCTCCATGCCCACAGGCCCTGTGCCAACTCAGTTGTCTAGCTACATTGCGGGTGTTGAAATTAAGAAACAAGTTGCAAAAAGTGAATTTATAAACCAGCAGAATTGAATGGATCAAACAACATTATTTATCTAATCTAAGTATAACATTGAAAAAAACTTGTTTGTAATCTACATCCAGTTTCCCCACTCTTTACGCTAAAATAACAGTAGAATTCCTTGACAAGAAGAATTATCCATGGGTAAAATTGATTAAGCACCTAAGGTAAAATAAGCATGAAATCTCACCTCCTGACATGCCCGCTCGATTGTTTTACATTCTGAATTGCACTGTCCTTCCGAGACTTGTTCGACAAGCTGCACAAGATGCAACATAGTAAGATCTTTCTAAAGAATTGACAAATGAAGCAGTACCAAGTTACAACAGCAATACTATCTAATTGGCTACATGGAAGCAGCCCATCCACCCACTTCTATAACACAATCTTTGTCTCTTGATTGAATAATCGTAAGCTCATTCCCAATATCATTGACATTTTCACAAAATGCCATCCATTCATGAAAAGTGGGATTCCAAATGGGTCGATGTAGATCCATAGGAACATCCACATAATTCATGGACAATATTAGAAAAAAACAGTCAGGAGGGTGGGGGTGGTTAGAGACTAATTTTTTACTATCAGGAAGTTCAAAAGAAAGACATGCATAATTCTCACCTCCAATTTATTCCCTTGTTCTACAATGTCAATTTTTAGAATCCAATCTGCTTCCTGCTTCTTCAAACTGCAAAGATTCTCCGCTATTTCGATTATTTCGTACTCTGAGATCTGATCCCAAATTGAACAGAGCACACACAGCAGGGATAAAAAATAAACATTATATAGTTAGTTTTTCATAAAATAGATAGAAAAATACTCGAACACAGGAGATAAACCTCACTGATGAACAAAACACGAATTCTCAATCAAAAGTACAAAAGCTTCACATTTTGTTGTTTGGTACGTATTCCTTCACATCCTGTCTCATACACATTATGTACTAATAAAATTCCTGGGTATCCACTGTTGGATTTGTCAATGTATTGGCATAAAGAAGGTGTCAATTACTGATGAACCTGTAGCATGTATGGGTGCATTGGTACAGACTTCATGCATTCATCTGTGTCGTGTGTGTCGAGGTGGTAGGTATGTTACATAGACTCAGGTATAAGTGCCGGGTACGGGTACGTATCCATGCGCCAGAGGTGTCACTATATAAAAAAAATGGACACAGGGACACCACAAAAATATTAAGTTTATTTAATTATTTTATTTTATTTTTAGAGAGTAATGTAATGTTGTTATCCAACATAGTATTCACAATAGGCTTCTAACTCATTTTAAAGTAGCGATATAACATAATTAAATGACTGAATATGATTTTAAATAAGTGTCCAACTAAAAGTGTCAGACACATACCATACCCATGTCCGAGTAATATGTTTATGATACGGGTACTTCACTACTTTTGAAGATTCCATGTAACAGGTTGTAGTCACCTTCTATTACACATTGGCAGATCTCAGATTTCTAATGATCATCGAGGTAGTGCACTTGATGGACACCTTGCTGTATTTGAGTTTGGCCAATGTGCAAGTTTGGCAGTTTATGTAGAAAATGTGGGATCACAAATCACATAATGTTTGTACATCATAATGTGACGACAATATCAATTTTACTCCACAACATATATGCATTGTGTTTTAATTTCATGTCCAGTTTTCTTTTCTTCTTTGTCTTAAGGCAAGAGCCCAGAAACTTTCAACGCTATGCCAGTTGCCAGTAATGGCCAAAATGAGAACACAAATATTTTGTGTTTCCTTAAGGTATGGAGAGCAAATAAAGTCATCCTATTGACTGTTATATAATACATATGCAGTACATAAACTATCTGACTAGCCATATAAGATAGACCAGACTTGTTTTTTTCTTCATTTTTCCATAATACTTTCATCAATCAGAGGCCTGATTTCAGATGTTTTTCCTTGGCAAAGCCCTATTGTAATTGCACAAATACCGCACGTCTTTTCTTCTCTGCATTTTATTCTAATAAACTTCCTTTTAATGTTGGTTTCAATGAACACTAAGAGTAGCCACTTTGTGCAATTTCTCCCCTAGGCTAGGACTGTATCCATTCCACCATCCCCCACCATCAATTAAAGACACTGAGTAATTGTAATTTTTTTATTTTGGTTTCCCTCAAATTTAAATATTCAAAAGTGAAGCTCCATATTGCAAGTGTAGGCAACCATATCTCTACTGATACTTAAAAGGGTGACCACAGAACCCATCTGCATTAAGAGGGTTACCTATCTAGTGGACACAAAATCACTTCATAGCAGCAAACTCAATCAACAATTAGGGAAATTCGGATAACTTATTCCAAATTTGTTATACCATTACTTGCCCTTCTCATTTCAATAATAAGCCCAAAATCCCATTAAACCCCAAAATACATACATACAGGGGCGGAGCCAATATTTCAAGTTAGGGGGGGGGCGAACTAGTAGTGAGTTTATTTATGTAATACATATATGTTTTAAATCAAAAGTGTTCAATACTTGATTATATCAATTACAAATATATAACTAGTTAAACAAAATTAAAAAAAGAAGATAATTGACCTTTATTTAATGATTAAAAAATAATAATAATAACACAACCCGAAATCTAGTACTCTTTCCGTCCCAATTTAGTTGCCCATGTTTTACTTTTCAAGATTTTTTTTTATATTTTGTGTTTTCCATTTTGCCCTTTGAAAATGTAGTATAGTTGTAATTTTTAGTGGGGCTCATTCTTTTTTGAAGTTAATGAAGAGGGATAATTTGGGAAAGTATATGATAATATTGTATTGTGATTCGAAACTGAACAAATAATTTGGGACAAGTAAAGTAGGTAAAGTGGGCAACTAAATTGGAACGGAGGAAGTACCAAAAATTTTAACTCGAGGATTTTTCAAGAATAAAAATCATCTATTATAAGGTCTGAACTATAAGTCCAAGCTATTTCTTTTTTAATACTGATGCTCAATAAATCTGCAAGAGAATCGTCTTTCATCTTGTAACAAATTTGTATTTTTACAAGTTTCATCTTTAAAAAGTTGCCCTTTCTAAAAATTCTAGGTATTTATTTGATTACCTCCTCTAGCAGTCTCAAGTTTATCAAGAGCTAACGATTAAATAATTTTAATTACTTGAACATATTATAATTGATCATATTGATACTCTTTAGTTAAAAATGCTAAACCTTTCAATAATTTGAACAGAAAGTAATTTATCATAATGGATATTCTTTAGATAAAAAATGCTAAACATCTTGAAGTTAATTTCATGGTATAATAATAAATGATGTGGATGAATATATGACCCCACATGTATCTAAAAAACAAGCAAAAAGTATAAGGTTTTTTTGGTAAATAAAAAATAAAGTGAAGTTAAAATTAGAATTCAATTAATCATTGAGGTTATAAGGGAATAAATTAATACAAAATCTTACAATTTCTTTATTTTTTCTATAATCTTAGCATTACTTAATATTTTATTTTTTATTAGGACCAAAAGAGCCTTTTTTAATTTTTAATTTTGTAATTTTTGTGTCACACTTCCCTCCGCCCCTGCATACATAGTATATATATATATATGTGTGACAGTGTGTGTGTACAAAGCCCGGCTCTCTCTAAATATGTATATAGGAAATAAATATAGGAAGGAAAGATAACAAAAAAGATATGTGGGAATTAAAGGTAAATCCATACATTGGACAATACCCACTGAAATATTATAAGATACAAATCACAATCAATTAACTGATACTGAACAAAAATTTAAAACCCACATACACAACAAGCATAGCAGTGAATAAAATCAACCCAAACACATAGATAAATTAAGTAATTAATCCATAAATTATTGAATAGACATATTGGGACTAATCAAATTCAAACCCAAGTAGTAAAAGTACCTTCTTCGGAGAGATCTGATCTTGCTTCGTCTCTACTTGTAGATACAACTGTTTTGCGAGCTTTTCACAGACCTGACACTTTATATACGGTACGTCCTCTTTCCTAGCAACCATTACTGGTTTCTTCGCACAATGAGAGATTGGTAACCATGACGATACAATCACCATTGATATCAATATCACTACTATATTATTGATTCTCGCCATTAGAGCAGCCGGAGTGCAACCCATTTAGCTAGCTGGTAAGGCAGTTTGGCGAGCAAGGATGTATGGAGTGCAGCTAGCCAAAGGTGGTCCCCACACGTAACCTGGCAACTGGACTCGCCAAATTTGGCGAGGTAAATTGGAGGGAATCAGTTGGGCTATCTACAAACATACAGATCTATATATATATATATATATATATATATATATATATATACACCCACATACACACATCACACATGAAAATCAAAAAAAAATTGGGGCAAAAATTCTATATACACACATCAGACATGAAAAATCACAGAAATTAGGGCAAAAATTATATATACCCAAATCAGACATGAAAATCAAAGAAATTGGGGGGAAATTTATACACACAAATCAGACATGAAAATCAAAGAAATTGGGGCAAAATTTATACACATACATCACACATGAAAATCAAAGAAATTGGAGCAAAAATTATATACACACACGTATATACACACGAATATATATATATATATATATATATATATATATAACTTGAGTGAGAAGGAGATGAGTACAGGGGTTTTTGGTGTAGCTCCTAGGAAGTGGATGGCCGGTACTGAAGGACTTAGCGGCGCGGCGGAGGTGAGGCGGTGGTGGTTGTGGTGGAGGCGGTGGTTGTAGTGGAGAGCAACGATCTGGAGAGCGACGATCGCGATCCGGGTTTATTTTGTATATATATATATATAGGTAAACTGCATTAAACCCCTGAACTATTTTCTCTCTCTCAACTAACCCCTTTACTACATTTTTTACACAAAACTCCCTAAACTAGCATAACTTTTATAATTCACTTCATTATGTTATAACACCGTTAGTTAAATTAGGATAATTTACACTCAGATTTCCTGAGATTTTGAACAATTACACTCGCTCCCTGAGATTTTATTTCCTTACAATGACACCCCCTGAAGGGGATAAATGACCGGAATGCCCTTGTGTTGTCTCCCTTATTTTATGAGACAAATATCTAGGTGGTGAAATTACTTTCATGCCCCAAGATGAAAACCCTATAATGTATATATATTTATAACAACTATTCTAAAATGTGAGGGGTTGAGAATATTTTCAAAAAAAAATTTCAAAATAAAAATTAATGAATTAATATATATTAGTTCAAATGCAACTCTAAGGAATATGTCAAAATGATATAGAGTAAAAGAAAAGGAGTTGAAAATATTTCAATATTTTTAAAAAATAATAATTAATTAATATGCATCACTTGAAGTGTAACTCTAATGAATATTTCAAAAGATATAGAATAAAGATATACGACAAGGGGTTATAAATATTTTCATATTTTTTAAAAAAAATAAAATTAATTAATATACATTAATTGAAATGTAATTCTAATGGATATTTCATAAGATATAGAGTAAAGATATAATACAAATATATTTCGGCAAGGAAAAATAATATAACTTAAAATACAGAAATCTGTATATTTATCTATCTATCTATATACTACTAATAAAAACATAAGAACTACCTAATATTTCGATTCATTCTCACCTTTTACAATATAAAAAATTATAATAAGTAAAGTTTGACATTATTTAAAATGTAAGGGCTTAAATTAACTTTACAAAAATATTAAAAAATAATAAACCATTTGTCATATTTTTATAAGAATATAAAAAATTACAATAAGTAAAATTTGTTATTATTTTACAGTGTAAGTGCTTAAATTAATTTTACATAAAGAATAATAAATTATAAACCATTTATAACATTTTTATACATTTATCACCTCTTACAATACAACAAAAACTAGAATTAAAATGTATTACTACTTGTTTAAATTGTAGGAGTTGTATATTATTTATTTACAAAATAAATTAAATTATATGAGCTCACAAATATTTTATACATGTATCACCTTCTAAAATACAAAAAAAAAAAAAAAACATAAATAAAGTGTATTATTATTATTTAATATAAAAGGTCACAGTATTAGTTTTAGGGAAAAATAAAAAAATGATAATTTTTGGGGCCTATATTACAAAAATGACAATTTTAAAAAAATAATTTAAAGAAATGTGATAATATTTCAAAAATCATTGTACCCAAAGTACTTGAAATTTTTTTCAAATTGAGCTTAAGACACAAAGGTTGTTTGGTCCATTAATTTATCCAACATGTCTTTTACATTAAAGCAATGGCACAAGAGTCATTCCATGGGGTCTTTACCCTTTTAGGGGGTGTCATTGCAAGAAAAATAAAATTTCAAGAGGTGAGTGCAATTGACTGAAACTTCAAGGAATCTGAGTACAAATTATCATAATTTAACTAACGATGTTATAACGGAAAAAAGTGAATTATAAAAGTTGGGATAGTTTAGAGAGTTTTGTGTAAAAAGTGTAGTTCAGGGGATTAGTTGAAAGAGAAAAAATAGTCTAGGGGGGTTTAATGCACTTTACCTATATATACATATATATATATGACATATATATATACATATATATATATGTATATATATATATCTTTTCTCTTCATGTATATATATTATGTAATTGTATAGGAGTGAATAGCATTAAACACCCATGTGGTTTTAAAATTATGCAGCAAACACACATGTAGGTTTTAAAACACTCTTAACATTTGCAAAAAGTGCGAATAGACCCCTTTAAGCCATTTTTTGGTACCTAGATGAGAATTTACTAAAATACCCTTAAATTTTGACTTTATAATTTTATAAAAATAAGAATTAACTTCATTTACACCCCTGATATTTGCTTTATCTTCAATCGCACCCCCCAAATTTGAATATCTTCAATTACACACCCTTAGATTTGATATTTTCATCACTTACACCCCCTTAACGATGCCATCATCCTAACCTTCTTTGTAAATACCTAAATTACACTCAAGGTAAATCCTAGAACTCTTTGGAAACAAGAATATGTAATTTTATCATTTTGACACCCTCCAATAATTTAATTTGTATTAAAATTTCAAAATATATATATAATTCGAATATATATATATATTAAAATTTGAAAAATATTATAAATTTGAAAATAAATATAAAATTAAAAAAACAAAATTTGAATTTTTTTTTTAAAAAAACATATTAAATTCAAGACAAATATATAAAATTAAAAAAAACATATAAAATTCAAATAATATATATTAAATTTCAAAAATAAATATAAAATTCGCAAAAAGCATAAAAAATTTGAAACAAATATATAAAATTCAAAAAATTATATATTAAATTTTGAAAAAAATTATTAAATTCAAAAATAAATATAAAATTAAAAAAAACATATAAAATTCAAAACCCCAACACCAACCCCAAATATTCACAAACAAATATTTAATTTTTTTGGAAACTAATTTTTTTAATTTATGAATAAAAATTAAATCCTAAAACTCCCAACCCAACCCCAAATATTTAATTCTTACAAACACATTTAATTTTTTTGAAAACTAATTTTTAGAAATAAATATTTAATCGGTTATTTTTACAAATAAATAGATTGCTCTCTCTCGCTCTCTCTCTCACACACAAACCCACCCCTGCACACATATATATATAGATCTACACCATCATCCACCTCGACTACCCCCTTATTTTCAACCCATTTTTGACTAATTTTTGCAAACTTTATTTCATATGCGGCTGTTGCTCGTGGTGGTGGTGGCGGCGGTGGCAGCGGATGATGGTGGTGGTGGTGGTTGGGGTTGGTGTGTTTGGTTTGAGCGTTAAATTGATTCAATGAGGTGTTTGGTTTGAGCGTTAAATTGATTTAAGGGGTGTTTGGTATAAGGGTATTTTAGACATTGCACATCATGAGGAGTGTGATTGAAGATTTACAAACCTGAGGGGGTGTAATTGAAGTAAAAACAAACCTCAAGGGGTGTAAATGAAGATAACCCTAAAAATTGATGTTAGTTTAAGTTGGTACTTTTCTCTTACCGCCAATATTCACCCCCTAGTAACTTCCCTCATATTTCGTCTTCGTTTATTTTCTATGCACGAAATTGAAACTTCTCGCTGTTTGGTTGCCGAGAAAATTAACCAAAAAGATATGAAACTACTAACTTCTTCATATTAGAATTCTGTTGTTTGGGTTTGTGAGCAAATATAACTAAAACTTCTCATAGGAACTCGGCCAACGAAATGGTGGTTTCATGGCTCTGTTTTCGTCTCTATTCCGACATTTTCTCAGCAATCAAAAGTAGAAATACTGATCTTTTGCATTTGCTTGATTCCGAGAAATGGAGAATATATATATAAGTGCTGAAATTAATCAAATGTGACTTTCTTTATCCGTCTATGAATAGATCACAAGTAGTTTTTCAAGGCCTCTTTACACCTCTATGCACTGTGCCAAGACCCAGAAAAGTTTCAGTTCGGTTAAATTATTCAGTTAAATTATCAAATGAATTATCAACTCATAGTTGGGAAAATTTATTTGATTCAAGCAATTTACTAGTAACAGATGCAACAAAAAAGGCGGGTAAATATGTGGGTAGGTTGGGTATAGACGAAATGCTGAAATGGTATTCGGGGTTGTTGCGTGATTGTGCTTTGAAAGGGTCTTTGAATGTGGGAAGGGCAGTTCATGGGCAGGTGATCAAGAATGGGATAGACCCAGATGCACATTTGTGGAATTCATTGGTGAATGTTTATGCCAAATGCGGGAGCTATGGTTGTGCTTTTCGGGTGTTCGATGAGATGCCCGAGAGAGATGTTGTGTCCTGGACCTCACTGATTGCTGGATTGATAGCAGAAGGACATAGCAATGATGGGTTTAGGATGTTCTGTGAGATGAGAAAGGAGGGTATTAGGCCAAATGGATTTACAATTGCTATTGTCTTGAAAGGTTGTTCCATGTGCTTGGATTTGGATTTGGATTTTGGGGAACAGTTGCATGCTGAAGTGATCAAGTCTGCTGCTTTTTCGGACGTGTTTGTTGGGTCTGCTCTTGTCGGTCTTTATGCAAAATGCGGTGAGATGGAGATTGCTAACAGAGTGTTCTACAGCATGCCTGAGAAGAATGCTGTATTGTGGAATTCATTGCTTGATGGGTGGGCTCAGTTTGGTGATTGGAAGGAAGTTTTAGGATTGTTCTCCAGCATGACAGAATCGGAGATGAAGTTTAGCACTTATACTTTATCGACAGTTCTCAAGGGCTGTGCAAATTCTGGAGATTTGGTAGATGCTCGGGTTGTGCATTCTGTGGCTATCAAAGTTGGTTGTGAGCTTGACGAGTACGTGAGTTGCAGCCTTCTAAATATGTACTCCAAGTGTGGACTGGCAGATGATGCACTTAAAGTCTTTGGGAGTATCAAAGATCCCAACGTAGTGGTCTGGAGTGAAATGATCCATTGCCTCGATCAACAAGGCCAGAGCCTAGAAGCAGCCGAGCTATTTCACCTAATGAAGCATAAGGATGTAAGGCCAAATCAATTCACGATCTCCAGTGTGATTAGTATTGCCACGAATCTGGGTGATCGTCATTATGGTGAATGCATCCACGCTTATATATGTAAATATGGTTTTGAATCTGATAATTTAGTTGACAATGGACTCATCACATTCTACATGAAAAATGGATTTGTTCAAAGGGGTTTGCAGATGTTTGAGGCAATAGATAATCGTGATACAGCTTCAAGGAATGCCCATTCAGTCCACAGATTAAATGAAAGCACTTGGACAATGATCATTGGCCATTATGCTCAGGCTAACCAAGGGATGAAGGCCCTTAAGGGCTTCAGTCAAATGCAACGAGAAGGTTTTATGCCCAACGAGATCACTCTCTCCAGCTGCTTAAGTTGTTGCTCCAGTTTAGCAACTCCAAGAAATGGGTGGCAGCTCCATTCATTGGCTATAAAGGCTGGAATGCTAGGCAATACATATGTTGCCAGTGCGCTTGTTGATATGTATTCAAAATGTAGGTACATAAAAGATGCTGAGGCTGTCTTTGAATGCATTGTTGGACGGAACATAATCTCATGGAACACGATCATATGTGGATACTCGCAAAATGGAGAGGGAGAGAAGGCTCTTAAAGCCTTTAAGTCAATGTTAGAAGAAGGCACCGAACCTGATGAGATTACCTTCATAGGTGTTCTTTCTGCATGCAGTCACCTGGGTATGACTGAAGAAGGGAAAAAGTATATTGAATTAATGAGCACGGTATATGGAATCACTCCTGCAATTGAGCATCATGCTTGTATGGTGAATATCCTTTGTCGAGCAGGCAAATTTTATGAGGTTGAGAATTTTATCGAGGAAATGAAGCTAGTCCAGAATGCGTCTATCTGGGAGACTGTTCTTTGGGGTAGTAAAGCGCATGGGAATGAGTTATTTGGCAAAAAAGCTGCTGAGAAAGTTTTTGAGCTTGTACCCGAAGTCGACTTCAACTATATATTGTTATCCAACTTGTTTGCAGCTAAAGGAAAATGGGATGATGTTGCAAAGGTTAGGGAGTTAATGTCCAATAGGAATATTAAAAAGGAACCAGGATGTAGTTGGGTGGAGCTCAATGCTGAAGCCCACATGTTCTTTGCTCAAGATGCTTCAAATCCAAAGATCAAGGAAATCTGTCTACAATTGGGTGAACTAACTCGACACAAATGAGGTCGATTTTATGTTTGTTTTTTTTTTGAAAGTTAAGCATTTGCTCACACACACTGCCTCCACTGAGGCTCGAACCGTGGACCTCCCATTTGGGAGCAAGGTCCGATACCGCTGGGCAACTAGGCCTTTGGTCCATTAAAATGTAGTTGTTCATTGAAAGAATGTAAATTGAGCCTGTTACAGAAATTTGGCTGCCCTATTTGGCCCCTGAAAAATGTAAAGGCTCATGATCGATGAGGGAAGCAGGTCGTACGCCTGACACTACCTTGTCATTGCTATTTTTACAATTCATTCGTTGTGCCAAAACCAGTCTTCCGAATTACTGAAGGTGATGCAAAACCAGAACATTGGCCTATAATTTTTTAAAAATCATGATTCAGGTCCAAGCTGGAAATTGAGGTAATTGCAGAAGTTGCTATGCTTCACTTCCACGATCTTTCCAGATGGGTATAAGTACATATAGGTAGCTGCATTTGTTTGATTTCAGTCTGCTTCATTATGGAGTGCTTTGTTTGTTAATACAAGCCATGTTCGTATTATTTTGTTCATTTTATCCGACTGCATTTTTCATCAACAATAGTTCTCAGCCTCTAGGTATGCCCTTACCGCAGCTACTCTAGAGCCATACAGGTTCCGTTTTCTTCATTTAATCTGACTGCATTTTGCATCATTACTTTCACTTGTGGTAGGTTTATTTACTGCTATAATTATTTAGCACCACAGGAAAGTAAGAAACAGATTGTATATTGAACCTCTTGTAACATAGATGACTGGAGTTATGGTGAGTGGGAAACTAAACAATCGACTGTCACATGAATAGAAGATTGTTGAAGTTTAGTTGAGCGCATCCAAAGGCACTTTTCTGTTAACAACTCTGTAAACAATTCGATTTGTTGCAGTTTAGTTGAGTCATGAACGATCAAACTTTACTGACTCCACAACACAGACTTGAGTCTTCAAGTGGAGTCCTTCACATTCTAGAGAGAGAAAGTAGTAATGGCGAGAATCGATAATATAGTAGTGATATTGATATCAATGGTGATTGTATTGTCATGGGTACCAATCTCTCATTGTGCGAAGAAACCAGTAATGGTTGCTAGGAAAGAGGACGTACCGTATATAAAGTGTCAGGTCTGTGATAAGCTCGCAAAACAGTTGTGTATCTACAAGTAGAGATGAAGCAAGATCAGAAGGTACTTTTACTACTTGGGTTTGAATTTGATTAGTCCCAATATGTCTATTCAATAATTTATGGATTAATTACTTAATTTACTTGTATCTATGTGTTTGGGTTGATTTTATTCACTACTATGCTTGTTGTGTATGTGGGTTTTAAATTTTTGTTCAGTATCAGTTAATTGATTGTGATTTGTATCTTATAATATTTCAGTGGGTATTGTCCAATGTATGGATTTACCTTTAATTCCCTCACATCTTTTTTGTTATTCTTTCCTTCTTATATTTATTTCCTATATACATATTTAGAGAGTGGGCTTTGCGCGCGCGCACACACATATATGAATTATGATGTGATCAAATTTGTGGATAACCAGGGGGTATTTTTGTCCTTCCAAGTTGTTGGCTTTGAAATTAACGGTCGAACAATAATACCGGTTTTGATGATCACAAATCATTTAAGCGTATTTGGTACTAATGAAAATTAGAGTTATATGTTTCACCAAAAGACAGGAAAAGAATACTCGAGAATGAATGCTTAACAACAAAAGCGAAAAATGGAATTCAAAAGAGCAAAAACAACAAAGGACAAGATGGTCAACGAAAAGCTGAAATTGAAGACTCAAGACTGGGGTAGATAGGTCGGGGTGCGAATATTGTAAAAATGTATTTTATGCGTCGATTAGTCCTATAAACTCAAGTAATCAAAGAACTGAACTTTAAACGAAACAAAAATGATCATCTCAAGTCGTTGGGTTTCACCCAGTCGATTGGCCAAGCCATGGCAATCGACTGACAGTGACCCAGTCGACTGCCAGTACAAAACTAGGTAGTCGACTGGAACAATTAGAGTTTTTGAGAACATATAATCGCATTAGGCAGTCGACTGGCAGTGATCGTTGGGAAAAATAATTTTAAACTCTGATTGGAGGCAGTCGACTAGGATTGTAAAGGCAGACGACTGGCTAACCCAACTTTTGACAAAAAGTTATTTTTAAAAATGTTTTTGCTCATTACTTGGTGTATTATTCTCTCAACTTTTCCAAACTCACTCTCCTACTCTTCAAGTGTGATATTCACTCTCTCAAACCCTAATGTGCCCTATATATAGAATGAGATGAGTATTTTGGAAAAATAGAATTCTAGTGTGAGAAATTTCATAACTCTTCATCTTCATCATTCTCTCTAGCACACTTTGAAAAAGCCATTGAATGAAAGAAGCAAGGAGCTTGATTTTCAACTAAAATCTTTTGAAAGCTTTAAACTCTAGTGTTGGTAGACCTGTCAATGGATCGGATTCGGATCGGATCAGTTAAATCCAAATCCAATTTGTTAAGAAATCGGATTATCGGATTCGGATCTTAATCAGGTTATCGGATTTTATTTTCAATCCATATCCGGTTAATATCGGATTCGGATCATAATCGGATTATTAATAAGTCTATTGATAAGGATGACAAAAACTCCCGATCCGCGATCCGAATCCGATAATTCGACAGATTTTCACTTAATTAATTCATATTCGAATTTCTTCATTATAGAATATCTGATCCGAATATCTAATTAAAAAAATAAAAAAATCAATAAATACTGAAATTATTCACACTTATATACATGTACATTATTAAATATATACACATATATATAAATATATATATATATGTATATTTTATCGGATCGGATTATTATCAGATCGGATTAGGCTAATCCAAATCCAATTTGTTAAGGAATCGGATTATCGGATTCGGATCATATTCGGGTTATCGGATTTTTTTTGCAATCCAAATCCGACTAATCGGATCGGATTCGGATCAAAATCCAATCCATTGACAGGTCTAAGTGTTGGTTCTTTTCTCCAAGACTTTTTCAAAAAGCCATTGAAGGCAAAAAGCAAGAAGCTTGATTTTCAACTCAAATCTTTTGAAAGCTTTAAACTCTAGTGTCATTTATATTCTCTTGTGCACACTTGTTGAAATTATTCATTTGAGAATATTCATTTAGAGTTCTTGAAATATCACTTAAAAACACTTAAGCTTATATTGATCAATCTTCCATAAAAACCTTAGGGTTTTGAGTGTTTTTATTTCTTGAGTGATATATTGATTGCATACACGTATTTATGATCTTGGATTAGTAAGACCCATTGGTTCAAGAGAGGATTGTTCTCTTAAATGTGACACGAGCTCGTTAGCTCGTATGTAAAGGTTTGCTATTCCACCTCTGAAGGAAGAGCCATAGTGAAAGGATCGGAAAAAGTCTCAAGAAGGAGTTCTTGAGTCGATGAGTAAGAGTTATCGAACCTCGAAAAAATCGCGGTGTCAATCTCTCTCTATCTTTGTTTCCTTACTTCAACATCTTGCATGCTATAGTTATTTCATTACTTCGCATGATATATTAATCTTGAAATAAATTTGTTAGATCAACTAACTTAAATCTTCAAATTGGAACTATTGCTAGGTTATTGAATTAAGTGATTATCAAGTATAGATTGCTTTAATTTTCGAAAAGAATAAAGAATTTATTCAAACACCCTATTCCCCCCCCCCCTTTAGGGTTAATTAGTGACTAACACAAGTATTTTTATTTGATGCGGTGGTATTACAACACTGAAAACAAGAAGCTTTTAGAATGGAAATACGTGCCTTCTCTGGTGAATAGGTGGGACCTAGACACGTGACATAAAGCGACCAATCAAAAACAACTAACCACATAACAACTAACACTTTAATCAAACCAAGTCCACGACATCGTTTTACCTAAATAGTGCGTCACATGGGCAATTATGTCCAAACAATTCGATTTGTTGTAGTTTAGTTGAGTCATGAACAATCAAACTTTGCGACTCCACAACACAGACTTGAGTCTTCGAGTGGAGTCCTTCACATTCTAAAGAGAGAAAGTGGGAGTTTAGAGAGAGAAAGTGGGAAGAGCAGCCGGAGTGCTGCTGGCCAAATTGGGCTGGCTATTGCATCATTATAGCCAACCACGTCAGCTTTCTTCACTAACCAAAATATTGGGTTAACTTCATTTATATCCCCAGAAGTTTGTCCTCTCATCACTTTGACCCCCCCACATTTGCATATCTTTATTTGGTCTCCTTACTTTATCTGACACAACTCATTTACACCCCTTCCTGTCTAATTAGACCTGACATCAGCAAAAAGATTTTTTTTAATTCCTATTCTACCCTTTACCTTGCTGTTTGGATACAAGGGTAGTGTTTTTTTACTTTAATTTATTAATTTGATCCCTTCATTTTATTGTTATTATTTTTATTTTTTTGAAAGTTTCATTTTATAAGTAGAGTTGGCATATATAGTGTAATTATAATGCATATTAAAATTCGCACATCAAAGATGAAATATATATTAATACGTTAATATATATATTTTATATGCAAATTTATAGTTCATGATGTATTATCTTATAAATTATATATTTAAAATCACCATTGACTTTGGCATAGTTATTTAGGAAGTCACTATATTAATTTTTATTGCCTTAAATTATTATGACTTCCTTACATTTCAATTTTTTTTGTTATTGGATACTAAAATTATGTAATGGAATATTCCCATGTATAAATCTTCATAAATTAAGGAGGGAAAATTTAGAATCTATTATTTTTATTTTTATTTTTCTATAATAAACAAATAAAATTTTAAAAAAATTCTTATATTCTCTTAACCCATCTTTCCTACTTAACAAAGGATAATTAAAAGGGCATGAGAATAAAAAAAAATTATTTTATTTTTATACAAGGAGGAATGTAAATAAATTTGTAATACATCAAGTCATTTGATAGTTACATACTCTTTTTTATTTATATACATAAGTAAGTTCGGGAATTGACACATACATACATATATCCTATATAACATCCCTTTTTCCTTCTTCTTCCTTCGTCGCAACCATCACCACCGTTGCCACCGCCAATCCAAAATTTTCTAGATCCAAACCCTCGAATCTCATCCACCTCCGCACCAAGTCGAAAAATCTTTCGATCCAAACCCTTGAATCAATTTGTAAGGATTTTCGCCTTCACTCTCACATATATATATATATATATAAACAGACCCAAAAATTACTATATTCAAATCATCTAATCGATTTCATTAGAGAGAGTGTGGGGTTTGATTGGATATAGAGAGAGAGTAAGGTTTGATTGGATATAGAGAGAGTGTGGGTTAGGGTTGTTTGGATATAGGTTTAGGATATGTTTGGATGTAGGAGTTACATTATCCTAAGAATAAAATGATTTAAGTAGTGTTTGACTTAATGATATTTTAGACATTTCACTGTAAAGTTAGCCACCAAAAGCTGACAGGGGGTGCAAATGTGGGGGGATCAAAGTGATGAGAGGACAAACCTCAGGTAGTGTAAATGAAGTTAACCCAAATATTTAGCTACCCATGCCATGGTGTGGAACATTTGTTTTTCATTTTTTTTAAAGTTAAAAATATATATAAAAATAGTGTATATATACAATTGGGTGAATGGCGCTAAACACCTCTGTGGTTTCAAAATTGTGCAGCAAACACCCCTGTAGGTTTTAAAACACCCTTAACCTTTGTAGGAATGGCAATGGGGCGGGGATCCCCATCCCTATCCCCGAACTCGCCCCCATTTAGTCCCCCCGAACCCGCCCCGCCCCCGAATTTTTATTTTATTTTTTGCCCGCCCCCGCCCCGCCTCGCCCCCACCCTCGCCCTCGTCCCGCCCCGTGCCCCGGTATTAAATTTTTATATATAAAAAAATATTATATATATTATTGTAATATATATATATATATATTTTACCTTTTTATATAAAAAATTATATCTCAAACATATATATATATTTTACATATATATTATTGTAATATATATAATATAACCGGGGCGGGTTCGGTGCGGGGCGGGGGTACCCCCGAATCCGACGAGGATTTTTTTTTTTTGCCCCATCCCCGCCCCCATTTATGTAATCGGGTCCCCATACCCAGGCTAAACGGAGCGGGGTGGGGCGGTTCCCCATCGAGGCGGGTATTATTGTCATTCCTAAACCTTTGCAAAAAGTGCGAATTAACCCCCTGTGACACTGTTCCAACCACTTTTTCGGCCAAAAATGAGTCATGTGGGTTTCACATGATTTTAATTTTTTTAAATCCTCAAATTGCCCTTGCCCACTTACGAAAATACCCCTATTCTAAAATAATGATATGTATGTGTATGTGTAGGGTATATTCACACGATCCTTCTCTCTCTTTCATCATATTAGAGCATCCACAATGCATTTTACCTTTTAAACACTCCACTTTCACAAAGTGGAGTGCCATGTCACATTTTTAGAATGTGGGGCCCATTATTTTATTTGGAGTGTGGGTATTGTATGGTATGGGGATTGTATGATTCACTCCACTTTATATTATTTTATTATAAAGTAAATTTAATTATATAATTTAACATTAAAATAATTTTACACATATGAAAAAAAATACATTACACATTAACACACATGAAAAAAAGTAATAAACATGCAAAAAAAATACATTACATAATTTAATACACATAAAAAAAAATACATTAACATTT
Organism: Cornus suecica; assembly: GCA_963922005.1. Taxonomy (NCBI): domain Eukaryota; kingdom Viridiplantae; phylum Streptophyta; class Magnoliopsida; order Cornales; family Cornaceae; genus Cornus; species Cornus suecica. Next base: position 5,190,996 of record OY998240.1, read on the forward strand.
TATCACTTATAATGATAAAATTAAACATTCCCTTGACTTAAACGAGCTATAATTATCTTCTGTTGAGCCTCGATCCATGCTTTAATCATCGGTGTTGGAGCATCGTTTGGATCTTTTTCCATCATTTGTCTTTCCCAAAGACTTTGCTCCTTCTCAAGCTCCATTATTTTTATTTTTTCTTGTGACTCGATTTCCATCATTTGGCTTAAAAAGATTCGCAATAAAGCAAGTAATGTTGATCTTAGAAGAGATTTGATGGAAAATTTGTGGAATCAATTTGGTGATGAAGATGTTTAAATTGGTGTAATCGCAGAAAATGTATTTTTAATATTATTATGCTATTTTATTATGTCACAATTATATGGAATCAATTTTTTTTATATAAATAAGATATTACTTTGTAGAAATAAAAAAAATACATTAATATCACAATAATAAAGTTAGATTAGATACAATAAATATAATTATTATTTTTATCAATTGAATAATTAAATATTGTAATATTTAAGTTAAAAGGCAAGAGTTTTTTTTTTAAAAAAATAAAATAAAATATTAATTGAATGTTACAATAAATTTTTTTAATTAATTAATTAAAATTTTAATTAAATTTTTAATAAATTAATTAATTAAAGTTAAATTTATTTATTAAAATATTAATAAAATAAACTAAATTTATTTAATTAATTAATTGAATGTTACAATAAAAAGATTGCATTGTACATTAAATACTATAAATAAAAAAATATTATCAAATTTTCTACAAATAAGATATTACTTTCTACAAATAAAAAAATATACATTAATAAATTTTCACATACAAAGTAAATATTAAACATATAAAAATAATACAAATAAATTTTTGAGACCCACATTTGGAATCACCATTGACTACTTGACCCTCTATATGTGGAGAGTCAAGTGAAGGGTTTGGCATGGGACCCATACAATGGCGAGCCGCGCTCCAGCCCACTCCAGCCTCCACATTTCGTCACAGAGCATGGCCAGGCGCCACTTGGCCATGCAGTGTGGATGCTCTTAGATTTGTTCTTTATTCTTATCTCTCACTCTCCCTCTCCCTCTCTTTACAGATTTGGTAAGACCTTCATTCCTTCTCCCTATCTCTTTTCTTCAATTATTTTTTTTGCTAAAAACCCTTCTTTTCTTTTTTTTTCCTTTTTAGCAAACAAAGATGTCCTTTTATAGCAGAGAAAGATATATTGCAAAAGGGAAAGAAAAAAAAAAAGAAAAGTAATTTTACAAATTTTAAACTAAGCTCAAAATGAATGAAATCAACAAAATCCAAATTTGGTAAGATGGAAATTAGTAATGAGAAGAGAAGATAAATGAAATTTTACTTTTTGGTATAAAATAAAAGTAAATTACAGAAAAAGGCTTCAGAAGCCCGAAAAGGAAAAGAAAAAAGGGGTGGATATCTAATTTTACTTAGCCTCTTCTACATACCCAGCTAACAAAGAATTCCAGGAAACCATATCCAACACAGGACTTTCATCAAACAGCTTCCTTGCACCACATATATTCCCACAAACTGCATACATATTAATCAATATGTTCTGAACATAGACATCTGAATCAAAACCCATATTCAAAACATGATCATGCAACTCATCGCCCTCAAATTCAGAGAATCTGAGTGCTGCAGCCTGAACAAGAATCGGGTATGTATAATTGTCAGGACCCACATTGTTCCCAAGCATCAATTTCTAAAGAAAGATTGAATTTTGAGGATTGTTCCTCTTTATATAAGTTTTAATCATTGTATTCCAAATGAACCCATTTGGGTTTTCAATGTGATTGAAGATTCTGTGAGCTAAATCAATGGCAATGAAGGGTGAATCAGTGGAGGATTTGAGGAGTCTGCTGGAAGCATTTGGGTTCTCTAGAGATGGAGAGAACGCCTTTTTGAAGAGAACTCTAGAGAGAGACGGTACAGATAGTTTAGGTGCATGGACATTTGCGTCTTTTCACATTTATCATTATTTTTAGGGTTATCTTCATTTACACCCCCCTGAGGTTTGCTTTTACTTCAGTTACACCCCTCAGGTTTGCGAATCTTCAACCACACCCCCCCATGGTGTGAAATGTCTAAAATACCCTTATACCAAACACTCCTTAAACCAATTTAACCCCTAAACCAAACACCCCCTTGAATCAATTTAACCCTCAAACCAAACACCCCAACCCCAACCTCAACCACCACCATCCGCCGTTACTACCACCACCACCACCATGAGCAACAACCGCGGATGAAATAAAATTTTCAAAAATTAGTCAAAAATAGGGGGGGTGGCCGCGGCGGATGATGGTGTAGATATATATATATATATATGTGTGTGTGTGTGTATATATATGTGTGTGGAGGGGTGGGTGTGTATGAGAGAGAGAGAGAGAGAGAGTAATTTATTTATTTGTAAAAATAACCCATTAAATATTTATTTGTAAAAATTAATTTTCAAAAAAATTAAATGTGTTTGTAAGAATTAAATATTTGGGGTTGGGTTCGGGTGGGGGTTTTAGGATTTAATTTTTATTCACAAATTAAAAAAATTAGTTTCCAAAAAAATTAAATATTTGTTTGTGAATATTTGGGGTTGGTGTCGGGGTTTTTAATTTTATATGTTTTTTTAATTTTATATTTATTTTCGAATTTAATAATTTTTTTTGAAATTTAATATATATTTTTTTGAATTTTATATTTATTTTCAAATTTTATAATTTTTTTCAAAATTTAATATATATATTTTTGAATTTTATATGTTTTTTTTTTAATTTTATATATTTGTTTCAATTTTTTTATGTTTTTTTGCGAATTTTATATTTATTTTCGAAATTTAATATATATTATTTGAATTTTATATTTTTTTCGAATTTTATATTTTTTTTCAAATTTATAATATTTTTCAAATTTGAATATATATATTTTTTCAAATTTTATATATATTTTTTCAAATTTAATACAAATTAAATTATTAAATTATTGGAGGGGGTAAAATTGATGAAATTACATATTCTTGTTTCCAAACAGCTCTAGGATTTACATTGAGGGTAATTTAGGTATTTACAAAAAATATTAAGACGATGTCCTCGTTAAGGGGGTGTAAGTGATGAGAATATCAAACCTGAAGAGGTGTAATTAAAGATATTCAAGCCTGGGAATGTGATTGAAGTTAAAACAAACCTCAGACCCTATTTCATGTGACATTTAACCCAATTTTTTTGTGATGGGTGTGTGGACGGAGAAATTATTAGTTACAACGGTGATACCATGTCATCAAGCTGATGTGGTATCACAAATCAATATATTTATTATTTTTTTACATGTGTAATAAAAAGTAACACATCGATATTATAACATATATGGAAACTGAACAAATAAAGATATGGGAACAAAATCAAAATATAAAAAAAGAAAACAAAAGAGCAATTTCAAAAAAAATTATGTTTCATGGGCAAATTTTTTTCTTTCTTTTTTGCGAAATCTGGATTTTCTTTTTATATTTCCTCTTTATTCTCATCTCCACTAATGGATTCATTGTTAATCATCATTCAATGTTAATCATCATCTTCCAAACCCAAAACCTTTATAGCTCCACCTTTCAAAGCTTGTAAACATTATTGATAATTAAGAAGAACAACAACTTGAAGTTATAAAAAAATATCAAATTCTTTTACATTATGTGCTGGCCTCTTTTTTAATAAATTTAATCACGGAGACCCATAAAAGCAAACCCAAGTCACCCAATATATGTATGTATCTTTCTTTGCCCTTTTTTCAGATTTTCTTTGAGTCTTTGTGGTGTTAATTATGAAATTAAAAATTCTGTGTGTTATTCTTTCGTTTTGATTTGTAAAATCTACTTTATAATTCTTCCACTAGATTAAGGAAGAAATGTACGAGAATGTGGAGGGTAATTTGTTTTTGCATCAGTTTTTCTATTTATACAATAACTTTTATTTTGTTTTGATTTTGTTTCCATATCTGTTATAATGTTGATTTGTTACTTTTTATTACACATGTAAAAAAGGAGTAAATTTATTGGTTTGTGATACCACATCAGCCTGATGACGTGGTATCACTGTTGTAACGAATAATTTCTCGTGTGGACGATAGAGAGGATGAAGATAGAAAAAAAGGAAAATGATAAAAACAAATATTTTATATTCGGGTTTAACCCATAATAATGGGTAATATCCATTGTTATATTTTTAATTAATATTAAACATGTGTTTTAATTTTATTGGTCCAAGTAGAAAGTGAGAACCAAGTTGATCATCACTGGTCAGGACCCAAGCATTGTCCTTGTTGAAAATCCTTACTAAAATAGCATACTAATATAAAAAATAAAAAAAAGCCTAATCAAGTCTAAATATGTTGCTTCCTCTCGCTTAAAGTGCATCAATATATACCTAATATCAGCATGTTAAACACTATTTATTTATTTATATATACATAATACATGTCTTTATACACTTTTTCAACTAAGATGCTTAAAGGTATACACTGGTCAATTGTGAGTCTTGGCATCTTATTGACAACTATGGAAAGATTATGTGTATTTGTGTCATATTATGTTTGCTTCCATTGAATTATTGGATTCTCAAGTTTAGCATATGTGAAAATGATGAATAAAATTTACTGAAGAGAACTATTGTCCTATATTGGTAGTTAAGATCCTCAACAAACCATATCTTGTATACAAATAGTAGCCAAAAGCAAATAGCATGTGATGATTATATAATCATTAATTTGCTCCATTCTTAGATTTGTTTTCTCTATCAGATATCTTTACTAATCCACCCACTACTTAAACAATCCCAACTGGGATGTGTGCTTACATAATTGTGACATGAAATCAAATTTTATGTATGTATTGTTTTCTTATATTAATTAAATTACTTTAACATCAAAAGTATGTTTGCTGTATTTATTGAAGAAATTAAAATAAATGGTGCTAAATATGAATGGAGTTAGAAGGGAGGGTGATCAAGGAAAGCCAAAGTTTAGTTTTCTTCTTTAAAGGTGGAGTTTCTTTAATCTCCCAAGTGCGTTGGGGGAGACCAGGGATGACAAAAGTACATTGGTGGAGACTAGGGATGGGAGGCGGTATTATGCAAGCTTGAGTCCCAAGTGTATTGGGGGAGATTAGGGATGATAGATTGGATTAGAAAACGATATCGTGCAAGCTCCAGCTCTTGTAAGCGAATAGATTTATCGCTTATACTTTCTCTGTCCTAATTTATAAGGTTTTTTTTTGGGTAATCCAACATTTTAAGATATTGTATTGGTAATGAATGAAATATCAATTTTATCTTCGGTCTCACTATAATAATGTGATGGTTTTATTGTGTAGATGGTTTATAATATTAATGCATGAAGGGTAAATTAGTAAAATGATATGATAAAATACTTTGATTTTTTAAATGAGATATTTATTTTGGAACGGATAAATGAGTAAAAGTGAACACTTATTTTGGAACAGGGGAGCAATTATTTTTATAATATAGTAGAATATTCAATCTACTAGCTTCAAATACTTTTGAACTCGGGAGTATTACCCATGCGACAATAAATTAGTGTATTCAAATTTGTCTTCTAATTACATAATGCATTTAATTATATTAAGTGAACGAGCAAATGAGATAAATTTTGCGACTTTCAGCGTAAAATAAATAAATAAGATAAGTATATATAAATTTCGAAAAATTGATTATGCAGTACCTACCTAACTTCATTTCACTCGTGGAGGAATCTCAACTTCCAATCAAAACATGCTTGTATTTTAGAAAGTGAAATGCCCTATAATAATCATTTAATTTAAAATTATTATTGTATGGTTGAACATGTACCAATAGCTTAAGATGAATAAAGCACGACTCCTAATATGGAAAAATAGGCAAGAACAAGAGGAAGAATTGACATCATAGAGCATAATCAATCAAAGTGGAGAAAGTTTTCAAGAAAAAACTTTTGTAACCCACAAGATCAATTTTTTTACAGGATTAAAAATGATGATCAATCATTGAGTAGTATGAATTGACAAGTAACTCTTTGTTTAGCTTCAAAGCCCCACTTTCTGTAGCGACACATAAGCCGCCACGTGTACCTCGTAGAGCATCCGATGACAAAGGCTCATGATGGTAGGCTGTACACATCGGATGACCACCAAACACTCCAGTCAAATACCACGTGGCCAGTCCTCGATTATTCTCTATTAGTCGATATTATTAAAGGTTATCCCACTTTTATCCCCTGTGTTTTGTCCTAATTTCATTTTAACCCATTCAAAGTTTAAATATCTCAACTACACTCTTTGAAATAGGCGGACATCAATTTTACTATCCATAATTTATACAATTATCTCTTTACTCTTGAATATTATCTTCAAAAAAAAGAAAAATACATGTTTTACAAAGATAAATTAACCATTTTACATAGTCGTCTGCAAACACAACTAGGCTTTTGGTATGGCGGCAGGTGCATTTTTCTTTTAAGTCAAAATTTATTACTTTTTTAAAAGAAAATTTATATTATTTTTTTTAAAAAATAACAATATTAGCATTACCTCCTATGAAATTATCAAAAATTCTTTATATCTCCCTTTATATATATTTTCTGGATCCATCTTGGTGATTTGTTGACGTCATCACAAAAGGAGTTTAAGTGGAATCCAAGGGAGGATAATTGAAATATTTGAAATTCGAGGAGGTAAAAGTGAAATTAGAGCAAACCTCGGGGGTGGAAGTGGGATTATTCTAATTCTTAATTAATCGCAGTTTTACATTAAGCACAATCGTAATAAGCAAACCAAAAAAGACAAGTCGTCGAACATTCACTTATCACAATACGGCGTCGTAACACCCCGGTTGCTTTCGGTTCTTTATTACTGACAGATTTCGTGGCACAGTGCAATGCCAAGTTGTCGGTCGTTAACCATGGTTAAATTGTTACCAAACTCTAGTTAAATACTGTTAAGTACGGAAGAGCCTGACGCCGTTAGATATATAGAGAGAATTGCGTCGGTGAGGTTAACCGCAGCGTTATATAGCAGTTAGATACAGAGAGAGAGAGATATATAGAGAGAGAATCGCTTCGTATATAAGCCATCGAAGCTCAGGCATACATTTTAAGAAGAATAAGAGAGTGCATTTTAGAGGGAGAAAATTCTAGAGAGAGAAAGAGGCTTCTCGGCTTCAGACACCACGGAGCCGTCGGCCATGGCTGAGTCAAATGATTCCGTCTCTGTTGATATGGAAACAATCTATCTCGGCGGAAAGGTTCGTACACATACACACATATATATGCATATATTTGTATATCTATATGCGAATTTCGATGTTGCATCTTTCTTCTTCTTCTTCCTTTTACATATGTCGATATATATATAAATACACTTCTGATTCAAGAATTGGGCGATTTATGATTGATGAATCGAAATGTCATGCATTTGTTCTTCGATTATATTTGTTTTCATTTACACATATATCGTGGCAGCAATTTCGAATAATTTGAATTTCTTGATTTTACGGAGTGTTTGGTTGCTGAGAAAATGTTCGAGAAAGGGGAAATTAAATTTTCTTTCGGTTTACTTATTTGAGGTACTAAACGAACTAATTATCCGCATCTGTTCTTGGAAATCGGAAATTTGGTGATTGTAGATCTGTTGACCTCTTAGAAGTTATTTTATTAATCGCATTTACTGGTTTGGAAAAAGTGATTCTTTCCTGATTATGGAAGCAATATCATTTTAGTTCTAAAGGTTCTTTATTTCCTAATTCGCAGTATTGCAATTTATTTTTGTACTTGTTGTGCATTTTTCTCCCTTATGTTTATATGTAATTGAAATAGTCTAATTATCTTGCTAATTCCTATATTTGTTTTGTTTAATTTACCCTTGGTTAAGTTAATGCTAGCACTCACATGCTCCATAGATGCACCTTTTGGGGCTCCAATGCTCACCTCCCCATGGAGGAGAGGTTACATCACCTAAGCAATTGGCCTACTAGTTCAAATTTAGATTATATGCTTAAGTTTGAATACTTGTAGTTCTGAAACTACTTTCTGTTTGGTTTCTAAGAAACTGAAGAAGATCGTAAAATGTTGAATGCTAGGCCATGTTATTTTGGTTTCTAGATAATGGGAAACTGTCCTCAGCCTAGCCAAATGGCTGAGAGCCACTCAATAAACAATATAAATGCCTAAAGAGTTGCTTTGAGCTATTAAGAGTTATCTTAAAAAGTTGCTTTGAGCTATTAAGAGTTATCCAACTTGAGTTACCGAGTACAAATGAGTTTTTTCTGTTTCAGAAGGAAGAACGAAAAAATGACTTAAATCACAGTCTAATTGATTTGGTGATTTGATGGAACTATTTGCCATTGGAATTGTATCCTATAATCCTATACACTAGTTTGGCTGAACTATAGTGAAAATTTTAATATATAAAACTTTTGTTCCGGTCTTATATAAACTCTTCTCAGCAACCAAATAGAGTACTTTTGATCATGGTTTTGTTGACACAGACATTATTTTATTTTTTTATTTTTCTTGGTATTGTTATCTGAACTGGGTTGCAAATTAATTTGTTCCTGTGCTGTTTTGTTTTTTCTTCTGTTTCTTATCATTGTGTTAAGAACCTGCAATCATTGGAATCGCGAGAAAAACCATAAATTTTCTGAAAAGATAAGGTTTTAAACTTCAATGCCTGTGTTTTCTTAACTCTTCTCAGCAATCTAATAGAGTATTAATGACCATGGTTTAGTTGACACGGAGTCTTTCTTGTAAATTTGGTTTTTTGGTACTGTTATGGGAACTGGGTTGCTTATTAATGTGTTTCTGTTCTGTTTTGTTTTTTCTTCTGTCTCTCTTATTGATAAGAACCTATAATCGTAAGAATCTCTAGCAAGACCATACATTCTTATACCTATTCATTATATGAACATAATGTGGCTGTTACTTCATCATCTTGTTTGTTACTGGTTAGGTGTTGCAATCATTATTGAATTAGTGGGTATCTGTTAGGTCAACTTAATAATATAAGATTCCAGACTTTTCTTTAAATTGTCATCACTCTTCTAACAGATCAATGATAATCTATAAGAGGAAAAAAAAGACAAAAACAAGTTTGTTTGTTTGTGATGCAAAAGTATTTTAGTCTGATGTAGCATGCTGGCTCATAAAGGGTTCAGTGCACATGGAAACCTCTAATGGGAATAATAATTATCTAATAGAAGGGATTTTTTTTTTTTTTTGTTATTGTTGTTGTGAAGGTAATACATGCAACATTTGGTGCTTTTTTCTTAATTGAATACGGTATTTGTCCTAGTAAATATAATGGCTACTTTACAGTTTAAGTCTCTTTGATGATTTCTTCAAAATTGAATCTTCACCCGTTAATCGTGTTGTTTCTTTTTTTCTTTTAGACATGGTAATTTCTTTGTAGTGCACTTCATTAATATGTTTTTCATTGCAGGAACATATTGTACGAACTGGCCGCAGTTCTGTGTCTGTTATTGTGTATGGCGACGAAGACAAGCCAGCACTAGTTACCTATCCTGATTTAGCTCTAAATCGTAAGTTAGATATGCCATATATATTAGATCTTAAGTTTGGTTGTGCTCTTTAGAGATGAATTGTTGGCTTAAAGTTAGATCGTATCTAATAAATTTTTTTGTTCGACTGCATAACATTTTGGGCAGATATGTCTTGTTTCCAAGGATTATTTTTCTGTCCTGAAGCAGCTTCTTTGCTGCTCCACAACTTCTGCATTTACCATATCAGTCCTCCCGGGCATGAGGTCAGTACATTGGTTGCCTTTTCTGCACTTGTATTAGTTTGAATCTTTTGGTTTTGAATTATGCATCTTTTTTACTGATGCTCTTATTTACGTAAGATTTGTTCTATGATTTCCACAAGAGTTCTTGCAGTTGGGAGCTGCTGCGATTTGTTCTGATGATTCTATTCCTTCTGTTGACGACTTAGCAGATCAAATCATTGAGGTTCTCAACCACTTTAGGTAATCTTAATACTACAGTTTTCTTCACCAGTAACATCTATTAAATTCTTGGTGCCCAGAAATAGGTGGCTTTTAAAGGATTTAGGAATTACCTTGTTTGGTCACTGAATCTTTTATATCATTTTATTTAATGCTTGATGTTTATATTGGGAAAAAAGATAAGTAGAAGAAGTGGATTTTTTTTTTTTTTTTTTGTGATTTGTTTTTTATGCCTTAATGTCACATTTTTCAGGCTTGGTGCAGTGATGTGCATGGGAGTTACAGCGGGTGCTTACATCCTAACCCTTTTTGCTGTAAGTTTCTTTTTTAATAGCGTCTCCAGTATCATTTAATGATATCTATCTTGGTAACTAATCAATGTTGTATTACAGATGAAGTACAGGGAGCGGGTTCTTGGTTTGATACTCGTGTCCCCTCTATGCAAAGCTCCCTCTTGGACTGAATGGTTGTATAATAAGGTGATTTTTTATTTCCCTGGCTGCTTTATTCGTACAGGGGGGAAGGCACTAATCTTTCCAAATAAGTAAGCTTGTATGTTTTTTTTTTTTGTAGGTAATGTCAAATTTGCTATATTTCTATGGCATGAGTGGTTTGCTGAAGGAGTGTTTGCTTCACCGGTACTTCAGTAAGGTACTGTAGTACTTCAGCTTTAGCAATTTATGCTCCTTTTCTTTTACAATCCATACTTTATGGTACATTGATCAGAGTTATGAGATTGATTGAATTTTCTATCAGGAACTTCGCGGTAGTGCAGAAGTCCCGGAATCCGATATAGTTCAATCATGTAGAAGGGTTAGTGGTTCTTCTCTTCTTTTCTTAGATGTAATTGTATACTTGAATTTTTTTCTTCCAATCATTTTTAATTTAATAGAGAGGGAAATTTGTGTTGATAAATATGATGATGTTTGTCTCTTCAGCTGCTAGACGAGAGGCAGAGCATAAATATTTTCCGGTTTCTTCAAGCAATCGATAGGTAAAGATTGAGTTGGCTTCTCTTTGGTGTATATAGTTCCTTCATAATTTCTTTCTTTTTACTATTTTAATGTGTTATCTTCTCTGAAATTTGTCTTGCCAACCAGCAGGAGACATGACATTACGGAAGGGTTGAAGAGACTAAAATGTCGGACACTCATATTTGTCGGGGAGAACTCTCCGTTCCATTCAGAAGCTCTCCACATGACTTCCAAATTCGATAGAAGATACAGTGCTTTAGTTGAGGTATGTGATTCCATAAATGTGTAATGGATATGGATGGTATCTGATTGAGAACTGCAATCCGGCTGAAAACTTTATCAAACTGTTGCTTTGCTTGACTTCGTTAAAGATATTTTCCCACTCAATTGATCTATTGTGCATAGCAGCAGTGTTAATGGATCCCAAAGGAGTCCCACAGTTCATCGCATGCTATGCTTGGCTGAAAATAAGAATTAAAAGACAAATTCTGATGAAAATAATAAATGCAGAAAGCACTTGGAAACGTATTTGCATGAATGCAAAGGATACGGTGTTCAATAACCACGCGTGTTTTGATTCCTGCAGGTGCAGGCCTGTGGCTCCATGGTAACGGAAGAGCAGCCACATGCAATGCTGATACCGATGGAGTACTTCCTGATGGGGTATGGAATGTACAAGCCATCCCAGTTTAGTGACAGTCCCAGGAGCCCCCTCAGCCCCTCTTGCATCTCGCCCGAACTTCTCTCTCCAGAAAGCATGGGCTTGAAGCTAAAGCCAATAAAAACCCGGGTTTCAAGATGACACAGCGAATGCATTACGTGATTCAATAAGTTGGGTCGTATAGATTGTTTTTTTCTTTTATTTGTTCGTTTTTGATCTGTTAAGAAGGGTAGATGTGGCTGTAGATAAAAGTTAAGAAATTGTTTAATGGACATAGGGAGGGAGATTGAGTTCATTCATTTTGTAGTCAGTAATAAACGTTTCATTGTAAATCACACATTTGTTTGTGTTGAAGACATATTTGTTTGTGGTAAAGACAAAGTGATTATTTATATAGAAGACATTATGGTTAACCCGGATCATAGATCAGTCGGGGCTTCCCAAATAGAAGAATATCTATCTATCGATATATATATATATATATATATATATATATATATATTGTATGTATATATAAATGTATATTTACGTATGGTCGTGTGAAGTGTGAACTGTCATTGAAGCTCTTAGCTGTACTTGTAGTTACGGTGACATCCACTAGTATGTATGGGTGTGGTTGGCACTCATTGTGGTGCAGAGATATTTTTGATACTTTGTGGCATGATTTAGGCAGATACAGCTTGTGACACCTGTTATTGGTGGTCGAGTATCAGATACATATCCGTTGTGGGACAAAAATGTTGGAAGCATTTGAATATACAGCTGACCAAGTGCACAAGCCTCGTCGAAGAATGATAAATGTCACTTTCGCTCTCCTTTAAATTTTATTTTGTTTGATGCTTTTAGTATGACCCCTCTGAATTTTTGGTCCAGTTTATTAATTAGTTTTGTCGCTTCACTATAATGACACTCGTGTAACAATTGACCCTATTATTAGTCACAAAAAAGAGAAAAAAAGAATGGTAGATGATGCTGTTTATATACTTGTAGCAATGGTGATGGTTAGAATGAATGATATATTTGGTAACGGCATATTTGGTAGAGATGTGTTTGTGTTGAAATAAACAAAAATTACGTTTTTTGTTTTTTTGTTTATTTATCCAAAAACATAAATAAATTTGGTAGAGATGTTTTTTGGGTTGAAATTGAAAAATTAAAAATTAATAATATAAATAATAAATAAAATAAAATATAATAATAATAAAATATGAAAACAATAATAATAAATAAATATAATAATAAAAAATGGAGTAAATAATAAATAATAATAATAAATTAATAAAATAAATAATAAATTACATAAAACATATTTAAAAATATAATAAAAATAACAAATAATAAACAAAATGAAATAAATAATAATAATAAATAATAAATAAATAAAATAATAAATAATAAGTAAATATAATAACAAATAAATACTTCATAATAATAATAAAAAATGAGTATAATAATAATAAATTAATATTAAATTAATAAAATATATTTTTAAAAAATTAAAAATGAATAAATAATTTATAAATAAAATGAATTAAACAATGAAATAATAATAATAAATAAATAAAATATATTTATAAATTAATAAATACTAATTTAATAATATAAATAATAAATATAATCTAATATAATAATAATAATAAATGAATACAATAATAATAAATAAATATAATAATAAAAAATGGACTAAATAATAAATAATAATAATAAATTAATAAAATAAATAATAAATAAATATAATAATAATTAATAAGTAAATATAATAACAAATAAATACTTCATAATAATAATAAAAAATGAGTATAATAATAATAAATTAATATTAAATTAATAAAATATATTTTTAAATAATTAAAAATGAATAAATAATTTATAAATAAAATGAATTAAATAATGAAATAATAATAAATAAATAAATAAAATATATTTATAAATTAATATATAAATTAATAAATAATAATTTAATAATATAAATAATAAAATATATTATAAAGTGAATAAAGTGTAAGTGATAGACACCCCAATAAACACCAAATTCATGTTTATTCTTATTTGTCTAAAATTTGCCTAAAGTGAAAAAGTGTTTTTAAACACACATATCCCAAAAACACTAACCAAACAAGTTTATAAACACAAAACACATAAACAAATACAAAAACACCCCAACCAAACAGGCCCTAAGTGCTGAGATCTATACATCACTTTTACCCTTATACATTAATTATTGATTCTTGGTTGTAACATACCACGTAGGTAATAATGTTGACATAAGTGAAAATAAATATTTTTGGTTTTGTTTTTATATTTTTATTATTTTAGTTCCATATATATATTTTAAAGGTGATATGATCATATGTATTATACCTGTCAAAAATATTGAGTTCTATTGAATTGGTGATATCACATCAGCATAATGACGTGGTATAACCGTTGCAACTAATAATTTTTCTATTTTTAAATGTGAACCAACAATACTCCTATAATATAAAGATTACAAGAAAAATATATGTAAGTGAAGTGTACTTTTTCAATTTTCTAGCCACTTTTAACTACTGTAAGCGTAGCAAAATTCATGTAAACTACTTTTCTCTACTTTTCTTCCATTTGAACCCCCTCAATTCCATTGGTATGTTTCCCAAAATTTCGGCTCCAAAAAATATCGTTTATACCTTCCGGAATGCATTTTTCGCTCAAACTTGTTTCATCTTCATTACTTTAAACTTGATTTAAATTTGACGAAGTTTGTTGATGCCTTTGTTTGACCACTTCAATTTTCCTAAATTTATCCGACCTTACAAGTCACTCAACATGGTTATTGATTTAAATTTGACGAAACTTGTTAATATCTTTGATTGACCACTTCAATTTTCCTAAACTTATCAGATAAATCTAACATTGAAGGAAGAGACTCCTGCAATTAAATTTTGTAACTTGGAGATGTTTTAATGATTATTTTGTCTTCTCAATTTTTCAAAAATGTTAACAAAATATGTATTAAATTAAAAATAAGAGTATAAAATCGTTACATGCACGTCATATAAGATTATTATTATTAGTTTTTTTAACACTCAGTGACGGATCTCGGATCCGTGTCAGTGGGGGCTAAATTTTATTTTTTTTGAATTTTTGGGGTATAAATGACATATATTTATTTCAGTGGGGTTTAAAAAAAAAATTCAGTGAGGGCTTATTTGTAAAGAAATCTAAATTATGTGGTACTTAAGGTAAAAAAAAAATTCAGTGGAGGCTAAATACTAGATATCTAAAATTTTAGGATAAAAAATACAAAAAAAAAAAAGTTTCAGTGGGGCCATGAATTGAATCCGTCAGTGTTAACACTAATGGCCAGTGAGGTGTGCTTCTTTTTTCTCCAATAATATTGGATCTCCGGCTGCTGCTGAGGCATTCATGTTGCGAGAGAGCATTAAATTGCTGGCATTGTGGGGGTATTCAAACATTAATATTGAGGGAGATAATCAGTCAGTTATGTGTCTTTCCCATTTGGATGGGTTTTCTTCAGTGATCTTGGAAGATGTGAGTATCATGATTCATCAGGGGGTTTCTTGGAAGTTGTCATGGAGTCCTCGATCTTGCAATTCGGTTGCCCATAGTATTAGTTAGTGGGCTCTTAAGTCTCGTTGTGGTGATCCCCATTGGGATGTTTGGCCTAAATGGCTTTTGTGCGCCATTGAGGCTGATGTAGTGTCTCTTTTATGATCTGGTTTATTAAGCTTGCTGAAAAAAAAATAAAAAAATTTGAGGTTTCTATTTCTTTTTGAGAACTTTTGCATATATTTAATTTTCTCTTCTATAATACCTACCTTTCACTGGAAAGAAAAAAGAAAAAAAAGAGGTTAACACAGGATACAATGTCATTTTTTTTGGTGTGGACATTCTTATTGACATGGACAGATTTTTTAAAGCTTGATGTTTTAGAGTATAGATCCGAATTTTAACTGTTGTACATCGTGATTTAAAATTACACGAGTTATGGGGCTGATTTGTGTAGAACTCTCAAAGAACGATTTTCTTTGGGTCTAGATCCAAGGATATCGTTCTTGGGTAAGACCTTAATTTTTTAATTTTTATTTGTGTGTCTAATTGTGATAATCCAACAACATGGTTATAACATGTGAGAAGTGTGATAGGGGACTGCATGATGAATTCACCTAACGACTAGTGGAGGCAGTGACCCTACTGATTTTTTTATATATTTTTTATTCTTAAATTTGGAATATTTAGCATTTAACATCTATTAATTTTTTTTATATATATATTTTAGGGTTAACTTCAAGAAACCCCCTTATACTATTCAATTTAATCAACTAACCCCTCCTCCTCACATTTAGAGTCAAAATGTCTAAACTACCCTCCCTTAATAGTATAAGGGGGTTTAGTGAAATCAATCCTTAAAAAAATTATTTTTTGAAAATAAATTATATTTTTCGTAAAAATAACAAATTTCAAAATATATATATATTTATGAAAATATGATTTTTTACGAAAAATAAATGTTTTGCAAAAAATATATATTATGTTCCAAAATATGATTTTTTTATGAAAAATATTTTTTTTGTGAAAAATATATATTATGTTCCAAAATATAATTTTTTTTTCCGAAAAAGTAAATATTATGTTCCAAAATATGATTTTTTTCTGAAAAATATAAATTATGTTCCAAAATATGATTTTTTTCCGAAAAATATTTTTTTTGCGAAAAAATATATATTATGTTCCAAAATATGATTTTTTTCTGAAAAATACTATTTTTGCAAAAAATATATATTATGTTCCAAAATATGATCTTTTCCGAAAAATATTTTTTTTGCAAAAAATATATATTATTATGTTCCAAAATATGATTTTTTCCGAAAAATAATTTTTTTGAGAAAAATATATACTATCATGTTCCAAAATATGATTTTTTCTGAAAAATATTTTTTTTGCAAAAAATATATATTATTTTTTCCGAAATAATTCACATTTTGGAAAATAATATACTCCCTCCGAAAAATAATTTTTTTGCGAAAAATATATATATATTTTTTTGAATTTATAATTTTTGCAAAAAATATAATTGATTTTCGAAAAATAATTTTTTTAAATGGTTGATTTCACTAAACCCCCTTATACTATTGTGGGTAGTTTAGGCATTTTGACTCAAAATATGAGGTGGGGGAGCATAATGATGAAATTGAATAGTATATGAAGCAAAATGAACACAATGGAGGTTAATTAATTAAACTGCTTAGTATACAAAGATTTCTTGAAATTAACACTATTTTTTACCATTAAATTAAGATAGGGTTAACTTCATTTACATCCCTGAGGTTTGTTTTATCTTCACTTTAATCCCCTCAGGTTTGCATATCTTCATTTACACCCCTACTGTTCAATATTCTCATCACTTAGACCCCCTGAACGATGACATCAGCCTGAATTTTTTTAAAAATCCCTAAACTACCCTCAATGTGTTATCCTTGTTCTGTTTGGAAACAAGGATAGTGTTTTTATCAATTAGACCCCCTCCCATCATTTAATAATTTAATTTGTATTAAATTTTCAAAAAATATATAAAATTCAAAAATATATATATTAAAATTTGAAAAAAATTATAAATTCGAAAATAAATATAAAATAAAAAAAATATAAATTTCGAAATTATTTTTTTTTTCAAAAAAACATATTAAATTTCGAAAATAAATATAAAAATCACAAAAAACATAAAAAATTTGAAAAAAATATATAAAATTAAAAAAAACATATAAAAATCAAAAATATATATTAAATTTCGAAAAAAATTATAAAATCGAAAATAAATATAAAATAAAATATATATATATAAATTTTGAATTTTTTTTAAAAACATATTAAATTCAAGACAAATATATAAAATTAAAAAAAAACATATAAAATTCTAATAATATATATTAAATTTCGAAAATAATTATAAAATTCGAAAAAAATATAAAAAATTATAAATTTTGAAAATAATTATAAATTTCAAAAAAATATATTAAATTTCAAAAAAAAAATACTAAATTCGAAAATAAATATAAAATTAAAAATATATTTATCTCTCTCTCTCTCTCTCACACACACACACACACACACTCACTCACTCACTCACTCACTCACTCTGCACAGACGCACATATATATATATATATATACACACACACATATATGTATATATAGATCTATACATATATATACACACACACATATATATATATAGATCTATACATATATATACACACATATATATATATAGATCTATACATATATATACACACACACATATATATATATATAGATCTCCCCCGTCGGCGCCGACCCTCTCCCACCGCCTCCCCGTCGGCGCCGCCCCCCTCCCACCACCGCCTCCCTCTATTTTCGACCGATGGGTCGAAAATATGTGTGTGTGTATATATATGTATAGATTTTTATATGTGTGTGTATATATATGTGCGTATGCGTGTGTGGGTGTGTGTGTGGGTGTGTCTGAGAGAGAGAGAGAGAGAGAGACGAGAGATAGAGAGGAGAGAAAGAAAGACAATAAAATAAATTTAAATAAAATAAATGTTGGGGTGTTTGGTTTGAAGGTTAGATTGATTCTAAGGGAGTGTTTTGTTTAGGGTTTAAATTGATTTAGGGATTAAATTGATTTAAGGAGTGTTTGGTATTAGGGTATTTTAGACATTTCACGCCATGAAGGGGTGTAAATGAAGATATACAAACTTGAGGGGGTCAAAGTGAAAATAAGACAAACCTTAAAGGGTGTAAATGAAGTTAACCCATTAAGATATGTAACATTTAACCCCCACTCACCTCCATGCCTAGATCGTCACTTGCTGCATGGACATTATAATTTGTAGAGTAATTTTCGAACTGGGCCCAAAACATAATTGGGCTTTGGGCTTTGGGCTTTACAGGGCCCGACTAAAAGCTGAGCTCCATATGCGTGACAAGTCCACACGTACACGTATGGTTGCCTGATCATATCCGACGGTAGAGATATTTATTTTGGTAAGTATCTTTTATTGGCACTATTTAACGGCCGCATATCAGTGGTGGTTCGCCAAAAAATCGATTTCTGACCCCCGGAAAACACCATTCCATTGTTGAAATGGCGGGAATAATGATTATATTTGACTTCGATCGGACATTAATCGACGATGATAGCGATTCATGGGTGGTGTTGGAAATGGGTCTTACCCATTTGTTTGATCAGCTTCGCGCCACATTGCCTTGGAACTCTCTCATGGTTAGTATGCAGTATATACGTGTGTGTGTATATATATATATATGTATATGTAATGTATTGGTGTCTAGGTCATACTAATTTCCTTTAGAACTAGTAACTCTCTTTGTAGTCTTTGGTTGGTTTGTTCCCCATGCTTACATAGGATTTGCTATTAATAACATTATTGGGGATTTATTTAATGAGTGTTTTGCTTTGATGGTATTGATTGTGATTTTAAACTGATATTAGTGTTGGGGTTATCAGTGTTATGGAGTAGAAATTTGCAAACTTTACTCTGCTCATCACAAATAAAATTAGAAGATTTGAGCAGTCATTAGCTCGATATCTTCCCACACAGAATAAATATATATATACAAGTTAGTGTGTGTGTAATTATATAATGAGTAATGCAAGTGGTGATCAAGAAATTAATCACGCCAAATGTTTTGACAGTTATATGTAATTTGTGTAAAAAGAGTAATTACCATAAATAACATAGCACATACAATGGTCATTATGATTGGTGTGGATGAATTTTCTTGCTCGCATGTGAACAATTGGAGAAGATATTGGGTACCCTGGATAAATCCACGTGGTACCCCAAGCCAATAATATAAATGAGTGTAATACACGCATGTTGGAAAAATCTAGGATAGAATGATGATGGAGCTCCACTCTCAAGGGATAGCAACTGACGAGATTGCAGAGTGTTTGAAGCGAGTTCCATTGCATCCACAAGTCATTGAGGCCATTCAATCTGCTCATGCTCTCGGGTATTTTATTTTTTATTTTTTCATGTGTGGTCGATACCATTTTGAACCCATTAATTTTTGTGAGTTTGTGATTTATTCGTAGTTCCATTACAAGGTTATGACAGTGGTTTTTCCAGATGTGAACTAAGAATTCTCAGTGATGCAAATCAATTTTTCATTGAGAAAATCTTGAAACATCATGACATATTTGACTGTTTTTCGGAAATCAACACAAATCCAGCCTTTGAAGACGGAGAAGGTAGACTTAGGATCTCCCCTTACCACGATTTGGCTTCAGTTCCTCATTGCTGCAATCGTTGCCCTCCCAACATGTGCAAGGTATATGTAATTCATTTTACTAATGTCATTTTATAGCGATACAACATCGTGGGTCGTTGCCAGGTTTAGTAGTCTAACAGTGCCACTAGTGCAAATATAAGTACAGAACATCACTTTGTGAAATACAAAGGTCAGGCTTGTTTCGAGTAAGAAAACTGAAAAAGAATATAGTGTCATACTTTACATCTTTGATCTAAGGGCATCTGATTTTTCTTACAGATCCCAATTTCATGACCAATTGATTGTTGGTCTTTGGAGAGATGAAATATAAGACTTCATAGAGGTTCTTATATTATTGATTTTGATTAAGGAGATTTTGTTCCCTTTTTCTTGATTGATGGAGAGCATGGACAAATAGACTTGTATTTGTCGATTGACATCCTAGGATTCTGCATTGACCTCATAATATACTGAATTTATTGGAATTATCAGTCTTTTATTGCATCTTCCTGTACTTGTTACTATAGAGATCGTCTCAGAAGGAACTTAATTGAAAAATAAAAATACCGACAGTGATACTCCGAGAGAAAAAATAATAATTTCCCACTTCTGTTTCAACAATTATATGCATGGCAAAGTGCACTTAGTTTTGTTGATAAGAGATGCCGACATTTAGAACTCCGCTAGCCCCCTTGACCAAAAGCATGATATTTGATTCATCGAATAAACAAAGAAGGAATTTAATTTTTAAGCATTGGTTTAACTTTAAAAGTAACTCATGAATCATAGGAATGTTAGTCGATATAGATCCATATGTAGGTATTACTCCGAACTCTGCTTTGATTGGTTCTTGCACAAAAAATTTAGTTTGTTCCCATCAAAACACATTTGTAAGAAGCTTTTGGCAATAGCTTGACATATGGTGAATTCACCATTTTTATTGGGAGTGAGACATCGCACGCGTTAAACTGACTGTAATCCCAAGAAGCAAGTAAACCTGGAATGTCTTGGGAAAAAGAAAAACACAAAACAAGAGGAAAAAGGAAAAAAACACTATTGTCAAGGTTGTCTGGTTTGCTTACATCGTTTTTTTTCAGTGAAACGGTCTATTGAACTTATTCATGTATATCGAGAAAATAGAAACAGCCATGGCAGTAGTAGTCCTCTCCTGAAACATTTTATCATCATTTTATACTGTTCTTTTAAGTGGGCCTGCTTGTTTGCAATTCTGGAAACAGTTCTCAAGAACTCGGTAACAGAACTGTTTTCAGAAAATAATAAAAGGCATTTTTCAGAAAACATACCTTTTTATAATTGTTTATTTTTTTAAAATAGTTCTGAGAAAACTGAAGCCAAGTTTGTACAATTGTTTTCATAAAACAGAAAACTATTTTCAGAGTTGGAAACCAAGAAGCCCTTTAGGGTCTGCTTGGTTTTATCTTTGAAAGCTGAGAATTCTGATAACAGAAAACTGTTTTCTGATAACAATAAAAAAAAATTCTCTGAAAACAGACATTTGATAACCGAGTTTTCTGGAAACAGTTCGTTCTCAGGAAACTCAACCAAATAGATTTTTTGTACAGTTTTCTAATTTTTAGTTTTCAGAAAACAGAAAACTGTTTTCAGAAATACAAACCATGTATTTATCGTCTATTGCATATTCATTCAGTGGTTCCTTTATTCTAACCGAAACTGATATTCTGATTGTGAGTTGAACAATAGGGTCTGGTGATCGAGCGGATCCGAGCTTCTATACCGGAAAATGAGAAGAAAAGAATAATCTATCTTGGAGATGGGGTAGGTGATTTCTGCCCAAGTCTGAAGCTCGAAGAGGGAGACCATGTGATGCCAAGAACGAAATTTCCTTTATGGGAACGCATTCGTAAGAACCCTACGATCATCAAAGCACAAGTCCACGAGTGGAGCGAAGGAATGGAGCTCAAGAGGATCCTACTCCAGCTTATTGACACAATCTCCATTGACGACAATGCCACAACTTCCAAGTCTAGTCTGTTGAACTCATCTCACTGCAATTCTAAGACACTGCTAGAAGAAGCTCAGGACGTGCTAACACAGAAGATATGAAGATTATTATTTTTCTTTTTTCATTGGCAAGAAACACATATACGAAGGACTTGTCGTACGAAAACTTAAACTCTAAATCTTCTACTTTGTGAGAAAATATCACTAGGCTATTGTTTTTAGCTTTGTTTAAGGATTTGTATTAGGATTCAATGAGAGATTTTAATGATTTAGTTATGTCTAGCTTCATTGAGTCCCGTATATAAGTGTGCCAAAAAGATTTTATTGTGGGTATGTTCGGTTGTGTCATTTTGGAATTGCATTGGAGTTGCAATTTCATGGAATTGTAATTCCAAATACATTGTTCGGATAAGTTTTGGAATTTATGTGTAATTAAATTTCAATCCCAAATCCAATTTGAATGTGAATTTCAATTTCAAAATATTTTATTACGTTCGAACAATAATTTGGAATTGAAATTCCAAATTTCATATTCAAGGCTCCAATTCGGCGTTGCTGAACTGAATAATTTTGGGCATGAATTTGTAGCAATACAAGTCCTAATATTTACCTTTACTTGGACCTCCTTATAATTTCCTCTTTAACTTTAGTTCCTTTTTCCTTTTTCTCGGACTCAAGAATCAAGCCTTCTTATTGATTTCAGTTTCCATATCGTACTACAAATAGTACTTGAGTCATCTTAGGTGTGATAATGAAGTTCGTCCTCTTCCCGCAAAAATGTCATGATAATGAAGTTCGTCCTCTCCCCGCAAAAATGTAAACAAATTGACGTTTAATTTTCTTTTTGATTATAATTTTATCCATGTTTTTTAAAATAAAAAGAATTAATTATATGTCCACATTATATTAGACCACATACAACACCCTCTATATATAAAAAAACAAGACTCAAATATTTGTACTTAATGGGATGAATACCATCCGCTATTCTGTTTGCTTTTTTATTTAACGGCGCTCAGATCTCAAGGTCTTCACATAATGTGTTGTGCACTGTTAGATAAAGGAGCGGACACAAGTAAATCGTAAAATCAACTTAGAAGATTCATGTCATGTCGATTGATGTATCAAATATTATGCTAAAAAAATGGCAGTACAACAATCACAAAAAATAAGAATAAAATTTTTAAATAAAAAAATAAAACCGTACTATGGCATGTCCAATACATATATGTAAGGAGTATATAATGGATTAAGGGTCCAATTAGGGATGACAATTTGCCCCGCCCTGTCCTGTTTATAGCGATTTTGGTACCCTGTTTATATTAGTTGGGCGGGGATAGAGTTGATGGAAAAAACCCGTTGTTAAACGTGGCGGGGGTGGTTTTAGGTTGCTCGCCCCACCCCATTTAGACATATTATTACATATATATATTATATAAAATAAGTGAACTTTAGACTCTTATTTATGTTATTTTTCTCCTTAGCCGTTCAACCAATACTTTTCTTTGGAAAAGTGTATTGTAACTTGGGTCGTTTTTAATATTTTTTTTATTTTTTTTTAATGATAAAAAACGCACACACACACACTCGCACACCCCCACATGAGCTCGATGGGGCTCGAACCCCTAACCTCCCATTTGGGGAGGAAATATGATATCATTAGGCTATAAGGCCCTTGGGTCGTTTAATTTGAATTTGGTATTTTAAGCATATAATTTTGTTGGATTTAATGTCATACTTTAAAAAAAATTAACTATTAATGAGTACCTGCGAGCACCTGCAGGTTTTAAAAAAACCAACGGGGACAGGGAACAGTGTGATCTCCCACCCCATTTAGTCGGTTTTGGGCAAGGATGGGGTGAGATTTTCTTAACGGTTGCGACGACGGGAGATGATACACCCGTCCAAAACCACACATGTTGTCATCCCTAGGTCCAACAATCAGTATGTGAAAAACAACTTAATTTGGACTCAATCATCTAATTTGACAGATGTGATTCAAAGATTGTGAGAAAAATAATCAACTTATAATTATGGTCTTTAGGATCGAGATCCTAGGTCGTAAGATCATACGATGCTACGATACAATCCTATGACCCCCAATAATCCGGATCGCACAAAAATTACTCATGGATATAGAATTGTCATAGGATCGTCATAGAATTGTACGATCAATCTTATTACAATTATACTATTTGTATGCATTTTTGGATTTTTTAAGTGGAAAAAATAATAATTTTTGGTTGGGCAAGGGCCATTTTGTTTTAAAGAGAAACAAAAAAAAAAAAAAAAACTTTTAAGGCCCAAACCCAACTCAATATATAAACAAAAAATTAGAAATTAGTCTTTATTTAGGAATTTAGCAGGTGTATGCAAGTTTTATGTCATCCCTGCCTAACCCCAATAATCTTTTCCGAAAAGCGCGAGTATGTATATTCCAATTATAAATTTTAGTTTCTATTTTTTATTTATTTCAATTCATAAGTTCATCAAATGAGATTTAATATTTTTCTTTGTTTATTTGTATATTTTAGATAAGGAAATTTGTAAAAACATATCATGATGAAGAATTTGGTGAAATGGACATCCATGATGGTGATAATGAAGAGTATAATAGCAGTGACGGTGATGATGATGTTAAGGTTCGTGACTTGGATGAAGACTTCGACGATAATAATAATCTTATTTATCTAATTTTTATTTTATTTTATTTGTCTTATTTCTAAAAATGGAGATATTAAAATTTTCTAAGTTATGAACTAATATTGTAAATTTTTAATTTTCATGTTGGTGTTTCTTTATTATTTTGGTTAGCATGATAAATTGATGGAAATTAAAATTTGATATTAAATTTTGTTAAATGATATTTGTTTAAATTTTTTTAAATTGTATTTTATTTTTATTTTCTTAATTAGTTTTAAAATTTTTAATGTGAAGAATTCAAGAATTCGTGTGTTGATTCAACTTTAAGGTGATAATTTTCCTTATATTTGATATTTTGAATATATATTTTTATTATATTATAAAAATATTATTGATTAATGAATTAATTTAAATTATTTTTATAATAATATAGTAGAATCTTCCTATCCTACTTATGAAGTTATGATATCCTAACCAGGCCTACCAATGTTGCTTATAATAGACCCGAACCGTTTTATTTTTAACTCTTTGGGTAAATAGCTTAAACCCCCCTAAATTTTACTCTCTTTCCCTACTATCCCCCCTCAACTATGAAATGAGCTTAAAACCCCCTAAAGTTTTATAAAATGTTGCACCATGGGCTTGCCTTCAATTTTTTTTATCCTTTTACCCTCCAAACTTTTTGTATTTCCACCTTACCTTTAATTCTATCCTTACTAATATATTTCTTAATTCTTTATATTACAAAAATATTATTTCTTTAAGTTAGAATATTATTTATGTCATTTACCTTTAATGTATTAGACTAAATATATACTTTCAAATGTTATTTTTTTTTTTTGTAAGTTTTAATTATTTTATTTGTAAATCAATTAACTTGTTATTAAATTTTAGTTTGATTTAAATCATAAAACTCAATCCTAATTAATATATTCATAAATAAATAACAATTTATGAATATATTTTTATGAAAAGAAAGTTTCATTTGGGCAAAAAAAAATTTTAATTAGGACAATGAGTTTTATGATTTAAATGAAATTAAGTTTTATTGGAAAATGATATATATTTTGGAATATATATATATAATTCGTCAAAAAAAAATATTTTTCGAATTGTTTTAAAAAATTATGATTTTTTTCCAAAAAATAAAAATTTTGGGAAAAATATATATTATGTTCCAAAATATGATTTTTTCCGAAAAATAATTTTTTTGAGAAAAATATATATTATTTTCCAAAATATGATTTTTTTTCCGAAATATATATTTTTTATATTTTAGAAAATAATGTATATTTTTCATAAAAAATTCATATTTTTTAAAACAATTCAAAAAATATATACTTTTGACGAATCATATATATATATATATATATATTCCAAAATATACATATTTTTTCAAAAAATAATTTTTTTGAAGGTTTGATTTCACTAAACCCTCTTATACTATTGATGGTAGTTTAGGTATTATAACTCAAAATCATATTTTGGAACATAATATATATTTTTCGGAAAAAATTCATATTTTTGAAAATAATATATATTTTTCTCAATAAAATTTATTTTTCAGAAAAAATTATATTTTGGAACATAATATATATTTTTCTCAATAAAATTTATTTTTCAGAAAAAATTATAGTTTGGAACATAATATATATTTTTCCCAAAAAAATTATTTTTCGGAAAAAAATTCATATTTTTTAAAAGAATTCGGAAAAGATATATTTTTAACGAATTATATATATATTCCGAAATATATATATTTTGTTCAAAATATATATATTGTTTTCATAAATTGGATTTATTTATGAATATATTAATTAGGATTGATTTTTATGATTTAAATCAAACTAAAATTTAATACCAAGTTAATTGATTTACAAATACAATAATTAGAACTTATTAAAAAAAAATTACATTTGAGAGTATATTTAGTCTAATATATTAAAGGTAAATGGCATAATTAATATTGTAACTAAAAGAAATAATATTTTTGTAATTTAAAGAATTAAGAAATATAATAGTAAGGATATGATTAAAGGTAAGGTGGAAATAAAAAAAATTTGGAGGGTAAAAGGGTAAAAAAATTTGAGGGCAAACCCATGGTGCAAGAAAATGAAAGTTGAGGGGGGTATAATTAATTGAGGGGGTATAGTAGAGAAAGAGAAGAAAATTGAGGGGTATTTTTAGCTATTTACCCTAACTCTTTATCCAATACAATCCCTTATTTGACATATTTTGGACAAAAAAAACTAGTGGGCTTTTTTGACTTGTCCAAAAACACACACATATATATATATATACATAATATAAAATTCAACGAAATAAAAATCAAGATTTTTCGCAGCGAAACAAAGACGTTCCAATTCCGCTTCCTTTTCCCCTCTCGTCACCAATTCATCGATTCTTGAACAATCATTGTATAAGAGAATAGAATAAACCCGCTCCCCCCCTCTCTGACTCTCTCTCTCTCTCTCTCTATATATATATATAGATAGATATATACGCACATATATATCTGTTTCTCTCTCTAGAATTGGTAAAATGGGAGAAAAGAGAGAGTACTGGGATGGGGTTGTGGAGAGTATGCCTGTGTTTGCTAAGGAGTTGATTGCTGGGGGTGTGGCTGGTGGCGTTGCAAAGACTGCTGTTGCTCCTCTTGAGCGTGTCAAGATCTTGTTTCAGGTACACTACTGATCACACACACCAATTCTGGTTATGAGTCTTAACTTAATTTTAACTTACAATATTTGAGTCATTTTAACTTCTTATTTCTGTTATATTTGATGGGTACTTGTCAGAATTTTGATTTTGTAAGGTTTTACTTGAATTGAATTTAGATATAGTATGAAGTGAGAGATTGAATTATGATGATGGGTGTATTATTGAAAATAAATTGAAGATAGTGATAATGTGTACTTTTCCCGGATTTGGTTTTCTTCATTGTCTTGGATTGAATTATGATGATGGGTTTTCTTCATTTTCTTGGTTATTTCATTTAAGGTGATCATCTTGCTACTATATCTAGGTAATCATAGGATGTGCAGCATTGTGAATAATTGAGAAAATCAAGCTGATACCTATGTTCTTGGTAATTGAAGTTCAGTCTCAGCAAGATTGTGAAATGAAAACAAACATGGTGTGTGTGTACTGATTTAATTGTGTATTATCACCATATAGCTCTAATTCAATGGGAACAAGTCATTTAGTGCCCTCCATGGCATTGCCGAGACCACGAATTGGAAGCATCCTCCAGGATGGATGAGATATGGTTTTCATCTTGATATGCGTGTCCAGGGATTTGGATATACTATAGATACTTGATACATCAAAATGACTCCAAGAAAGAGATTACAAGTTTCTCATATCCTTATTCCCCTTCTGTTCACATTTTGTTTCTTGTGGTTTCTGAGGTCCGAGTTGTTTAGCTTCATATGAAGATGGTCCGAGTTGTACAGCCTCCTATGAACATACCAGTGTTGTTGGGTATAATAATACGATATCTGATACTTGCACCTACTTGTCAAGCATACAAGGTTTTGAACCACTTGATGTATTGGATACTCTCAATTGTGGACCATATCCACCACATCCAAGGGAATAAATCTTGTAGGTTAGACATATAAGCCTAACAACTAGTCGCAAGTATCAATTTTCAATTAATAAAGCTGATAAATGTGCTCAAGTAAACAAATCTCTAATCAAGCTAGACCTATTCTTCTATATGCAACCACATAAATGCCATCAGATAATGTTTTGTGCAGGTCTTCTTGCATGGTTGTCTTTTTTTCTTTGCCTTCCAGTCACATGGCTTCATTCCATCCAGATTGATTCTGAAATATATCTTGATTTTTTTTTCTGAATATACTAAAGCAGTAATGCCTTAATAACAGTCAAGGTAGCAGAACTTTTCTCCAAATGTATATATATATATATATTTTTGAGAGGTAAGCGTTTTTTTTTATTTTTTTGGGGGAGGGGAATCGAACATGGGCACACCCACTCAAGGAGCTGGGCTCTCAACCACTAGGCCATAAGGTGATGCCCACTTCTCTCCGAATGTGAGGATGTACTAAAATGAACTTATTTCTGGATATCTTTTGCATATAACTTGGAGAAATAACTATATTGGCTGACTTGTCAATCGATAGTATATTGGTTTCAAAATAGTGATTGTGAATGTGTTATGTGCTATATTTAGTTGAATTAAAAGTGGTGAGAAGTTCGATTTTTCATTTGGGTAAATGGAATTTTTATTGGAAGCAACTTAGAGAAATTAGTGGTGCATATGGTTCATCTACAACCATTTCACTATTTAGTCGTGTAAATTTGTCTATAATTTTGGTTGGGGAGTTTCTCAGGAAGTCCCTTTCGGGTGTATGAATTTATCCATGTTACTTTGAACACAAGCTATGCAGTTGGATTCTGTTAAAAATGTATAGAAATCACCATCTTTATGAGGTTAAAGGACATTCTTTTCTTTCAAGTAGGTTTGGTTCCAGTCTTGCTTCCAAGCCCCACCACCCTGCTTGCAGGACCATTACTCGATCGAGGCCTTTTAATTTCTTTTCCTTTTTCCTAGACTAGAAGAGCAGAATTTCAGAGTACAGGGCTGTTGGGCTCCTTTAAGAAGATTTCAAAAACAGAAGGGGTGCTGGGTTTTTACAGGTGGAAACTTTGATTTCATTCTCTATTTTATATCGCAATTTTTATCCATGAAGGTTGCCTTTTTATTACTATTTACCACTCTCCCAACATTTATATATTAATTCATATGGTGGAATTTATCTTCAGAGGAAATGGAGCCAGTGTTGCTCGAATTGTTCCTTATGCAGCTTTGCACTATATGGCTTATGAGCAGTATCGCCGGTGGATAATTCTCAGTTTCCCTGCCATTGGGAGGGGTCCTGTCCTGGATCTTGTGGCAGGATCATTTGCTGGAGGCACCGCGGTGCTTTTCACTTATCCTCTTGATTTAGTTCGGACTAAATTGGCTTATCAGGTAAAAATGTTGAAAATTTGTATCCCCACAATCTCTCTCTCTCTCTCTCCCCCTCTCTCAGAGTGTACTGATTTGCCATTAGTATGCAGGTTGTAGAACCATCAAAGTTGAATGTTAAAGGGCTAATTCACACTGAGCAAGTTTATAAAGGAATTCTGGATTGCTTTTCAAAAACCTACAAAGAGGCTGGGTTAAGAGGCCTCTACCGTGGTGTGGGTATGTCTTATTTTTTTGTTTCAATAATATTGTTTTGATCCTTGTGAGGTCTTCCCTTTTAACATTTGAAAGCTGTTCTCAGCTCCATCACTCTACGGAATCTTTCCATATTCGGGCTTGAAGTTCTACTTCTACGAGGAAATGAAAAGCCATGTCCCCGAGGAACGCAAGAAAGATATCACAGTGAATCTTGTATGCGGATCAGTTGCCGGTTTATTGGGTCAGACTTTCACGTACCCTCTTGATGTTGTTAGGAGACAGATGCAGGTAATTTAATTCAGGGTCTTATTTGAGGAGTAAATGTAGAACCCCGTACAGACATATTTATGTGGGGAATACAAACGTCCATGCCATAGGACCGTTAACAATGTCCCCCAAGTTCAACTGGACATAAAACAATACATATAAAACTTAGCTTCTTTATATCATCATAGGAGTAAAGTCCTATCCAGCATCACGGAAACTGGCCAGGCTACCATTGATCTTTTAGGATTAAAGTATTATATTGCTGATGGTAATGGATGTTGGGTGAAGTCACCCAACAGCCAATTTGTATGTAATTAAGCACTAACAAATTGGGTTAGTAGTATTTTTTGAAAGTTAACAGGGTTAGTAGTATTGGTTCTGAGTATAGTGCGGTGTTGGGATTCTGGTAGTATTGGTCACTGGTGTTGGTGACTTTCAGATACAGTGGTTGTTGATGGTGGTTGACAAAGGCAATGATGGCCAAGAGAGGACTGATTTTCAGAAAATATGAGGTCCCTGGTACCAGTGAAGATGGATCTCATCGTGAAACTTAAAATAATAACAATAATAATAATAACTAGATAAAATAAAATAACGGAGAAAGTTAAAGAACTAATTAACGGTCATATTGAGGAACAATACTCCTGCATCTGCATCTGCAGATCAGTCCAATGAATTTGTGAAGATAGTTAACTTCACCCTATTGCAGGACACGATAGCATTCCCTAAGTGTGTGTTGTGTCATGCGTGCGTGTTTGTGTTTGAGATATTCTAAACATAAAGAGAAACAATTGATTTTGACAGGTCCAGCGGATCTCAATATCTAACCAGGGAGAACTGAAAGGAACAATGGAAAGCCTCATAACGATTGTCCAAAAGCAAGGATGGAAGCAATTATTTTCAGGGCTGAGCATCAACTACATGAAGGTGAGGGTGCACGTCTTTAGATTGCCCGATCATCTCTTCTAGCTGTTGTGGGTAACTAACTTTTCTGCTTGTACTTCAGGTTGTACCATCAGTGGCGATTGGTTTCACTGTGTATGATGTTATGAAATCATTCCTGAGAGTTCCATCACGAGATGAAGCTGCGGTAGAGGTGGTGACCAACCAAAGAAATAGCCAATCATCATCCTTGCATTCTTAACAACATTTAATATAGTCATTTTTACAGACTTATTCATGAGCTTTGCACTGTCTTCTCAATATTATTGAAGGCAGACTCCTTTTTTGAGACCATTTTCCTCTGTATGGTCCATTCTTTCTAGCTTTAACATAGGGCTTATGTAGATTACATCTCTTTCTAGATAAACGTTAAGCCAACACAGTTGGAGGTCCTCTTTTGTGGCATATACATCATATATAGCTTCCTTAAGCTGAGCAAGTGTATCTATACTTGACAAGATAGAGATACTAAGTACATAAATAAAGTTCAATATCTTTTTTTTATTACGTTGTCTTCCGTAATGAAGAATGTGTTCTTGAAGTTCTATTTTGATATGGAAAAACCTGTTTTCATGCGTAAATTGAAGTCCAGCATTAGTGATTTATTTTGGAATGATTCCCAGATAGAAAGTGGTGCAGCAATTTTGGAGAACCTAATAAGTATATATCTATTATCATTTTTTGTTTTAATCTAAACTTTGTTACGTCTCACCGATCGTTGGAGGAAAATTATGAGATGATATATTTTGATTTCCTGTTCCGTATTTCAATGACTAGTTAGAATTTAGTAACAAGAATAATGTACAATGTACAAACTTCATTGCCATGAAGAGCTGCCTAATTGTTCTTGGCCACTTACAATCGACACCAAAAGCTCGACATGGCTGCAACTGCAAGTTGAATGGTACCTTTACCAGTAATCTCGACAAGAGCATTCACCATCCCTGAAATGATGAAACCGCTTGTTATCCCTAACAATCAGCTCCCTCCCAACAATCTTCGACATAATCTTTATTGCATTGTGACAGTCGCCACATATCCGGAGGTTCTTGATAATCCTAAGCGGCGTCCTTGCTGGAGTACTGATCAAACCATAAGCAATCGCCAGACGCTCACTGTGATACATCAAGGCCTGTTCTTTGGCCTCCTGATCAATGTCATGAAGCACGTATCTCGTGTCAGGCACATACCCGGCTTCCCTCATTTGTCCGTTCAAACCTTTCCATTTCTGATATGCATCTGCCTTGTATTGATTCATACTCCGAAACTCACCAATTTTGTTCTTCCCCTCCAGCATATTGATTGCAGAATGCTTCTTTGGAGGCGGCGTAGGGAGTTTGTTCACCGTGGCCTTAGACGGATCAATAGCAACCAGAAACTCCTCAGCAAGGTCTTCAAGTTCTATATCTCCATGTATTCTAGCAAAACTCCTCAATGCCTCCCAAATTTCAGCTGTGGGCTCAATTTGCATGCTCTCAATAAACTCCATTGCTTCACAAACATGTCCAGCTTTACCTAAAACATCAACAACCCCCAAATAATGCTCAACACCCGGAACAATTCCATACTCATTTTCCATTGATTCGAAGAGTAGAAAACCTTCTTCCACCGCCTCTGCACCAGCACAAGCTGATAAAACCGCAGCGAAAGTCTCTCCATTGGGCTGCAACCCCAACTTCCTCATTTGCTCAAACAAGAGCAACCCATTATCACCTTGAGCATTTCTTGCGTACCCATTTATCATGAAATGCCAAGAACTGATGTTCCGCTCGCGCATTCTATCGAATACTCGGCGTGCATCCCTCATACTCCCACATTTATCATACATTTCAATCAATTTATTGTTCAATTCAACATTACCCGCATAAGGCGACCGATTCAGGAACTTATCAACCCTTTTCCCAAGCCCAATGAACTTGGGACTGCTACATGAATTCAAGAGTACTTCGAAAGTAGAGTAATCAACAGCAACACCTTGAGACATGTATTCAAGGGCTTCTTTAATCTTACCTTCTTGGCACAAACTCAACAAATCAACATTGGGTGGTGGGAGATTGGGGGTTTCGTCTGGAGGGTATTTCTCATTTTGGTTGCTGTGAATTGGGTTTTTGTTGTTTTTGTGGGGAGGGGGTGTTTTGGGTTGTGGGTGATTTAGGGAATGGTTGTTTGGGCGTTGAGAAAGGGCATTACCATGGCGGCGATAAACCCTAGTTGGGTTGGTCTGGTTTGGGGTTGCGTAGGTGCAGAGAGGGTTGGAGGATGGGTTTGTGGTGGGTTTGAGCGAGAGGTGAGAAGGGTGTGGCGGGAATCGAATGTTGAGATGTAAGGGAGAGAGAACAGAGTTTCCTCCGCCATGGATTGACATCGTTAATAGTTTGCTCTGCTCTGCAATGCCCAAGGCAGAGTCGATTGGCTGAGATAGTGCCACTGTTGAGTGTGTATGTGATAGTTAAACCACGTCGTTAATAACTTCTCACTTTTTCTATTTTTAAACTTTCTACCTTTGTTTTTTTTAAGTTTTATTTTATTATTTTATATATGAGAAATTCCCAAGCTTTATATACAAGGGAAAGGGAAAACAGAATACCACTTCTTACAGCTTCATTGGGAATAAAAGGCTCATTCTTGCCCTCCACAATGACGGAAAATTATTGGTTATCACAAACGAAAAATTATTGGTTACCACAAAGGATAAGTATGACGTGGTATCCCCGAACCAATTAGAAGAGGATAAGTATGATGTGGTATTCCCGAACCAATTAAAAAAGGTAATGAATATCACATACAAGTGATAGAACCCATGCTCAAGTGATAGATACGTGTATTATATTTATTTTTATTATTGACTTGGATACTAGGTGGATTTATCCCAGAATACCCAATACCTCCTGATTTCAAGTGCAGAAAGAAATCATCTCTCTCAAGATGAGCATATATAACAACCAAATAACTGTACTAGACCAGCTTGGGATACCATGAAGTCTGAGTGGCAATCTGGAAACGACGGTACTACAATCCCCCGTCTATACTCTATATTGACGACAGAAAGGGTAAGTGACACCCCTTCTTACATCATTAATATGCTATGCAATATATTTGAGGAACCATAATCTCCTTCACGATGATGATAGATAAAACAATAATACCAAAAAGCTGTGTTAACATTGTATTTTTTATCTGTCAATGACAAGATTGACCACTGAATATGTAAAGACGAACAAGAAAACTCAATAACAGCACAGAATTGTGCATCAATACACAAATATACATACTATATGGTAATAAATTCGTAATAAATCAGGGTATCTGCATACCAAAGCCAGTGAAGTGTAAAAGCTACCCAACACCATGCGTATCATGATAATGATCATCAGATGATATAATCAGACCAACCGGAGATAAACGACGTGTGATCCATGGTCTCTCCCGGAATGTCCTCGTGTTTAGAAGGACTTTCCTTTCCCCCAACCAGCCTAGCCGGATTCCCCACAGCGGTTGTCCGTGGAGGCACATCGATTAGAACCACTGACCCTGCCCCAATCTTTGCGCCTTCCCCAATCTTCACATTCCCCAGTATCGTTGCCCCGGCCCCAATCAGCACTCCATCACCGATCTTCGGGTGGCGGTCTCCACCAGCTTTACCAGTTCCACCTAATGTCACGTGGTGCAGAATAGATACGTTGTTCCCAATTATTGCTGTCTCGCCAACAACAACGCCGGTTGCATGATCGAACAATACCCCCTTTCCAATTCTCGCGGCAGGGTGTATATCAACGCTAAATACATCAGAGACTCGAGATTGCAGTGCAAGTGCCAGCGGTCTTCGAGACTGATTCCAGAGCTTGTGAGCAACTCGGTGGGCCTGGTGTATCAAATTCCGTCAATGATGAACAACTAAACATAAAATACTACTGATGACAGAAAAGTTAATATACTGTCTGCATCATTAGTAGCTAATGCGAAAACATCACATTTGAAATGAAGAAACAACTTTAGTTGTTCGAATTTCGCATATTGTTAACAAAATTACATTCTTTACTATGAAAAGATATCTACAACTTAGTACAATTGATTTTCGTAACCAATTTGAGGTCGACTCCAGATAGATACTATACTCTTACATAGCTTAAATCCCTGAATTTGTTCTACAAATTTGCTCAACTTTTAACTCAGAGCTTGAATTAAGCCTACGGGTTACCAAATCTTCAGTCAGGAAAAATTTATAATAAGTTGACAAATCATAATGCTTAAATCTTTAATACCTCGTATCATATTAACTTCAAACAGAGGTGTTAGAATTCAGAACACACCAGCTGATGAGCTAAACCGCTAAACATGTATACTGAAAAAATAGTTCTTTTGATTTTGATTCCAAATGAAGATGCATTCTTGCTTGCCCGGACCAACGTACACAGCTTCTAGTCTGATGGGAAAATAAACATTTTAATAATTCTGTCATCAACATCTTTTACGCCACTCAAAGAACTGTTCCAACTTCTCTTGTCTAAATTTCATCTGATCCTAAATCTTGCTATATTGGTTGAATTGTTTTGTAAAATGGGTTAGAATTCCAAAGCTAAACATTGATTATTCTTTCTGATGCCAATATTACAGCATTAGTTACTCCCTAAACATCATAATATTGCAAAACAAACTTATTCTACCACATAAGAGAATGCATACAGATTGTGCAACATCATCATCATATCACAAAAGCAGTAAAAAAAAATAAAATATATATATATATATATATATATATATATATATATATATATATATATATATCCAAAAACACACACACAGATATATATAAAACTTTCATTTACTATAGAATTTTGGACAAAGTCATAAGAATCAAATCCGAACCACCTCTTACCTCTTCTTATCTGTTACACGCTATAAAACTGATTCACTTATTATCCATACAAATTCCAATTAATCCCTAATTGGAGGCTCTTCCATGACACGATTACATAATCAAACACTAAAATAATCACATCAAAATGACACTATTTAGTATTTTTTTTATAAGAGAATTACATAACCAAACACTCAAATCATTTCAATTCCAAATATCAATCATAAACAAAATAACAATAACAATCAAATAATCACATCAAAATCATAGTTTATAATCACATGCCCTTATTTTCTCACCTGGCAAGCGAGGAAGCCCTTGTAATTGAGGAGGCAGTGGGAGAATGAAACGCAGGCGGGGTCACGGAAGCGGGCAGCGCGGAGGTCGGCGACGGTGGCGGAGCTGATGGCAGGGTCGTCGGATAAGGCGTGGAGGAAGAGGTCGTAGAGGAGGGTGGAGAGAAGAGTGGAGGAGCAGAGCTTGTTGCCCAGATGGAACGAGAGCGATCGCTCCAGGGAAGAGTGGGAGAGGATCGTCGAGTAGAGGTAGCTCGCCAGCGCCGGCTCCGATTCGGCGTCGCGGCGAGCCTCCGCCTTGATCTGCGACCACACGCCGCCCTCCTCCTCGTCGGACCCCGCCGTGGGCGGTGGAGGCGACGATGGGTAGCGAAGTTCGCCTGCGGGCATTGAAAACGTCCACGTATGGATTATGGCGAGTTTTTTTGTATCGATTATATAAGTATATCCCAATATATGGTATATTGGATATGACCCAAAAATAAGTTTCATTTTCATAACTTTTCATTTGACATTTATCCATTCCCTCCAATTTTGAATTTTAATACAATATAGAAGTGAGTTCTTTTCGAGGTGGACCAATTTTATTCTCCCCTCTAACTTAGATCAATAAAATTAAAACATATGACTCATTTAATTAAAAACACATATGGGCATTACCCATCAATTTATAGATTTTAACCCATATTTGATTTTATTTTTTTGTAATTAAAATTTTCGTTGTCAACGAAAACCCTACCTTCTCCAATCGCGCCTTCCACAACAACTCTTGGAAGTGGAAAATCAACAAGATTATCCTTGTCAAGGACATTGACAAGGCAAATGGAAACTCCACAGGTTATATAACTTTCCTCGATAATAAATCTAAAACAGCCAATACAACCATTCACTTTCAACATCGTCACCCAAGTGATTACTTGAAATTACTCACACCCATAATATTGAATCTCTACAAAATTAGAAGTTCTAATTCTGATTTGTGGTCAAACTTTAAATCATTTCGTTACCACTCCATGTATGATTTTCACTATATATATATATATAAATCCACAAGTTGTTCATCTAGAGTCTAGCTTCAATCATTTTCGTTACCCCAATGCACTCAGAACAATAACTCTTGTTTGAATCATTATTAATATTATGATTAATCTTCAGCTTCCAATTGAAGATTGTTAGGGGATTAAATTCAGAGTTGCGGATAACATGAATTTAACATACTTGTATCACTATCAAATATATATTTAGGGATTTGAAATTGATGCGACTACCGGCTGTAGAGACGGGATGAGAAGAAGAGAGTAACGGGACGGTTGAGAAAAAAAGTGTGGGGAGTTGTGGAAGGCGTGATTGGAGGTGGAAAAGTAGGGTATTCTGTTGACGGGGAAGATTTTAGTTACAAAAAAATAAAAATCAAATTTGTGTTAAAACCCATAAATTGATGGGTAATACCCATATGTGTTTTTTAATTAAATGAGCCATGTGTCTTAATTTTATTGATCCAAATCAGAGGGGAGGGTGAAGTTGGTCCTCCCCGGGGAGGACCTAATTATTGTCTTACAATATAATCTTATACTTTCTCAACTTATTATTCTTCATTAACTTAAAAAAATAACATGTCTCACTAAAAACTAAAACTATACTATATTTTTAAAGGACAAAGTTAGACACACAAAATACTCCAATTTTTTTTGAAAAGTCAAACATGGACAGAGGGAGTACTATACAAGTTTCGTGTTACACTCCTTTTGGACATAGTGAAGTTTTGAGAGGCACTTCTAAATAGTGAATGCAAATTCACTGTTGCATGAATAAAAATAGATCTGTTTGGGTCGCACAATTTTTCATCCAACAATTAAATATGTGATAAATGCATAATTCATACACAATTAACCTCTAAAAATATACTTGTTAGTCATTTATTTTAACTTATTTTAGTTAATATTTGTGTTTTTATGTTTTTTGTAGATTATTGGTGATTTCTGGTTAAATCTATCTAAACAAGCCCAAAATCTGTTTAGACCACGTTTTAGTATTTGGGCCATATATTTTAGCTCGTTTATTGGATTTATTCAAGCCAGGTGTTTCTGGAAAGCTAATTCAATTTAGAAAATATTGACATTTCATGTAGAAACCCTAATTGTGATTTTTAGAGGGTGAAAATTGCATTCCAAAATCTGCCACCTTTTTCTTGCGCGAAAATCAGGACCAATTTTGGTAATTAAATCATAAGTTATGAAGGAAATATCAAAATGAGGTGAAATCATCGGCTGTAGAAAGAAGACTTGATTTCCAAGAACAGCGTATCAAACGAAAATATTCCAAATCACTCTTCAAATTGGTCAAAAGTGAGCTTCAAGATATCGCAATTTAGGAAAATAAATATGGTAATTTTTATTCTCTTATTTACTTTCGTAGAAGAAAACCTTGAGGACCTCTATAAATAATATAGATGTGGATGCACAAAAAGATCATCAACAACCAAGGAACATAAGGGGAAGACTGGTGTGATCAACGGTGAAATCCAAGACATCTTCAACTTATGATTCCGGGTTTGGTCGTTCTTATTTTATTTTTCATGTACAGTTAATTCGCTCGCCCAAGGCCGAGAAGAAACCCTAGTCATGTTCAACTTTATGATTTTTAATTATAGACATTGTTGAATATTTTGGTTAATAATTTATCCTTATTTATTATTTATGACCAAGATAATAAATTATTGAATTGAACCTATGCCCTAACCCGGATAGACCATCTATGAACTTAATAATTAGTATTATTTAGATGTGTGTAAATTAATCAGACATTTAATTAGTTTACAATTAACAATCAAAATTGTGATGATTAGTGGTGGAATTAACGCATTGGTATTCTTTTTATATCATTGTATTTATATTATTGTTACTAAAATTCTCAATCTTTTTGTTGAATTAGTTAAATAATAATTTTTAGAACTATGTTGTCCTAACCAATCCTCGTGGGAACGATATCGCAATACACATCATTATTACATTCGATTCGTATACTTACGAGTTAAATTTGATTTTAGTCTGATTTATTTATTTAGGTTGCTCCAAATTGTACATCAATATGTATTCGACCTAAATATTCGGTGCAAGTATCATTACTCTAAAATAATTCATATATATATTTAAAATTTAAAGATGACATAAGATTCATTATATATAATAAAAATCATATATATTTATAATTTAAAGATGACATAAGATCCATTATGAGAAAGAAAAAAAATAGTCAAAATGTTGTACATCAACAAAGAGATAGACTTTGCCATTTTTAAAAGGAGGACCTAAGCAATTTCTTTGCTAAAATGCTTAATAATCATAAAGATTTGTGAATTAAAAGATCAAGTATTCCATATTTTATTTAATCACATCTTTACAAGTAAGGACACTCGAGTTAGATGTAAGACAAACAAATATTTTGCGTGAGTGATTCGATTTGTCATTTTCATTTACACTTTTTTATACATATTTTTATTGGCAAAAATGCACTACTCACACACTCGTTTGCTTCTATAAACCTACTATAAAAAAAATAATAGAAATATAATTTAACTACACAATTTTTTACCGCCAAAAGAAATTTGCATTCTCCCGAGGCCAACGTGGTGTGTTGTCACATTATGATGTATTGTGCTTGTTTGGTGGAGGGTTTGGACTCATTTTTTTGGATTTGGGTTGAAAATTGTGCACCAAATCATGTTTGGTAAGTTTGGAGTTGGAGCAATAATGTTGCACCATTGGAGTGAAATCCATCATTTTTGGCATCATTGAGATAGATGGTTTGGATGGAGTTGGTTTGGTTTTCTCACACTGATAAGTCCATTTTACATACATATTTTATCCCAAATGTATATTTGTTAGTAGGTAAAACTATTTATTTTAATTAATTTAGAAGTGTAATAATGATAAATGCATAAAACTTAATTTATATAATAAAATTGTTGAATAAATCATTTTCAATGTCATTAAATTACATCTACATTTATGTCTTTCATTTATAGGTGTAAAGTGAGAAATGAATCAAATGCACATGGATGAAAGTTGGATGAATCAAATGCACATGGATGAAAGTTGGATGATTCAAATGCACATGGAAAAAGAACAAAATGTGATGGAAAGTGATGAAAAAGAAAAGAAAAGAAAATTTCATTTCTCTTTACAAGTTGTAATTTGATTCCAATATTTCTCTATAAATATGGATACATCTTGAAGAGGAAAGAAAATGAAAGAAGAAGAAGAAGAAGGAGGAGAGCTAGAAGGACACCAAAGAGGAGAAGAATTTATCTTCAATTCCGGGTTTTATTGTTCTTACTTTGTTATTTTCTTTTTAAGCATGTGTAACTAAATTCTTAACTAAGGTTGAGGATGAAACCACCATTTATGAAATAAATTCCTTTTAGTCTTTTATCAATTTCCATGTGTATGGTTTAAATGCTTATGATTTTCGCTTCATAGTATTAATTGTTTTAAATTCATTTCATTATAAATATCATGTATTTATAGTAGTTAAGAATTCTTATCACAATTAATCAAGCTTGGATTTGATGAGTTTATAAGTAAAAATATTTGATCTTATGTGATCCATTAAATTGCATACATAGGATGCTTAGAATTTTACACTTTAAAGCGAAGGAAAATCTATTTCATGAAAATATATTTCATTAGTGCGTTATTGTTAAATCTTGAGAAAGTAATAAGATTGATTTCTAAATTACTACTCTAAAATTGGAATTGATAAAGGAATAATTAGAAGTTTATGGATTAGTGGTGGTGGATTCCGATACCTTAGTATTTTCTCCCTATTATTCTCGCTTTAATTATTTGTATTTCGATATTGCATGTTTAGTATAAAAATCACTTCGACAAACAAACTTTGAGAAACTAGGTTAGTTTTAGATTAATTTGAGTTTAATTAAGTTCTCTTTAAAGCATTCCCTTGGGTTCGACCTCGTTCTTGCATAACCTAAACTACAATTGATTCGTGCACTTGCGAGTAATATTTTAAAACACACCACACACCAAAATTATTATTTAACCCAAACCAATTCAATTTGGTGTACCATTGTTTAACCCAAACCAATTCATTTATAATATATATATACATATATATATATATATATAAATTTGAAAAATAAAATATTTATAAAAAAATAAAATATTTCAAAAAAATCAAATGAAAAAATATATTTCATAAAAAATAAAATATTTTGGGAAAACAAATATTTCTAGAAAAAATAAAATATATTTATTATTTTTTAAAAAATATACAAATTATATGTATTTTTATTGAAATCTTTTATTTTTTCAAAATATTTTATTTTTTTGAAATATCTTATATAAAATATTTTATCTATAAATATTTCGAAAAAATAAAATATTTATGAAAAATTAAATATTTCGAAAAAATTAAATATTTATATATTTTATTTTTTAAAACATATATATTTACAAAATGTTATTTTAAATAAATAAAATGTCAAACTATTCCAAGTTACCAAATATGATTGGTTTCAGAATTTCAGTTCATACCAACTCTACCAAACATGGTTTGATTTTTCAGTTTCACTTTTTCTCACACCAAAACTATCTATACAAAATATGATTTCAGTTCAAAATAAAACCACACCAACTCCAACTAAACCAAAACCAAAAACCAACACCACACCGGTTGTCAAACAAGCACTAAATGTGTGATATAAAATGGTGTAAGATGATTTCAAGTGGAGGAAACTTCTCACACGCGACAAAGAACGTACATGGAGAGGAATAAGTTAAGAGAGAGAAAAACAGGGATGTTTCCATTGTGTATTTGTAAAAGAAATATAATTTAACTACACAATCAATTACACTTTATTTTCCTATGTGTGAGTATTTAATTTTAATTTCGAAACTAAAAATATTATTTGATTTGAATAAGAAAAATAAAATTCATCATAAATGATTTTTAAATATATTTCACAGTTAACTCACATTTACTATTTCAAATCTCATGTTTATTTTTAACTTTAGACAAAAGAGCATAAAACCCCTGTACTTTCTAAAGATTGCAAAATATCCCCTAATTTTTTTTTACCCTATTTCACTACCCTCATCTTTCTAAAACAAGCAAACTACCCCTTTACACCACTATATGCCCAAATTACCCCCAATGTTTCATTTTATCATTATCATTTGTATTAAAATTTTAAAAAAATATATAAAATTCAAAAAAATATATATTAAATTTCGATTTTTTTTTATAAAATTCGAAAATAATATAAAAAATTTGAAAAAACATATAAAATTCAAATATATATATATTAAATTTTGAAAAAATTATAAAATTTGAAAATAAATATAAAATTCAAAAAAAGCATATAAAATTCATAAAAATATATATATATAATTTGAAAAAAATATATAAAATTTGGAAAAAAATATAAAATTCGGCGAACAAATTTTTCGAATTTTATATATATATTTGAAATTTATATATATATATTTTTAAATTTATATATATATTTCGAATTTTATATTTTTTTTCGAATTTGTTGTCGAATTTTATATTTTTTTTCAAAATTTAATATATATTTTTAATTTTATATGTCATTGGGGTGCTTTGTGATCCCAATAGGATAATCAAAATGAATTGTTTTATTGGATATGCAGATTTATTCAGTACCATTGGGGGAACTGCAAATCATGAACTACTAGATAAGAGAGAAAATTAATATTAAAACAGGATTTTTATGGGTTTGTTCTTCACACTTTTTGTCTCTTCAAAGTAGAATTAACATGTCAACCTACATCATTTTTAGGTACAACATGCAACAATACAGTTTATTATATTTTTAGGTATATCATTTTTATTTCGAATTTTATATGCTTTTTCAAATTTTATAAAAAAAATTCAAAATTTAATATATATTTTTTCG
Source organism: Cornus suecica (assembly GCA_963922005.1). Lineage (NCBI taxonomy): Eukaryota > Viridiplantae > Streptophyta > Magnoliopsida > Cornales > Cornaceae > Cornus > Cornus suecica. The sequence continues at coordinate 5,234,031 of OY998240.1, forward strand.
AAATTAATTTTTTTTTTCAAAATTTAATATATATTTTTTAATTTTATATAATATTTACGAATTTTATATATTTGTTTCGAATTTTATATGTTTTTTCAAAATTTATATATTATTTTTGAATTTTATAAAAAAAATTCAAAATTTAATATATATAATTTTGAATTTTATATATTTGTTTAAATTTTAATACAAATGATAATGATAAAATGAAACTTTGGGGGTAATTTGAGCATATAGTGGTGTAAATAAGGTAGTTTGTTTGTTTTAAAAAGATGAGGATAATAAAATGGGATAAAAAAAAAGTATAGGGGGTATTTTGCAACTCTTAGAAAGTATCCACGTTATGCTCTTTTGCCTTAACTTTATTACTAAAACACTTTATTTGTGTTAAAAGTCTAATTCCAAGGATGACCTCGTTGGGATTTAAATTCCAACAAGATTATCTTTGAAAGTGTTTCACGAATCGATCCACAACTTATGTAACGTTAAGTTATAGATTCACGGTACACATTAGTTAGGATTCGAACCCAGTCCGCGGGTCACTTTATTTATATGTTACAAATTAAACGACCGCTTAAAGTAAATAAGATATGTTTTAAGGTCAAAACATAATTTACAAGAGAGTCGTTGTAAATCATCAATAGTTTAGGGTTCGTTTCGCAATTTGGGCGACAAAATAGCTTATAAGAGAAAACAGAGACCCACACGGGAAGACCCAAAATAGCTCGCCCATGTCTTTGCTCCTCCGTACTCGCAACCCTCTCTCCTCTTCGCTCACTCCCACTCTGCAACGCTTCTTCACTTCACTCACTTGTAAATCTCTCTCATATATATATATTTGTTTATATGTATGTTTGTATGTAGATATTATTACATATGCGTTTGTATGTGTATAAAATTTCTGAAAACATTGTTACTTCCAAAGTTGGTTTGTGATCTGTACAGATGCTACGGACGATGATAAAGCTAATGCAACTCATGGAACAAACCCTAGCTTCGTTCATCCCTCTGCAATCGTCCATCCAAACGCCGTGATAGGTCAGGTACTTGTTTTGCATTTTCATTGTTGCCAAAATTGTTCTTTTTGAACTTCCATAAATGGGTTACATCGTAGAAATATATATATATATATATATATACATATGTATATATATATATATATATGTATATATTTATATATATTTTGTTTCGCATTTATATATCTCTTTTCATTTTTTAGTTGTATATATGTTACAACTAATATTTTAGATTTCACTTTGTTTTGTAAATCACTGTGTGTGATATCTGTGGCATTTTTTCTGGTAATTTCTCTTTTTTCCATGACACCTAGGCTATAGAAACCACTGCAAATTGTAACCAATTTAGATTTTGGGATAAAGTTGAAATTAAACAAATGGCGGATGTAGTGAGGATTGAGAATCATGAGATAAAGTTGAAATAAAACTAAATATGTTATGTGTAAATTTAATAAATTTAGACACTCCAATTTGGATGTAGTGAGAATTGAGAATCATGAGATACAAAAATAAACTGAATATTTGTGTTGCTTAGGCTCTCCCTTTCATAATGAAAAGAGGGAGAAATCGGAGATAGTGTTGATGATAGAATCAAGCCAAGACTGGTTAAATAAAAGTGCATCAATTATACCGTGTGATATGCCTATTATTCTACAATTTGTAGGGGGTTCTATAACTTAGCTCTTAGACCAACCATACTTTATGTTATCGAATGGCAGTTAGGAAACAACATTTGCATCAAGTTAGTGTGGCATAAATGCGAATGTCTTGGTAGATATGTGGTTAGACTAGAAAGAAGAGGATTAGAAATAATCACATTGAAGAGGAGATGGTTGGAGTAGCACCGATTGGAGATAAAATGAGAGAAAATCATTTGGACATGTCAAGGCAACCTTTAAGTGTTTCGGTTACGAAAATTGACGTAGTCCACTTTGACAGTTATACCTGGAGAAGAGGAAGACCAAATTTAATGTCGTCAGGTTGTACAACAAAGATTAGAGCATGTAGATTGACTGGGGTTATGGCTCTCTGTAGAGTGTAATAGAAACATGAGATACATGTAGCCAACCCCAAATAATTGGGAAAAGGCTTGGTAATGTTGCTGGTGGTTGTCAGTGTTCTATCGGACTCGATTTTGAATTTCCTTTGCTTCTGATTAGCCTTGGTTTATATGTATTTGTAATTGTTTTTTCTTTTCAAGTATCAGGACTCGTATGTTATAGGATATTCCTTTTGGTGACTTTCAGTTCAACATTTTGATTGGCTCTTTTCTGTTTCAACAAGTGACTGATAAACCGCTCTTTGTTTGCAGGGTGTTTCAATCGGCCCATTTTGTACCGTAGGATCTTCTGCGAAGTTGGGGAAAGCTTGTCAACTATATCCTGGAAGCCATGTTTTTGGGAATACAGAATTGGGAGATAACTGCATTTTGATGAGGTGAGTTGAATCCTAAATTAACCAAGATCGGATAAGCCCCGGAATCCTTTTCTTTATCAATTTAAGTTATTTTATGGTTGATCATGCCTAAAGCGGTGCTGTGGTTGGAGATGATCTTCCTGGGTGTACAGTCATTGGATCTAATAACATTATTGGGCATCATGCTGTGGTAGGCATTAAATGCCAGGACATGAAGTACAAGGTCAGTTTTCATTGGTTTTGGTAAGCCTTGATCTGTTTAGAAATTTATGGACAATATATATGCTCTGAAAACTGCAGTCATTTATGCAAATTACCTTATGGTCATTTACTCTGGTTAGGGATCAGTTGGTTATGAGTGAACTAATGCATTACAATTGGTTCTGATAAAACTTGGATACTCGTACCTCTCCCCTTCACTATGCGAGTCTGCGTGTATATGTATAGATATAGTATTCTTCCTCTGCCAGAATATTATCAGTAACATTAGCTTTTAGTAAACCTGGAAGGTCACTCCTCGTTATGTTCCTAAGATGTTTGATGTGAAGTTGTCATGTTATACCCTTTTGCAATGCTAAGTGACTTAAGGTTGATTGTATTAATATGTAATTATTTATTTAATGCAACTGTTCTCCCATGTCCTTCCACATACAACTGTATTGTTGGAGCAATCCAACATAGCACTATGTTACCTAGATTTAGGTCCAAGCATCTGATGTGTTTTGGGGCATTGCATTAAGATGTTGGATTCATTTAATTCCTGAATCCAAGAACATGTAGGCATAGATGACTTGTTGAAGTGTTCCATTTTCCTTCTTTCTCTCATACCTTAGAGTAAGGTGGTATGGCTCTATTACAAAGTTTATTGAAGACACAAGTGTTGCTCATTTTGAGAATAAAATAACAAAGGACTATGTTAAGAGAGTGTTTTTTAGCGGCTTCTGTTGAATGTGAAATGCATTCTTCTTTCCGTATATTTATGTGTCTTTTGGGAAGTTAGATGCAGATTCTATGACGATATTGGGTCATCTCATGTCTGACGTGGGTATTTCACATGTTTAGTACAACAACCTGACTCCTATTAGTAGTAATGAAACTTTGACACTTCTGCTTGTTCTTGAGATTCTAAACTACTTTGGCACTTTTGCTTATTCTTGAGATTCTAAATCCCAATTGATCTACATTCTGTGCTGACTTTGTTATGATTGACCCAATGTACATTGTCATCCTTTGTTATCATGTTTTAATTGTACAATGTCTATGTATAGTGTTCACATGCTGACATTTATTTCTTATAGGTTCAGGCAGAGTAACTTGTCTCTTCACAATATGTCGAAGACAATTAGGGTGACTATTTTTTCCGTCACTAATATGAACTTTGTTCTGGAACAAGTTTTGAAGCCTTTTTGATCTCTGTGACAGAAATAAGAATTCTAAGCTACTTTATAGAGGGGGTTTCACATCGTTCAGTTTTTATTTATTTATTTATTTTTAAAAACAGTTTCTTGTGTATTGTATAATTTCAAAGAAACCGAAGCAAAAAATTTGAAGTCTCGGCACAAATTATTGTGGGTCGGGGATGTGGTAAAAGTAGAATTGTCATACAGGAAGAGTGGTATGTGTTATATTTAGCATTGCCATAGTTTGTCTTTGTTTTTCTTTTTGTCGTTTCCCAATATCATTATTTTCCTGTTCAACGTCACTAGCATCATCATCATAATCATCCTCACATAATTGCTATTATCATGGAGATACACATCCACATGTAGTGGACCCAGGGTCAACCATTTCAGTACTTTCAATATATTTGTTTATTTTGGAAAGAACATGACGATTATCTTATTTCATGTGTCTATAATCTCAGCTAGGGGATGAATGTTTCCTCGATGTTGGTGACAACAATGAGATCAGAGAACATACCTCTATTCATCGGTCCTCAAAGTCGAGTGAAAAAACAGTACGGAATATCATAACTCCTTTTCAGAAAGAAGGAACTTATATATAATGTTTAGGTCCTAGTCTGTTTCAATTTCTAACTACCCTTGTTTGATCAGGTCATTGGCGATGACAATCTTATAATGGGGTCTTGTCATATTGCCCATGACTGCAAAGTGGGCAACAACAACATTTTTGCAAATAACACTCTTCTAGCAGGCCATGTCATGGTGGAGGTTGGTCCTCATATAGTTTCTCATTTCTTTTCCCTGTAAAACATGTCATCATTTTGGATTGTTTTTTAGATGCAGCATCTGATTGAAACTTGATTCATGTATTTTATCTGTAGGACTATACTCATACAGCAGGGGCTGTTGTTGTTCACCAGTTTTGCCGTATTGGTTCTTTTTCTTTCCTTGGTGGTGGTTCTGTGGTAAGATTCTGCTCTATTCTCTTGGCCTTTAGCGGCCATTATATACTCTCTTCATCTTATATTAACAATAAAGTTGGTGCTTGTTCCTATATGAACATGTGGTGTCCTGCACAATAACCACAAAAGAAGAAAATAGAAGAAAACGTGAGCTGGTAAACTGTGGTGGTGCTTGTGTTTCTATCCAATTTACATGCATGTCTGTGGCTAAACTAATGCTGAACATTAAATAATATTTTCCCTATATTTCCTTCTTTTACACAACTTTTCTTATAGTGAGTATGCTGATTTAGTATGTTTCTCAAGTATAAATGTTTCCCGCCAAAACTGTAGATTTTTTAGAGTCAAGTGTAACTCGTTTCATAAGAACTCAATATAAATAACGGCGGTTAGAGCTGACTTGAGAATGATAAAGATGATAACTTGAAATCTAACTTTTTGCTTTCTGAAATGTTGAAGGTTTCACAAGATGTCCCAAAGTACACGACGGTAGCCGGAGAAAGAGCGGAGCTCCGTGGTCTAAATTTGGAAGGGCTTCGGCGGCGTGGATTCTCACATACAGAGGTTTGTTTCAATTGAAAGTGCTTTCCAATCACTATCTTCAAGGGGGTTTAACAGCCCCTTTATGTCTCATTGTGTTTCCATTCAAAATATGCCATGTAACATTCCTTTAGTGCATTAATTTTTTTAATTGAATGCATTTTACAAAATGCTTGTATATCTATTTGGCAAGAATCTAGATCAAGAGCCTTAGAACAGCTTACCGGAAGATATTCATGCCCACGGACCCAAATTCTGGAGGTCTTGAGGACCGGCTGACCGAAGTGGTATTAAGTTTCTTCCATTTTCTTTTTCTTCCCCCCCCCCCTCTGGAAAACTGTAATCTATTATGTGTGTGTGTGTGTGTGCGTGTGATTTAATTACTGTCAATTTTGCAGGAGCGGGATGAAGAGTTGGTTCGTGTTCCTGCTGTATGTTTCATGGTACAATCCATTCGTGATTCTTTTTCGGAAAATCGTCGTGGAATTTGCAAGTTCAGATATTGGAATGGCTCTTAAAAACCTGCTTGAGGTTGTCTGTTGTGAAGATTTAATCTGTAGTTCTGACAAAAAAGTATGTATACTAAATTTAAAAATCCTTGTATTTATAATGGTTATGAAGAGATGTTGCGGATGGGTAAAACTGATCTATATAAAATGGAACTTTTTAGAAGGAAATGAGCGATGAAACTGTCATTAAGGTGTATAAAATGCTTGTCTTGTCCAATTACTACCTTGATAATAATATTGACATTAAGGTAAGCCATAGTTGATTCATTCCTCCTAATTTAGTGCTCGTATTTTTGTGCTCTATGCAGTTCTGCTCAGATTTTGCTGTCTATGCATTTTATGAACTGTAGCTAAAGCTTAATCAACAAAGTTATAGATACTGTTAAAGTAAGGGTATATATATATATATATATATATATATCATTGACATTGACAGAATATATATGTATATTTTTTACTTTACTCCAGTTATTATCTTATATCTACATCACCCAATCATATCATGCTTAAATTACTACAAGTCTGTAGAAGCACAGAGGCTGATATGAGAACATGTATATCTTCGATGAAGGAATCTACAGAGAGCAGTGATGTTGCGATTTTTACTTTATCCCTAGAGAATTTTAAATGATCAACTTGGATTCATTTTTAATTCCACAGAATTGGTAACAATTTCAGAGTTTGATTTCTGAACAGGCAACCAATCGTCTGATTTGTAAATAATGTGTGATACAATTAGGGATTATCGTTGGATATGCGAACTCATTTTTAATACCGATATCATTTGAATCTGATTTGAATTTGATCTCACATTTTTTAACCGTAACAAAAATTGATACCGCAAGTCCGAACTATGGTGCAACACCAATTTCTTGTCCCCAATCCCAATTCCATGATACAAAAATCATGCCCATTCTTAACATATTTAGATCCTAAATCTCAAATTGGTGTGCAAAATAATTTTTGTGAGACATGTCAAAATTCCAAATCACATTGGGATGAAATTAAGCTAGTGGACATTAGTTCCATGTAATAAAATGATGGGAGTGGAATTGGGATCTGGGTCTTGACTGTTGAAAAGAGAGCCAGACAATTTTGTATCCCTGACCACGAGCCAGACCGGTGAAAAGGAAGACAAAAAGGCTCAAAGCAAGAAATCACGGGAAGAGAAAGATGAGAGCCAGAGTGGTGAAAAGAATGGTTTATCTCCTTTTTCAAACGAGACAGAAAATCAAGAAGGATGTTGATTTTTCCTTTTATGTGCACAACATCAAAAGATCATTGAGAAAACCTGTTAGCCCATCGAAGATTTTGGCAAGAGGTTGGATCATTAAAGAAGGGAAAATGGTTGATTCAAAAGAATGAATGTAGGGGGGAAAATCATACACTATATATACATATTATACACACCACTCATATATGAACCATCCTCTGCACAGCACATTCCCTTGTCTTGTACCAAAAGGAACATTACTTGGTTATGGTCTTCCATGACGGGTAAAACATTGTTTTGCGTCCGTGACCACATGTCATATGTCTCATGTTGTCAGGTTCATAGGTGGGAATATATAAATATAAATAACGCTTAAAAATATATAAGATAGGCTCTCTACATATCTCAATAATTATTGTCACATTAAACGACAACAACAAATACCGATTAGACATGACAACATGTATGTGTATATGCTGTCATGTCTTAACAAAACAGGTTAGTTTCAGGGGGAATTTTTTTTTATTTTTTTTATTATATCTGCTATTACTTGTTCGAACGCCATCTTATTAGAAAAGCCTAAAGGCCCTGCTGTGCATTTCGGGTGTTGAAGTATCGGTTGATCTAAGATAAAATGAGGTTGGACTCATATTTTTCAATGTAACATCCCCCGCATTTAGATAGTTCTTTGCTATGTTAGGATCCATATCTCAATTAATTCACAGCTAAGAATGAATCACCCGCACAGTTCAATTCAAAAGGAACGATTTTATACGAATACTCAATGTTTGATAAGGATGGGAAGAGGATATGCATGCACTCACGAAGCATTCAATTTCAGATCACTTTTCTGTAAGAAAATATTACATGGTACAGGGCAAGCACTAGGCTAAAAGCTAAGACGTCAGTTTTATTCAACTTTTTTGCCTATGTGACTCATATTCCATCCTAATCTGAAAGTAATGAACTTCGCATGATTAGAGGCATGAATTCTAGACTGAAATAACAAAATATAACTGATTGAGACTACTAATCTTAAAGTGATTTATATATATATATATATATATATATATATATAAAACCGCAACAACTTCAAAACCAAAACCGCCCATTGGAACACTTGCTCCATTCCTATCTCCCACTATAGCTGTTTAAAGGCATTTCATTCAGTGTCAATCTGCCCCTAGTTTTAGGTAAACCAGTGAATGAAAGTGCAAGAAACAACCAAATATAGATATAGTATAGTTTCCCAAAGATGAAAATGCATAAAATAAAGAGAGAAATATATCATATATTGGAGAGAGCATGTGTATGGAAGGAAGCATTTTACACCATTGAAAGTTCTACTCATGAAATGAAGCAAACAAAACTTAAAGCACAAGAGTAATTGTATCAGATTGATAGTATAAAAGGGGAAAAAAAAGATAGATCACATGGGCGGTGAATTGAATTTGGACCCATTAATTAACTTTTGTTATTTCCAAGGCATCCTAACAATTCTCCTTGTAATGAGGTTATAGTTAACCTGCAACTACCATGTTGTATATTTTTTTTCCCAAATCTAACTACCACTAATTAAATAATTGATAAAATATATTTATCCTGTCCATGCCTATATATACTACACTTGTCTTCATAACTTCTTCATTCTGAGTTAAGAAAGAAAGAGATGGAGATCCCTGTGATAGACTTTCATAACCTTGGTGGTGAGAAGAGGGGCGAAACAATGGCACTTCTCCACCAGGCTTGCGAAAAATGGGGATTTTTTCAAGTAATGTCGATGAAATTTTAATTTCAGTTAAATTTAAACTTACATTCTCACATTGGGTGTGCTTAATATTTGCAGATTGAGAACCATGGAATCGAGGCAGTGTTGATGGACAAGGTCAAGCAAATGGTGAATATGCATTATGAGGAAAGCATGAAGGAAAGCTTCTACAAGTCGGAAACAGCCAAAAGCTTGGAGAAGAAAGGCCTTACCTCTAACACAGACTGGGAAAGCACCTTCTTCATCCAGCATCGTCCAAACTCAAACATCGATGAATTCACAAACCTCCCGGTGGATTTTCCGTAAGCTGTTCTCAATTTTCATTCTGTCCAGCTTTTAGCATGGAGGATATTGCTTCAAGAACACACACCACAATAAATTAGCAAATGAAATGCATAACTTAGACACAGTACTATAATATATATATATATATATCATTTATACTATTAGTGCATCATGTGGGGCTTGAACCGCTCGCCTCCCCTATATGGTCAGTTCCATTAACTATTTTCTGCTTAGAACAGTTGATGTCAAACTGTCACAGCCTATAATCTATACTAGTGCTTGTATATGTTCACTGACTGATGATACAATCCCACATGCAGCAAAACGATGGACGCATACATTGATCAACTGATAAAGGTAGCAGAGAAACTTTCGGAGCTCATGTGTGAGAATGTTGGATTAGAGAAGGCTTACCTGAGAGAAGCATTTTCGGGAACTTATGGTCCTTCTGTGGGGACAAAAGTGGCAAAGTACCCTCGATGTCCTCAACCCGAACTTGTTAGAGGACTTCGTGAGCATACTGATGCTGGTGGGATCATTCTCTTGCTCCAAGACGACCAAGTCCCAGGTCTTGAGTTTTTTAAAGATGGACAATGGGTGGAGATTCCACCTTCCAAGAACAACACAATCTTTGTCAATACAGGTGATCAATTGGAAGTACTGAGTAACGGAAGGTATAAGAGTTGTTTGCATCGTGTCATGGCAGACAAGAATGGAAGCAGACTCTCCATCGCCACCTTCTACAATCCAGCCGGCGATGCCATCATCTCCCCGGCGCCCAAACTCTTGTATCCCAATCACTTCCGTTTTCAAGATTACCTGAAGCTTTATGCCACAACCAAGTTTGCAGACAAGGGTCCCAGATTTGAGTTCATGAAGAAAGTGGCCAACGGGAATGACAGCGTTCTCGTCTAATAAACCCTTTTTTTTTATCAATGTATTCCTTACTATCAGTGTGTGCTCTGTGTATCTTACTGTTTTCTTGTTCCAGTGAAAGATAATATGCTGCTTTGAGCATTGTATCCTATACTGCTTAAGCAATGATGAAGTATAATGCTATAAATACTGTTCTATAAAAGCCTTTGAATCTACACTTACAATCACGTAAACAGAATTTTTAATATAAATCAATCACAACAAGATAGACAGATCAAAACAAATTGGTAAATTTCTTCCTTTAGAAATAACCAAACTAGGCACATACAAGGCTTGTGGATAAATAATCATGATCATATCCAAGTAAAACGGAAATTAGCTTTAAGTGACACCTAACAACATTTTCAGTACCTCTGTTCCCATAAATAACTGTAGATGAAAAAGAAAAACTATTCTAAAGGAACTATACCCAAAAAAAAGTCACAAGCTAGCTAATTTTGACAATATAGATTTGGTCACAAGAGTATTAGTTTGCTCAACTGCTTCAGTCAATGAAAGCTTATGAGACTTGACTAACGGACCACATCTGGTGACTAAACATAATACAAAATTTCCAAACTTCAGAGATCTGCATAACTTCTCAGCTGATTTGCGAATGTGGTTAACGAGTTGATCGATGGAATCTTGTGTCAAATGAACATTATGATTCAAGATATTCTGAAACAAGTGAAACAATGATTCTGTCCATACCAATTCATTGGATATTAGATGTCGGTGGCGTGACAGGCAGATGAATTTCCTCGCATCTTCTTCTCCATTGAGCAGCTTCTGGCAGAAGGCAGAAACATGAGCCGGGTGCAAGCATTCTTTACTATGGATGAAGTATGATTAGGGATGGCAACGGGTGCGGTTCTGGGCAGGTGTACCCTCCCCCGTCCCCACAACCGTTAAGAAACCCCCACCCCATCCCCGCCCAAAACTGGCTAAACGGGATGGAAAGTCATCCTGTCCCCGTCGGGTTTTTTAAAACCGTTGGGTGCCCTCAGGTATACGTTAACAATCGAAATTTTCAAATATGTCACTTTAAAATTAAACAACTCCACAAAATCATATATTTAAAACACAAAATTTAACATCATAAAAACTAAATAGACCACAAAATTATCCAACAATTCAAATTACAATACATTCTACCGAAAATAATAACAAAAAAAATAAATTATCGAATATTAGGTTCACTTTAATCTAGAAAATAACAAAATTAGAGTTTAGGATTAGTAGGTTACACTTATTTTTTATTTATTATATATATATATATATATATATATATATATATATATATATTATAATATGTCTAAACGGGGCGGGGCGGGGACACCTAAAACCGTCCCTGCCCCGTTTATGTGTGGGTTTTTTCCCAACCCCAACCCCATCCCCACTCATATAGTATAAATGGGGCACCCCAAACCACTATAAATGGGGTGGAGCGGGGTGGGGCAAATTGCCATCCCTAAATATAATGCTATAAATACTGTTCTATAAAGCCTTGGAGTCTACAATTACAACCACGTAATAGAATTTCTTTATGCAAATCAAACAAAATGGTTATTCATTCCTTGAAAAACAACCAGATAAAGAATCATGATTAAAGCAAGTAAATCTGAAATTAGCTTTAAAGTGACACCTAAGAACACTTTTAGTACCTATTTTCCCAAAAATAACTGAAGATGAAAAAGAAAATCTATTCTGAAGTAATATACCCAAAACTAGTCACAAGTTAGCCAATTTTGACAATATAGATTTGGTCACAAGAGTATCAGTACACCCAACTGCTTCAGTCAATGAAAGCTTATGAGACTTAACTAACGGACCACATTTGGTGACTAAACATAATACAAAATTTCCAAACTTAAGAGATTTGTAAAACCTCTCAGCTGATTCACGAACCTGCTTAACAAGTCCATCGATGGAATCTTGTGTCAAATGAACATTATGATTCAAGATATTCTGGAACAAGTGAAACAATGATTCTGTCCATACCAATTCATTGGATACTAGATATCGGTGGCATGGCAAGCAGATGAATTTCCTAGCATCTTCTTCTCCACTGAGCAGTTTCTGGCAGAAGGCAGAAACATGAGCCGGGTGCAAGCATTCTTTAATGATCCTCGTGATGACATCGCATATAGAGTTGTTTATACCATCTTTTCGAAGAATCAATGGAAACATCAGCGCGTACACAGCGGCCCTTTGATGATTCTTGCAATACTCTATTGTAGCAGTCACTAGCACACGAGAAGCTGATTCTTTAATTACTAGCAATTTGGGAAGCATAATTGAGCAAAGAACATGACTTGGCCAACCAAGTTCCTCTTCACTTCCATCAGAAACATGAGAAACCAGAATTGAAGCAGTCTCGTCATCTGCTTCCCAAGGTTCAATCAAACCCAAAACTGTTAAAGAATCTGCTCCTTTTCCCAAACAAAGCTGGCGAATTTCATTCGCTAGATTCACAGTTCTTGTAGAAGATTCAAAGCTCAAAATCTGTGTCCTCAAACAAGCTGCCTTCTTTTCAATCTCTGGGTTCATCGTTTCATTTTTGATACAACCCATGTCCACTTCATCCACAACCTCATTCAATCCCCTTTCCTCCTCCATTTCAACATCAATATCTGAAACATCAACATCTCCACAAGTCCCAAATGACATTCTCGAATCCAATACATCAGCCGATATGGGAAGCCACGGAAGAACCAAATCATTAGCACTTGCCTCCTCCTTTAGCCAATTCGGCAACGACTCAAACTCTTCATCCACTCTATCCTCTTCAGAATCCAAATTCAACCCAGAAACCCATTCATAATCTGAGTCAGACACTGCATCGAGCAGTTGGCGTGCACTTTTCTTCACCCAAAATTCAACCTCTACGGTCCCATTCAATATGTTTCGTGCAAGCTTAGTCAACTCTCTACAGCAAAATCTTTGGCTATCAAACGAGAGAAAAGACAGAATCCGAGACTGCACAACATTCGGCAGAGTCTGTATATACATAACCCTGTTCATCAACAACAGAGATCAACAACTTTACAAATAAAAAAACGATACAAATATTTATATATATACAAGTATATGTATGTGGGTATGTGTCGGTTTACCTTTGAGTGTGAGGAGGTGAGGAAGGTGAAGTAGAGGACGAGTCGTCGACAATGGTGTCTAAGGGTTTTGTAAGCAATGAAAGGAAAGAGTTTGTGGTAGTGGTGGATGTGGCGTTGAAGGATTGTCGCAACCATTGCGATGCCTCTGATTCAGGACATGGGGAGTTCAAGAAGATGTCGAAGAGCGGGACCCAGGGCTCCATTTTCTTCCATGGAGTTTTTAGAGATGGAGAAATTCCCGGGAAAATATACGCGGGAAAGCTCTTTAACTAATAAAATGAGGTTTGGAGCGTATGGCCACTCGCGCTTGGTGCGCTTGTTTTTAGGGGTGCTTCGCAAAACGCAGGTTGTCGTGGCAAGGAGCCACATGATCCGGCCCACACATCACTGGACCGCACGTGGAGGTCTCATTTGGTTCCCAAAATTTTTCCAAAACAAAAACTATTGAAAAAAAAAAAAAAAAGGTCATGTAAATAAATTGGAAGTCTTTACGAGAAAATTATAGTACCAAAATAACAATACATTTTGTATAAAAGGGGGGAAAAACTGTTAAATTATCATCTTTATGGTTTAATAAAATCATCTTTTATATCTATGATTGAATAAGTCAAGTCAATCATCGAATCTTTGATCCCATTACTCAAATGAAATTATTTGCATATCGAAATCTTCACTGTTTTTAATTTTGTTTGTCGCCTCGAGTTAAATTTTTAGTGAAGTATTGGAGTTATATGAATTAGATAATGAATATTGGACGATTAAGCTAATATATGTTCTTATAAATGTCGGGTTTAATTTATGTTTTGGCATTGGGCATCTTTTGTCTTTACCGCTCACTTGTAGGCATTAATATTCATTTTAACATAATTTGCTTCAACTTCTGGGGAAAAAATGTTTTCAAGAGCTTTTTGCTAACAATTTTTTTAAGAGAAATGTTAAATATCATGAAAATAAATTCATGATATAATCATGAATAATGTGGATGCATTCATGAACGGATATGTGTCCATTATAAAAATTAAAATTAAATAATAAGAAGGAAAGTGAAAAAAGATAAATATTATTTTGGTAGATAAATATTGAACTCATCTTAAAATTAAAATTCAAAGAATGAAATGGAAACTAATTAATATTAAACTTACTATTTATGAAATTATCATGAAAATAAATTGTATCATTGCTCTTTTTTTAAACCTTTGTGTGGAAATTTTTAACAATTAATAATCTTTCAAGAATCCACCAATCACCTTTAGTTGTTGAAAATTTGTTATGCTCAACTTAGTCAAGCATGACTCACTTTCTCAAAAACTTTTCGTATTTTTAAATATTCTTAGAAAGCAAGTTTTATTGATTTATTTTTACTTTTACATTATTTCCACCAATAGATCCACGCAAAAAATATTTCACACTACGTTGAAAACAAATACAAATAAGGGATAACTTCATTTACACCTCCTGAGGTTTGTCTTATCTTCACTTGTATTCTCTCAGGTTTGCATATCTTTATTTACACCCCCTACTTTTTAATATTTTCATCACTTAGACTCCTGAACGATGACATCAGCCTGAATTTTTTTTTAAAATCCCTAAACTACCCTCAATGTCTTATCCTTATTCTGTTTGGAAACAAGGATAATGTTTTTATCAATTAGACCATCTCCCATCATTTAATAATTTAATTTGTATTAAAATTTCAAAATATATATAAAATTTGAAAAAATATATATTAAAATTTTAAAAATATTATAAATTCGAAAATAAATATAAAATTAAAAAATATATATAAATTTTGAAATTATTTTTTTTTTCAAAAAAACATATTAAATTTCAAAAATAAATATAAAAATCACAAAAAACATAAAAAATTTGAAACAAATATATAAAATTTAAAAAAAACATATAAAATTCAAAAAAATATATTAAACTTCAAAAAAAATTATAAAATCGAAAATATATATAAATTTTTAATTTTTTTTTAAAAACATATTAAATTCAAGACAAATATATAAAATTAAAAAAAACCATATAAAATTCTAATAATATATATTAAATTTCGAAAATAATTATAAATTTCAAAAAAAATATAAAATTTGAAAATAAATATAAAATTCAAATATATATATATTAAATTTCAAAAAAAAAACTAAATTCGAAAATAAATATAAAATTAAAAAAAAAAATTAATTATCTCCTCTCTCTTTCTCTCTCAGACGCACACACCACACACACGCACACATGCACACACATATATAGATAGAGATCTATCTCTATATATATACACACACACACATATATATATATATATAGATATATATATATCTAAGTCCCCCGGCCGACCCCCTCCCACCACCGCCTCCCCGTCGGCGCCGCCCCCTCCCGCCGCCCCCGATGGGTCTATATAGATATATGTATAGATCTATATATGTATGTGTATAGATCTATATATATATGTGTGTGTATATATATATATATATGTGCGTGTGCGTGTGTGTGTGTGTCAGAGAGATAGAGAGGAGAGAGAGAGAATGAATATTGAATAGATATTGGGGTGTTTGGTTTGAGGGTTAGATTGATTCTAATGAGGTGTTTGGTTTAGGGTTTAAATTGATTTAGGGATTAAATTGATTTAAGGGGTGTTTGGTATAAAGGTATTTTAGACATTTCACCCCATAAGGGAATGTAAATAAAAATATGCAAACCTGAAAGATCAAAATGATGATAAGACAAACCTCAGAGGGTGTAAATAAAATTATCCCTACAAATAAACCCCATCTCCCCCACCCCCACACCAACCATATTATCTTCAATCATCATCCCCACCGCATCTCCATCTCTCCCTAAAATTCACACTTACTTTCTCCCTAAAATTCACACACACACACTTATAAGTCCTTTTTCTTTCTCTCTCTAAATTCACACACACACTTCTAGTACTTATTTATTTCTCTCTCTAAAATTCACACACACACTTCTAGTCCATTTTCTTTCTCTCTCTAAAAATCAACCATGGGAGTGAGCAACAAACTAACCGCACTCCTCAACTTCATCACCCTCGTCTCCTCCGTGGCCGTGATCGCCGCCGGCATCTGGCTGGCCTCCAAGCCGGACAACGAGTGCGTCCGCTGGCTCCGTTGGCCGATCATCCTCATCGGCCTCCTCATCCTCCTCGTCTCCCTCGCCGGCTTCGTCGGCGCCTACTGGAACCGCCAAGGCCTCCTCGCATTCTACCTCATCTGCATGGCCCTCCTCATCGCCCTCCTCCTCGTCGTTCTCGTCCTCGCCTTCGTCGTCACGCGCCCCTCCGGCGAGTACTCCGTCCCCGGCACCCCCTCCTCCCGCCACGAGTATCGCCTCGCCGGATTCTCCTCCTGGCTCAAGGACCACCTCACCAATTCTGCGAATTGGGGCAAAATTAGGGCATGTCTTGCTGACTCAGATTTGTGTTCTAAGCTCAATTTGGAGTATGATTCGCCGGATCAGTTCTTCGCAGCTCATATCTCTCCTCTTCAGGCAAGTCTGTTCAATTAGTGGCTTGTTTGTGTTTGTTTTGTTGTGATAATTGAGTTGGGTGAATGGCATTTTTGTCATTTGTGAGAATGTAACAACATGACAGTCCAAACGCGGCTTTAGGCTCTCGCTTTAAAGATGATTCTCTGTACCACAGTAAAAGTAAAAAAACGAATAAATGAACAGAGTAAGTGGGGCAGGTGGCGGTGTGTCACTGGTTGTTCCATAGGACGTTAATCATAAAAAAACTATAGAAATTACTCGAGGTAGTGTATACTCTGAAATTATCGGGTTTTTTCTCTTTTTTGGTAAATTACTCTTACCTCCCCTAATGTTTTTAAATTACTCTTACCTACCCTGAGGTTTTTAAATTACTCTTACCTCCCCTGAGGTTTTTAAATTACTTTTAGATTAAAGTATGTGCAAATTTATTCTGACCTCCCCTGTAATAACATATTTGTGTATTTATTAAAGTACTCTTAACTTAACTTAAGTGCTTTAAATTAAAGTAATTTTCTCTGACATAAAATTACGTTAATATTTTGTTAACTTTGGCTTGGGCCATCTTACTATCAAATGAACAAATAACAAATATATTAAAACTCAAAAAGAGTAGCAAAAATAACCTCACCAACTTGCTTGCTTGAAAATGATAAGGATATTTTGGATGGTGTCAAATGAGAGTTATTTTATATTTTAAATGATGGAGGATATTAGATATGCAAATCATAAATTACTTTAGTTTAAGTTAGGGGTATTTTAATAAATACACAAAATGGTAGTGTAATATTAATTTTATTGGGGAGGTCAGAGTAAATTTATATAAATTTTAATATAAGAATAATTATATAAAATCTCAGGGGAGGTCAGAGTAATTTATCCTTTTTTAAAAAAAAGTTTTTGTTGTCCGAGGATACAGTATGAAACTTGTAGAATAACAGTTTTTCGGGAAAAAAAAATGTAAAATAACAAGACAACATAAGAATAGTAATGTAGTATTTACACGAAAATGCAATATAAAATTAACGAAATACTATTAAGTCAGAAACTCCACACTTTTATGCAGTTGTTGTGCTGTTGAAGTGTTCATATAAAGTTGTTGTATTAGCAATTTAAAATTAGTGTAATGTAGTTCTATATACACAATGACCCAAGGAGAAACTCCTCCCTTAAATTAAAACCATTAAGAAAAGTAGATTATTACTTATTTTCAACTCGTTTTATAAAAATGGAACTAGTTTTAATTGTGAAATAGAATGTGAATTATGAATCAATATATACCATAACCATAAGACTCTCAATGGTGCAAGCACTTGAGAGTTAAGACATGTAATTTTGTTTCGTTAAGTGAAAGTAGAGCATAGTGATATTTAGAAGATTAACTAGGATTTTTGCCAAATATTAAGAATCATATATATATATATATATATATTTGAAAGATAAGAAACACACACCTCTAACCTCCCATAACATCATACTATAATATCTAACCTCCCATAACATCATACTATAATATCTTTGGTTAAGAATAATATTGTTGACTTTCTCATATATGGTGCTATTCGTTGGCCATTTGATTACCTGGTTAGGTTCATCTAATTTGGGACTACCCTTTTAAAATAACCCAAAATCCGTAGCATCAAACAAATTTAGATGCAATGAATAACTTTCTTGTTCCTCTCAGTATTGATGGTGGGTCATGTGCACCTCACCACCAACCATACGTGGGTCCTCACCCGTGTTATCAATATTGCTATCATTTTGCTCTGGTTAGCTCAAAAAACTTTGTACCTAACTAACAATTTCAAAGTAGAATAATTGATGCTTCATTGTCACTCACTGTCTTTATTGCAAGAGATAGGGAAAAAAAAAATATATATATATATATATATATCCTATAATGTCCAATCTGTTACCTGTTACCAACCGAAACTCCCACCATAGCAACCGAAACCGATACCACAACCCTGAACCAGGGTCATTGATGGGATAAATGTAATTAGAATGTACAATATTTTCAACCAAAGAATTCTATTTTTCTCTCCTAGTAGGTTTTGTCTCATGGGTTAATGTACACTTGACAGTCAGGATGCTGTAAGCCTCCAACTATATGTGGGTATCAGTATGTGAATCCAACAATGTGGATCAACCCGGTAAACCCAACTGCGAACATGGACTGCTCCATTTGGAACAATGACCCGAACCAATTGTGCTATGGATGTGATTCATGCAAGGCTGGTCTGTTGGGAAACTTGAGAAAAGAATGGAGGAAAGCAAATGTGATACTAATAGTAGCAGTGGTGGTGCTGATATGGGTTTATCTTATCGCTTGCTGTGCATTCAAGAACGCACAAACTGAAGACCTCTTCCGTCGCTACAAACAGGGTTGGGTTTGATCCTACTCCCAAACACCACCGTCTTTCCAAACTAATGTGGTTCTTCTCAGGTTATCTGGTGCAGGTTTATCTGTCACTAATGTATATATACTTCTTTCTCTGTACTTTCCACTCTATAGATTATATGAACTTCAATAAATAAATAAAAAGCTAGTTGGAGAATTTGGTTTTCAGATACATTTCAAATTGTATTTCCTCTGTCCAAAAATTTATTTAGATCAAATTCTATGTATTTTTCTGTTATTGAGAAGTTCATCGAGAAAAATAAGTCAACTCTGGAGTCTATTCACAAGATGCATATAGGATAAATGTCTTCGTATTTCAGATTGGGATAGTCTACAATTGTATACAGATACGATACAGAGAATGGCGAAGATCACTGATTACATAAAACTTCACAAGTCAAAGCTGAACTACCACTTACTCATATTATTCTCAAGCTGATCCAAAAATTTCAGGCTGTAACTAGCTTCCTAGAATATACAATGTACATCGGATCTGAACGTCCCGGATTGGGAGATATATCCACAGCCTACACAAAAGAAAGCAGAATATCTTTAAAAGAAAATAAAAAAAAGTCTACAGATAACAGGAAAATATGGAATGGCTAAACCGGAGGAACATCTTTTTATTTTTACCACAAAAATTGAAAATCTTAATAATAATGACTAGATTAGTTATCATTCGGATTAACTGATTCGTATCACCACCACACGCCTGTACAAACTACGAACATGAAGCTCTAAACCTGTAGATATATTATGTGGCTATGCTACTGAACATTTGTTAACGAACAAAGTACAAAATCAAATTCCCAGAAAAATAGTATAGCTATTATCCAGATTCCAGATGCTTTAACCATCAATTCCAATGACATGTAACATGCTTGCTCTTGCTAACACAGAACAATATGATGTTAATTACCTGAGGAGGTTCAAAACCTCCAGCGTAATGGAAATACGATCCAACAATCACAGCATGGTCAGCATCACCGGTTGATGTCCATATTGAGATTGCTTTTGTGAAAAAGCAACGGTTAGAGAAGCTGTTTCACCATCAGTCTTGGAAATTAGAGATTGAACACGCATATGGTTCAAGGAAGTGCTTCTTATAAACCTTTAAATATTAACAGGTCCCGCAAATTAATTGATCCCGAGGTTAAACTTGTTCAAATTGTTTGAAAGTGCATGACTTATCACCTCATTATCGCCAGGCCACCCGGTTTAAGGACGCGGGACATCTCCTTGAAAACTTCAAGAGGCTTGGTTAGATAGTCAACACTAACCTGAAAAGGAAAAACAGGATATCAGAGATTCAAAAATTCAATTTCCTCAACAGCCATCCTAATTATCGGATCTTCATCCATCTGCAAAATAGCACATGGTTAGGTGAATTAAAACTTGAGTGGTTGCAGCTGCAGAGTGTCTGCAAATATTTTTTTCGTTGTGAAAAAATGACAAAAAACAAAAGGAAACAAGAATGAAATGTGAAAGAAGGGGCGCATACCACATTTGTAATAACATCAAAGCAATTATCTTCAAATGGAAGTTTAGCGTTAGTGTTCAAGTCTTGCACAATATACTCGGTCAGAACCTACAAAGACATCAAAATTGCATGAATTTCTACATCTTATCAAATACAAAACACTTTGTTTGTGTGGGATTTAAGTTTGGTTATACCTAATATAGCTAGAAGAAAAAACAGGATACGACACGAATATAAGTTTAATATACATAAAAGGCTCCAAACCAACAGCCAAAAATTGGCTACTTCAGCAGTCCCCCCTCTCACCCGTGGGAACCACCCTGTACGAGGGGAGGCTATGCTCGGGTATTTAGAGATTTTCTAATAACAACATGATTTTTCTCCATATGTTAGCATTTCCATATCTGTTATTTTTTTTGTTAGATCTCTACTGAAACATAACCCATAAACTCAAGTTCACAGCAAATGTGTAGGAAATAAGTAGCCTGAATTAAGTATACTAGACTCTCTTCTTACCCCTTAATTAGTAATTTTCCAAGACTACTGGCTATAATCAAGGCCAACAAGAATGGACATGCAATTACACTAATTTGCCCAAATTAGTGCCCAAATCACATTTAATATTTGTATCTAGCAGCATCAATTAAAAAAGTTTACAATAAAGGTTGAGGTCTAAGGCTAGCCAAATCGTATAACAATCACGCCTCACCTGATTGCGCTTGAGCTCTTCTTCGTTCAGACCCATTCCTACTACCCGGTCTTGCTTATATCCAGCAGGGAAATGACTGACCTAGATAAAAGATAAAACCAGGCTTATGGAAATTTTAATATTTAATGCGTAAATAAAAATACGACTTACCCAACTGCTACACATGTCAAGCAAAGCTACTCCTGGAGTGTTACTAGGAGGAAAGACTTGAGAATAATACTTGGTAAGTGCAGCAATGGCTGGATCATCAATATGTGTCACAAAGCGTGGAGCTTCATAGAACACTGTATCCGGCGACCTGGAAAACTATTATGTTTAAAGTCTTGCAGTATACAAAAATAATATCCAATCCTCTAGTTGAACGACACAGCATGGAACAGTAATCGAGAACAGGCTGGTTCTAGAAACACTAGTCAGAAGGAAGTGGGTAATGATTCCCAAGTATAAAGAGAAGCCGAATGGAAGGGGGCAGTCAGCTTGCTGCTGATTGTAGGCCTTTACATGTTCCCTTTCACTTCTAGTATGGAGAAGAAGTGGACTCAAAGCTGAATATCCGTGAAGGCATTCTATTTATTGAGGATCCATTTTCAAAAAAATGCCCCCTTGGGGACATAAAGAAAAGATAATACACCTTTTGTTAATTTAGAACTCTTAGCCACCATCAATGTTTTGGAAATCAATCTTGACTATAAATTCACTAGTGATCAGGTTGGTTCATCCAGGTTCAACCAGATGGGTCAATTAGCTGAAAATTAATAATCACAAAAAGGGTTTATGACAAATTAAAACTTAATATAAACATATATATCAAACGTGCATATTTTTTTTAGGAAGAAGTTAAGCTCATAAGTAGAATAATAATGTTATGCCCTCATATATGGAATGAAATATAAATTGTTCTAACATGGTTAATTCATTCATGTTTTCCACTTTTGTCAGACCTTATTCACTCTGCCTTTTTTTTTCTTTTTCTTTTTCTTTTTCTTTTTCTTTTTCTGTTATTGTTATCGTTGTTTTAAAATTAGCAAAAGAAACTATGCGTAAGACAAAATTCTCTAGATAAGCCAACAATATTCTCATAATTTTTACTTCCCCTTATCATAAGAAACTGAGGGTGCACAGTGCAGTCACAAACCTCCTTGGGTGGGAAACAAAATAATATCGAATAAATGGAAGTAGCATATTAGTTTAGATAGTTTACTCATCAAAGCGCTGGAAATCCTCTTCCTTGAAGGGAAATTGCTCTGGCCACTCCACGTTCTTCAATACCTTTGAAATGGAAACCAGATATAATGAACTGAGCATCATCCTTGCCTTGATATCATATAAATGTGTCGTCCATATAAAGACTAAGCATGTCAATCAGAACTAGCGAGGAGTTCAATTATGAAGAAACATTGAAACTTCAAGAAGTTGAAGATTACAGGATGTAATGGGCCAATGACAAGGGAAAATATAGAAAAATAACAGAAACTGATCCAGTATGGTGATGAAATTCGAATGATTTATGCTAATTGATTTGGTTATGCAAATAATCAATACATAGCCTCTTTGCTATCCATACTCCTTTTTTGAATGAAGAAAATAGAAACAGAAGCGACACACAAGGCTTTTATGTGGTTCAGCAGTAATGCTAACATTCAAGGTTCTGAAGTAAGAAAGTAAATTGACGTAAGCGGAAGCGATGAATTATCATGAGTGAACAAAGAGACTTTGAATTCAGAAAGTTAAAATATAAAAATTCAGCAGAATCTAAGTCTCTTAGGAACACAAACAAAATTTTTGAAAATATTCAAAATTGAAAAACACAATTTTCAGGCTGTAGATTACAGAATTCTGCCGAAAAACACCCCAAGTCAGCAGCGGAGGTTTTGCAAGTTAGGCAGTTTTCAATTAGACTAGAGTATTCTCAGGTCAAAATGAGCTTGTCGAAATTATGCCCAGAAAAGTGTGTTAGCCAGTTTGTTTGACCTTTTGACTGTCCAAACAAGCCATATAGGTTTCAACACTCGATTCTACATTACTCTCATGCACAGACACATACAACTCAGTTAACTACATCTTCAGTCACTCCACAAATGTCACTGCTTTAAGAGGCCCTGAGAATATACGGTCAAGAAGTTGTTACACAAGAGATTG
Organism: Cornus suecica; assembly: GCA_963922005.1. Taxonomy (NCBI): domain Eukaryota; kingdom Viridiplantae; phylum Streptophyta; class Magnoliopsida; order Cornales; family Cornaceae; genus Cornus; species Cornus suecica. Next base: position 5,257,410 of record OY998240.1, read on the forward strand.
AGCGAGTGTCCTTGGCAGGGTCACTCCCTAGAATCCTAATATACGAGGGATTGCCACATTGTGCTAGTGGGATACTTGTTTCTTCTAACTTCTAAGATGTTTATACTTTCCGAAGAAGATTTATACTGATCGAGTTCCTTCAAAACTCATCATATTAAGAAGCAACATGAACTCTGAGAGTCACATATCTTATCCTACAACCTTGGGCATATCTCTAATAAACCTCTAATAACTTTATATGCAGCAGAAAATGAATGGACAGTGGCATAACAAAACTACACAATGGCCTATTAGTATTGTAAAGATAGGCTCAAAAGTTGGATATTCCATTTTATATTGTTCATATATGTTGCAATAGATTCACTCGAAGACTCAAACCTCACCAAACAGCATGTATTTTATCCCAAACCACCCATTGCATTTTCTTCTCAAAGCTAAAGAATTTTCTTTTTCCCATTATTGAACTATCGATTCATCATTGCCATATGAAAATGCAAACTCGTTGAATTATATACCAAACAAAATTGCCTCATCCATCAAAAACTTGAAATTGGTACTTGGCCATTATAAGAAACCTCAAAATTCAAAAGACCCAGAAAATTAAATACAGCTGATCACATTCACCGAACCCTAACTAAGAAATTTCAAAAACTAATTAAAAATCAAGAGAACCCAGAACCAAATTAATACAGCATTTTACCCGAATTCAGCACCAACCCACCCCCAAAAATTTCAAAATCAAGAGAACCCAGAACCAAATTAATCAAGAAAACAGAGAATTTAACCGTGAACACGAGAAAAATATAGAAAACTAACCTCTTCGATTTGACCCTTTTGTCTAGCAGAAGCAACGAAAGATTTGGCGCCAAAATTAGAAGCCATAGTCATGAACTGAGCCCAAAATGACACCCCTAGACCTAGTACCAGTCGACGAGGTGTTCGTCTATATCCAGCACTCCTCCTCTTGAGGGTTCTGGAAAATTGGGACACAGAATCAATAGAACATGTAATTGAAGTAATTGGAGGAAGAGGCGCCAAATTTGGGAGCCTATGGCGCAATGTGAATCCAAAACGATTGGCCATCTTTGACTTCCTCTAACACATATTATAATATATCCATACATTATAATATAGAGCTATGCATTGTACTAATCGTTATAGTAGTGATATACAACCACTTTACGTGGCAATATTTTGTTTCAGTGATCCACTCAAAATTGTTTTTTCTTCATGGATTACAAATATTTATTATAGACTTATTATGCAGTATGAGTTTATAAATTAAACTATAATCAATAGATAAATTCATAAATTACTCGTTAAAGGCTTGATCAATTCATATTTGGTAAAACAAAATTTGGGTCCAATAACAATTATTTAGCATTTTGAAATAAAAATTTGGAGGGTGTTTTGACTCGAATAATGATTTTTTCAGTATCATATTTGTTGCAATATAGTCATCTCATATGGTCGAGTGACCATGAATAGATTGTCCCAAGAGCTTTGTACACTTTAGTGGAATGCACTACATGGACCATTGATGAGTCTTGAACATTTGGAATAGGTTTCCTCTCACTCCACAAAATTTATTTTAATCTAATACAATATAATTTTATATTTTCTTAAATTATTTTTTTTCATTAATTTAAAATATAATGAGTCTCATTAAAAGATACAACTATACTATATTATCAAAAAATAATTAAAAACATATAATAACTACAAAAATATTGAAAAGTTGAAACTGAGAGTGTGTCTATAGATTGATAGATAGATTCATAACCAAAGTGGTCATCAGCGACATGCAATAATTTTCCTAATTGAGAGAAGCCATTCATTAACCTTCTTTTACTACAGTTGATCATAAGGCTATACAAAGCTGTCTGCCTTTTATTTCTTGGCCCTATTGGTTTTTTTTTTTTTTTTTTTTTTTTTTTTGCTCTGTTTGGTTGTGGGGTTGATTAGAGAAATGAAATGAAGAGAAGAAAAAAAAAATGAATTTCTTTTCTCCTTTGCGAAGAAAATCATCTTTTATTATTATATTATTATTATTAAACTGAAAATTTTCATTCTTTATTTTATTTTATTTTTCATTTTTTAGTCCTGAAATGAGTCTTAGATAGCATATGCAACACTAAATGAACAAGCAGCAAAAAACTACATCTTTTATGATTTTCTAATTCATATAGTTAAGCTAAGCACATTGGTTTTTTTCACATTTGTGACAGACTTGAATTAAGTAATTATTAAAACAACAGAAAAAATATTTACAAAGATTGCAATCCCTAATATTTAAACTTACTTATCACTATAGATTAGGTAAGCAAAATAATGGCCAAAAATAGTATCTGTAGTAGACTAGCAAGTTCCAAAATGATTGATCTTGAAATTTGTGTCTCTAATTGAATCTGATAAGCACCCAACAATATAATATTGTAATGCTTTCATTATCTTGAAAGATTGAAAATACAATTTGTGATTTATAAAATAACTCTGATGGGAATACTACTAATTCACCACATCCACAAGTGTATATATCATATACAAACATGATACATGTGGTACCTGTTGTATCGGTTTTGAATAATAGTATAATGGACTCAAATCATATCGATTTTAAAAATAAAAATTAATATTAATGTTGCGTAATGATATAAGTATATTTCAGAAGTATTACGAGCATAAATTTGAAGGAGAGACTGACAATTACTTATTGAGTGAGAATAGCTTGCAACCATATGTATATATGTGCGATGTTTTGCACATGCTTTTTGTAGCATATATGTTCTTTGCATAGTTGCATGAAGAAAACGATTTGCATATTTGCAATATGCAAGATTTGCAAGACCATATGTTCTCTGCATAAGGAAAACATGTGCAATATGATCATGATTTGCCAGAGACTTTCACCATTCATCTTTTGCTTTGGTACCAAAAAAGTTCTTGATACTCTACTTTTCATTATATTGTTATGTCTAACAGAGACTGCAAATTGGGAAATAATTGCAACAATTATATTTATATTATTATTGAAGTTATAGATAATAACAAATAATAAAAACAGTAAAGAATCAAATTTTATGTAGTTCAGTCAATGTGACCTACGTCCACAAAAATAATTTTTTGTATTTCACTATATCACCAAATTATGGTTACAATAATGTATATATACACCTAATTCATAATACATGTAAAATACTAAAATTATCATTTACCGTATCTCAGAGGACTACGCCCCGAATCCCAATAAGTTAGTCGATGCCCAATAAACTAGTGTAGTAATTTTATGGGAATAGAATATGCTATTAGAGCATATGTTATTTGCATAGTTGCATGAGGACAACATTTCCCAATTGACTTGATTCGGAATTTGGAGCCTTATGGAAAATTTAATTGTGGGGGAAAGTTGAGCAGATTAACCTCTATTATTTATTCCAAACACGAAAGGGCGTGGAAAGAGGGTAATGCCATTTTTTATTCAATTGTTTGCATCTAATATCGGGGAAGTTGACTTGACATTTGTATTATTTCATTGTTTTAACAATAATCTATCATATATATAACGTATGTATAATTATTTGATTATGTGTATATGCATAAAGTGTAAGAACATCCTTGCTGTCATTCATTGAAAAACCTTTTTCCCTTGGAACAATTCTCTGTGTTATATATTTCCTTTCAACTACATTTGTTTTGTGACAAAAAATGAAATATTGTCACTCATGCTTCAGTACTGAATATTTTCAATAATTCTAAAATGTTTGATTGAATTTTGACAAATTCAAGGCAATTTAAATTTTCTATTTTATTCAAATAGATGTTCGAAACTTTATCCCAATTAATAGAGATATGTGCAAAGCGATCCTTCAATATAACAAAATATATATATATATTTTTTTGAGAAACATAGTTATATACTATAGTCATGTTAATTTCATATACAACATGCATGTTATAGATAAAATTAATCTTATGATAATTAGGCATAATATGGATGTGTATTTGAGCTTTTTCTTTTATTTGAAATCAAATTCTTTATAAAATTTTATATAAAATAGAAGAAAATTTCAAATCTATTTTAATTTTTTTAAAATATACGTAAAATATATAAATAAACTGAAAATTTTTTGGGCTCCAAGGCCGGATGAGTAATTTTTTTATATATGTACACATCTATACATATATCACTCCCGAGTCCATTCCCTTCATTCAATCCCTCTCTTCCCCCTCCACATTTCAGGGAACTCTCTCTCCGTCTCTGTCAAAGAAGATTGCTTAGCAAATTAAAAGAAGCAACCGTTTTCAATCCCAACTTCTCTTCTTCATCACACACAAATATAAAAAAACACACACATTATATACATAATATATATATAAGCAATGGATCTACCCAGATTCGTGATCCAAGCTTCAGAGGCCGAATCAATGGCCAAAGAGTTGGGTCTCTCCGTCCTTCAGCTCCTCCCCTCTCTCGTCAAATCCGCCCAAAAGCTCGCGAGACCACCCATCTCCAAGTACCACGTCGGCGCCGTCGGTCTCGGCTCCGACGGCCGGATCTTCTTCGGCGTCAACCTCGAATTCCCGGGTCTGCCCCTCCACCACTCCGTACACGCCGAGCAGTTCCTCCTCACCAACCTCGCCGTCCACGGCGAGCCCCAACTCCGCCACTTCGCCGTTTCCGCCGCCCCCTGCGGCCATTGCCGCCAATTCTTCCAGGAGCTCCGCAACGCCTCTGATATCCAAATCCTGATCACCTCCTCCGAGAATGAATTCGAAGAAGAGTCCCCAAATTTCAAACCCCTGTCCTCTTTCCTCCCAAACCCATTTGGCCCTTTCGATTTATTAGATAAAGAAACCCCTCTTCTTCTCGAGCCTCACGACAATGGGTTATCACTAGTTAGCGCCAAAATTGATTCCAATTGTGGGAATTTATGTAATGGGGTTTGTCAATTGCACACCAAGAATGAATCAGAGATGAAAATGGCGGCATTGGAGGCTGCTAATAGTTCTCATGCCCCATATAGTGGGTGCCCATCTGGTATGGCATTGATGGATGCTGAGGGGAAGGTATATAGAGGGTCTTATATGGAGTCTGCGGCGTATAATCCGAGTTTGGGCCCGGTACAAGCGGCAATGGTGGCTTATGTTGCGAGCGGAGGTGGTGGTGGGTATGATAGGATTGTCGCCGGAGTGCTGGTGGAGAAGGAGGACGCAGTCGTGAGGCAGGAGGACACGGCGAGGCTGCTGCTAAAGAAGGTTTCTCCCAAGTGTGAATTTCGGGTTTTTCATTGCAGCTGCAAATAATTGTGAGTAAAAAGCAGGCCATTTGAGTTTTCAATTTGGTGATCAAAAAGATTGATGTGAATAGTTGATTTAATGAATGAATGAATAAAAGTTATTATCTATTTCGCGATACACAATTGCAATTGGTGTGGCTTTAAATCTTTGTGTTAAAAATTCATGTTCAAAAGTTCTACTTTTTTTATTCAAGTGTATTCATTTCTTTATTTTCGGGTATTGCTTGACCACTCATTTTAACAGTTTAGATGTAATCTCAAGCAATATGGGGTTGCTCACTTGTAATTTCTTGACAGTTTAGAACTTCTGTTAGTGATGTGTTCGAATTTCATTGTTTGGCTAACGAGAATTTTCAATTTTAATGACTGAAAAATTTCATGAATATTCATGTTCATTCAAAGTGCCATTGAATTATGCATCTTTGGTTTATTAGAGTATATATTAAGTGTTGAAAAGCACTTGGGGCTACCTATGCTTTTTAAAATAGGTTTTGTTTTGTTGTACTAAACTAGATTTTAATATAATGGGCGGTGTTGTATGTCCATGCATAGTGCATTATGATTGATGGTTGGTGAAACATACTGAGCTGGAACTCCAATATTGCTACTTTTTAAAGGCACTTTCTGTTGTCTTAATTGGAATGCATGATCAAACTTGAATTCTTCCAAAAAGTTTCTATCAATTATCAATGACATTGATTTTCTTCTTCTTCGCAATAATGTTTTAGAGGCTCAGGAAGTGAGGGAAATAAGAGTGGGCGGTAGTTTATCATGGAGTTTGGAACCTGTCAAGTTTACTAAAGTGGATGATGTTAGGAAATGTGAATTGACAATAAAAATAGGTGCTTTTAGTTTTATAATTTTTCTTGCTTCCAGTGGTACGACTTTCTTCCATCTCTAGATAATAGAAGTTACGTTTTATCCTTAATTTGATCATAATAGGAAGAGCATTTGGCTTTTCCTTTATTTGAGAATCTAAAGAGGTAAATATGATGTCATGAAGAAAGTAGAACTAAGTTTGACATAGGAATTTTTTTTTTTCCTGCATTCTCAACTCCTAGTTTATTCATTATTTTCTCTCTTTTTCCCAAAAATTCGATGTTGCAGGCTTGCATCTGAAAGTATTCTTGGTCTTGTGTAGATTTTGTGACAAACCATGAGTCCGTGCAAACATGAATAAAATATTGGCGGTGTCTCATAGGGCTTGATTCAGATCCTTTATTATAGTTGCTAAATTTGATTTGGTTATCCTTTAGTTGCTAAATTTGATTTGGTTATCCTTTTGGCGCACCTGTTTGAGCTAGGTTTGGCTGCCATAGTGTCAATCCTTCATCCAGCTTATTACTGTACCAGCTGACAAATAAGCCAATAGTCATTTTGAAGTTTTCCCAGAATTTTCCGCAGACCCCTCTGAAACTAAACTCTGAAATTGCATAAAGATCTTACCCTTGTGTAGGGCTGCAAATGAACCGAGCCGTTCGTGAGCAGGCTCGGGTTCGGCTCGTTAAGAGCTCGGTTCGTGCTCGTTCGTTTAGTAAACGAACCGAGCTTGAACACAATTTTTAGGCTCGTTTAGTAAACGAGCCGAGCTTATGTTGGTGGGTCTAACTAACAGAGACTGGGTTTTGACCTAGGATGTTGCCAAGTGGGGTCCAGAGGTAATGTTTGACCACCACGGGTACCCCTCCACTTCCCATTCTTCTTCTTGACGATGACCACATTAGAGAGCCAGGTGGGGTAGAGGACCTCCCTAATGAACCTAGCCTGTAATAATTCGTTGACTTCCTCGAACATTACTAAGCTCGGCTCGCCAAGCTGGTGAACAGGCTCGTTTAAGTTAAATAGTAAAATTATATCATATTTGATAAAAAAAAAAAAAGGTGTTCAAATTGAACAAATTATGAAGATTATTGTGAAAAGATTATAGAAATTAGGCGGCCATAACATAAAATTAATTCATAAAAAATTATACTAGTGAAAATATGTTAAAACAGACATGCAACAACTCAATCTAGACAACTATTAGGAAGAGTAATATATGTTACACTGAAACGAGTCGTTCGTGAGCAAGCTCGGGCTCGACTCGTTAAATCTGGCATTCGGCTCGGGCTCGTTCGTTAAGCAAATGAGCCGAGCTTGAACATATTTTCTAGGCTCGTTTAGTAAATGAACCGAGCTTGAACATTCCAAAGCTCGGATCGGTTCGGTTCGTTTGCAGCCCTACCCTTGTGGTGTAGACTTCTAGTGACCTTTTTAGTAATCAACAAACACAAGTCATACAAGTACAATCATCCAAATTAGAATTCCTCTGCTTAATGTGTAGGAGATGTTTAGCTGTTTTCTTGTTTCACTGCCACTTTGTCAAGAATTTGATAGAGTTGATCTATAGTTGGTATTGTATACCTGTATTGACAAACCGATCTCAAGCACCACTCGTGTATTTTTCTCATAAAAAGAGAGCTAGTGTAAATATCTAAAATGGTGGCGAAAAACATGCCTCTAACGGCAAGCATATACAACAGCAATCTCTAGCACCTACCGGGCTGCAATTTCTTCTGACACAAACGTTCCATTAGAACACATCTCAACCTCATTACGGGAGGAGTTCTGAAAAAAGTTCTACATTTGAAGTCCCGATACCATGACCATATTGGTTAACAACAGATGTTAGATGAAATGACTGTCTTCCAACTGTTGAGCAGCTCTGATCGCGATTTTATTGCCTGTACCGGCAGCACCCAGTTCTATATATTTGGGTTGGGTTTGTTTTTAGGCTGCATGGCTTATATTATATAGGCAAATGCTGAGGCACAAGAAGAAAGTTGAATGTGGGAGTGGGCCAAATGCTGCAAGCTATGGCACTTGGGAGAGCCGTTCAAGTGGCTGAGAAATGATTTTCCTTCGAAGTAGAAATTAATAGATTAGTGCGCGTGGAAAGTTCTGATCGAGGATAACAATTTGGTGAGCTCATAAGCAGCAATGGTGTCTAACTGTGTGCGCATTTCATCTCTAACAAGGGCTATTGGTTCGTTCTTTTGCACAAGAATCGAACTCAAACGTAGTAGAAAAAAGAGTGATAATTTCTAAGAGGCAAGCTTCGAAGAATTGGTTTAGATATACCATTAGCTGTAGAATATACAAGAATGCTTTTCTAATTTGAATTCTTGATTATTTGTACGGACTTTGTCATCAATGTAAGAACCAATTTCATCTTCAATCCAATATGTTAGGCACTTGACCATGGTTGGTGGAAGGATTGATGGTGAAAAAAAATGAAAAAAACTCATTTTCCTCCAATTCCATCTCCAGAAATTTTTTCATTGTCTGTTATCAGTATGTGCCTGGACTGGTGCACTGTCTCTTTTATACCATTTATACACAACATTATCGTAACAATATATCGTATTTCATTTAGTTCACAACTTTGTTCAGCCATAGTGCAAGGCAGATTACTAATCCATGGCTATTTCAGCCACGAGTTACATGTATGAATTGAAAGGTCCGAATGATCAACTCTGCAATTGTGAAATCAGTTTGGACCGTGCGGGAAATATTGTTATGTATCATATCAGAAGAACACAATAAAGATACAAGCACAAGATTTGAATAAAACACAAACCAATTCCATCCACTCGCCAAGGAATTAAGAAGCATCATCAGATTCTTATTCACGGAAAATTTACCACAGTTTTTGTTTTGCAGACCAGGCACAACATCTATATTAAGCAGCGACAAGTTCAATAATCTGTTCTTCTAAACTAGGCAGCAATAGACTGACAGGTATATTTCCTGGGGTTAATAAAGTCATACATTTAAGTTGATATAATCAAACTTGCTGCTGCATATACATATAAGTAGTTGATACAATCAAACTTGCTGCTGCATATATACGGGAAACAAGAACTTAGGGCAAGGCGTCCAACTGGTTCGTTTTGGATTTCACTGGTTGGGAGGGAGAGCATCCCCTTTCAATATCTTCCAAGGGCCACCATAGAACATTGGTCTCATCAAAGGAACTGCCTCCCCTGGGTGATCTTCCCAGTACTTCTCCTGCTCAATATGGCATACACAGATTCTCAGATTAGAACGTAGAGGACTGGACTGGCGCACCGTGCAAAAGACAAACAAGCCAATGAACAGAACAAAATTGGACATTGAACATTCCTCCCCACATCATCACACGATGCATATACGCAACTAAAAACCCAAAAATGACTCTAAGACATAAAAAGCAATTAGGAAAGAAAAAAAAAAAAAAAGATCCCAAAGTCTCTAATAGCATAAAGCTCGTTCACTCACTATCCCACAAAAAGAAAGGAAAAAGTTGCTTACAACTCTTCAAGAATTCATGTACATCAGCATAAATAATCAGTCACAAAGTGCGCCACAATAAATGTGAATCTCAATGTTGCAAATGCTAAAGCGTTAACAAGCATTTCCCACTGAATAGTATTAGTGCCTTATAGAGGAAACAGTATGATTGGAAGAAGTTACATAAGTCCTTAGATAGTAAGCACTGAGCAGCCCACGAAAGAACAAGAATGAATACTCCTTCAGTAAACTCATGATGACGAATTTGATAAAACTGAATTGTACAGAGTGATTAAGACCAACCTTGTAGAGTTGCTCAGTGATAGCTGCCCCAATGACCCCAGTATAAAAGGCAGCCACATAGATTGTGACAAGCGGGGTAAACGATTTGGGTCGCCTGTATGGATCAACCATGTCCCAGAGAATTGTTCTTTCCCACTTCGTGTACAAGTAATCAGCATATTTCCTCCACAAATAGCTTGCCATCTTCACAACTCTTGTTCAGTTTCCCGTGGCGCTACAAAAAAAGCTTTAACAGTTCCATAAATAACAGGAGATTGTGGTGAAAATAGGGGAAACACGGAGATGGTTCATCCTTATTCAATCATTCATTTCAAAGAGAAATCCCAAATGTGGAATCTTTTAACAAATTGCTTAGCGCAACAAAGAGTTCAATTATCTGAGCAAAAATTCGATAGTTTTATAAGCCCATTAAACAAATACATATACCAAGAAAATTTCAAATATCCCAAAAGGCCGTCAATTTTGAGAACCAATATAAAAAATAAATCAGTTAATTATATTGAAGAGAAGGTAACATTAGTAACTAAGAGATTGATCAGATATTGAAGTATAAACTTATCACTGAGTCTCATCGTATTGACACTTAAGACCGTACTGTTCTACCTGTCAACATTAGGCTACATGAACAACCTGACATCCATTATTCTAGATTCACATTGGTATTCTTATTCTCGAAGCACATTACATCTGTAAAAAATAAAAAATTCTTTGCTACGAGAACAACAAATTCTTCACTGTCATTTTATCACTAATTATTTTATTTTTTAGGAAGCTAAGGGAAAAAAACTGAGAAACCAAACATCACCTACTTGCTTTTGGAAGCTCAGCTCTACACTCTATTCAACTCTCCTGCCTTACAATTTCCCATTTTGTAGGTTGACTTTTGATGTCGCGGATGAGTTCAACAAATACATGTTCATATGAAAACACGTCTTTGGGTCATTTCATCAAACATGTGGAGTCCATTGGAAAGAGAATTGTGCAGACATAGGAACAACAATGCATGCATAATACAAACATGTAAATACACATATACATATATATATATATAACATTAAAATAGTATGGGAGAAACATACCAGACTATTGTCAGCGTCGATCACCGGCGGTAGAGAAAATGGGAGAGGGAGTGTGTGCTTTTAGTTTGTGTTGTTCTAATGGAAACAAAGCATTTTGGGGAGAGGTTTAAAATGGGGGCTACATTCTATTTGGACCCAAGCCTGGGTAAAATTTGAACCGGCCCATTATTTCCTTAAACCCAAGTCTAGTCCAAGGATTACTTCAAACCTGTCCTAACCCGCCCCATAACCTAGCTGACCCGATCAAGTTAACAACGTTAAAGTATTAGGTAATCCTAATACTACCAAATTCATGTATAATTATTTTATGGCAAAAGTGCAAAATACCCCTTAACTATCCCAGGTGAACAAAATACGCCATGTACTATAAAAGTGAATAAATCAGTCCTTCAAGTTTTCAAAATTGAGCAAGTTGCCCGTTGGATCCCATTTTTTAATATCAAATTACCATTATACCCATATATTAATAATTTGTAAAATATAAAAATAAGTGTTAATTTCATTCAAACCCCTGAGGTTTGTTTTATCTTCAATTAGACCCCTTCAAGTTTGACAAACTTCATTTACACCTCTTATTTTTTCAAACTCACATCATTTACACCCTTAATGCCACTTAATACCTAAATTACCCTCAATGGTGAGATAAGTGGTGTTTGGAAACAAAGATTCAATTTCTTTACTACTTTTATCAACTTTTCAAAAAACAAAAAAAAGGAATAAGTACATAAATAAAAGAAAGATTTTATTTTTCTTACCAATGTATATTTTTGGTAGTACTAATTTGTTAGGAACTTATGGAGTGATATAGGTATGTCAGTGGATTAAATTTTTATCACAATTCCATATGAATTGAAACATATTTTCTGGTTATGATATTTATATGTGTTATGGTAGTTGAGCAAAGAGACCCCAACCTTAAGCTCCTAGTACCATCAAAGGTATAACAACTTCACCTATATCAACAATTTGTTTCCCAATATACATAATTTTGGAAATATTTTGCTTCACCTGAATTTCATTTTCATGGATGTTTACCATATCGGGCAGGGAAGAAAATGAAAAACCATGGAAAAATGTGGCATTGAATTTCATTTTCAATGAACTCTAACCAGAATGAATGCAGCAGAATAACATACTCTGCTTAACAAGTATTCTTTTACAAAGAGAAATGCAAATATACAAAACAATAGTATGAGACAGACAACTATGAGGGTCGATTTCCTGCACGACCAACACCAGAATACACATTATAGACAGATGCTTGAATCAAGGAGTCCTCCTAGGTTGACATTTCAAGAAGGTCTCCAACACCCTTCGCAGGACCAATGCTGCAACGAGCTGTGTTATGTGTCTCGATAGCATCCTTTATTTTCTGAAACTGCAAATTGTGTGAAGAAAGATTATAAGCACGAGCTTCAATCACAAAGCATTTTCAGTAGAAAAAGACGATTACAGAATTTGTCAGAAGCATGCCCATAGGTCTCGGATCGCCTTCATGGTTTAATCTTACCTCTTGGTTTTTAACATTATCATCCTGATATAAACACAACCAGATTTCATTTTTTCTTTGTTTGGTCAATTAAAATGAACCAGTTGTTGTAGGTTTCAAATAATGGATTCAAATCTAACAACCAATAGGATAGTTTCATGACCCGGGTTTATATGTTTTTTTTTTTTTTTTGAATGTTAAAGAACTCACACACCCCCACACGAGCCCGATAGGGCTCGAACCCCAGACCTCTCCCAATTTGGGGAGGAATGGAAATACCATTAGACCACAAGGCCATTGATACCCGGGTTTATATGCTTGTCCACATAGGATATGCATGAAGTTGGGAAACTGGTTGAGGAAAGTAGTTACCTTGGCAAGTGAACAAGAAAAGGATTCTAGCTGCCCATCAGCGCCACGATAGAAGTGGAAATAAGGAAGCACCTTTACATTCAAATTTTTGCACATAGGTTTATTCTCATCAAAGTTGACTTTGAGGAATAAGATTTCAGGGTGTTGTTCTGCAGTTTTGCATAGCTGACACATAAAATACAAGATTCAGTCAGGCCACAATCTCTAAAGATAAAAACTAATTGACCGAACAACATGAGTAAATTTGTGGGGCAATTCCTTTACTTAGGATGGCAACTAAACTTTACGTGAAAATTTTAAGCACTCTATACATTTCACATAGTGCTCGAACATGAATATGGCATTTAACAAGAACATGACACCAATTTCACCCAACTATTGAGGTCAACCGAAAAAACCATCCTTCCATAGATTACTGTGCAATCAAATGCTTTCATCTTTTTTAATACATGTTCTTCTCTCAACTTTCCCAATGCATTCAATTTGGACGAATAAGACTTTATCATGTCTTCCAGAGCCCTAAACAGTACAAGTGGTGCCATAACAAATCACAACCAATTTAATTATTCCAAACTCTATAGTAAGAAATTTCTGAAGTCCCATGAATATCGAAATTGGAGTTTGCACATAAGGCAGACAATAAAGATCAAGAGAATCAAGAAGCAACACAAAGATTCACTAATTATGCATGCATCCTTGAAGAATGTAATTTTTCTTCACATTGACCATTACTACATGACGTATCAGTGCCAAGGTCCAAAACTTGAACAAGATATTTGAGAATTCTTCTAATTCACAGAAAGAATGATCTGAATAAATGTATTACAGAAATTCTTCGCCAAGGATAATAAATATATCGTGAGAAAGCACGGAAAAATAAGTAAATGGTCAACAAAAGATACCTTGGGAAATAGTGCTCGGCAAGAAGCGCACCAAGTTCCGTAAAATTCAACAATAACTAGTTTCTCACCAGCCTGACTTAAGGCACTCAAAAGTTCCTGTGTAGAATGAATGTCAATCATATTTGGTCCTGCATTCTTCTCCCACCATTTTGGTTGGTCAGTCTCAGCAATGGTTGCATGTACCTGAAGTGATTCATTCGACAACAATAAAAACACAAGAATTACTAAGAATTTTGTTATGCAGACTGTCATGTAACAGTAAACTACCAATTAAATTAATTTCCAGAATAGTACTGCGGAAAATGCATATTTCATTTAATAGCAAAGCCAAGTACATCATGTAATTTGAAATGCCTAGTTCCTACCCACAATGTCTTATAAATGAGTGAAATGAATTCATAAACATAAAGCCAACTGAACAAGAGCATTCTGTGATGGTAACATATTGTTATATTAGTTGCCATCTGGGATTTGAGAGGGAAGGAGGGAGGTGAGGATAAAAGTGACACATAATAAACAGCACATCTGAGGAAAGAAATTTTTTATAAGGCCATGAACAAAATACTTGGAAAGCTGATTCATGTACAACCCATATTAGAAAGCTAGCCTGATTGTTGGCACTGCACACGGATAAACATTGCGTATATATGTATGCATGTCCTAAGTTTGTTACAAATTCCGAAACTTATTTCAGTGTCTCTTGGGAGTTTGAAGAGGCTGCAGTGGCAAAAACATGGAATGACAAATGTGAGAATGCAGATTCGAGTCCTGAGCCTCCGCTTCGTCCAGGTAAAGACAAGGATTAGGCCCATCTCCGATTGCCCCTCCTAGTATCAAGCATTTGCAGCAGTCACTGGTAAATGACTTCTTTGAAAAGTTTGTCTAGAAAGCAAGTCACGGAACATTTAGTTTAAAGGCATTTGCTCAGTCTTCATTTTCTTTAGAAAAAAATTGTGAGCATAGCAAACAGATTTTCGGTGTTTCTAGCTTTTGGATCTAAGGTTCTGGGAGGTTTTCAAATCATTTTTTTCCAGTGCTTCCCTATTAGGGAAATACTATTTTCTCATTCAATACAAGGAGTTGACTTTATTAATCAAGTGAGAAAAGCCTATTCACTATATATATATATATATATATACTAGCAAGTAATCAAAGGGCATCATTTTTTTTCCTAAAAAAAAAAAGTGTGAATTTTGGACATTTGAATGGCATGACTTTCACTTATAAATTTCTACCATTGCATGACTTTTGCTAATGGTAAACCGTAAAACTTACTTTAGTAATTTCATGTTTTTCCTTTTTTTCTTTTGGATATGGGAGAAAATTAAATAAAAATTAGTTAAGTGAATTTAGTTTTGAAAAAACACATTGAGATTCCAATAAATGAGACTCCCAAATCAAAGATGTCATTGCTACCTTTGGGGGTTGTCGCACAGTTTTGGATTAAATTGCTTGTGAGTTTTTTATTTTATATATATATTTCTTATTTTTATAAATATTGTTGAATGCTCAATGAAATAATTAACTTATTCTAATTTTATTCATAAAATTAAGGAGTTGACTTTATTAATCAAGTGAGAAAATCCTATTCTATCCTAAAAGGGCTATAAGGAAATAATACTTTTCACTTATTCTCTCATAAGAAAAAACTATTTCATATTCTAAACCTGCCTAGAGTTGTTTAGCCCTCAAGAAAGAGTTAGGCTCCATTGAGAAACAAACTCAAATGTGGATCTCCATATTGTAAAGCATTCAAAATGTGTGAAGAATCTTCAACAACATTGAAGAAAAATTCAATCAGTCAAACCACTTATACGGTGGATACATCACTAATATATTCACAAATTCTTCATAATGCCCAAGCAATCATGCATGTTTTTAAAACCACCAATAGCTAGAAATAGGAAATAGGAGAAGAATATTAAAATGGTCCACACATGAAAAAGCTCATATTGACCTCAACTTCATATTAATGGAAGACAAATAACATGGAGATAAATGAAGCAAAATTTCAAGATTCTGTTAAAAATAAAAGTAAAAACGAAACAATGGTTAAACTATTGCAAAGGGTAAGAGAACTTTTTGCCAAAACAAGAAACCTCGAGGAGAAAGCAACCGAAATCTCATTTTTAAAGGTATAAAACCACCAATTATACCTCCCATTTTCACTTCCCAACCAACCCAAACAATTCAATGGTGGAGTCGAACACCTAGTTCTTTCGAACCACAGACAAGCCCTGACAACAGTATATACTACTGAAATGAACCATTCCCATTAAAGGGTTGGTGGATTTTATACTTCTAATCATGTAAGTAATCACAAGGGGGGTCGTTAATTTAGCAGGAATTCATTGTAGAACTCATGCATAACATAAACATCTCTAACAATCAATCCATTTTTTTTTCAACTCACACTAGAAATAAGATCACCCAATCACAATCTACCATACACAATTAAACAAGTTTGACAAATGGGTCCTCTCAATTTAACTCAAAATTCCTAAAACCTCGTTTGGTTCCTCAGAAAATATAAGAGAGCGAGCTCACTTCTAAGCAAATGAGTATCATAAACAAGTATCATAGAGCACCCAAAAAACAAAAACCCAATATACTCAGCCAAACACAACGAATTGGGTCACTTGACTCGAAATTTTCTCTTAATTAGTACTAAAACAGAAAAAAACAATGGCAACAAAAACAATTCCCATTGAAGAGCGAAGTGTACATACCTTGAAAGAGAGCGATTGCTTGGTGGGTCTGAAGGCAAACGGAGCAACAAAACCAGCAGTAGAAGAATTGGCAACAGAGAACATCTTCCTATACGCTTTTCGAGTGGATTGGAGTCTCGGTTGGAGAGAATCGAACGACGATGTTAGCAGCGAAGAACAGAAGCATAGCGAATTGGTAGAAAATCGAAAAACATCTGCCATTGAAGAGAGTCTAAACCCTGTAATTAGATACAATACAATATATATATACGTATACAAAGTATATATATATATATATGTATTTGCGCTACATATCAGTGGAAAAGCATAGCAGAGGCCAACCTCATGAAACAGAGCTGTGTGTGTGGAATGTGGAATGTGGAATGTGGAATGTAGAATTGTGGATTATAGGCGGTGGCCTCTGTGTGTGTGTGTTTATTGTGTGAACCAGAATCTACGATTTTTAAAAGGGCTTCTACGATTTTTATTTTGGATATCTATATAAATATATATATATATTTCGTCTCTGCGTCTTCTTGTGTGAACCAATACGTTAACCAATAAGTATTGTGTGAACAAATACGTTAACTGACCCCAATAAGGTCATGTTTGGTTTCCACTTTTAACTCTAATTTGGTTTTTTCCTCCTCGCTCTTTATATTCAACATGTGCTCTTGTAATTTGGGGTGAAATGTCAATTCAGTAGGGTTCACATCTAGAGGCTATATCAATGGAACAATTTAAATTATAATCAATTTATTTGTGGTTTATTTTAATTCAGTTATGAAATGGTGAATCTTGTTTTGGTCACGTTTTCAAACTCCTTAAACCAATTTTAGTTTTCGTTTCTCTGTTTTTCCTACAAAGCCTCTTTTTTGTATTTATTTTATGTCTCCAAATATAAAAATTGTATTTGTATTTGTCTTTATTTTTTTTAGCAAAAAACTAAAAACAAAAAAGCATTTGGATCAAAATTTATATTGGAAAATAAAATGGTATTGGTGGGCGACGGGGCCCGGCGGCAATCGGAGGTGGTGGGGGCCGGCGGCGGCGACCGGTGGCGGAGGTGGTACCCTAAACAGTGAAAAAACTCAAAAAATAACTAAAAGTTGTATTTGGTGTTTTCACCACTTTTATCTATTATTCACATAAAACAGTTTTTTTGGAAAAAAAAAAGTGAACAGTAAACGCGTTTGCCAAACGTATTTTTGTTTTTAAAATGGGTGAACAGTAAAAAAAGAAAACAGTTTTCTTGTGAGCCAAATGAACCTAAGAATTTAAATATAGGGTAATTTGCATTGACACCCCCTGAGGTATTGGTCAACTGCAGGTAGATGGCGGTCAATGCACTATTTTGCGTTGACATTCCTGCGGTTTGTAAAGTGTTGCAATGACACATCTTGGAGGCATAAAATGACTTTAGTGCCCTTGATTAATTTAATTTTCATGTAAAATTTCTAAGTTACCTAAACCCTACATTTTACACATTACACCAACCACCCTTATAATCACACTCTTATTATTAAAAAATCTACAATAAATAAATAAGATATATAATATATATAATTTTATTTTAAACATAAAAATTAAAAAACATCAAAAATATTTTGAAATATATATTTAAAGATAAATTGTACCACTAAAATTTCATTAATAATAATACTAAAAAAATTACATTATTTAATTATTGCTCTTGATTTTTATTATATTACTATATAAGTATTTCTCAAAAAAATTAAAGGGTTATATCTAATAACCATTATAGGTATTATATATCTAATAAAATATATATAAATTTTTATGTACGAATAGAAAAAAAAAATTATATACTTTATACTATTGTCAATCAATAATTTTAATAAATTTTGATAATATAATGATATAATTTTTTAGATATATAATACCTCTAATTAAATATATCTTATTTAGATATGTAATACCAAAGAAAACCCCATTCCATTATGAAATTTGATAATATAATGGTAAAATTTCTTAGATATGTAATACCTACAATGGGTAATGTGTAAGATATTTTAAATAAGATATTCCATTATATTACCAATTTTTATTTAAATTATTGATTGGCAATAGTATAAATATATATATATATTTCGTACATAAAAAATTATATATATTTTATTAGACATGAAATACCTATAATGACTTTAGATATAACCTTTTAATATTTTTTTGAGAAATTTTTATGTAGTAATATATTAAAAATTAAGAGCAGTAATTAAATAAGGGAATTTTCTTAATATTATTATTGATGAAATTTTTGTAGTGGTAGAATTTACCTTTAAATATATATTTCAAAATATTTTTATGTTTTTGAATTTTTATATTTAAAATAAAATTATTTATATTGTATATTTTAGTAGTATTTATTTGTTGTAGATTTTTTAATAATAAGAGTGTGATGATAAAGGTGGTTGGTGTAATGAGTAAAGTGTAGGGTTTAGGCATGGGGTAATTTAGATATTTCACATAAAAATTAAAGGGCACTAAAGTCAGTGCCTCAAAGGAGTGTCATTGCAACATTTTACAAACTTCAGGGGGTGTTAATGCAAAATAGTGAATTGACCGCCATCTACCTATAATTGATCAATACTTCAGGGGTGTCAATGCAAATTACCCTTAAATATATTATGGATATAATTTATTCTTAAGACCGCAGTTTTTAATAAATTTGGGGTTGGGGAACATACCCATGTAGGAGTATATGCTCCAAATTCTACCTTCACTATTTCATTTTTCAATATTATCAAGTTTTTGTGACCCTAAATATATATGATCCAAGTTATACCTTCAGTGTTTCATGAAAATTTCTTTAGAGTGCAGATAATTCGTTAGGGTCACGACAACGGACATAATTCAAGCCTTATTCGATTCGTGTGGGGTCGCCTTACACGAGTCCCATGAATTAATCAATGTGTGCGTAAGCTGGCCCGAATATTAAAAAAAAAAAAAAAAAAAAGAATCTTTAGAGTGCGGACAAATAACTCCTTAAAAAATATTCAATAAGCACCTAAGAAATTTACATTACTTTATTTCTTCTTCAAATAAATGGATCAACTTCAACCAATGGAAGATAAATGCATACCCAATATATGTAGCCAAAAATCAACAGGAATTGATCAAACCTGCCAATAAAACCAGTGACACTATTGTTCTCCATCAACTCTTAAGCAGGTTGGTGTCATCTGTGTTATTTTTATAAAAAACAAACATCTAGAATAAAAGACAATCATTTATATAAAAATATGCTTTAATTCCTAAGGGTAGGTTTGGATAGCATGTTTTTTTTATTTGTTTTATGTCTTCAAATATAAAAACTGTTTTTCTATTTGTCTTTGTTTTTTTCAGCAAAAAACTAAAAACAAAAAAACGTTTGGATGAAAATTTATATTGAAAAATAAAATGGTATTGGTGGGCGGCGGTGGTGGTCGGCGGTGACCGGTGGCGGCGGGGGGCTGTGGTGGTGGGTGATTGGCGGCGGGCGGAGGCGGTGGGGCCCGGCGGCGGCCGGCGGCGATCGGAAGTGGTGGGGGCCAGCGGCGGCGACTTGTGGTGGGGGGTGGTGGTGGTTGGTAGCGGCGGTGGCGGAGGTGGTACCCTAAACAGTGAAAAAACTCAAAAAATAATTAAAAGTTGTATTTGGTGTTTTTACGACTTTTACACACTATTCACAGAAAACAGTTTTCTTGGGAAAAAAAAAAGTGAACAGTAAACGCGTTTGCCAAACGTGTTTTTTTTTTTGAACTCGGTGAACAGTAAAAAAACAAAAACTGTTTTTCCGTATCCAAACGGGGCCTAAATATTACAAAGATAATAGAGGCAAATTATATATATATATATATTTCGTCTCTGCGCCTTCTTGTTGACCTATGAAGCACAAATACGGACACGACACGATATGGACACGGACACGGCGACATGGTAAATTCCAAAAAATTAGGACATGACACGGCCCCGACACGTCTATAAAAAATTATTATTTTTTTATATATACATATTATATTACACAAATACTTCATTTATCACTTAAACAATGAGAATCAAATAAACTTATAAACAAAATTAAACAAATAAGGTAAATGAAATGTGTGACATATTCAAAATTCTTCATTCTACTACTATGAAAGAAATCAAATGCATTTTTCCCAACATTCGTCATCTTCTCTCGTTATATTGTGAAAATTTTCTATATTGAAGACAAAGATTGGAAGGTATAAATACCAAATATTCGGCTCTTTGTGATGTTATATTGTTCTTCTTTAAATAATGGATAAATGAATATGTGCTATAATTCTTCTCACAAGATGAGGAACAAAGATATTCAAGTATCTTCAAAGCCAAAGATTGAATTAGAGGTGTTGAAGTTTCATAAGTGATCCATTAAATTATCAGTTTCGTAAGACCTCTATCTTTCATTGAATCAACCGACCAACCGCATGTCCTCCGAGTATTCACTAAGTCAGGGCCGGCCCTAACTATAGGCGACCAAGGCGGTCACCTAGGGCCTCCGGTCCAAGGGGGCCTCAAAAAAAAAAATTCCGGTATTTTTAATTTAAGAAATTTTAATATTTTTATTGCCCTTAAGAAAATTAATTCATTTTTCAGTTCAACTGAAAATAAAGCCTAATATAATTACACAATTTAGGGCCTCAATGTGATGTCCCACATCGCCCGGGTAGAGGTCTGGGGATGTGCTTATATGTGCAGTGTTGTCTCCAATTGGTATGAGGCCTTTTGGAAAGAGCCCAAGAGCAAAACCGTGCGGGCTGGGCCCAGAGCGGACAATATTATATCAAATGTTGGAGCGGGGTGTTACAATTGGTATCAGAGCCAGGTTCCGGCCAGAATTAAGTGTGGGAGCATGCACATCACCCGTGGGTCGCCAGGGAGGACACTGGGTCTCAAGGGGGGGTGATTGTGATGTCCCACATCGCCCGGGTAGAGGTCTGGGGATGTGCTTATATGTACAGTGTTGTCTCCAATTGGTATGAGGCCTTTTGGAAGGAGCCCAAGAGCAAAACCGTGCGGGCTGGGCCCAGAACGGATAATATTATACCAAGTGTTGGAGCGGGGTATTACACTCAACCTCAATATTTTTTTAAATTTTATTTAACAGCCCAATTTGTAATAAATTCAAAACCAATTTCACTAGGTAGGCCCCCCAAAATTTTATATTTCACTTACTATTACTATATACTCAAAAAAAAAATCTCTATTTTTTCAAACTAAAGTTTAATTTAAATCAAACCATTATTTTAATTAGGGCTAGAAAATTATTGTTGCATCCGCACAATATTTAACGACTATACTCGCGACTGTCGCATTTGCTCAACGATAATAATTTTTCACGCGGCTATAATTGAGCTTTTGCGACTGTCACACTCACATGTACAACAACAACTTTTCAGGACAACACCAAGATGGAGGCTATTTTCAAAATTTTAAATATTAGTATATTTAATGTATTTTTTAAATATTTTTCTCACAATTTTCACTTTTTAAGTTTTTTTTTCGGTAAGTTTATTAATACTGAAAAAAGAACACAAGCCTAACTTTTTTTCCTTTTGTATTAGTATAGACCCAAATATGATTTTTTAAGTTATAGTCCAATATAAATTAGAACTAAACTCAATATTACACTTACAATATGGAAAGTTCCTTTAGAGTAGTATTTTTGCTCTCTACATTTTTTTTACCGGGACACATTAGTCCTATTTTTGACAAGCATTTACAAATAAGTTCAAATTCAATTTTTATTTCAAAAGTATCTTGTACTAATCATTCATTTCATACCCTTCATATTTCTATGCTTTAATATATGAAATCTATACAAAAGAAAGACCAAGTAATTATGTAGTATTTTTGCCATTCGTTAGAAATTTGAATCTATAAAATACTTACATTTTTTTAAAAAAATTGCATTGCGTGAAGTGAAGTGGTCCAAAAAAATTTCGCGTGACAAATTTGCATCGCCTGAAATGAAGGGCCCCAAAAAAAAATTTCGCCTAGGGCCCCAAAATTTTTTGGCACTCTCAGGGCCGGCCTTGCACTAAGTGTTCAATTTTAAAAAAAGTCAGGACACATTTTTGGTGTGTCGGACACGCATTTTTGGGATATCCAATATGAGTACGGCGATCCTAGACGAAGTGTTTGTGCTTCATAGTTGTTGACCAATATGTTAACTGACCCCATAAGGTCATGTTTGGTTTCCACTTTTAACTCTAATTTGGTTTTTTCCTCCTCCTTGCTCTTTATATTCAACATGTGCGCTTGTAATTTGGGGTGAAATGTCAATTCAGTAGGGTTCACATCTAGAGAGTAGAGGCTATATCAATGGAACAATTTAAATTAGAATCAATTTATTTGTGGTTCTATTTTAACTCAGTCATGAAATGAAGAATCTTGTTTAGGTCACGGTTTTTAAATCAATTTATTTGTGGTTCTATTTTAATTCAGTCATGAAATGAAGAATCTTGTTTTGGTCACGTTTTCAAACTCCTTAGACCAATTAGTTTTCGTTTCAAACAGTTTTTTGTTAATTGGATGCGCAATAATAACCCGTAGTTGCTGTCCTAAGAATTTAAATATATTATGGATATACTTTTATTCTTAAGACGACAAAAGGATTTTTTAATAAATTTGGGGTTGGGGAACACACCATGTAGGAGTATACGCTCCAAATTTTACCTTCACCTGTTCATTTTTCAATATTATCAAGTTTTTTGTGACCCTAAATATATATGATCCAAGTTATACTTACAGGTTTTCATTCTTAGGAAAAAAAGAAAAAACTTATGTCAGAATTTTTTTCGAATGAATTTTGTTCAAGGGTTTCATGAAAATATCTTTAGAGTGCAAATAATTCGTTAGAGTCACGATAACGGACATAATCCGAACTTTACCTGATTCGTGTGAGATTGCCTTGCACGAATCCTATAAATTAAGCTGGCCCGGACACATAAAAATTAAAAAAATCTCTTTAGAGGGCGGACAAATAACTCCCTAAAAAATATTCAATAAGCCCCTAAGAAATTTACATTACTTTATTTCTTCTTCAAATAATTGGATCAACTTCAACCAATGGAAGATAAATGTATACCCAATATATGTAGCCAAAAATCAACAGGAATTGATCAAACCTGCCAATAAAACCAGTGACATTATTGTTCTCTATCAACTCTTAAGATGGTGTCATCTGTGTTATTTTTTTTAAAAAATCAATCATCTAGAAGAAAAGACAATCATTTATATAAAATATGCTTTAATTCCTAAATATTACAAAGAGAAGTAGAGATGCATTGTTCAAAGAACTCTCACCAACAAGCTAATTGCACAACACTCTGCTCTTTATTGCAAATGTCTTCATACTGGTTTTACTTTGTAAGAACATTTATTTATGTAATAATATTATTCTGATTAAAAATTATGTTAAGAGTTTTATGTTTTAGATTGGATTGTTAAGTGTTAAATATGTGGATAAAGTGGTGAAGATACAAATAATATTCAGTGGAACAATGGTTGGAAGCGACAGTACAAAGAAACAAAGATTTCAGAGCAAGTTGTATGTTGTTCCACCGAGAACTCGGTAAGGTCCGAACTTTCGCAAGGTTTGCGCAAAAAGGAAAAAATCCACCAGAGTGTTTTGCAAACTTCCACACGAAAAGATTCACCGAATACTCGGTAGAACAACCACCGAGTACTCGGTAAGTGAGTACGTAGAATTATTTTTGGGAAGGTTTAGTTTGATATGTAATTGATTCCTAATCACTTTGGGACGTGATTTGAAGATATTATTAGTATATTGGACTATCATTGACATATTTATTTATATTTTGAAGATTTAAATAGTGGAAATACGAATCCTGATTGGAAAATAATTTTTACCATTAATTGAAGACGGTTTTCTATATATATGAATTAAACCTAAGAGAAGTGTTTGACTTTTGGGAAAGAACTCTAAAATTATTCTACAGTTCATATATTTCTACAGAGATACATATAAAGAGAAAATTATTGAGTGACTATATATTTTCTACTTCTCTCTTGGTTTGGAGTTTTCCAATTGTGTTTCTACACCAAATATCGTTATGCACAATTGAATGATTTAGTTGCTGAAAAATCATCACACCGCCTTGATCGAAGCAAGAGGTTTCATGGTTATTTGATTCGTTGAGAAACAGAGTTGTCAGAATACGGAGATCGGAGTGAGAGCTTCGTGGAGCGCGAGTGATTCAAGACTGTCAGACGTCAAGTGGAGAAAGGGAGATCAGAGTGATTTGTAAGTCTAAAATTTCATAGAGTCTTGTACTTCTTGATTCATAGTACATCAATACCCGAGCATATCCGTGATTTTTTACTTGGAGTCTTTCCAAAGTTTTTCCACGTAAAAATATTGGTGTCGTCTCTGATTTATTTTCTGCACTTATATTTATTATTTCGTGGTTTATATTATGATCAAATTAAATTAAAATTGACTATTTTGTAATTAAAATTTTATCAATTAATTCATAAAAAGCCTATTCACCCCCGCTTTAGGCTTAGTTCACAATCTTCTAGGTAATTTCAATTGGTATCAGAGCAAGGTTTGTCCTTATTTAGGTTAACGACCTAGGGTTAGATCTTGAACTTAGATGATGGACGTACCTCATGAAGGAGGTTCCGTATCTAGGTCCCCTTTGTTTGATGGCTCTAATTATACGTATTGGAAAGTTAGGATGAAAACACTATTCAAATCTCTTGACGAGAAAGCATGGCTTGCTATAGAAATAGGGTATTCACGTCCCATTGTGATAGATGCGACTACTAATAAATCTAAATTAAAATTGTCTAACGAGTGGACTACTGCTGAGACAAACAATGCTAATTAGAACTCTAAAGCTTTAAATGTTTTATACAATGTTGTTAGCTCGAGTGAATTTAAGAGAATTGCTACGTGCGAAAATACTAAAGAAGCTTGGGATATTCTCCAAGTAACTCATGAAGGGACTTTAAAAGTTAAAGAATCAAAACTCCAAATGTTAAATTCAAAATTTGAACAACTTAAGATGGAAGAGGATGAAATTTTCGTTGATTTTGAAGATAGACTAACTGACATAGTAACGGGCTGCCATAATCTAGGAAAGCATATTCTTGAAACTACTATAGTAAAAAAGATTCTTAGGTCTCCCCCTGAATGTTTTCGGTCTAAAGTTACTGTCATCTCAGAAGTAATGAGTCTTAAAGAAATTAAACTTGAAGAATTGGCTGGAAACCTAAAATTTTATGAGATGAAGATGTTCAAAAATCCCTCTAAGAGGTCTAACGGCACTAAAGAAAAGAGCATAGCTTTTAAAACCACTATAGAATATCCGATTGAGTTTGATGAGGATAGTGATTTAAACATGAATTTTATTGTCATGTTTGCTAAAAGATTAAACAAATTTGTTAAGGCTAATAGTGGCAAAAAGAG
Organism: Cornus suecica; assembly: GCA_963922005.1. NCBI lineage: Eukaryota > Viridiplantae > Streptophyta > Magnoliopsida > Cornales > Cornaceae > Cornus > Cornus suecica. Next base: position 5,283,337 of record OY998240.1, read on the forward strand.
TGGCAAATGACATAATTTTTGGGATAAATTAAATGATTTTAGAAATAAAAATAAACCTCAATTTAGGAATGACCAGTTTAACCTTAAGAAGAAGAAACCTCAATGTTTTGAGTGTAAAGAGTATGGTCACATAGCTGCAGAGTGTGCAAACACTTTGAAAAAATCCAAAGGCTTAGCTGTCACTTGGAATGATGAATTGAATGATAAATCAACTAGTGATGAAACATACTCAGATGGAGGTGATGAGTCTGAGAACTACCTCGTGTTAGTTGCACAAAGCAAGGAGGTTAAAGAAGTTGCTACCATATGGTCAATGTCTGGAGATGAAAAATCTAAGGGTGATGAAGATTGTGATGATATGCCTCAAGCTTCTTACGATGAATTACTTGATAAACTTATTCAACTTAACTACCATCACAATCAATTATTGACTAAGTATTTAAAGATGGATAAAGAATTACACTATTTAAAAGACGAATTAGCCAATAGTTCTCAAACCCTAAACCTTTTGCAGACCCAAAAAGCTCAAGTGTTCGAAAAATTAATTGAGTCTGAACAAGAAAGGAATTATGTTTTAAAGAATGTAGATGATCTCAATAAGAAATTGGTTAATATAAGATCCTATATAAATGAGAAATCTACGAAAATTGAGGTTTTGGAAAAGAATTTGAAGGATGTTAACTCAACTATTTATAAATGGTCTTGTGGAATCCTTAAGCTTAATCATATGTTGAGTATAGATAAATCTGTGGGAAATACTAAAGGATTGTGATCCGTATGAACAACGGGTAATTCAAATATTATTCCCAGAACTACCTTTGTTAGGGCTTCCCAAGTAACACCAAATTATTCTCAAGGTAAATTTAATAAAAATTATAAGGTTCAATCTTATGTCAGAAAACCGGTTGAGAATAAGCCTCTCTTTACCTCTAAGTATCATAAAAATTCAAATAATTTTTTTCAAAGATTTATTCCTACATGTTATCACTGTGGAATGAAATGCCATATTTGACCTATGTGCTTTAAATTAAGAGGAAGAAATTTGAATTCAATGATTAATCAATCAACTAAAAAATGACCTAATGTTGAAAATCAAATTAGGATTTTGAGTAAGGAGGTAAAGAAATTGTTTGGTTTTTTCGAGGAAAGTAATGGTGAGATAGTTACTTTTGGAGATGGAAAGAAGTCTAGAGTTCGAGAAAAAGGAACAATTGTGGCTTCTGGTATGCCTAGTTTAGAAAATGTGCTTTATGTTGAGGGCTTAAAAGCGAATTTACTAAGTATTAGTTAAATTTGTGATAATAATCATAATGTCAATTTCTCTCTTGATAAATGTTTAGTTATTGATTCTTCTGAAAATTGTGTTATGGAAGGTATGCGGTCATCTGACAATTGTTATTGTATTATTCCTAATCCTAAATTAGCATGCAATAAAGTTAAACTTGATGAGATATAAATTTGGCACCAAAAAATGTGACACGTTAACTTTCATAATTTAACTAAGATTACTAAAAATGAAATTGTTAAAGGTGTTCCTAAGCTTGGATATGGCAAAGGTCTTGTGTGTTGTTCGTGTCAAAAAGGAAAACAGACTAGATGTCAACATAAAAAGACTAATACCATAGATACTTCTAGACCCTTAGAGTTATTGCATATTGAATTAATGGGACATACTAGGACCTTAAGCAAATGAGGTAAGAAGTATATTTTTGTTATGGTTGATGACTACTCTAGATATATATGGGTAGGATTTCTAAGTGAAAAGTCTGAAGCTGCTGAAAGCTTTAAGAATGTTTGTTTAAAAATTCAGACTGAGAAAAATTATCCTATTACTAGAGTAAGAAGTGATCATGGAAAAGAGTTTGAAAATTCAGGGATTGATACTTTTTGTGATGAAAAAGGAATAAAACATGAATTTTCTGCACCACGTACTCCACAACAAAATGGGATAGTTGAGAGGAAGAATAGGGTTCTTCATGAAATGGCAAATGTTATGTTACATGGAAGGAATGTTCCAAGAAACCTTTGGGCCGAGGCAGTGAACAAAGCGTGTTGCACTTCAAATAGATTTTATCTTAGGCTTGACACTTCAAAAACTCCCTATGAATTGTGGAATGGCAAGAAACCTAATATAAATATTTCTGGGTTTTTGGATCTAAGTGTTATATTCTTAGAGATAGAGAATCTTTAGGGAAATTTGATTCTAAGAGTGACGAGGGAATTTTCTTGGGTTATTCACTGACTAGTAGGGCATATAAAGTTTTTAACCTTAGAACCCAAACCATGATGGAATTTGCCAATGTGGTTGTTGATGACTCATGTGTTGATGAGTTTCAGTTTTCTGTAGAGGAAAACGTAAGTGAACCATTTTTCCTGTTAAGTGATGGTTCTCCTACTGTTACTGAAGAGAAGAAAACAGATCATGAAGATATTCCTAGTCCTATAGAATTACATGAACCTTCTAATAATATTCAACATACTCCTACTAAAGAACCATCTGTAAGAGTTAAGTTGAATCATCCTTTAGATAAAGTCATAGAATTTATTGATAAAATGATGGTGACTCGTAGAAAGACTAGGAATGAAATCTTTTATGTGTGTTATACATCCGTCTTAAAACCAAAAAATGTTAAAGAAGCTCTTCAAGATAATGAATGGATAAATGCAATGCAAGAAGAACTTCAACAATTTTGTTGGCTTTGAAATTTACTTTCGGCAAACAATTCCAAAATTGATGATAACAAACCATTGAAGAATGTTTGATACTAATGAATTATCAAGTTTATGTTTTCAGCAAAAGACAGGTGAACGACTCGGAAAACAAACTCGGAAAGAAAACAGCTCGGAAAGCAAGCTCAGAAAGAAAGCTTGAATTAAAGCGAAAAGTCGTGAAAGAAATTGAAGCGCAAATGGAAAATCAAATAATTCAACCGCAAAGGCGAAAGTCAAAGACTCAAGACTTGGGGTAGATAGGTCGGGGAGCGATCATTGTACCAAGGTAATTTTATGCGTCGATTTTATCGTATAAGCTCAAGTATAAAATGAACCGAACTCAAATGGAATGAAAAACTCTTTACCGAACTTAAACGGAAAGAAAAATATTTTTATTAAATGTTTTTTAAGTTATAGTCGACTAGAATCACCCTGTGTATTTTCTAGTAGTCGACTAAAACAATCAGTAGCTATTGGTTTTTCATCCACATCAAAGGAGTCGACTGAAAGTACTTTGAGTCTACCAGACTACAAGAAGTAGTCGACTAGAACACATTCTAGTCGACTAGATGTATCATTGTAGTCGACTAGAACTCAATCTAGTCGACTAGATGAAACCATGTAGTCGACTAGTTGATCCTCAAAACCTGCAGATTCTTCAGAAAACATTTCCCATATTTTGTGGATTATATTTAATGGTGTTCAAACGGCTCTTGTCTTTCAAATACTATAATCATTCTTCAAAACCCTAATGCAATGCTATATATAGAATGAGATGTGTATATTGAACATTTAAGAGATTGAAATAAAAAGAGAAAGAAAGGTATCAAAAATTCTGCAGAAATTTTCTTTACAAAAACCATTGAAACCAAGCTTTGAAAATCTGATTTTCTCCAAGTTTCTTTGAAAATCAAAACCTCTAGTATCTCTTCTTATTCTCCAAATATCATTCATTGATCATATCCTTTGAGAATAAATTTCTAGAGCTATTGTAAAATCACCAAAAACACTTGAGCTTATATTGATTTATCTTCCATAAAAAACCTTTGGGTTTTGAGTGTTTTTGTTCTTGAGTGATTTTATTGATTACATACGAATTTGTAATCTCGGACAAGTGAAGTCCACCGATTGTTCAAGAGAGGGTTGTTCTCTTGATTGAGAGACAAGCTCGAGAGGCTTATGTTGTAAAGGTTTGTCATTCCACCTGTGAAGGAAGGGCCATAGTGAAAGAATCGGGAAAAGTCTCAAGAAGGGGTTCTTGAGCCGAGGAGTAGGAGTTACCGAACCTCGAAAAAATCACGGTGTCAATTTCACTATCTCTTTCTCTTTACTTGATTTATTTGCATGTTATAATTGCTTAAATATCTTGTATGCTATCTTGTTTTGAAATTAATAGTTAGAGAAGTTTAAATTGAATCATCCACTTGATTTTTGAGAAATTGATTTTTGTTTAGAATGTGTTCCAATTTCGAAAATAATTAGAATTATTTTTGAACACCCTATTCACCCCCCCCCCCCCCTCTAGGGTTAATTAGTGACTAACAATTGGTATCAGAGCTTAATCTCTATTTATCTTAGACTTAACCGTCTTAGAGAATGATCATGTCATCAAATTTAGTCACTCATGTTGAAGGACAATCGAATAATAGGCCCCCATGGTTTGATGGATCAAATTATAGCTATTGGAAAACTAGAATGATAGATTTTCTTCAAGCTATCGATTACCAAATTTGGCAAGTAGTTCTTGAAGGACCATTTGTATTGACCAAAATTGTTGATGGAAAAACCGTCCCCAAATTACCTAATGAATGGGATAATGATGACCGCAAACTCATGTCGTACAATGCTAAAGCCAAAGTAAATTTAAATTGCGTTTTAAGTCCAAATGAATTTAATCGTGTATCTACTTGTTCAACGACAAAAGAAATGTGGGATAAACTTGAGGTAACCTATGAAGGTACATCTCAAGTACGAGAATCTAAAATTAACATACTCATGCATGAATATGAATTATTTTTTATGAAAGATGATGAAAATGTGAATTCTATGATGTCTCGCTTTACAGATATTTTGAATGGACTAAAGCATCTTGGTAGAATTGTTCCTAGATCCGATGCGTCACGAAAAGTGCTTAGAAGTCTCCCGGCAAAATGGGATGCAAAAGTAACGGCTATCAAAGAAGCTCACGACCTCAACACCATGAGTCTCGATGAAATTTTCGGCTCTCTACTCACTTGGGAAATAACATTAAAAGCTCATGAAGACGACATCAAGCCAAGAAAGGGGATAGCTTTGCAAGCTTTCACCAAAAATGAAAACAATGAGCCGAGTGAAGAAGAAGAGGATGAGGACATTGCCTTGTTCACCCAAAAATTCAAGAGACACCTTCAAAGAAAGAAAGCAAATGGTGGAAGCTTCGTGAAGAGAATCGATCCAAGAGGCGAGCCTAGCAAAAGAGAACCCCCAACGTGTTTTAATTGCGGTAAGCCGGGACACTACAAAAGCGATTGCTTCAAGCTCAAAAAGGAAAACGAGAAAAGACCTAGCAAGATGGCAATGAATGTCACATGGGAGGACTACGACTCATGCGACTCAGATGAGGAGAAAAGTAGTGAGAAAACGGCAAACATTTGTCTCATGGCAAATGAAGAAGAGGTACATTTAAATTTAAATGATCTAGATAAACTATCATATGATGAACTTTTTCTTGATTACAATGAATTGCAAGATGTGTTTGAAGAATTATATGATGAATTCGAAAAATTAGCTAGAAAATATATCTTTCTTAAGAAAGCTAAATCTTCATGTAGTCTCACTAGTTCAAGCTTAGAAGTTTCTTGCAATGATAAAAGCATAGAGCTAGAAAAGGAAAATATTCAGTTGAAAAATACTATTGATGATCAAATAAATGTTTTAGCAAAATTTACAAAAGGAAAAGAGAACCTTAGTATCATGTTAGGAAGACAAAAATGATCATTTGATAAATGCGGTCTAGGGTATGATGTTTTTGACAAAAATGCTCTCATTTTGAAAAAGAGAAAATCACTTAGCTCTACATTTACTAGAAAATCATCTCATGTATCTTCAAATGATTATAAACATGTTACTTGCTACTATTGCAATAGAAAAGGACACAAAGCAAATGTATGCTTTCATATAAAGAAGAAAATTATGTCAAAAATGGTTTGGGTTCCGAAAGGGACTAGTGCATGCTCTCATAGAAAAGAGAATGTTGTAACGAAACAAATTTGGGTTCCAAAAGAAACTATTGCGTATCTATCTAACCAAAATGGACCCAAAACAGATTGGGTACCAATAAAAGTTACCTGAACTTGTTTTGTAGGTATGCTTGAAGTCCGCATCAAAAGAAAAATGGTTTCTTGATAGCGGATGCTCAAGGCATATGACGGGAGATAAATCAAAGTTTATTTCACTAAAACCATATGAAGGAGGAAATGTAACCTTTGGAGACAACTCTAAAGGCAAAATTATGGGAATTGGCTCAAACGGTATTTCCTCTTCTCTCTCTATAGATGATGTGCTTTTAGTTGATGGTTTGAAGCATAACTTGTTTAGTATTAGTCAACTTTGTGACAAGGGCTATGATGTTATATTTAGGACAAATGCATGCATAATCAAAAAAAATGGGAAACAAATGTTCAATGCCAAAAGAAATGGAAACTTGTATACTTTGTTGCTATCTGAATTGCATGATCAAGATGTTAAATGTTTTGTCACATCTAGCGAAAATAGTTGGTTATGGCATAGACGTCTAGGACATGCTAGTATGGACCTCATTCATCGTTTATCCAAAAATGATTTAGTCAAAGGCCTCCCAAAGACTAAATTTTCAAAAGATAAAATATGTAGCGCATGTCAAATAGGCAAGCAAGTTAAATCTTCTTTCAAGAGAAAGAAAGATATTACCACTTCTCGACCTCTAGAGTTACTTCACATGGATCTCTTCGGTCCGGAGAGAACGGCTAGCTTAGCCGGGAAACTCTATGTACTTGTTATAGTTGATGATTACTCTAGATATACTTGGGTTCACTTTCTTGCTCATAAAAATGAAACTCACTCCATTCTTGAAATTTTTTATAGAGTCATTCAAAATGAAAAAGATTTGAAAATCAAGAAAATTAGAAGTGATAGAGGTAGGGAGTTTGAAAATCATGACCTAGAAAAATTATATTATGACCTCGGTGTTTCACATGATCTCTCAGCCCCTAGAACCCCTCAACAAAACGGTGTAGTTGAAAGAAAGAATCGATCTCTACAAAAGATGGCTAGAACCATGTTAAATGAGCACAACCTTCCCCGAAGCCTTTGGACGGAAGCGGTAAACACCGCTTGCCATATAATTAATCGTGTTATTATTCGGATGAAGTTGGGGAAAACACCCTATGAGTTGTGGAATGGTCGAAAGCCCAATATTGGGTATTTCAAAGTTTTCGGGTGTAAATGTTTTGTGTTAAATGATAAAGATAACCTTGGAAAATTCGACTCCAAATCGGATGAAGCAATTTTCCTAGGATATTCTATAAGGAGTAGAGCATTTTGGGTTTATAACAAAAGGACTCTAACCATGGTCGAGTCTATTCATGTTGTCTTTGATGAATCACCCTCATCACCATCACCTAGAATTGACCTAGAAGACGATGAGGTTGTTGGGATTGAGGATAATTTAAATACTCTCAATATCTCCAATTCATCATGTTGCCAAAAGGAAATGAGGGAAGTTGAGCATCAATCCAATGGTGACTTGACCAACTCAATGCCTAAAACATGGAGGATTGTTCACAATCATCCTCTTGATCAAGTCATAGGTAATCCATCAAAAGGGGTTAGTACTAGATCTCAACTTAAAGATTTTTGCAACCACGTGGCTTTTGTATCGCAAATCGAACCCAAGAACTTCCACGAAGCTCAATGTGATGATTCTTGGATTGTAGCAATGCAAGAGGAACTAAATCAATTTGAACGCAATCAAGTTTGGCGTTTAGTTCCTAGACCCGAAAATCAAACTATAATTGACACAAAATGGGTTTTTCGAAACAAAAAGGATGAGAATGGAGTAATTATTCGAAATAAAGCAAGATTGGTAGCTCAAGGATATAATCAAGAGGAAGGCATCGACTACGATGAGACCTTTGCACCGGTAACTAGATTAGAAGCAATTAGAATGCTTCTTGCATTTGCATCATATAGAAATTTCACTCTTTATCAAATGGATGTCAAAAGTGTTTTTTTAAATGGTGTCATAGAAGAAGAAGTCTTTGTGAAGCAACCGCCCGGTTTTAAAAATAATCTTTTTCCAAATCATGTCTTCAAATTAGCTAAAGCTCTATATGGTTTAAAGCAAGCTCCTCGAGCTTGGTATGAGAGACTTAGCGGATTTTTGACTAAAAATGATTTTATAAGAGGAAGAGTTGACAACACACTTTTTACAAAAACCATTAAGAATAATTTGTTGATTGTCCAAATTTATGTTGACGACATTATATTCGGCTCAACAAATAATTCTTTATGTAGGGAATTTGCTACAAGCATGCAAAATGAATTTGAAATGAGTATGATGGGTGAGTTGAATTTCTTTTTAGGGTTGCAAATCAAGCAAAGCTCGGATGACTTATTCATTAGCCAATCCAAGTACACTAAAGATTTGCTAAAGCGATTTGGAATGGAGGCTACCAAACATGCCATAACTCCTATGAGTTCCTCTATTAAGATTGATAAAGATGAAAATGGTAAATGTGTTGATATTACTAATTATAGAGGCATGATCGGTAGTTTGCTTTATTTGACCGCTAGTAGACCGGATATAATGTTTAGTGTATGCTTATGTGCCCGGTTTCAATCATGTCCTAAGGAATCTCATTTGCTTGCGGTAAAACGCATTTTTCGCTACCTAAGTGGTACAATCAACTTAGGACTTTGGTATCCACATGGATCTTCAATTGATCTTATTAGTTATTCGGATGCGGATTTTGCGGGATGTAGAATTGATCGAAAAAGCACAAGCGACACTTGTCATTTTCTTGGACACTCACTAGTATCTTGGTCAAGTAAAAAGCAAAATTCTGTTGCATTATCTACGGCCGAAGCCAAATATGTGGCAGCCGATAGTAGTTGCGCTCAAACTCTTTATATTAAGCAACAACTACTTGATTTCGGTCTTACTTTCTCTCACGTGCCTATTAAATGCGATAATACGAGTGCGATTTGTATTTCAAAGAATCATATTCATCATTCACGCACTAAGCATATAGAGATTATGCATCATTTTTTACGTGATCATGTTGCTAAATGTGACGTTGAATTGGTTTTTATCGACACTAAAAATCAATTGGCGGATATTTTCACTAAACCACTTGCGGACGAATCATTTTCTAAAATTCTTCGGGAAATCGGTATAGCCATGGATTTTGATGTTTTATCTTAAACTCGGTCATAATATTTATTCTCCATATTTTCTTGATATTTTTGTATTTATTTCATGGTTTATTTATTTATTTATTTTTATCATTTTTTCAATTTTCCTTGTTCTAGTCGACTCAACCATTGCCAGTTCAAAACCTCCTAGTCGACTACTTCAATCAGTATTGCACTGTTTTGAGCACTTTCATCAGCTAGTCGACTACTTTCCCTTCTAGTCGACTGAAACTTCCATTCTAGTTGACTAGTTCAATGCCTTAGTCGACTCAAACACCATTCTAGGTAACTCAAACCCAGCCTAGACTACTCAAAACTCATCTAACCGACTCAACCCTAGACCTAGTCGACTCAAACCCCAATCTAACCGACTCACCTAGACCTAGTCGACTCAACCCACTATAAAACCTAAACCCCCTTCATCTTCTCCATCCGCCTCCTTCAACCTTCACCCACCTTCAAACCCTCTCCCCTCAATCCCTCTCCTACTACCACTTATACCTTCAAATCTTCACATATCCCTTATTAATTTCACATTTCCATCATCCTCCACCTATTTCCCTCACCCAAATTTCCTCATTCTCACTCTCTCACATATATATATATACACCATCATATATCTATATATCTCTATATATTTGAGCATCATCTTCTACAATGCCACCGAAGACTCGAGGTCTATTTCGGAAACGTTCACGCAATGATGGAGGCCAAAGCTCCACCAATCCACGCATTCCTACGGCTGTTGACGAAGAGGAGTCGAATGAACCTCTTCTTCTTGAGGTACTTCTTCTTGATGATGATGATAGAAATAAATTCATCACTGTTTTTGATCATCGTGCTCCTACACCTTGCCGTATTGTCACAAAAGATTTATGCACTGAAATTAGGGCTCGAACTTTCGAGTTGTTCCGAGCAATTGGTTGGGATTTTTTCGTTTCTCTTGACATTCCCGTACTTCCGCGAATTGTCAAAGCCTTCTACGTTTCTCTTGAAAATCATAAGGAGAAATTACTCTCTCATCTTCATTTTAATCTATGTGGTGAAGACGAGACTGTTGATGACAACAAAATCAAGCGCATTTTCTCGCTTCCGAATGACGGTATCCGTCACTTCTCCAAGGATTGGTATAAGGCTGATGGGTTCGATTGTATTGAGGTTGTTCGGGCTATATGCGTCGACAAAGAAATTTCGCAGAATGCAGGTATTATCTCTTCTATGCTACTACCCGATGCTAGATTAATTCATAATGTTAGTACTTACTCTATTCTGCCTAAATATGGTAGTCGTATCGGTGTTTCTCGTATGGAGGCCTTTTTGGTTTATTGCGTTTTGACAGGAACCCGTGTTGATTTAGCTTATATTTTCCGTTCCGTCATCCTTACATGTCAGCGCAAGCCATCTGACCCGTTTTTCTTTCCCGCGCACATTACATATCTACTGCAGCGGAAAGGTTTTAAATTTCCAAATGAAGTGTCCGAGCATCACCCTATTTTTCTTGACGCCACTCATGTCAAGCATATGCACATTTCTTCTGATGCGGAAGGAAACTTCATTTCTGAGAGTGCGCCTGCTCCTCGTTCGCGCCCAGCTCCTACCTTTTCTGCACCGCGCCAGGAAGCCTCTTCCTCGGTTCCTCCGTTGGACAACGCTTCTTCTTCTCAGGCTGCTCTTCCGGACCAAATTCTTCGGGTTGTTTAGAGCAATACGGACCTACTTAGGCAGCAGGAACAAGTGCTTCAGCGCCTTGATACAACCGTGAACCAGAATACGGAAGCCATTCGATTGATCAATGAGCGCCTTATTCTTCATGATGAAGAAATTTCTACCCGTATTACAAATCTGGCCGGGTCACTTGATGACCTCACTCTTGGACTCAGGAACCCTCGCTTACACGCCCCTCGACGCTGACAAAAAGGGGGAGAAATTATGCTATTATACTGTCATGTATTTCATTATCCGACATTAGCAATTTCTGTTTTTGTGTGGCTTGTTATGGTTATTTGCGACTTGTTTGTTATTTCCATGTTTTTCATTAGTATAAACGACTTGTATTAAATTGAAACATCTATGATATGCTGTTTATTTTTGTTATCTCAAATGTGCGTCTATTTATATATTGTATCAAAATGCCCATTAAATTACAAATTTCATTTACTAAGGGGGAGCATTTGAACAAAATATTATGCACATGTTGAGGGGGAGAATCACTTGATGTTTTGCCAAATGCCAAGCAAACACAAAATGTTTTGTCATCATCAAGGGGGAGATTGTTGGCATTGAAATTTACTTTCGGCAAACAATTCCAAAATTGATGATAACAAACCATTGAAGAGTGTTTGATACTAATGAATTATCAAGTTTATGTTTTCAGCAAAAGATAGGTGAACGACTCGGAAAACAAACTCGGAAAGAAAACAGCTTGGAAAGAAAGCTTGAATTAAAGCGAAAAGCCGTGAAAGAAATTGAAGCGCAAATGGAAAATCAAATAATTCAACCGCAAAGGCGAAAGTCGAAGACTCAAGACTTGGGGTAGATAGGTCGGGGAGCGATCATTGTAACAAGGTAATTTTATGCGTCGATTTTATCGTATAAGCTCAAGTATAAAATGAACCGAACTCAAATGGAATGAAAAACGCTTTACCGAACTTAAACGGAAAGAAAAATATTTTTATTAAATATTTTTCAAGTTATAGTCGACTAGAATCACCCTGTGTATTTTCTAGTAGTCAACTAAAACAATCAGTAGCTATTGGTTTTTCATCCACATCAAAGGAGTCGACTGAAAGTACTTTGAGTCGACCAGACTACAAGAAGTAGTCGACTAGAACACATTCTAGTCGACTAGATGTATCATTGTAGTCGACTAGAACTCAATCTAGTCGACTAGATGAAACCATGTAGTCGACTGAAAGAAAAAGTAGTCGACTAGTTGATCCTCAAAACCTGCAGATTCTTTAGAAAACATTTCCCATGTTTTGTGGATTGTATTTAATGGTGTTCAAACGGCTCTTGTCTTTCAAATACTATAAGCATTCTTCAAAACCCTAATGCAATGCTATATATAGAATGAGATGTGTATATTGAACATTTAAGAGATTGAAATAAAAAGAGAAAGAAAGCTATCAAAAATTCTGCATAAATTTTCTTTACAAAAACCATTGAAACCAAGCTTTGAAAATCTGATTTTCTCCAAGTTTCTTTGAAAATCAAAACCTCTAGTATCTCTTCTTATTCTCTAAATATCATTCATTGATCATATCCTTTGAGAATACATTTCTAGAGCTATTGTAAAATCACCAAAAACACTTGACCTTATATTGATTTATCTTCCATAAAAAAACCTTTGGGTTTTGAGTGTTTTTGTTCTTGAGTGATTTTATTGATTACATACGAATTTATAACTCGGACAAGTGAAGTCCACCGATTGTTCAAGAAATGGTTGTTCTCTTGATTGAGAGACAAGCTCAAGAGGCTTGTGTTGTAAAGGTTTGCTATTCCACCTGTGAAGGAAGGGTCATAGTGAAAGGATCGGGAAAATTCTCAAGAAGGGGTTCTTGAGCCGAGGAGTAGGAGTTACTGAACCTCGAAAAAATTACGGTGTCAATCTCACTATCTCTTTCACTTTACTTGATTTATTTGCATGTTATAATTGCTTAAATATCTTGTATGTTATCTTGTTTTGAAATTAATAGTTAGAGAAGTTTAAATTGAATCATCCACTTGATTTTTGAGAAATTGATTTTTGTTTAGAGTGTGTTCCAATTTCGAAAAGAATTATAATTATTTTTGAACACCCTATTCACCCCCCCCCCCCTCTCTAGGGTTAATTAGTGACTAACAGACTGTTAATTATGAACTATGGTACCCATCGAGATCTAATACTGATGTTACTTCTTTTTCTGATGCTGATTGGGCTGGTAATGTAGACAATAAAAAGAGTACTAGTGGAGGATGTTTTTACTTTGGTAATTGCTTAGTTGTTTGGCATAACAATAAGCAAAATTGTGTCTCCATTTCCACTGCTGAGGCTGAGTATATAACTTGTTAAACACTCTAGGACAAAACATATTGATATTCGACATCATTTCATTCGTGATCTTGTTGAAGATGAAATAATGTCTCTAGAGTTAATATCCACTGATTCTGAGTTAGCAGATATCTTTACGAGACCATTAGATATTCAAAAGCATATAAGTCTTAGAAAATTTATTGGCATGTTTTCTTTAGAATAAATATCTTCATATGTATCATTCTAGGGATATTTTGCATTATTCTTTATCCTAAAATTGATACATTATCATGCATTTTTAGTTTTGTTTATTATTATGCATGCATCATATTTTATTATTACTTTTAGGATTTTCATGCATACATTATGACATAAAACATCATAAAAATTATAAAATAAAAATTATTAGCATGTTGAGCTTGGCTAAGGGTACAAATGGTTGTCATATTTTACTATATTCTCATATTTACTTTTCTTATTATGCTTATGGGAATTGGAGTTGTTAGTCTGACTTGAGAATATGAGTTATTCACTTGACATGTTTAAGTATTATTTTTAGAACTCATTAACTTTGGGCGCTTGTTTCACTTCGAAGATGACTGTAATACTTTCTAAAACTTGTAGTCTTTTTCATCTAACTCTAAGTGATATGTAAGTTCATGAGTATGTTAGATTGATCGATGCTTTTGAATATATTTTGCATGTTCATGAATGTTGGGGTGATGTTAAAAGAGGAAATAATGATATGTTTAAAATATAAAAATGCAAAAAGTAGTTATTCGATCTGAATAACCGGGCATCTTGCCTCAGTAAGTATTGAGTGTTCGCGTAAAAAAGGGAGAAGACTAATTAACATAAATCCCATGGAAGAAGCTCAGACCCAGTTGGTTGAGACTAAAAATCCTCGCTGGAAAGTCTGGAGCTTAGAAAGACAAAAAGGGATAAAGTGAAAATGTGCAAAAGATTATATTGTGAGACATTTAAATGCAATAAGGTCCGAGCTAAAGATTTGATTTCTAGTTTAGGTTTTGGACCAAAGTATCTTCACAGTTTGTGGGGAGATTATTAGAATTAGTACGTATTGCTTTCATCTTAGTTGTTTGTTTGCACCTGAATATTTTTCATATATACAAAGACTATGTAAAACTTGTCTTGTGACTGCTTATAACTATAAGGTATGTGTGTTGATTTTCTTCACTACCGTATGTATAATGGCTAAGTCAAATATGTGAATATAATATGTTTATGATTAGTCCATTATCTCTACTGCCTTACGTAAGAACAAAAATATCTGTTGTTTTGTTTGAGCATTTATCATTCATGCATTAGATTTAAGTTCATGCATCGTAGAGATTTTTTATTACTTGAGAATCTATATATATTCTTTTGAGTTCTATAACTTAATATAAGCTTTGTTTTGATTCTCTGGTCTTCCCGAATATTTTCTCAATATTTATACCTTGTCTTTTCTCCTTCAACTATTTTGATTATTTTTATTGTTATTTAATTCCTTGTCATTTCAGTGACAAAAAGTGAGAAAATTATTTAGTAAGGGGGAAAGATTTACAGTTAAGGGAGATAAATATTTAATTGAGGGGGAAAATTAATTGTTATTGATTCATGATCATTATGCTTCATGTTGATATTATTTATTTTGTTTATAATCATTTAATATTGATTATTCCTGCTATTTGTTTTTCACACTTGCTTTTCACATGTATGTTTTGTTTAAGTGTTGTGATTGCATGATTCGTAGATCATCATGAGATCAAAAGAAAAGTCTATGTCTATGTTTGTCGGTGTGTGTTCATAGGTATAGATTTTATTTTATCGGGAGGATATATTTGTAAAACATGGTTTTGTCTCAGAAATCCTAAGGGAGAGATTGTAAGAACATTTATGTATGTAATGATATTATTCTGATAAAAAATCATGTTGAGAGTTTTGTGTTTTAGATTGGGTTGTTAAGTGTTAAATGTGTGTACAAATTGGTGAAGATACAAAGGATATTCATTGGAACAATGGCTAGAAACGACAATGCAAAGAAATAAAGATTTCAGAGAAAGTTGTATGTTGTTCCATCGAGTACTCGGTGGGAGTGTTATCGAGTACTCGGTAAGGTGCGAACTTTCGCACTATTTGCGCAAAAATGAAAAAATCCACCAGAGTGTTTTGCGAACTTGCGCATGAAAAGGTTCACCGAGTACTCGGTAGAACAGTCACCGAGTACTCGGTAAGTGAGTATGCAAAATTATTTTTGGGAAGGTTTATTTTGATATGTAATTGATTTCTAACCACTTTGAGACGTGATTTGAAGATATTATCAGTATCTTAGATTATCATTGACATATTTATTTATATTTGGAATATTTAAATAGTGGAAATACAAATCCTGATTGGAAAAATATTATTACCATTAATTGAAGACTCTTCTCTATATATATGAGTTAAACCTAAGAAAAGAGTGTGACTTTTGGAAAAGATGTCTAAAATTATTCTACAATTCATATATTTCTACAAAGATATATAGAGATAGAAAATTATTGAGTGATTATATATTTTCTACTTTTCTCTTGGTTTGGAGTTTTCCAATTGTGCTTCTACACCGAAGATTGTTATGCATAATTGGATGATCTAGTTGCTGAAAAATCATCACATTGTCTTGATCGAAGCAGGAGGCTTCATGGTTATTTGATCCGTTGAGAAGCGTAGCCGTCAGAGTACGGAGATCGGAGCGAGGGCTTCGTGAAACGCGAGTGATTCAAGACTGTCAGACGTTGAGAAGAGAAATGCAGATCAAAGTGATTTGTAAGTCTAAAATTCCATAAAGTCTTGTACTTCTTGATTCATAAGAAACCTTGCATGCATCATTTCTTCATCTACCCACACAAACAAACCTTCATCATTTCGCCAGCACAAGAAGAAACCAAGCATTTGTTGAAGTCCAACTCCAACAGCTAAGGAATTTTTTTATGCATGTCACTGGTTTTGTACGTAAACAAAACTGAACGCGCAACGCCCTAGCTAGTCAAGAAATCCATGCACCGAAATTTTGAATAGTATATGAATAATGAAAAGATTTACATGATCACCTATCTGAAATCTGAAATCGATGCTAAAATGAAGATATAACAAGATCCCAAGCTTATACAATGCCCAATACCCAAGTGGTATATTCATATATGTTGCAAAAAAATATGACCAGTTTATATTGTTACTGTTCAGATGCTAGGTTTCATTCCATAGATGTGGCTTATAATATGGTAAAAGAAGTCCAAAACCTAGATATTCATAACAAAAAAATTGATCTAGTTGGACCCTAAAATCCCAAAATATTGTTACCTCTTTGCAAGGCCTCAATATACTTTACCCTCCATGATATATATATTCTGGCTCATATACGATTTGTGATTAACCTTGCTCGTCTGTGATCCATCTTTGTGCATCCACGCCATCCCGAAAATGCTAACTAGCTCGATGAATTTCAATGGCTAGGCAAAAGAATGGACTCAGGAAATGAAGCTGTCCCATTATTTGAAGCTCCTTGTATATCGAGAATCGAAGTGACCAAATTGTATATCTCAACATTTTCGAAAGAGGGCACCTTCTTCCCCCTAGCGAACCGAGGACCATGGCCAACAAAAATGGACCTCATTGAGAAAATTGCATTGTCATACCCATGCGATCCTCCACACTCTTTTCGCTTCGATCTCTTCTGCTCCACCTTAAACGCCTCCTCGATCAACCCTATTATGGGCGGAATTCGATCACTCTCCACATAATGCAGCCTGCTAGGCAAGTCCTCCTTCAAATACACTTTCAAATTCTTCCCATTCTCAACTTTCCCTGATTTTAATCCCTCATTCATCTTCTCCACCACATCGCGCGGAGACACGCCAGACGGCGGACGAATTGCAAGCAATGGACTATAAGACTGAACCCAACTCTCAGGAATTTCAACCCAAGGTCCCAAATCATCTAAGAATATCAATTTTTTATCACATGTACCAACCATCCCATGATCACCCACCAAAATTATATGAACATCCTCAAAAACCCCTCTTTTCTCCAACCCTTGAATCAACCTCCCAATCATTCTATCAATTCTAGCAACAGCTTGAGTGATCTCAGGATCATCAGGCCCAACCTGATGACCCTGATGATCAGGGTCCTCAAAATACAATGTCATAAACACAGGAATTTCACTATTGGGCAAATCAAAGAATTTCAAAACTGAATCAACCCTTTGTTCAAATGGTACAGAACTATTAAAATGCATACAAAATTCAAGAGGGCAAGTCCAAGAGCCTTTGATTACCTCAGAACCTGGCCAAAAATTGGTTGCAGCCTTGAAGCCATGGTTGACCACAGTCTCCCACAAGGGTTCACCCAGCCACCATTTGGGGTTGTGGGTCCCCATATAGAAGGTGTCACCAGTTTGGGGATCAACAAAATGGTTGTTGATGATGCCATGAAAAGCAGGGTAGAGTCCAGTGACAATGGAGTAGTGGTTTGGGAAAGTGAGGGTTGGGAAGACTGGGATGAGACCCATTTGGGCTTCGGTGCCGTTGGCGATGAGGCGGTGGATGTTGGGGGTTTGAGTCTTGAATTGGTACCCGAATCGGAACCCATCTGTGGAAATGAGGAGGACGATTGGGTGGGTGAGTTTGGTGAGAGGACGAGCGAATTGGGGGATTGAATGGGTGGTTTGATTGGGAGAGGGAGGGGTTGAGGAAGAGAAGAAGAGGAAGGCGAAGGTGGCGGCGGCGGAGAGGGAGAGGCAGGTGCTGAGGAGGAGAGAGAGGAAGAGGGGAGTGGTGAAGGTGGAATTGGCGGGAGAGGGAGACGTGGAGTTGAGGTCAGTGTTGAAGGAGAGAAGAGCAGTGGTGGGGTCAGGTGGGTCTTCTTCTTGGGATGGGATTGGGGTGTGATTGTTGCCATCTGAAGTCAATACAGAGAGAGAAGCTGAACCCATGTATGTGTGTGTGTGTGTGTGTGTGTATATATATATATAGAGAGAGAGAGAGAGGAGTGTTCTTGTTCAATGACAATGGGTTGAAACAATTTGAAGATTTTGGTGATGGGGGTAATGTTGTTACTCTGTTTTCAGAAACAGAGGAAGAGGTGGGGGTGTTGTTGAATGGAAATGGGTGGGGTGAGAAAGGGGTGGCTTAGTGTAAAAAGGAAGGAATAGGTTGCTGGAATTGTTGGGTAGATAATTGTCGGAGGATGACTTTTCAGTTCGATCTAAGTAGACTCTCAACTGTGGGAGACCGGCTACCCCCTAAACCTTCATAGAGACTAATGAAAAGATATTAGAAAGGTTAATTTCAAGAAACCGATCTTGTCGAGTTTAATCAATTAATTTTTATTATATCCACTTTATTTTTTATAGTATTCAATTTTATTATTATGCCTCCTCACTTATTTTAAGTCAAAATATCTAAACTATCCTTAATAATATAAGGAGGTTTAGTAAAATCAACCATTTAAAAAAATTATTTTTCAAAAATTAATTTTCGCAAAAATTATAAATTCAAAAATATATATATATATATATTTTCGTAATTTTTTTTTTTTCGGAGGGAGTATATTATTTTCCAAAATATGAATTATTTTGGAAAAAATAATATATATTTTTTGAAAAAAATTATATTTTGGAACATAATAATATATATTTTTCTCAAAAAAAATATTTATCGGAAAAAATCATATTTTGGAACATAATAATATATATTTTTCGCAAAAAAAATATTTTTCGGAAAAGATCATAATTTGGAACATAATATATATTTTTCGCAAAAAAGAATATTTCGGAAAAAAATTCATATTTTGGAACATAATAAATACTTTTTCACAAAAAAATATATATTTTTTAGAAAAAATTCATATTTTGGAACATAATATATATTTTTCGAAAAAAAATAATCATATTTTGGAATATAATATATATTTTTCACAAAAAAAACATTTTTTTGGAAAAATTCATATTTTGGAACATAATATATACTTTTTCGCAAAAAAAAAAATCATATTTTGGAACATAATATATATTTTTCACAAAAAAAATATTTTTCGTAAAAAAATCATATTCTGGAACATAATATATATTTTTTCGCAAAAAAATTATTTTTCGTAAAAAATCATATTTTCCGAAATATATATATTTTGAAATTTATAGTTTTTACGAAAAATATAATTTATTTTCGAAAAATAATTTTTTTAAGGGTTGATTTCATTAAACTCCCTTATACTATTAAGGGAGGGTAGTTTGATATTTTGACTCTATGTGAGGAGGAGTGGGCATAGTGATGAAATTGGATAGTATAGGGGGCAAAGTGGACACATGAGGGGTTAGTTGATTAAATTGGATAATATAGGGGTTTTTTTTTTATAAAATTAACCCTATTTGAAACGTTGTTTTTGGCATTTTTGAAGGGAAAAATAATTTTGAAAAATATTTGACAAATTTTTTAAAAGAGTTTATTTATTTGTAATAAGAGCATTTTGAAAAAGTTGAAGTACCATTTTCTGTTTCTCTTTTTTCCCCTCCCTTTAAGCAGAAGCTCTATCAAACAGGTTGTTTTAGATATTTTAGAGAATTGGAGGTTAAAATAGAGTTACAAATGAATCGAATCAAACTGAGCTATAGAATATATGTACTCCATTAATTTATTAAACGACTCTAAAAAATGTGTTTTGAGTTTGACTCATTTGTAAAACGAACTTGTTCAAATTGAGAGCTAGTTTTAACGAGTAGGATGCAACCCGACTCACAAATGACTCGGTTCAGCTGCTGGATATGTTAATCTTGTTAATAGTGGTCTAAATTAAATTTTTACAAGTTTGTTTTTAACAAATTTTTATTTTTTGAATATCATGTTTTTGTTTCTCAACAACTCTCTTCATTATTCCTTAAATTCTTACACCTTTTATTAATAATTATGAGATAATTTATTACTTTACTTAAATGAGCATGTTCATAAGTTTGATGAGTTGAGTTTCGTCATGTTCAAATTAGACTATTTTTATTAAACAAATTTTATAAAAATGTTCTCATGGTCAACTCATTTGTTAACCAAAGAAGCTCGACCCCGCTAAGACAGCTGAATTCATTTGTAACCCGGTGTACAAAATTGTACAAAGTAAAAGTAATAATAAAATCAAATCTCCCCTTTTTGAATAAAAAAATTGTACTAATGAAACATAAATATGAATATAAATACGACACCACAGTGACACATTAAATTTTGAAATAATAAATACATATATATATATATTCTAGCAAGTAATCAAAGGGCATCATTTTTTTATCTAAAAAAAAAGTGTAAATTTTGGACATTTGAATGGCATGACTTTCACTTATAAATTTCTGCCGCAAATGGTAAACAGACAAATTTACTTTAGCTATCTCTTGTTTTTCCTTTTTTTCTTACTAAGTTTTGGATATGGGAGAAAACTAATTTTTTAGTTAAGTGAATTTAGTTTTGAAAAAACACTTAATATATATTGTGAAATTGAGCTCGACCCAACAAAGCACAACAATCGTGATCTCTCATAATTTTTTATTATATATATATATATATATATATATTATTTTTATAAATATTGTTGAATGCTCAATGAAAGAATTAACTTATTCTAATTTTATTCATAAAATTCTACAATAAATGCTACATGTGCACAAATAGGAATTTGTATATTATTACCCATTTTGATCATTCATTGTGACCAATGCTCAAAAGCCCTCAAATCCAAATCAAAAGAGATAGATATAGTATATAGCTTTTTTAGTGGGTGAGACAGTATGTGAGTAATTGCTTTTAAGTTTAAGTTGATATTTCTCTTTTCCCAAAATTTGTGTTTCAGACTTTGGAGTCCATCATCATCCCAACACCACTCCTGTCATGCCCGCACTTTTCTTCCGCTCGCAGGCTTGTTAAACTGTTTTGTCGCCCTTCTAAAGGCAGAAGAAGTCACCAACTACCGTAGAAGAGCATCTAAGCAATATGTTAAAATTCGACGCCTAAACATTAAATTTTGGTGTGCTAGGTAATCTAAGCAAAACTCTATCATGCTTCTATGTTTTAATGTAGGTCATAAAATTATGCTTTCACTAATCTTCGGTATATGTTAATCGTGTTAATATTCGTCTAAATTAAATTTTTACAAGTTTGTTTTTAACATTTTTTTATTTTTTGAATATCATGTTTTTGTTTCTCAACAACTCTCTTCATTATTCCTTAAATTCTGACACATTTTATTAATAATTATGAGATAATCTTATTACTTTATTTAAATGAAACATGTTCACAAATTTGGTGAGTCGAGTTCCGTTATGTTCAAATTAGACTATTTTTATCAAACAAATCTAAAAAAATATTCTCATGGTCACCTCATTTGCTAACTAAACAAGCTCCACTCCGCTCACAAATAACTTAATTCATTTGTAACCATCTGTACAAAACTGTAAAAGTAAGAATAATAATAAAATCAAATCTCCCTTTTTTGAATAAAAAGTTGTACTAATGAAGCATAAATATGAATATAAATGCGACACCACAGTGACACATTAAATTTTGAAATAATAAATACATATATATGTATATCATGGTTCGTCGTAACGGTCATTGTAACGGTAACGATATCGGTGTAACGGATTCGGGTCCGTAGCGGGGTTACGTAACGGGACTCGGTTATCGTAATCCTGAATTTTTAAAAATCTTACACATTTTACCCAAAATGTTCTAATTGAATACTTTTGGCAACATGAATGAATAAAGATAATTTTTTGGTAGATTTAAGTAAATTTTATTTAATTTTTAAAAAAAAAATTAATATAAAAAATGAGTTATTAATAAATCTAGTAGTGTCGTCGTTATTTCAATGTTTATGATATACTTGTTATGATAAAATTTAAATAAATAAAAAATTGAAATGACAAAAGATATAATTTAGGGTTAATTTCAGTAAACCCCCTATATTATCCAGATTAATCAACTAACCCCTTGTGTGTCCACTTTGCCCCCTATACTATTCAATTTCATCAAATTGCCCCCTCACTTCTCAAAATGCCTAAACTACCCTCAATAGTATAAGGGGGTTTAGTGAATTATTTCGGAAAAAATAATATATACTTTTTGCAAAAAAAAAACATTTCGAAAAAAAATCATATTTTGTTCCAAAATATGAATTTTTTTTTCCAAAAATATTTTTTTTGCGAAAAAGTATATATTATGTTCCAAAATATGAAAAAAAAATTCGAAAAATATTTTTTTTGCAAAAAAGTATATATTATGTTCCAAAATATTAATTTTTTTTTCAACAAATATATATTATGTTCCAAAATATGATTTTTTTCTGAAAAATAAATTTTTGCGAAAAATATATATTATGTTCCAAAATATGATTTTTTTTTCGAAAAATATTTTTTTTTGCGAAAAAGTATATATTATGTTCCAAAATATGAATTTTGTTTTCGAAAAATAATATTTTGGAACAAAAATGTATATATTATGTTCCAAAATATGAATTTTTTTTTCGAAAAATATTTTTCGGAAAAAAAATCATATATTTTGTAATTTATTGTGTGTGTATATATATATATATTTTGTAATAAGGGGTGGAAGTGTAATTAATAATTTTAGAGGGGTGAAGTGTTTGGGCATATGGATAATTTCACACTTTATATATTACCCTAATGTAATAAGTGAAACAATTAAAGGGGTATTATAGTCATTTCATCAGCCCAGGGGGTGTCATTGCAACGAAATTGAAAGTTCAGGGGGCTATGAGACTGAAAAATCGTTGACCAGCCACTGACTGCCATTGACCCAAAGTTCAGGGGGTCTGGCTGCAAATTATCCTAAAATTAAAGGATTCGAGAGTTTCTTTATGCTGGAGGAATGTGTTAGGCTACCCAAAAAGCTAAAATGTGAGTATTTATAATCTCCACAGTTCTACTTTGTTAGATTGGACACAAATTTCGCACATAAGTTTTCAATCTATGTGTGCCTTGGCTACTAAACCTAGATCCATCCATTTTTTTTATTTTTTTCTTCTGCTAAGATGACCAAATCTCTAGTGCCACAAATCACAAGTTTCAACATTAAAAAATCATGCCCTCGATTATTGACAAATCACAAGTTTCAACATTAAGGTCGGTTCGGGTTCATTTGGTTAATAATAACACAAACTTTTACTATACATTTTTATTACATTAAGTGACGAATTACGTAAGAAATAATTATTGCATCAAAACTCTACATATAGTAAGATTTTAGCGAGTAGAAATTATATTATAATTAAAGTTCAATTAGATTTTAATGATACATATATATATAAATAAGTGTTGGTACTTTCAAATAGGTATCTACTTGAAATTGAATTGTAATTATAGAATTCAATTAAAATTTGTAATTTTAATTCAAATAGAAATTAAATTAAAAAAATCACATATAAAATTTAAACTAGGGTAATTTTCATAAAATCCCATGTAGTTTTATGATTTAATAAAAAAAATCCTCTATAATTCCAAACACCCCCTTGATTTGCATTCCAGTTACAATTACCTCCTTACTCCAAAAAAGATCCAATTTTTTCGGTCATGTGGCTTGTGAGTTTCCTATTCTGCTCCTGAATCACCTTATTTCATAAAACCCCCTGTAATTTTGAAAATATATATATTTCGAGGAAATTTTTTTTTTCTTATAAATATGTATTATTTTCCAAAATATATATATTTCTAAAATATATATATATTTTTTTTCAAAATATATATTTTTCCCCAAAAATATATATATTTCATAAAAATATACTCCATCTGTCCCAATTTATAAGTTTTTTTTGGGGAATACAACCTTTTAAGATGTTGTTATTGATAATGAATGAAATATTAACTTTACCCTTGGTCCCACCACAGTGATATGATGGTTTATTGTGTAGATGATTTATAATTTCAATGTATGAAGGGTAAATTAGTAAAGTGGTATGATAAAATGTTTTGACTTTTTAAATGAGACACTTATTTTGGGACGGAGAAAAGAATAAAATTAGACACTTATTTTGGGATGGAGGGAATATATATTTTGAAAAAAAAATATTTTTCATAAATATGTATTTTTTCGAAACTATAAGGGATTTTATGAAATAAGGTGATTCAAGGGCATAATTGAGAATTCACAAGCCACATGATTGGAAAATTAAATCTTTTTTGGAGAAGGGAGTAATTGTAATTGAAATGTAAATAAAGAGAGTCTTCGGAACTATAGGGACCTTTTTTATTAAATTATGAAATTACAAGGAATTTTATAAAAATTACCCTTTAGACTATAAATACTAAAATACCAAAAACTTTCACACTTTTAATAGTAGTCTATAATACATAACACATAATACGGAACTATAAAAATATATTAGTATATTATATAAATATTTTAATTCGTCATTTAGAGAGAAATGCAAACTCGTTAAATATTTAGAGGTATCCGTGCTTTGAGGGCTGCAATTGTTGATGTCTTCTACATCTCTTACTATTATATCTTAATATTTAATTAAGACTTAAATATTTTATACTTTTTTTTTAGAATATTAAAGTTATGTTTGGTATTATAAAAGGTATCACTTTTTTTTTTTTTCCCGATTAGGGGCTTTTGCATTGACTAATTTACGATCAGTGTAAAGCGATCCCTTCACATAAATAGGGTCGAGCTAGAATTATGTCCACAGTCATGACCCTAACGAATTATTTGCATTCGGACACAGGACCTAATGTTTCTTGATACACGAATAGGTTCTTTATGGGATTTCTCTTATTTTCACGTTTTAATCGATAAATCTTTTCCCATTTAATTTTGTTATATATTTCCTAGGAGTGTTTAAGAACCGAACCAGAACCGGGGTGTTAGGTTCCGGTTCAAAAAATCAAAGAACCGAAATTTTAGATTCGATTCCGGTTCTTACTCTTTTGGAACCGGAACTGAACCGATTTTTTTTTTTTATTAATGTTATATTCTTACCTTTATATATATTATATTTAAAATCATAAATTATAATTTGATATGTGTTAATTAACTTTGAGTTTGTAATAATTAAAAATTTGAAATGCTCTCTTTAATTTAGTTTATAATTATATTTTTTTTTAATATTTGATATTATTTTTTTAAATATAGAAAAAACCGGAATCGAACGGTTTGGTTCCTCGGGTGTTCGGTTTAGGTTCTGGTTCCGGTTTTGAACACCTCCTGCTGCTTACGACGCCGTATCGGTTTCGTGAGACTGTTCGCTGCGAAGAACTCCGCACTCATCTTCTTCAGAACAGTGTGGTGTGTTTCTCTGTGTGTATGTGTGTGTGAGAGAGTGTGTTTGTAGCTGAAAGAAATGGCGTATGTTAGCATGGGAGAGGCGCACAGACGAATCACCGATTACCTAAATCGCTTCTCCGACGCAATTTTCTCCCAAAATTGCCATTCTCTCAACAACCTCCTCTCCCTCTCCTCCGATTCCCCTTCTCTCCTCTCCCTCGCCGATGCTCTCAACGTCTTCCAGGTACATATATATATATATATATAACGATATTGTATATGTTTATATATATATCGTTAGATTCTCTACCGTTAGAATTAGGGTTTCCAAATTATTGTTGAGTTTCTGACTGTTGTTCTATGATACAGGACGCCAATAGAATTATCAAACAGTCAGATAGATACGCACAGTTTGGTGACCTCATTGTTCCTCTGTTTCGCTCTTTTCAAAATTATCGGCTTGGACACTTGGTTGACTCCTACCAGGCTTTTGAAAAATTTGCAAAGTATGTATATATATATATATATATGTATACATGTGTGTGTTCATTCACTCTCTACTTATTTAGTTTGATCGATTAGGTATTCGAGTGTTTAATGGTGGAATTTTTCAGTGCTTTTCTTCAGGAGTTTCGGAATTGGGAATCTGCTTGGGCTTTAGAAGCATTGTATGTTACTGCTTATGAAATTAGGGTTCTGGCAGAGAGGGTGAGACAATATTCATATATATAAATATATATACTTTCCATGTTGATTTGTTTTCAATATGAAATTTTCTGGTAGTAAAGGAAATTAACTTAAACCATACTGTCTATGTAGGCTGATAGAGAATTAGCTTCTATTGGAAAAACTCCAGAGAAATTGAAGGGGGCTGGTTCATTCCTGATGAAAGTTTTTGGGGTTCTGGCTGTATGTTCTCTCTTCCCATAAAACAATCAATTGATGCCTTGCTATTTTTTTCTTTTCTTTTTTTTTTTGAATTTTTTTGATTAATTTCTACCTGCAAAGAAAATCATGTGCCGCATTCGTGATAACTGAAGTTATACATTGCTTCATGTATTTCATGTAAAAACTCCATATCTGACTTTTGCTTCTTGGTGTACTTATTATAGGGGAAAGGCCCAAAACGTGTTGGAGCATTATATGTAACATGCCAATTGTTCAAAATTTACTTTAAGGTAATAGTCTCTCGCTTTCTCTCTCCCGAAATCACAGCCACTAATTTACTGCTTCTCTTGGGAATTTGGACACTCCTTTAGGTTTTAGTATGTATGTATGTGCTCTAAATAAATTAGCTTAAAATATGGTTAGTGTGAGCTCGTCAATTTATAAACTAGGTATCCTTGTGGCAAAGAAATTATATCCTAGAGGTGTAGAAAAGATATCAGAAAAAACGGCTCTAGAAGGTCTATTTGAGTCCCAATGTAATGCATGTTAACTAAGCCTCACAGTATAAAATTTACCACTCTTTTGGCAGCTTGGCACGGTTCACCTTTGCCGAAGTGTGATAAGAAGCATTGAAACTGCTCGAATATTTGATTTCGAGGAATTCCCTGTCAGGGATAAGGTAGGAGAATTGATGCATAACCTGGATTACAACTACTTGTATAATTTTTTTGAAGAGGATATAACTTTTATCATATGTCATCCAGGTAACCTACATGTACTATACTGGCCGTTTGGAAGTGTTCAATGAAAATTTTCCTGCTGTAAGTCATCTGATTATTACTTATTTATTTATTTTGAAGGAAATTATATGGACTTTAACTTATCATCTTTAATACCCCTTCTCGCCAAAATATACTTGTTTACTTCAACTCACTCATGAATGACGGTGAATAGTCGTCTATTCAACTCATGAGTTTTCCATTGGCAATTATACTTGCTTAGCTGATAACTTATTATTTATATATATATATATATATATTTGTTGTTATTGGTTTCTTACTTATTTGAGTTCTTAAGCTTGAGTTTCATAAGGTTCTGTGACAAGCCCATATAAAACTCAAGTACGTTGATTGGTATAAGCATCCTTAAAAACCCTCTTTAACAGTACTCACGAGGGAAAATATAAGGACACTGTTACGTTTATATAGAAACAACTTGAGAAATTAAAGTTGTAGAGAAGGCCTCAATATCATTGTCGATGTCCATTCCTCCCTAGTTAAAAGACTTTGAATTCTGGACTAGTGCTTCCCCCCCCCCCCCCCCCCCCCATACCGGCATACTTTTTTCACAGGTCTAAATTGTTCATTCTGCAGGCTGATCAGAAGTTATCATACGCCTTAACACATTGTGACCCTCGAAGCGAAGCAAATATAAGGTTTGGTTCATGTATATTTATTTATTTACACGTATAAAGACTATGTGGGCTTCTATAGTGAGAAACATAGGTAGATGGTCAGTGAAACTATTTTATTTTTCACAAGTAAAATGGTTCGAGACTAATTTATATTGTTCGAGATTCGTCCTTCTTCTTGGAAGGGGAAAGGAGAATAAAGTGCATCCTTCAATGCTTTCTAAATTATATCAAATACAAGTAATCGACACCATTCATCTTTCCTCCTCCTCCTCCTTTTTGGAAGGGCAGAAGGAGAATAAAGAGCATGCTGCAATGCTCATGTTTCTACTTGAGTGTGATTTTATTAATTATGACATTGCCATTGGTTTCAAGTATGTGAAGCCATTGACCGTCCTTCATTATAAAGTTGTTAAGGTTGTTGCTCTCTTTCTGAAGTAAATTCTGATTTAGGTTGATAGCTTTTTATTTTGAGATATAAATATAAAATATGAGGCTTTTGATATGGTAACATTTTCTGTATTTCTGTTGCAATAGGATGATTCTGAAGTATTTGATACCTGTAAAGCTATCAATAGGCATCTTACCTAAAAATTCACTCCTCAAGAAGTATAACCTGGTTGAGGTATGGCCTGTCTTTGAACTCCTCTTTCTTCTTTCCTTTTCTGCTTTGGAAATTCTTTTATGCACTTCATTAAATAATGGAAACTGCATTTTCTTTTATATCATTTTATAATTAATACATGTCAACAATCTTGGGCTGCTTGTGATGTCATCATCAAATGCTTTAAGATATCATAATTGCTTTCTTTAGCATCTTTTGCAACAAAATGTTGAAGCTCAAAGTAGTTTACTATCATTTCTCAATCATTTGAAACTAATAGCCCTGTTTTGAAGTTTGATTGTTTACCTGAGTAGCTGAATCTGTTGAACGGTACCTACCTTAAGCATTACTTGACTCAACAAAGCCTCAAATCCCAACTCCCAACTACTTGCAATTAGCTCTTTGATAATGAATATTAACAATTTATCTTCTTGTTCTCATTGATCTTTGTTGCAGAGGATCTAAACATCTTAAGGATGACTTTCTATCATATTGCCCCTTATTGTTGTCATCTTGAGCTCATTATGCTAATCCATACTTCCATTTCAGTGCACTCTCTGAAATGTTGGTACCTTATTAAGTTCCTGTTAGTGAACAACTGTTAGTAATTCAACTACGTAATTGGTATATGCCATCCTACTAGTAAATTCAGTATAACAAGATACCATTTCTGTAACAAGGAATGTGGAAGCCATTGTAGTTTTTAGTAGGAAATTGTTTGCATGCACAAAGCGTTGAAATTTATGCTTTTTTGATATTTTCCAGTATAGTGATATTGTACAAGCTCTAAGAAGGGGTGATCTTCGACTTCTTCGACAAGCTCTTCTGGAACATGAAGATCAGTAAGTTTACAATAAACTTCTGTTAATCTATTCTAATTACATTTTGAAAATCTCTCGTTGATGACGAGTTCTTTGTGCTCAGGTTCTTGAGATCAGGTGTTTATCTTGTCCTAGAAAAGCTAGAGCTCCAAGTTTACCAAAGACTTGTAAAGAAAATGTAAGTTCTAATTTGACATTGTTGTCTATCTTAACGTGATCGCTCATCCTCCCTCAAAGAAAATCCAATGTCATTAAACAGTCGTGCCGTATAATAAAATTTGTTCTGATTATGCAGTTACATAATTCAGAAACAGAAGGATCCAAGTAAAGCACACCAGGTCAAATTAGAAGTAATTGTGAAGGCAATGAAATGGCTTGAGATAGATATGGATGTTGATGAGGTACATGTTTTCTCCATTCCTTTCTGTCTGGTTTAGGGTTTTAGGCAGAGTCTGAGGTTCCCGAATCTCTCCCTTATGTTGGCTGTCAATACCTGCCGGGTTTAACTCATTAGACTACTGTCGAACCTTTTGCAGGTAGAGTGCATAATGTCCATTCTAATATACAAGAATCTTATGAAAGGGTACTTCGCTCACAAGAGCAAAGTGGTGGTTCTGAGCAAGCAGGACCCATTCCCCAAATTGAATGGTAAACCAGTGAATGCTTGAAGATGATCGGAAGGTTACTTCCGATAGAGCTATGTGCAACTCCGATACCAAGGGGCAAGTCAATCTCGTGACCAGGCAAGTCGAAGCCCTAGTTCTTTAGTAGCCTCAGCTTCTGATCTAATTGATGATGAAGAAGCGGGGGTCAAATGTGATATGAGTCACCACAGGCTTCATTAACATCTTAGTCAGAGTAAAATATTAATAACTGTTGTTTGTGCTGTATATGTTATACGTTGCAATGAATGTAATTTTTAAGTTGATTAATAATTCCCTTTTTTTATATATATATTTATTTGAAATTGTTGTTGAGGGGTTATCGAATGGGGTGGAGTTCACTTAAAAGCTATCTTTTCCCTAAAATATATAAATCGGAGGACAAATTTCTATGGCGTGAACCTATAGTGATTATCATTTGCCTTTGTTGAATTTTAATTCTCCCAAATTCCCAATCAAAGGCATGAATATAATGTTAAATGGATGCCTTTTTGAGGCAAAATGGCCACTCACACAGTTAGATGTTCAATGTTTAGCAAATCACATAGCAACATGAAGCTAAGCCAGATCAAAATCTAAATTATCTTCTCTCATTAGGCCAACTCTAAAGAAGTTATTATGCTCCTGCAATGGTAAAGCCTCTACTTGAGGGGGTTTGCAGTTAGGGTTTCCGATCCCAACACAGGTTTGCATTCCGACACTTGTGAATGTGATATCCTTCTCCATTACCCATGGCACTTCACATGATTTTTCTGCTCTCCAATCCAGTCTTTCTTGTTTGAATGTTCCTGTTTTTTCCCAGTGCCTCTTACCATTCGTGGAAAAAACCACACTTGCATACATGTAATTAAACAATACAAGTGTTCTTCGGAAGCTGGTGAAAATTGCACGGATTCAATACAAACCTTCATGTACTCTCTTAAGAAACTCGGAACCAAAAATGTAGAATCACAAAAACAAAATTGCCGCAACTTGCAATGAGGTGAAGTTTTTCTTAAAGGCATACCGAACACATTCAGCGTGACAATAATTTAGGAATGCCTGCATTGGTCCTTCTACACCATCACATCAATGCTACATGATCTGTAGGGTTGCCTCCATGGATGCAGGAAGCGTACCCATGACAAATTCAACCTTCAACCATTTCATTTGCCGGGGGAAGTGCACTTTCAATGTTCGATGGCATCAGGATGTTGAAACCATCTGCAGCTGTAGAGATGAGCATTCCTGGGATTTGAGCATGCCAGTGAATTTCTTTCAAGTCTTTTTGGCCCTGTTACAATTCAGGTATATTGTGTTTAGCCGAAACACCAAATGAAATATCTTTGGAATTTAAGGATCCAAGTCGGTGGAGGTTTGTCAGAAAATTACCTGATGAACAAAGAGTAGTTGTGGAGGTAAATCTGCAGGTGCATTTACTTGCTCTTGTGTTTTAGCTTTGAATTCTGCTTCTTCTTCCTCGTCTCTTTCCAAGGAAAGATCCCATATTCTGGGAAGAAAAAAATAAAAACAATGAGAGAGAGAGAGTAATTTGCTGCTCAAGATAAAAAAGGGCACGAGAGACATTGTGTAGTAGTAGTAATCAATATATCAGCATATTTTTTATTGATCAAGCATTGATAGTTTTTTTTACTTTTAGCTGGCTATCCTACATTCCTCAACAATGTCTTACGTTAACTGATTGTCGGACGACGAAACAGCCAAGGTGGAGGCTTCATGTGGACTCCACTCAATAGATGTAATGGGGTGTTTGTGATATCCAAAATGAGCCACAACAGAATCTCCTTCCTGTCCACAAAAAGAAAGAAAGAACAATCACTTTAGAACAACAACCATAACTCCTCCCTTCCACTGAGATCTATAGGAAAATGCATTATAAGACACTTCTTTCACTACAGTTAATACGGTTGAACATAATGTACACCGGACATCGACATTAATTTCCCCTTGTGCGTCTATTGGAGGAGAAGTTATTGGGTACCTCGGGGATAAATCCAGTACCCCAAACCAATAGTGGAAAGATGTGTAATACACGCATGGATTCTATCACTTGCACATGATAGACACCAGTAATCCTAATTGATTTGGGATACCAATTTAGAGTTATCATTGGGGTAACCAATAATTTTCCCTATTGGAGAGGGGGGGGTAGGGGGAAGGATTATGCCTCAACTAGCTCGTAAAAACTAATCCAACTAACAGGGCATGAAACTATAGTTACAGATACTTGAGCCTTCACACCAAGCTATTAAAAGTGTAATTCAATTATTCATATGATCTGAAAACTCAAAATTCAGCTCTTTAAAATTATTAAACTACCTTTTTAAAACCCAATTCAGGACAAAATATTTCTCTAGCAGATTCTATACTTTATAAGCCTATGTTACATGGACTCTTCAAAAGTAGTGAAGTACCCATTTCGGACACATATTGCTCAGACATGAGTATGGGATGTATATCTCACAATTTTCGTTGGACATGTATTAAAAAAGCATACTAATGATTCACCAATGTTACATTACTTTGAAATAAGTTAAAAGACTAGTTTGAACACCATATAGATAAACACAGTAGATACATATCCGTATCCGACACTCATACCCGAGTCCATGTAACATAGTATCAGCTAACACCTGACTTGGCCAATTGCTCCATAAAGGAAACAAGATCACAAATAATCCCTCCAACCATGGTTCTATGGTCTAACAATAAATGATAGAGGAAAATAAATTAAAATATTGACACAAGCAAATAGTGCATATGAAATAATTGCCCGCAAGGATTCTTCCTAGAATTGTTAATTTCTATTTCTATGCTACTATTTGTGGAAGGGGTTTAAAAAAAAAGAAAAAAGAAAAAAGATTGTTCTGATACTTTTAGAAAAGGATGGTGTCTAGTTCCTTGCTATGCAGCAGTGTTCCTATCAGAAGATATCCTGCAATAGTTAAGGCATACCTTGAGCAATCTAAGATCACGAATAGAAAATGAACCGTCATCACTTCCGGATGCCAGCATACAGCTAGCCAACCTGACCAGAATAAATGTAGCAGAAGAGGTCATTGGTACAAAAACACAAGAAACAGAATAATTTAAACACAGCATAAATAGGGAACCACCTGTTCCATGTGATAACATTGACATCTGCATCATGTGCCTTCTTTATCGAAGCTGCTGGTGACTTCCCTAAACGGGTATCCCATATTGCAATATCCCCATCCACAGAGCAAGAGGCAAAAACAAACGGTTCCGTTGGACTCCACTGCATATATATACATATAAAAGTTGAATAAAAGCTGCTTACAGAATCAAACAATGTGAAGGAAGTAATATATAGTGCAACATAGTGTCCAACTCCCAATATATGAAATCAGAACAAGTTCAGTTACTACGTAACAGGTTAGAAGCGTACTTGCAGATCTTCTACACTAGCAGTATGTCCGACAAATGGTTTAGTATCAACATTCCATGTCGAACCAGATGTAGGCTCCCACAAATGAATATGGTTCTGGCAGTCCCCTTAAGAGATAAATGGTTGTATTAACCTATTAGAAATTTCAATTCTATACAACAACGGACCTCAGATATCCAAGAAAAAATATCAGATTAAAAGGGAGGGAAAAAAGTCATATCATCCGTTACCAGATACAAGCCTTCCAGCAACAAGAGGACTCCAATCTAAAGCATACCCTTCATCTTTGTGCCCTCCAAACTTGAATAATGGAGCCTGATTTGAAACCGTGGAAGCTCCCCGACTAACTTCATTTTCTGATTCTGCCAAAGCAGTCAAATGAGAGCTGAAGTCCCACACCTGTGAGAGGTAGTGGTATTAAATTATATAAGAAACAAAAGGTTAAAACATCAATTGAGTAATTTATCATTACCCTCCATTCCGCAACAAGAATTTTGGTGTCCAACTCTAATATACCTAGACCAATGACACAAAAACTTGATTCAAGTGGAAAAAGAATCCTATATTCATCCTTTTAAGACACATCAACCTGTATATCATCCAAATTACGATTCACTCACGAAGACCTTTGTCGCAATTCCTTCAAGGACACAATATACCGCCAGGTCATGCACAAAACATGCATCATACTTTTATTATCACATGGCACCAAATTTATCCAACGAATAACGTTGAAGTCTTCATTTCCACATCCAAACTAGATGGGCAAAATATCATTTTTAGATCATATATATCATAGTAATTGTAGCCTTGGAAACAAAATCTTTGGAAAGTTTTATCTCTTTGCTGTCCCATAAGAGGTAAAGAGATAAATAAACAACTAGGACATAAAAAGACTAGATGCCAAGGACTATATGAACTTATCAAAAAGAAAATTAAAATAACTCTGACCTGCACAAGGCCAGTATCAGCCCAAGATGCACATATATTAGGATTTTGTGACATGGCACGAATACGATTAACACCTCCTTCATGAGCCACTTTGCGCAGCTGTAGATGCATAAAAAATAAGTATAAACATAAAACTACAATAAATAAGGTAGAGAATAAGTAAATTGTATAGGAGCTCCAAGAAATGGTTAAATATTAATCGTATATTAGAAGTAAAATGCTATAGGAGCTCCAAGAACTGGTTAAATGTTAACTGCATATTAGAATTCAAGAAGAGAGGGGGGGTATATATTTACCTGCAAAACGGGGGTCCCAGATCCACCATCCTCCTCTTCCTCATCTTCACCACTATCACTACTATCACTATCCGCATCAGTGTCATCAGTAGCAGATTTTTTAGGAACTAATTCGTGTCTTTTCCCTGAAATATTAGAGATTTTAAATATCCCGATAGAATTCCAAGAAGCTTTCTCCGCCTGTCAAACAAAAACTCATAGTATCAAAAACAAAACTGGTATAATTGTGAACAAACGAAGAACAAAGGGATCTCCTGAACAAGATATCAACCCTGACAAGTCCTAGAGATGTGAGCAACAGTTAAGCAAAGTAATCCAAGTAAACTAAGTTGTGGGGGCAATAATGGGTTTTTTTGGAATGTGAGCGGGGGCATTAAATTTTTTTATAGGTGTATAATTAAAATAATAAAAAAACTCAGCCGGTATATAATACTTAAAGAAAAACTCAGAGGGAGCAATTGCATTCACTAACTTCTCATTTGGGCCGGTGTTCGTGCACATGTTCATTACCTCATTGCAATTATTCTTGTTTGGAGTTTCTAAACTAGTTGCCAGATTCCACCAAGTATACGAATGGAACCTATCTTCTTCTTGTCCTCCTCTTTTTACTCCCCTTCTTTTATTTGTTCTTGGGTTAAGTACTCTAAACACCCTTGTAATATAGATAGTGTGCGTATAACACCCATTAGTTTCAAAATGTGTGTATTGCACCTAATTTTTTGGGACAAGTGCTTAAAACATTCATATAATATAGATATGGTGCGTATAACACCCATTAGTTTTAAAATGTGTGTTTTGACACTTATTTTTTTGGACAAGTGCTTAAAACACCCCTATAATATAGATATTGTACTTATAACACCCATTATTTTAAAAATGTGTATATTTTTTTTTTTGAAGAATTAAACTTTATATATAATATCAAAGAAAATGCCTAAGTCATACAAATAAAAATGTGTGTATTGACACCTAAGTTATTATGAAGCACTCAAATTGTATATATATATATATATTTTTTTTTTAATTTCAAGAGTTTCTAAATTAAAATTAATTATCCATTTTTTATATTTATATGTTTTTATAAGGGGTAATCATTGATTTCCACATTAAAAATATAATGTCAACGCTTATTTTGGTATTAATAAAACAAACCTATTTTTGTTTTTGGTAAATAAATTCACCTAGTTTCCCAAATAAGTTGATTTTTTTCTAAAATGAAAAAATAAAGGTGCGAATTGCCCCTAGAATGGTTCGAGCTTTTAAACCCCTATGATATGCATATAGTGCATTTAACCCTCCTATGGTTCTATTTTACCCCAAACCTTTAATTTTTGTGCGAATTGCCCCCATTCTGTGTGCAATTCACACTATATTAAAAGATTTGGGGTGAAGTAGAACCACAGAGGGTTATACGCTCTATGCATATTATAGGGAGTTAAAAGCTCGCGATCCTTTGTTCTTCCGTATAACCTAAAATTTTGAATTCTTCAATTTTTTTCTTTTTCTATCCAAGTTTTGAAAAGTAGTTTCATTGGTCTGGAGATACCAAAAAAAAAAAAGAGGGATTGGTCTATTCTGTCCAAAAAAGGGGGAATGTACATTTGCTTGAAACTATCCCCGATAACTACCTCCTCCTTGTCTTTAATCTACAGGAGGTCAAATTTAGATGGCTGTTCAAATTAGTGAAGCTAGGTCGGAACAAGTTGATAGGATCTCCTTTTTATGTGCCATGTCCCCAATGTGGTGACATGGGGGTGAAAAGGAAAGAGTGGGATGGGCATTTTTTCTTTCCCATTTATCGAAAAATCCATTCATTATTGTCTCACTCTTCATCGAATCATATAGATGATCTAAGCTCTAGCAATGATGGAATTTTTATTCTGTTTACTGAATCACATGAAATTTTACCCAACCCCATCTATTTAATAAAAGACATGGCAAGCCGCAGCAGAAAACCAAAAGGAGTTTCCCCTTATATCAAAGATTACATGAAATAGATTCGACCCAAAAAAAATGAAAATTTCAGGGTTCTTCTGAGGTTCACTATTAATCAGGAAGATGGTGCAAATATGGAATTGAGTCCAAAAAGAGCAACCAAAAAAAAAGAAAAAAAAGCATTGGAACTCTTTAGACATGGAACAAGCCAAAAGGGGACATACAAATAATTATCCAAGTCGACATAGAAAAATATAGCTTCACATAACTAGACCTGTAAAAATTTGAGTCAAAACACATCCAAACTAGGCTAGGAAAATATTAACAAATGCCAATCAATCACAGTAATGAAACAAATTGACCAACAAAATTTACATTCACCCACAGAAATTAGTACTTAAAAAAGCTAAAAATCAATAAATAAATAAATAAAAACTCACCTGAGTCCCTGCAACGCAATACACAGTATGGGGAAACTCGGTTCGCACCAACCCCATTGAATCGCGCACCACATCAAAGCTGTCACAATTCACATTAATTCAATAACAGAAACAAATAAGAACTCGATTAATTCATATCTGTGATTTGTATGTAAATACATATATATATATATATATAGATTGTATATCTATATACAAATATGAGTATAATTAAAGGACCTCAAACAGGGCCATCCAACGTGGAAGGCGTGGAGAGAATTGTAAGCAGAAGGATCACACTGAAGCTCCTCTCCTTCTTCCAACTGGTCCACACCTGGTTGCCATACCTTCACCGGCAATGAAGGTATCAAATTCGAAGACGACGACCCTTCTCCGTTCTTCGAACCCTATTTCAGATAATCAAAAACCCTAATTAACTAAATTAACTAACAAATTAACTGAAAAAAATAATAATAATGAGAATGATTATGAACCTAACCTTGTTCTTTCGTTTGGCCTTCTTAGGGTTTTTGATGCTTCGAACCATCTTTTTCTACTCTGCGGGAGTATTTGGAACGAAAGAAAATGAGGAAGAACGTGAGAGAAAATCAGAGTGGAGCTTCGGCCGGAGTTAGGGTTTTTAAGGTTTCAAGTATTCTGGGTATTCATTCGGTGAAAGTGAAGAGCCACGTGGCAATAGGGTTTGGTTGGGCCGGGTTGAAGTCAACCTAAACCTAATAGGGCTTAGTGAAGATGGCCGAGCCCTAAAGGCCCAAGACTAACAAATCTTGGGTTATGTTGGAGCCTTTCCTTTTCAAACTCTGGTTTTCGTTTTGCGGGTGGAAAATTGTTTTTTTGAACGATATTTGAAAAAAAAAAAAAAATTAGAAGAGATTCTAGGTCTTGGACGAATGTTTTGAAGAATGTGCGGGTACCAGGTTATCAAAACAGTTTCTGCTTCTCTTTTTCTTATAAATAAAGTCATAAGTAAAAGATATGTCAAACAGAAATATTTTTCTACAATTTATTATCACCAAGAAAAAAATATAGAGGAATTAAATAATCACATTTTTTGTAATTTCCGTGCTAGTGTCTTCATAAATTAAATTTTTTTTTATGCCCCAACTAGTTTCTCAATAGATGTGTGCATAATTTATAATGTTTATCCATCAATAATATATATTTATTTTTCCGTACAATAAACACTAAACATAAACAGTTATTAAACCAACCTGAAAATCTTATGTGTTTCCTTATTACTTTATTCATCTTGGATTTGACCATCATTGCACCATATAATACCATTACACTTCAACTAACATCCTTTAACAAAAAAATTATATTTCTTCAATAATCACCATGCCATCATAAGCATTCAATAAAATTCAGCATTGATTCAAAAATAAGACCTTGATTGCTGTTTGCCACTTGACACTGATGATTGAGAGTTGCTCATTCAAGTTTCTGAAGAACAAAGACTTCACTACTTGTCCTTTTCTGCTTCTTAACTAAGAGCTCAACATTCTTAAACTAATTTCTATACTGTTAATAAATGAGGGGGCAATGAATTATTGAATTACATCAGGAACCACAAAAGAATCTGCATCAGTAACAAGAAAGGCCTGATTGCCCACATTTCATGACCTTAGATTGGGAAAAAAATTATCAATACAATATTAGTTGTCCACTTTCCCAGCTTTATTTGTTTCATAATAGTTGTCCAGTTTCGAATCCCAATACAATATAATTTTATACTTTTTTAAATTATCCATCTTCATTAACTTCAAAAGGCAATGACCCTACCAAAAACTACAATTATACTTATATTATCAAAGGGCAAAATGGGAAATACAAAATAACAAAAAAAATGTAAAAAGTCGGACAATTAATTCGGGACAGATGTATGATAAATATTGGGGAGAAAAAATTGATACATCCTCGTAGTTTTTGTTCTCTCGGGGCTATGGCTAAAGTTTCTTGCTCCATCATTTGTATCTGCATTTCCCTGAGAAAGCAAACTTGACAAATATGTCCACCAGAAGGTACCTAGACAAGTTCAATCCGTCCATCGTTCTTCGCTATAAATCCTCCTCATTGGCCATATAATTTGAGAAGTTGAAAAAAGGATTGTTTTCTTTTGTGCTGCTTTTTCTGTAACCAAAAGAAAAGGAAAATAAAATATACAGAATTAGGCACCAAATGGAAGGATAACTACAATGATTAGTATGAAATTTGACTCAATCGATACATTGCTACGACCTTAATTTGTACCGGTTAACTATTATTGCAGGATAATCTTATCCTGCAGTTGCAGCAGTTTAGAAAATAACAATTTTGTAAAGATTATCAAAGTTTTTGGAGCAACTTGCATTACAATACAATTACAGTGCTATTAGTCCTGAAATGGTTTTCTTCTTCTTCTTTATTATTTTTTTGTTTTTTTTATTTTATTTTTGATGAGGCTCTGCAATATATGCAGCAAATGGCACTACATTTTACAAAATAT
The DNA here is from genome assembly GCA_963922005.1 of Cornus suecica. Taxonomy (NCBI): domain Eukaryota; kingdom Viridiplantae; phylum Streptophyta; class Magnoliopsida; order Cornales; family Cornaceae; genus Cornus; species Cornus suecica. The sequence goes on from OY998240.1 coordinate 5,322,697, forward strand.
AAAGCAAAGGGCACTGAACAAATATACATATGAAGAAATTATTCGATATGAAACAAAATTTGCCAAGGACGTTGCAAATGTTCGTTCCGAAGTAAGGGTTAATTCTATTCAGTATTGGAGGAATCAGGCATCCTTAGACTGATAAAATTATAATGAATGAATCTGAAATAGTAATAGCACACATGCCTGGGTTTTCTTTCTCTGTTAAGGAAAACAAGTGCTCCAAAGGCCACCATGATTGCAACTTTTATAACCTGTTTAGAAAAAAGGATCACCATTTATCAAAGGCAATTTACATTATACTTCCCTATGATTTAGAAACAATAATGAAACCAAATTTGGAACGATTTAAATCATTTAATCATAAAGAAAGATGTCATGTAATATATCCCAGACTAATTGTAATATCCTTATGATCATATGATATTTAATCTATTATAAATGAATTATTGTAGTAGAAACATCTGCGAGATATAAAATGGTATATAGAGAGTGAAATATATATATATGTAACCTGTCGAAAAGGTCCAGTGGGTGCAACTTCTGAAGAATCCTGCGGGCTTGAACTTCCCGGTTTATAAGCAGTCTTCTCACCTTTCTCCAGCTCAATATCACCTCTTCTTTGCACATTATGCTGAAAATTATCATGTTAAAACTAACCATACCACACTGAAATATATTGCCAAAAACGATTTATAAATATATTCCAGTGTACCGACTGACATTTTTTTATTTAAAATCTAAATGCATTTTTTAGGGGTTGAAATTTTCGATGAAAAAACTCTGGAATTATAGCAATACCTTTGCTATGATTTCTGGTACACTCTTCTTTCCTTGAAGGGTTTTGGCTTCAGCATTGCGGTCTCCCATTAAATGCATAACCCCTTTACCTCCAACTGTTATACACAACCGTCTTGTGTTATCCGGGAATATCCAGGTAGCAGAGCTTTCATACAAGTAATGCTCACTGTCATAATATTCAACTTGGTTCACTTTATCATTTGAAGCTCCTAGAATATTGATCCCATTTGAGACATTTGACTGATTTTTCCTTCTGCTCCCAGCTGAAGAGCTACCAGAATCTCGCGGACCAGTGAACGAATCAGAAGTTTGGTGTCTACTAGTATGCTCATTGTACCTTCTTCCTGAAACAGTTGCTGTATCAGTAGAAGATGTACTCACCATGTTTTCGGGAGATTTTCTGTCTTCCTTCATAGATGTTTCTGCATGCACTGTTTTGAATTTATCCATCAGAACTGAATTTCTATCTTTTGATTGGATTTGTGAGGTATTAGATTCCTTCAACTCCCCAGTGCTCGGAGGTGATTTAGTCCCACCTAAATTTCTGTCATGTCCAATATGCTCTCCTATCCTCGCAATATTTGTCATATTTTGTTGCAACTCCCTTGTAAGAAAAGGACTTTTGAGCCTTCCTGAACTCAACTGTGCTGGACTCTTGACATCCTCTAATGTTTGATCCTTCAGAAAGCCAGCCTTGCCATCTTTGTTCAATTGAGATTTCAATGCCGGTGCTTTAGAATGGGGTCTCATATCCTGCTCCAATTCCATATTTTTGAAACTTACGTAAACAAAAATACATACATAAACATAAATAGATATATATGTGCATATATAACTTGCAACAAATTTGAATACCATAATACTACAAAGTACCTGAGGTAGACTACTTTCAAAGGCACTTATCATTTTTCTTACGTTGCTAGGAGTTTTCTCCAATGCACCCTGCTTTTCGTCTTTATCAGCCAAATCCTCTTGCAGATTGGGAGAAATGGAATTTTTCTTCACAGCAACAACTGGCTTTAAGCTTTCTAACTTCGATGAAACTATTTGTGCAGAAATGGGGATTGAAGGAACATTAGCATTCGGCAAGGGAGTCTGAATCTTCTCAACCACCTCCTTGTTGTGTGCTTCAACCCCTTGTGACATGGAAGCTGTAGACGAAATCTCTTCCTTTCTATCTATATCATTCTGAAACAGGTAGATTGATGGTTGGAAAAGCTCGACTTATCCTTTAAAATTCTTTTATTATTGTTTCTTTATGAAATGAAACATATGAAAAGGGTATTAATCCTCAACTGTGGTCATTTGCTTCTGATAAAGAGTTTCTTCTTCGTTTCCAGCTTTGGATGGTGGATCCTTAAAGGAAGTAACAGAAGTTGATGGCAGACCGACTTGAGTGGGTACATCTTGATTGCTCATCGCTTCACTACGAATAAAGTTTTAAAGTGAATCTTTGAGAAGACGCAGCACCCAGAACATCAAGAAAAAATCTTCTTTTATTTTCTTTTTGCCTGTTAAAGAATAGCAAGATCAAACCTGAGGTTTCATTATTGTAGAATGAAGATAATGCTGCACTAATACCAGCAGTACTGGAAGTCTCTGGATGTCTAGCACTGCTATTGACAACCTCCACCTGTTTCTTTCTCGCCGCAATTTCCCTCTAGAAACAAATTCAAGAATTAATTTGGTGCCAACTAGAAAATACAATAACAACAATGTGGAGGTGGAGGTATATTTTAACATAATCTAGTCCATATAATCTGAGACAGAATCTAATGCAGATACCGCTGAAGCAATCGTAACAGAAGGAAAAAATTAGGACCAATTGGCTAAAAAAAGACCTTCCCTATGTTGTGTTAGAGCTAAATATATTCTAAGATGTTCTAGGAAACAGAACTTATGGACAGTCGCGTGTATGAAGAGTGCGGAAAGTTAAAGATACACAGAAATATAAGCTGAATGATTTCTGAATTACGGTGCAGCCAAAGCCATGGAAAAGTGACAGTATAAATAGATAAAAGGCGGGAAAATAAAAGCCGAGTAAATATTACCATGTTGCGGATCTTATTGCGCTCATCTTCACTAAGAGTGAACTGCAACTTCATATGTACATACCCACCTCCTTGGAGGGGGAATGAATCATCCCAGACACCTCTTTCAACAATAGAGATGATTTTAACACCTGTAAAAATAGAATCATCCCCATCAGCCTCTCTCTTTACGACGAGAAATACAAGCGCACACATCATCATATATAGTGAACTTAAATTGGATGTTTGATGACCGACCTGTATGTGATATTACATTTCCCTCAATATCTTGAAGTACAACAACTAAAGTATCGCGAAGGGTCGTTAATGGGCTGTACTAACATCAACACAAAATTTGACATCCCATCACCATGAGTTTAGATAATTAAATCGAAAAGAATTTCAGAAGATGAAAATTTAGAATCATTACAAAGAGAAGTCCCCCTTGTCCCATGTTTGATACTCTCGTTTCCCTATGGAAACTGCATTATGCAAAAATATAAAAATAAGTTTAATTAAAAAAAAAAAATGTAAAAATCTAAGAATACTATTTTTTTCTTCTCTGTGGGTCATATAAAGAGGCAATAAGTTGAAATCTGCTTACCCTTTATGGACATTGATGAAGGGTTTGAGGAAGATGGGAATTGGATGCCTTCAAAATCCATGACTGCATTGACACACACACAAACACACACACATGTATAGAGTTTACTACTATTTTTTAAATTACAGGCAAAGGAAATTAGAGATTTGCATACCTGAGACTAGAATGGTTCCTGGCATTGAGGAGAAGAAAAAGAGTGTACCACCAGCAAAAATCTGTGTGATTATTTCAAGTATAAATGTTATTGGTGCAAGCAAATTTGGAGTTTTGGACTTCTCAAATGGCGCAAGAGAGAGAACTGAGAGATGGGATTAGATAGCAGAGTGTGGATGTGATTGCACTGTGGGTAGGGAGGGTATATGAAGTGGGGTCCATCAACCTCCAAACCATTAATCAACCACCTCAAACGCTTGGAGGCCAAATCTCTATTTTTGTCTCTCTCATGGCATTTAAAATAGTAATATACAAAAATTAACATTTAAAATAAATACCAAAGCCCAATATCTCGATCAGTCTGTTGACTCTGGTGTGAACAAATTGGGCACCCAACTACTTTTTGGGTGAGTCACCCAACCAGGACCAACTGAAAGACCATGGACTGATTAGGTTCAATTCTTGGCTTTCGTGGCCTATTTTAAGCCTGCAGTCTTCAATTTGACAATTTTCATGCATTTCTTCTAAATTGTAGTCTGAAATTAGAGAATTACCTCTCTAACCCTAAGCCTACAAATGCCATGTTTGGATCAACTATTCAGAAGTTGCTTTTGATTTCCCGGAAGTTGCTTTTGATTTCCCGGAAGGAAAAGCTGTTTTGAACAGTTTTTGGTAAAATTTTTAGAAGACCTCAAACAGATTTTGCTTTTTTTTTTCTTTTGTGTAAAGATAGAAGCAAAAGCTTTGCCATACAGGGTCAAAGGTGGCAATAGGTGGAAATGATCACACACGCGCGCTTGCTTCTTGAACATTCCGAATCTCTGATGCACATTGCAGTTACAGCAAAGCGAAATCTAAGTGAAGTCCAGGCTATGAGAGAGGAGATCCTAAAAATTACAGAGTTGAATTCCAGCAGAAGTGGTTAGTGTGACAAATATGGCAACCATTGCACAAAAACAGTCAAAATACATTGTTAATGCAAAACTACTGAAAGTGGAAGCAAAGCAACTGATTTCCACTTGAAGAATCCCATGGATCTCCATCAAAATCTAAAATCTCCTCAGCAGGGGGCCCTTTGTTTTCTTCTCTTGTTCCTTGACTTTCTAGGAAAGATGAGGTTCAGATAGAGGGCCAAAAAAATAAGGGATACCAGTTAGACAGTAACAGGAGATGTAGAAATCAGGTCCCATACAGGTAGCCAAAGCCGAGACCATGAAAAGGCAGGTGAAACTAATGCTATACACCAAGATTTTGAATCGGCATTCCTCATGTGAGCAACAAAAGGAGCATCAAATACGTGGGATGGATTTTGCACGAATAAACTGTTTAAGAATAGCCTTCTCTTCATCAATTCGCTGCTTCTCTTGACGATCCATGGGTTTAACCTTCCTTTCCTCTTCCAATATCCACTTGAAAAGTTCACGCTGTTGATCTTCAGGAATGGGCTCGCGCACCTTCACAGGCTCTGTAGTTGGAGGAGAGAAGACGGGTTCCTCAGGAATTGGAGGACTTGTAGTCGCGATTGGAGCAGAGGGAGCTTTAGCAGCAGCTCTGCTATCCTGTGTGCCTGTATCTTTCTTTCTTGCCTTTGCAAACATATAAGCTGCAAAACATCAGAGAGAGGTTTGTTATTTGCCTTAAGATTTAAAAGCTAGCTGGTCACAAGCTTGAATTCAAGGCTTCACAATCCTGAGGCAATTCACAACATCCAAAACATGATAAATGAAGGGAAAAGAAGCAACCAGGATTGAAATAAAGATGCAAATATTTCCAGTAGGACAAGTGTTGAAAATGCCATACTTTCTTCGGTCAATGTTGATCACTCTCTCTATCTCTCCCTACATATATATATATATATATAAGTATACATATATTTATCCGCATACCTATAAATCCATATCTATATCTATCTGTCCATTCCTTCTAGTCGGCAAATACACCTCTTTCTTGTCGACCAAAAGATAACAGAGAGAGAGCGAGAGCGAGAGCGAGAGAGAGAGAGGTGTGTGTGTGTTGATGCATGCATCTGTTGTGATGGTATATAACTCTGCGGTACTAGTATTTTCCCCGGATGGAACAAATCCCAAATATGAGCCTTGAGGAAAAAGATAACTATAGTAATAATAATAATAATGAAGATAACGTCAAATAAGAGGAAAATCAATCTATTTTCTTGGACTAAGGATTTCATATACAGTCATCTATATTTACCCTGGGAATGACCTTCCTACTGAAAACTGCTAATACTATAATAGTGGCAATAAAAGTTGCAACCCAGCAATCTTCTTCTAGCTCCCCTACGGCCAATTTCTTATCAGAAACACCCACACTAAATACTAGAATTGTCCACTTATCGGAATAAAAGAAGCAAAACAACATAGATAAACAAATTTTAAGCATTCTGCTGGGATGAAGGACACATGGCACACATTACAGCTTTGACCCCAGATCAATCAATTAACAATTTTTAAAATACAAAACTGCAAGAACAATCTGCAGATCCTTGCACCTCTATTCAGTCTTATAAAAGCGGGCATTTCCCTTTCTACAAAATATGGTAGACGGTAGCATCCCACGCGGCATAACCATCAGCATATAGACAGCAAATTTGGATCACAATTTTATATAAATACCAGTTAAACAACAAATAGAAGAGTTTCCAAGTGTTTCAAGTCAGTGCAATATTGACTTCATTCTTCTGTTCAGAAACTCTTACTGCAGTCTTCAAAATGTTTTAAGGGGGTTCCCATCCGCACCTTGACCTTCTTATGTTGGTCATTTCTTGCCTAGCAAAATAAGTAAAAGAGTTGGGAAGTCTGTCTATTTTTGCATATTGAACCCGTCTGGCTTCTATGAGGACTCTAAATGTGGTTCCTTAAAAAAAAGATCAAAACAAAGTTTTTTTATCATGCATCTGAATTCTACAAATATCATGTAGATTTCAGTTGAATTTGAACTTCTATCCTCTCAACTTTTCCGCTTCCTCTCTCCCACAGCCATGCCTTAATCATCCCAACGCATTGTAAAACCAAACCCAAAATATTGAAGAATCAACATGAATTTTGAAATTACTCGGGTAGCATTAGGGGAAAAAAGAAGAAGGGAAAAGACAAACATGGTACAAAATGATCAAACAAGTCAACCAAAACAGTTAGCACAAAAAATTTAGGAGCAAAACTTGACAACATCAACCCTTGGGGATGGTTTACTGCCAAGACTCTCATGAGGTGAGAGTTCGAATTTCCACGGAACCACCTCAATTAAATTTCCAGTAATTCCTAGTGCGTGGGGGGCAAGGGAATGGTACATGCCGGTAATGGACTATACGGTGTTGTAAGGGGCCCGACAATACCATGTCCAGCAGAAAACTCAAAAAAGATATCTTGACAAGCTTCCTTTTTTTCCTCGTGATAAGTAAATCTCCATTAGTAACCAAGGAAGCTTTCGAACATCCAATTTGATTCGAAATATTCCATTGAATGCATTGAAATCAGAACTTCCTCCTCCACCAGCACACACTCTCTCTTTCGCAGTTGCAATTCCACTTAAAAAGAATTAAAGAACAACACAGATCACCCGTTTTACATGAAGAGTCATTACCTAATTTTGGTGCCACAGTGGCCAGGTTTTAGGGAGGGAGGCTTCAAAACATAACCAACTTTTATAATTTAGTGGTTGCATTGAGAATCAAATTGGTACCAGTATCTGTGTGCCACCAATGTTTAAGAATTTTACCACAGAACCAGACATCAACTTCATACCACCAGCTTTATATACATTATATATATATATATATATATATATATATATATATATATATATATATATATATATATATATATATATATATATATATATATATATATCGTGCTATGAAAATTGTTCGGTAAGAGAGCTTATTGGAACTACATTGTCATCATCATTGTTGCCTTAGACCCAATATCGGCCACACGAACTCCCTCTCCAAACTTTTCTCATACATGCCAATTTACCTACCATATTGATATTATTCAAATCATTTTTACTAACCTCATCCTCATACCAATCACGAAATGATACTGAAAATGTAACTTCATCAAGTGGCACAGACACATCTCAACACATCACTTACAAATTCCTCATCAACCGATGAAAAATCAACTTAAACCTATTTCATAGTCTTTATCAAACACATTATACACCAAATTGCAAACTACATCACTCGAAGATGCCAATAAAGAACCCAAGTAAATTCGACGTCAACAATCTTTAGTAATAGAGCCTACCGGCAACATTCTTGCCTTAACCTATCATAGGCCACATGACTCCTCTCACCCCAAGCTTTATTAACATGCCAATCCAACTACTATATTCACATTATCAGATTTTTTTTTAAAAAATAACGTCATCCTAATGATTAAATGAAATTAAAATGCATCTTCATTTGGCGGCACAAACACACTCTCTCAACACATGATTGGAAATTATAAGTCCTCATCAACAGTTTAATAAACAGTTAAGACATATCTCAGAGTCAAAATATCAAACACATTGTACGCATTGCAAACAACAGCAGCCCAAAATGCAAAAGGAAGAACCTAAGTAAATTTGAAGTCAACAATCTTCTCAGTTACTTAAAAAACGGATCAGTCAATAACTAAAACCCTAGAACAGTTCATAACAGTATATAATATATATATATGTGTGTGTGTGTGTGTGAATATGTATATGAATGTAGAGAGAGAGAGAAAAAGAGTACCTCCGAGAGCAAGATTAGAAATTAGAAGAACGCGCCAAACAAATTTGTAGCGTTGAACGAGCGATTCCTTCGGAGGGTGAAGGCGAGGAGGAGGTGGAGGTGGAGGTGGAGGTGGGGGTGGAGGAGGAGTCTCCATCTGATTGATTTTTGGGGTTTGATTTGGTGTGTTCTTTAATGCTCTTCTTTATTAGTCCCTCTTTTTTAAGTCTTATTAATACGGTGTTTTGATTGGAATTATTATTTTCTTTCGGACCAAGAAACAAATGCTGCCTTGATCATATATGTGTTATATATATATATATATATATATATATATATATATATAGAGAGAGAGAGAGAGAGAGAGAGACTTAGGGTGCGTTTGGAAAGCCTGTTTTTTGTATTTGTTTTCTGTCTTCAAATATAAAAACTGTTTTTGTATTTGTCTTTGTTTTTTCAAGAAAAAACTAAAAACAAAAAAGCGTTTGGATGAAGGTGTTTTCACCACTTTTATTTGGTGAAAATTGTTTTTTATGGATTTGGTGTTTTCACTGTTTTTACCACCTAAACAGTGAAAAAACTCAAAAAACAACTAAAAGTTGTATTTGGTGTTTTCACCACTTTTACACACTATTCACAGAAAACAGTTTTCTTGGGGAAAAAACAGTAAACAGTAAACGTGTTTGCCAAACGTGTTTTTTTTTTTAGTCTTGTGAACAGTAAAAAAACAAAAACAAAAAACAGGGTATCCAAACGGACCCTTAAATTTAAATTTTCTTCTTTTTTTTTTTTGGCAAAGTAGGGTTGCATTTTAGCTGCACTCAATTAAATTTATAATTTAAGAAAATTATTCAAATTTTCTTAAATTTGAATAATTTTTCAATTAAATTTTAGTCCGAGATAACAAATTACAAATCCCAAGTTCTTTTGGATTGGACTTGGGTTGCAGTGTGAGCAAACTTGGCTTTTAATTTTATCTTTTATTTCAAAATTTAAAAATAACTATATTTGCCTCCTTTTGAAAAATGTCCATACAATTTGTAATATTTTCGGAATCTAGAAATACTCTCTATACCGTGTCTGTCATCTGATTATTGTTAGCATCTGTAACCACAACCACAGACTGCAATTGTGAACCGTGCTTCAAAATTATAAAATACGCCCGTTTGAAAATTCATGTTTTTGTTCTTATTCTTATTTTTTTCATTGTTCATGAAAACAAAATTTTGTTTGGGCATAATTTTAGAAAAATGTTTCTGTGAACAGTATTAAGAACAAAAATAAATTTGGGTCAAAATCAAATAACATCAATTTGATTTTTTTTTTTTTGTTATTTATTCTAACTATTATCTCAATTCAACCAAATACACACACATATATATACTCACACAACCACCACCACCACCACCACTGGACCCTAACCCTCAATTCAAAAATCTCAGTTCAAATATGTGTGTATGTGTGTGTAAAAGAATCAAATACAATTTTTGCCCCAAACACATTTATTTTTGTTTTTTTAAGAAAAAATACAAAGATAAATATAAAAATAATTTTTATTCTTTCATCCAAAAAACAAATACAAAAATAAAGGATTTCCAAATACGCCTAAGTATGATACTTTTATCTTCCTTGCACGCAAAAGAATAGTATTTTTCAAAATTTTGAGTGAATACTTCTATTCCAGGCAATGTCTGTGTCACATGATCGGTACCTTCTTTTAGGGGATATGAATTCTTTAAGTTGATTGTTTCAACGCACACATATCATGTAAGAACATTGAAATTTGTGCACCATTAGATGGAAAAGTAGACAGAAACGGATAAAAAAATTAACTTAGAAGATCCGCTTCCTCTAGGCAACTCCAATACCAGTCACCATGTGTATCTTCACTATCATGATATTGATCAGTCAAATACCTAGCTACGCTGTCTTAATTAATTATTTTAATTTCATTTTTTTTTCTTTTTTTAAATTATCATGATGTAAAGTGCCTGCAATTTTACATGCATTCTCAATGACTGTCAGAATAATGTTGCTTTAAGTGGTGCCAAAGCTTGTCATTAGATCTGCACCATTCAATTTTTTATCATGCATGGGTTGGAAACTTGGAATATCTGGTGTAACTATTATATTCCATACATTGGAGTGATATAATTTTGATAACAAACACAAATAGATACATGCATATTTATATTCCGGCATCATCGTAAAGATAATAAATATAACAGGTAATCGGTGTAGACACAATCCAAAAATATTACCAACCGAACGAAATACCGAACCATGGAGGAGAATGAAGAGCACTGTGACAGCATACATCAGTACCAAATGCCTGAGTTGGAAACTTAGGAATATTTGGTGCAACAATTATAGTCCATACATTGGAGAGAGATAATTTTGATAACAACCACAAAGATACAAGCATATATATTCTGGGATCATGGTAAAGATAATAGTATAACAGGATGCGTACGAACCGAACGATACGCCAAACCATGTAGGAGAATGAAGAGCACTATGACACCATACATCAGTACCATTAAGGTAAAATGGGGCATTTCGCCAAAAGGAAAAAGAAAAAAAACTCTTTTAGAAGAAATTATATAGATAATCATCTAATACTTTATTAAATTTTGATATCCTTGGTACTGATAAAATGAACAAACCACCCATTATTTTGGATGCCAACATGTTCAAGTCCTCCACGAGCTACCTCATGAGAGATCATACAAATTTATATCTGCTTTCACTAGATTTTGCATGGTTTCTCAAAAGATTTGAAAAAGTACTCTCTCATTCTTTACCAATCTATCAGACTCACCTATCTAGTCTCACACAAACAATTATTAAAGATGTTATAGTTCTCAATGATCGATTGATAACTAACTAACTTCTGCCCGAACCCACCTATTTACACTTCATTCCGATCCCTACGCACTCACACTGGTTCGGAGAGCTATTGAGACAATCCGGGGTCATGTTCGGCCCTATATAGGTTGGCGGACGGCCTAAAAAATCTGCTGAAACGAAAATCCAATTAGTCCCAAGTAAAAGGAAAAATAGTCTTACTATAACTAATTAAACAGAGAAATTAATCAAGAAACATTATGCGTCAAAATATAGAAGGAACTAAAATAAGTACTAGTCAGTCATAAAAAAAGCCCCATTAGGTTCTCATCGTTAGCAGCAGCTTTGCTATCCTGTGTGCCTGTATCTTTCTTTCTTGCATTCGCAAACATATAAGCTGCAAAACATCAGAGAGAGAGAGGTTAGTTAGTTGTCTTAGATTCGAAGGCCTGTTTGGATTGACTTTCAAAAGTTGTTTTTGGCTTTCAAAAGGGAAACGTTGTTTTGAACGATGGTTGGGAAAAATTTTAGAAGAGCTTTTGGAACTTGAAGAGCATTTTGAAGAAGTTGGTGGATGTTAGCTTCTCACACACACCCATAAGCAGAAACATCCAAAACATGATAAATGAAGGGGAAAAGAAGAGGTCAGAATTGAAACCAAAGATGCAAAAATCTCTCTCTCGCTCGCTCATATTTTGGTGGACAAGCAAGAGGTGTATTTGACAGATATAGATGGATTTATGGGTATGCATATAAAAAAATATGGGGGGGGGGGGGGGGGGGGGTTTACAAGCCGTGAAGAAAACAATAAACATACTAATAATTAAAAAAAAAAAAACTAGCATCAAATGATTCAAATAGAGGGACATCATTCTATTTTGATTTCATTTAAAGTCATCTATAATTACCATGGGAATGATCTCTCAACTCAAAACTGCTAAAACTACAATAGTGGCAATAAAAGTTGCAACTCAGCAACCTTCTTCCAATTCAGCTATAAGCAATTTCTTCTCACACACACCCATACTATATACAATAAGTGTCCACTTATCGGGAATAAAAGAAGCAAAACACATTTAAGACCAGAACTTGACAATGTAAACCCTTGGGGATGGTCTACTGCAAGACTCGCACAAGGTGGGAGTTCGATTCTCCATAGGACCACCTCAAGTGAATTTCCAGTAATTCCTAGTGATGGGAGGCGAGGGAATGGTACTTGCCGGTAATGGACTGCGGGGTGTTGTAAGAGGCCTGACTTTACCACGTCCACCAGAAAAAATAAAAAAATATACCTTGACAAGTTTTCATCTTTTACTTTCCTTTTCTTGTCACTAAACAACGCTGGCATAGATCCTAAAGAGATACCACTTCCTTATGAATTTATCTTGAATCGGGATCTTTTGGCTCAACTTTATCCTAGTTTTGCCGAGGGAGCAACCCCATTTTTCACCTTGAATTTGTCAAAATATGCGCAATTTCTTACTTTTCGTGGAAGCTTAGATCAAGTAACTGGGGGTCTATGGCTGACCGATATTGCACACAATCAAAATGTAGTAGTAAGCCCCGCCAATTTTGAACACTTGAACCGTGATATGAAATAAGTCGATGAAGCATAAACCTAAATCAAATAAGTAAATCTACATAAGTACGCAAGGAACTTTCGAACATCCAATATGATTGGAATTATTCCATTGAATGCATTTAAATAAGAAGTTCCTCCTCCACTAGCACACATTCTCTCTTTCACACTTGCAATTCCACTTCGAAAGAATTCAGCAACAACAGACCATCTGCTTTATATCAATAGGCATTACCCAATTTTGTTACCACAACGGCCATGTCATAGGGAAAGGTGTTGAAAAATCACTTATGGTGATTCCATATACCCGAGATCAACATTTATATGAGATAAACAAATTTTTATTCAAAACTCACACTTTTCAAATACAAAGCTTTCTCTCAATTTTCTCACACCCCTTTATTCTTTTCCTAGCTTCTAGCTTTTGAGTTTACAACTACACAACACATCTCTATTTATAGGCATACATAAACAATAAAGAAGCTTTGAATGATCAACCTATACGTGTGAACATTTGACAACTTTTCTTAAACCACCATTCTTGAATCTTCGTAACAACCTCTAGTTAGTCTTCAAAGGTTGCTTCTAGATGACTTCTTGATTTTCTTGTTTCACACTTGATTCTTCATGAATCAAGTTTACCATTATTTTCAACATCCTCCCTTAAACTTGATTCGGGGATCTTCTGCATTACTTGCAGCTTCTTCAGTCTTATGGACTTGTCTTGGAATTTTTGCATTCCTTGCAACATCTTAGATCTTATGGACCTGTCTTGAACTTTCTGGTTTATCTTGTTCCTAGCTCTGCCTCTCTCGTCCAGTTTTGCACAGAGATGGTTGACTCTCTTCTTCATATATAGTCAAGTCCAAGACTAGCGACAAGCACCTCGAATTAAACTGAGTCGGCCTGCCTGAACTCTGAAGATATACCATTTTCTTCCATGCACTTCATTTCCCTGGAACCATTAACGAGGCATTACATTTCTTCCTCAGACTATTTAACTTGTCTGGCTTTATTTTTCTTCTCTTGTAGTCTTTCACGAATAGACGAGCTTTATATCTCTGAACTTCGCATTTTTCACTTTTCATCTTATGGACGCACTTCAACCCAGTTGACTTATGACCTTCTGGTAGACTACATTGCTTCCTCTCTATGGTGAACATCTCTTCATCCATATATGTCTTCCATTTTTTCTCTTGAATGGCTTCGATGAAACTAACCGGATCTACTTCTGACTTCTTTCTGGTCCAGTATCTTCCACCCGGATCCACATCTAACTTTTTTTTAGTCCAGTATCTTTCACCCGGATCCACTTCTGACTTCTTTCTGTCAGGAACGGGAGCAATTTGTGTCATTGTTGTTGGCACTACTTCAACCTCATCTCGTGGCACTGTTGATGACACTTCTTCTGTTTCATTCTCTTATTCTTCTTCAATCACGAGCTCCTTGAGCTCCGTTTCTTCTTCAAATATCCAGCTAACATGATTCCCATATTGCGCCATCAATACCATTTTGTTTAGCTCATTTGTGTCTTTCTTTGCAAAGCATACTTGTTCGTCATTTTTATCTTTATCTGTTAGCTCTCTTTTGCATTCACGGGCATAGTGGTCGTATTTGTTGCAGTTATAACACTTCACTTTTCTTCTCCCATATTCACCTCTGAATTCATCTTCTCGTCCTTGATAGCCACGACCTCTACTTCAACCTCTTTGTGAACTTCCCCATCTATCTTCTCTGACTGCAGGACTTGCTCTTCCTGTGGGGTGCTTGAGGTATTCTTCTTGTTGATTATTTGTTCGTGAATTTCTAGCGTGGCTTGCAACTCATCAACTGTCATGACATCCAGATTCTTCAATGGCTACAACCACGTACTCAAATTTCGAATTAAGCGATCTCATTATCTTTTCAAGCACACGTACATCTTCGATCTTTTCTCCACATCTTCTGATCTGATTCACAATAGTCAATATTCTGGTAAAGTACTCAGAAATTGACTCACTTTCCTTCATCTACAACAATTCAAATTCCCCCCTTAGACCTTAAAGTCTAATTTTTATCATTTTTTCAATTCCTCGATTTGTTTTACGAAGAATTTCTCATGCTTGTTTGGCGGTGTTGACGGCGAAGATCTTCTCAAAACTTACTTAATCTACACTCTGATAAAGCACATATAACGTCTTATTGTCCTTTCCTCTTTCTTCTTTAAGCTCTGCATGTTGGGTCTGACTTAGATTCTCTACTTTTTTAGGTTCGTCATACCCAGTATCAATCACATCCCACAAATCTTGTGAGGCTAAAAGGACTCTCATCATGATACACCACTTCTCGTGATTATCTTTGTTCAGTCGCAGAAGCTGGGGCTGGAAAAAATTACTAGAGGACGCCATCGGATTTGCTTAAGCACTTGAGGTGCTTAGTTATGAAAATCTATGTTGAATCTAGTCAAACCGACTGCACGGTTGCGTCCGAAGCATTCCGTTTAGTCAAAAATGACTATTCGTTTGCTAAAATCAAAGTTAAAATGAGCCCGAAATGAACAAAATACCAACGAGGGGCAAACTTGTAATTTCACACAGTATTGATGATGTGGCAGGATTTGGGAACGACACGTGTTGGCTTATGATTAGGCCACATGTCAACTGGTGGTTGGTTCCACGTGGCTGACCGTACTGATGACACGTGTCAGGCGATGATAGGTGACACGTGTCGCGTTGTGATGATGTCACGTAGATGTGGCAAGCGCGTGACTGCGCGTGGACTTCACGCGCGTCCAGAGATTGAAGACGACATGGCGCATGGGTTATGTGTGGGCTTCACTCGTCGATCTTGCGGAGGCGCGTGAGGGTGCGTGTAGAGGATTCTAGTTGCGTTCTTTTCGCCGTTACGTTCCTGCTGGAACAGAGAAGCTAGATATATGCTCAAACGTGTGGTTTGAACAACTATGACTCACGAATTAGGCTTGAGAGGTGCAACTCTACTTTTGTTTTTCTCTTATGGTCTTGCTTAAGCTTCACTCTAGCTCTGATATCATGTTGAAAAATCACTTATGGTGATTCTATATACTCAGGATTAACACTTATATGAGAGAAACAAACTTTTATTCAAAACTCACACTTTTCAAATACAAAATTTTCTCTCAAATTTCTCACACCCCTCTATTCTTTTCCTAGCTTCTAGCTTCTGAGTCCAACTACACAACACATCTCTATTTATAGGCATACAAAAACAATAAAGAAGCTTTGAATGTTCAACCTATACGTGTGAACATTTGACAACTTTTCTTCAGCCATCATTCTTGAATCTTTATAGCAGCCTCTAGTTAGTTTTCAAAGACTGCTTCTAGATGACTTATTGATTTCATGAATCAAATTTACCATTATTTTCAACAAAAGGAGGATTCAAAACATAACCAACTTTTGTCACCAATGTTTAAGCATTTTACAACAGAATCTGACATAACCCTCATACCACCAGCTATATATATATGTGTGTGTGTATATAGTGCTCTGCAAATTCTTTGATAAAAGAACTTATTGTAACAACATTGTCATCATTATTCTTGCCTTAATCCCATTATTGGCCACGCGAGCTCTCTCTCCAAACTTTTCTGTTCCCATTTCACCTATTATATTGATATCATTCAAATCATTTCACCTATTAGTGGCACAGACACATCTCAACAGATCATTAAAAAATCTAATTCCTCATCAACCATTTAAACATCAACTAAAAACCTTTCTCATAGTCAAAATATCAAAAACATTATAGGCCAAATTGCAAAAAACATCAGACCAAAATGCAAAGGAAGAACCTAAGTAAATTTGAATTCAACAATCTTCTCAGTTACTTGAATATTGGATCAGTCAATAATCAAAACCCTAGAGAAGTTCATAAACTTATATAATATATGAATATAATATGCATATATATATATGTGTGTGTGTAAGTATATGAATGGAGAGAGAGAGAGTACCTCCGAGAGTAAAATTAGACATGAGAAGAAAACGCCAAGCATATTCGTAGCGTTGAAGAAGAGAAGTCTCCATCTGATTGATTATTGGGGTTTAGTTTGGTGTGCTCTGTAATTGGTATATTATTATTTTCTTTCGGAACAAGAAAGAAATGACTGCATCGATCTCCAGATATGGGTCTATAATCTATATATATACACACACACACACATATATATATATATATATATAATATGTATGGAGAAATTGAAATTAAAATTAAAAATAAAAATTAGTTTCCAAAAAAATATTATAATTAAAAAAAATAAAATTGGTGAGTTATCAAACAACAACTCGAAGTTAATTTGGATAAGGATTGGGTTGGAGTTAGGACTGTAAACTAATCAAGTTTGGCTCGATAAAAACTCGGTTGACATTTGTTTACTTAAAAAGTGAACCAAGTTCAAACAATTTTTTCAAGTTCGCTTCATAAATGAAACAAGTTCAAACAATTATGACCGTGGCTCGAAAATGTTCACGAATAAAGCTCATGAACGTGCTCGTGAACAAGACTTGTTAAAAGCCCACTTATATATTTATATATATATATATATATATATTATAAACTATTATATTATGTAATATATAATATAAAATTTTAACATATCAAAAATCTAATTTATTTTACACATAATTAATGTGCTATAGGACAAAGTCTTCACCCAATAAACATATTAAGCCTAATATTATTATTATATTAAAAATTATCAAAGACTTTAATCTCTAATAAATAATTCAATCTAGGTGAGTATTAGTAAGAGAAATATATGTTACAAGTAAACCGAGTCGTTTGTGAACAGACTCGAGCTCGACTCGCTAAAACTAGCGTTCGGTTCAGGCTCATTCGTTTAACAAATGAACCAAGCTTGAACACAAATTTTAGGTTCGTTTAATAAATAAACAAGATTGAATATTGTAAAACTCGGATCGGCTCATTTACAGCCCTAGTTGGAGTGTGAGCAAACTCATCTTTTTAAATTCTTTTTTATTTTAGATTTAAAATTACTATATTTACCTCTTTTTGAAAATTGTCCAAAACAATAAAAGCCCTGCTTAAAGTTTCAATGAATACATTCCTTGTCTATGTTTATGGTCTATGTATGTTAACTTTGACTTGAACCCAATGCTTGATGAACGCAGTTTTAATCCCTCTTTTCCGAAGTGTCAAATTTTATAAATTTATCCGTCTCATGATAAGTGTGCAGTTTCGAATTTCAATATAATATAATTTTATATTTTTTTAACTTATTTTTTTTCATTAACTTTAAAAAATAATGGATCACACTAAAAATTAAATTATACTGTATTTTTAAATGACAAATTTGAAAATACAAAATACCTTAAAAAAAATTGAAAAGTCAAATATGAATACTTATTTTGGGACAGATGAAGTAATATTTCCAATTATTGTTAGCAAGCATAACCACCACCACAACTGCAACTACTAACCATGTTCCAAAATAATAAAATACAAGTGTGATACTTCAAATTTTCTTAAAGATTGATGTTAATATGATAAAAAAAAATTAAAATCAAACACTATTTCTGATTTTCTTCTGGCAATTTCACCAAACGAAATAATATAGTCTTATTTGGATGTGGAGGTCCAGTTGTTCTACACGCAGAAATCGAATGCAGGCAATGTCTGTGTCACAAACAAGATCAGTACCTTTCTCTGGGCGACACCTATACGTACCAGTCCTCTAAAAGCTCTTACACCATTTGTATTTTCACTATCATGATATTGATCAGTCAAATAGCTGGCTATACACTGTCTTAATTATTTATTTTAATTTCAGTTTTTTTTTTCTTTTTAAAATTATGAGCTAAAGTGCCTACAAATTTACATGAATTCTCAATGAATATATCCGAAGAGTGTTGCTATCAGTGGCGCCAAAAAACTATCATTAAATCTGCACCATTCATTTTCGGTATATCATGCATGTGAGTTGGAATATCTGGTGCAACAATTATATTCCATACATTTGAGTGATATAATTTTGATAACAACCACATATAGCTCCACGCATATAATGGTGGGATCACGGTAAACCAATACAATATATATCTATCCTAAAAATAGTATATAGACCTTCCAAAACTATTACGAACTAAACTTACATAATATATCAGAAAATACGCCGAACCATGTAGGAGAATGAGGAGCATTGTGACACCAGACATCAGTACCATTAAGATAACATGGGACAATTAGCCAAACAAAAAAAAAAAAAAAACTTATCTACAAGAAATTAATAGATAATCATCCCATACGTACTTTATTGAAATTTGATATCCTTGGTAGAGATAGATGAACAAGAGACGCTGATTTCGGTTATCAACATGTTCGATCAAATCCTCCACGAGCTACCTTATGAGAGATCATACACATTTATTTCGGTTTTTCGCTAGATTTTGCATGGTTTCTCACAAGATAAATCTGAAAAAGTAACCTCACTCTTACTAATCTATCTAGCTAGTCTCACACAAATAATTTAAGATGCTCTAGCCAGTCTCTTATTATATTACAACTAATTAAACAAAGAAATTAATCAAGAAAAATTATGCGTCGACAAAATATAGAAGAAATTTAAAAAAAAAAAAAAAAAAAAAAAGTAGTACTAGTCAATCATGAACGAGGCCGCAAGATAGAGCCATTAGCAGTATTGCAGCTTCCTTCTCATCTTGAGGGAAAACACTATGAAAAGCCAAATTCTTACTCAGACTTATCAAGAAGTCCTCGAAGCAATGCTTCTTTCTGCAGCCATGATCAGATGGGACTATGGCGAGTTTGGACCGCTTCTTGTATTTTGCAACAAGACCCTTGTTGTTTGATGATCTCTTGTCTTTGTGAGCCTTCGTCGATGATGCCTCAGTTGCAGCAAATGTGCCATTTGCTGCAGCAGCAGCCATTGCCCTTCTCGCCTTCCTTTGCCGGATCCCACATGCGTTGCAAAGCGACTGCACACAAATCGTACATAAATTTAAATTATTTTTCCATACCATAGATTTATATTAGAAAAAATAGTCAATATAGAGATTTGCAGATTCATTTCAAGAAATAAAGGTTTTAGTGACGGTCACAACTGTCAGTAAAAATTATATAATATATCCATGCCCCTGATGGGACTCAAACATCTCGGGAACAAAGGAGAGATCATATCATAGATTTACGTTAATAAAAATAGTTAACATAAGATATATGGAGATTATATATATATATACCTTAGGACCTCTTGGTCCACTTCTCCAAAGAGGGGTTTTAGTGGTGTTGCAATCAGCACAAACCCTAATTGGGATGTTGATGTGGTTGGAGGAACTGTTGCTACTGTTTTCGGCTTCTAAGGGAGATGGTAGTTGTTTGTGATCTTGAAAGTTGTGTGTGGGAATCGGTGTTGTCTGATCTGAGTTCTTCATCTTCTTCATCAACCTCATCTTTGAAGACATCCACTTGACTGAGATCTTTTTCTCACTCATTTGATTCTCATTTGTATATTCCTTCTTCCACAAAGATAGTTTGAGACAATTGTCGCTCTCATTCTCAACACCATATGAGACGTCTCGCGAAGCTAGATTGTTAACCTATGATCAAGAAAAGTCATCCAATTTAGTATTTCATAATAAGATCAGATCCTAAACTATTAAAGAAGAGAAGGTGATCCCAGTGGTCATATATATATATATACATATATATATATATATTAGGAGGAGAAAATCCAAAGTAGTACTATCAAGAATTGAATTGATCCTTAAGTTCTATATTGAATTCTTATTAGATGCGCACGTGAGGGTAGTATTAGCCTTATCCTTTTGTGTGGGAGATAGTTTTGCACGAGTACCATGAACTAATCGAAATAAAAATAAAAAAAATACCGGACACCCTAGTTATTGAAAAAAAAGAAGAAAGAATTGAATCGATGATCAATTTTTTTGACAACTACTAATCTTTCAACTATATATATATATATACCTCTTCTTGCTTCTGCAGCTCAGGATGAAGATATCCACTTTGATCTTCACGAGGCGAGTCGAAGAAGATATGGCAAGAGAAAGAAGAAGATGAGGAAGCTTGAAGGTTAGGAGTACTTAAGTTTAGCAGATGGTGTTGATCTTCATTCATTTCAACACACACAAAAAACGCACACTAACACATACACACTTAAGAGAGGTTTGATATGGAGAGATGGGGAAGTGAACACAGAGAGTGGAATGAGAACTAATTAAAGGGTGAAAGAAGATAGTGATTTAAGTGTTAATTTGAGAGGAGAAGTGGCAAAGGCAAGTTGAGAGCTAGAAGGCGTTCACGTGACTCGTTGACACCCAAACAAACAATCTAAAAAAGACAAATTAACCAAAAGGAGAAGAGTGGAATGCTACCACACGACCCATATGACAACCCTATCTGCAAAAAAAATTCAACCCCACTGACCCCTGCCTGTGGAACTGATCATGATCAATAATAAGTGAAGATACCGCCATGTAAATACATACATGAAAATTTCGTTTGGATCACTGAAAATTTACTCAGTCGTTAATTTCTCGGTCCGGATATTATGGTTATCAAAAAATATATATATATATATGGAATGGTTATTTTATTTATTAAGGAATACTTTTAAAATATGAAATTACTAACACAACCCTCCCTCATTTTAAGTAAACAAACCATCATCACCACCAACATCTACCACCGCCACCGCCATCGCCATCACCTTCCGCCTCCTCCACCACCGCCACCTCATCCATTGTCCGCCACTATTATTTTTGTTACCTTTCATTTTTTTCATTTGTTTTTTTGTAAAAAAATTACTACTGAATAATATTATTTGATTAAAATTATATATTTATCACTAAGAGGGGTATTTGTGAGAGTTTTGCTTTTAAGTTCATTTCATTCCTAAATGCTTCATATTTACAACCAAATAATATAATGAAAATCGTTATTCCATTTCATTATCGTTCTCATTTCATTCTCACTTGCATTCTATTCCATTCATACATACCAAACATAGCATAAGTGTGAAGACTACTTAAAAATTTATAGTTAGGGTTTTTAAATTAACGAGGGTCCTAATATAAGTGAGGACCAGTGACTGGGCATAATTCAATATTAAATTTTAGTGGGGGTTTAAGGTATTTTTTAATAATTCAGTGGGAGTATAACCAAAAATATCTAAAATTTTAGGTCTCCCATGGGCACATGCTAGGTCTGTACCTGCTAGGACCGATATTATTGGAAGTAACGAAATTATAGATACAATGTGTACATAAATTTTTCTCCCGACCTTGTACCCCAAGTTTTTTTTTTATTTGTTCTTATTTAAGAGAAGCTTAATTTCATTCTTGAAGAGCACTCCATAATTCTAAAATTTGTTATTTATCAGAAGGTTTATTTTGCGATTGTGTTGTGAAGAGATGGGATAGATTTTTTTATTTATTAATCAAATTTATTTTGGGTAAGTAAGAAATGGCATGGGGTAGAATTGCATGCATTGGAATAGCTCTTCTCCTTTAGTGTTGCCAAAGACATTTAGGCCCTGTTTGGTTCGCGGTCCGGTTTCATGTGGTCCGGTCTCATAATAATTTTTTTGGGACTGGACACTGTTTGGCAACATGGTTCCAAAAAAACGGTTCCAAAAAAACAAGGACCACTTGGGACCAAAAGGGGTAATTTGAGACAACCAAAAATGATGATTTCAAGTGGTCTTATATACAATTGTCTTAACACATGGGACCATAAAATTTGAAAAATATATATAAAATTAAAAAATATATATAATTTGAAAATAATATATAAAATTAAAAAAATAATATAAACAATTTGAAATAATGTATAAAATTTGAAATATATAAATAAAATGCAAAAAATATATTTAAAATTTGGGAAAATAAAAAAATTCCAAAATAATAGAAAAAATAAAAAATAATGTATAAAATTCGAAAATAATATATAAAATTTGAAAAATAATATAATTTTTTTAAAATAATGTATTAAATTCGAAAAAAATATATAAAAATCAAAATTAATATATAAAATTTTAAATATATATATATATATAATTTAAAAAATAATATATAAGTTTTGAAAAATAATATAAAAAATTTGAAATAATGTATAAAATTTGAAAATAATATAAAATTCAAAAATAATATACAAAATTAGATATATATATATATATATATATATATTTGAGAAAATATAATTTTTTTGAAAATAATATAAAAATTCAAAAATAATATATAAAATTCAAAAAATAATATAAAATTCGAAATAATTTATAAAATTTGAAATATATATTATTTTTGAATTTCTTATATTATTTTCAATTTTTTTATATTTTTTCAAATTTTATATATTTTTCATACTTAATATATTTTTTGAATTTTATATATTATTTTTTATTTTTTGTATTATTTTCCAAACATATGACCAAACAACTTGAATAAGACCATACAGTTTTACCAAACAGACTTTCAGAACACCACTCATATAAGACCAGACCAGAACGGACCTGATAAGATCAAACCAGACCAGACCAGATAAAACCAGACCGGACCGCCTACCAAACGGGCCCTTATTGCTTGTGCGGGCAAACGGACACTGCACCACCTCTACGGCTCCCCACACCTATTTAACCAATTCAACCCTAATATCTTTATATATATATATATATATATATATATATTTATTTATTTATTTATTTTTCAGTTTCTTGAAAGTACAAGTTCCACTTTATTTAGTCCCATGTTTTCCATAATGTATAACTTTTAAAATAAATACGTTAGTATGTCAAAAGCATTGAGGCCTCTATTAGGATTGTTTTGTGATGAGGTTAATTGTCACGCTTCTAAAATTTTCGAAACTCCAATCCGGAGAATCAGCAAATTTCTAATAGGTGACGTCAGTCAAGCGACCATTAGAGTTACAATAATAATAAAATATATGGAATAACAAAGAAAATAATATATTTCATGCCTAACTAAATGATATAAACTCAACAGAATGTTATAATACCAAACTGTCACGCCCCTATATTCCTAAGACTTCCGAATCGGGATATCCAAGAAATCCGGGGTGTGATTATTACAATGAGTGACCAACTAAGATATCATTAACCATTAAACACATGGAATAATGATAAAAAATGGTATATTTCATACTCAATTGAATGATAGAACAAAGTAACGGAATCTAACAAAAATCCGGTAGAGTTCCGTTTGTAAATGGAACATCCCGGAAACACAACTTCACAGAATAACTTATCAATAACAATTCGATAACAACAATGGCACACAACCCAACATTCATCAATCCCACTAGGGCCGAGGTAATAGAAATAAACCATCAACCCTTACACAACCCCTCTAAAATCAGCAGAGCCCCAAATGCTCGAATAAGAATACATAAATGAACATGGCAGTGCTGAATAAATACAATGATATCCTGAAATAATAAATACAGGAAAATAAAAGATACACTAATAGGGATATGCCAACAGACTAGCTCCCAAGAGAAATACATTGCAATCCCCTAAAACAAGGGTAAAGAAACTAAATAATGGAAAAACTGTAGCTAACTACCGTCCCCCAATCCAGTCGCACTGCAACCGTAACCGCATCACCCTGTGCAACTCTAAAACCTGTAACGAGTAAAATAAAATAAAGGTGTCATTGCACCGCATGTTGTCCGTAGCCGAAATATTTCCTGCAAACTAGCGTGAAATACCAGGGGTATGAAACACCCTGTGAGCAAAAAAGCTCAGTAGGAAAAATGAAATCCTAACTACCACATCCTCTGACTATTTAGGTAATACTAAACCATCCAGCAAGACACGTACCACATAATTAATCCCGGCCCCAAATCACCAGGCATGCACCCATATAGTAATGTACATAAGTATATAGGAGATATATACATATATATATATATATATAAGTATACAACACGAGTCCCATAAGGTACTACTAAGACTAGTATTCCAAGTACCAACTCCAGTAGTCTACACTACTCTCACAACGTACACCAAGTACACGACACCCAAGACCAATCTAACAAATCACCAAGCGCTCACAACGCTAACCCGAGGATCCAAATAGAGGAAATCTCACTCACCTCTAATATTCAAAGAAATATAAATCCATAAATAGTACCAAGGAATGCTCATAACTCACTCCTCTCAAACACAAGAGGAAAAACACTCACGTCCTTGCGTACTAACACAATCATCATCCATATATATATATATATATATATATATGTGTGTGTGGTTGTTCATGAGAGTAGTGTTCATGTGCTCTCTGTGTTTTCCTCACCTATAATAAGAGTATTAATGGTTTGTTTAATCTTATTGGGGATAGTGTCATGAGATTGATGTGGTTGTGTGCTTAGTGACATTGATGAGGCGATATATATATATATAAGAACCATCATCCCATTTCTAAAGAAAATCTATACTTCAATGAATAATCACCTCAATCATATCGCCTCATCAATGTCACTAAGCACACTACCACATCAATCTCATGACATTATCCCCAATAAGATTAAACAAACCATTAATACTCTTATTATAGGTGAGGAAAACACAGAGAGCACATGAACACTACTCTCATGAACAACCACATAAGGGTCAAGAAACAAAGCAAGGGAACAGAGATCTCAATGCTAACCAACGGATAACCGAGACAACAATATTAAGATTACAAACACCACAAGTGTTTAGGGAAAATACCTAGACAAAATAAACCAAAATCAGAAGAAAGGCAACACTACGCGTGTGCACTAAACAACAAATCCCATACCCGAGACTCAAAATGTAAGAATGTATGAAACAATCATACCGAGAGAACGCACTCTCAAACCAATCCAAAACAACAACTCAAGGATTCCTATAATGTCCAAGAGGACAATGAAGGAAGAGCAACACATTGGATCCACGGAACACAACTATCCGTTTCCAACTCTATGAAATCAATTGACAACACAAGGAAAAGATTCGACACCACGCCGTAACCAATGGCTCAAGGAATGACATATAAGTCAAAGACATATACTAGTATACAAAGGAGAGTAAAAGAAATGCTTAGGAGAATGAGCTAAGCACAAGAAACAAAGTGCAAAGCTACAGCACCTCGAGTATTTAGCCAAAAACACTTCGATTCCCTAAGATCATGAAAATAGGAAACTAGTGACCGCTACCCAGGAACTAACTAGTTTCAATCAATACCTCTTTCAATTTATTCAAACCTCAAATTCACAATTGATATCATCTCTCTAGATCACTAACAGAATCAAGAGACCATTGTCACGCAACCAGACATGTTCAATCATAACCTCGTCTAACCAACCCATAACCTCAAAAGTACGAGAAATGATACATTCCTCTAAGTGTGAAAGAAACTTCTATTTGGTCAGTAATATGCAACCAACCAAGACCACTAAACTATTACCCACCTTTTCAAAGGCCTTAACTCACTGTTGATATTACACAATCAACTAGGTTTACAATCCCATCACTTGCCTTCTCTAAGGCCTCAAATCACAATGGATACTAAAATCAATCATTGACCTCAACTTTCTAAAGAGGTCACACAACCAACCACAATCACAAAACCATCAACCGCCTCATTCGAAGGCCTCAACTCAAAATCGACTCTATAGTCCATCACTAACTTCAACTATCCAAAGAGGTCACGACATCAATATACTTAACCCTCCAAGGGCATAAAAGTATAAAATCACAAGTATAAGAATTTATATTTCATTATACTTTAATAATTACTGCATGTAATCATATTTTCACGTTCCATTTTCAGTTGAACATTTTATAAAAATATGAATTTATTTTGCATATTCATAATCAACATGCTCCAAAATTCACAGGTAATTAATAATATCACATAAAAAACCTGCTCCAAAAATCCACATGTAATAATATCATGATATACATGTCAAATGAAATCACATAAATGTTATGCAAATGCAATGTGACTCAACACCACTCGTTGTACACACACGACCACACACTCTACACTAAAGGTCAACATGATCATTCTCTAATACTTCACTTTTTCTCATGAATAAAGGTAGATTTATTGTACTGATTCTTCCCAAGTGCTTTTGACACTTCGTACTTTTAACAAGGAAAATCGTCAAGCACGATGCGGTCGTGAACCTAGGATTGGAACAAGTCCTCCCCTAACGTCTCAATTTCTCGGAAGATTAGTTTCGTGGAATGAGAAGCACCCATGGCCAGTTGTTACGACGATCCAACACAAATCAACACAAATATGTATTATATCATATTCATGAAAACATTCGACTATCCGACACTAGTCAAATCCACACATGATTACACGACCCACATAGATGAACACCCATGTACTCAACACGACACAGTGTACTCAATATGCATACAATGCCTCAATCAAAATCATGCATCAACATAAATATGTAATACATCATATTTATGAAAATATTCTCTAACATGCTTTTAAATATCTAAAACAATAAACCATGAGAATATCAATTTTATTTCTTTTAACATGTTTTTAATTCAATTAAAGCATTTATTCACAATTACATCAATTTCATCCCCTTTAACATACTTTTATTTTCATTAAAGCAACAATCTACAAATCATAAGGGGAACTAGAATAACGTCTAAGTTCACGTCTCTCACTGCCACATATCCCCTAACATGTTTTAATTTCGTAAACACTATCAAAAGGGGAAACTAATATCACGTTCTAAGTTCGGGTCCAACATTTACAATTCCACTAACCAACTATAATTCTCAAGGAATTTCTAGGCCACCTATTCTCATTCAGTTCCAATAGGTACTAATTCAGCAGGAAAAATATTTTTTTAATTTCTTCAAATTAATTACTAAATCATGTTTTGTTTCTAAGTCACCGATAGATATATTTTATATTCGCAAATAAATATATCTAAATTAAAATAATAGCTCGCACATCTAAACAACAACAAATGATATAGTAGTGGGAATATTTTTCCCACCTCTAAATTTATGCTTAAAAAACAACCCCGAAACGGGCCCACCGTGAACAGTGCCGACGCCTGAATATGGGACCCACCGACCAAAGTTGCCCGAAAACTATTTCAAATATACCGAAACGTCCGTCTCAACGACCTATACGATATATACTAAGCCCATTAGCAATAGGTTAATCAATTTGGGCAAATCTAAAATAACCCAAACGAAAATTCGAACCTATAAATCGAATTTTCGGACAAACTGCCCAACGAAAAAATACGAAATTTTTACATGCACGATATACCAAGAATAACCAGGACATCATGAAAAAGTGACGTCATAATCGAAAATAAATCGGAAAGAATTTCAGGAAAAAAGAAAAATAACACACTAAATTTATTTATAACTTATTTATTGAGGCAATTATTGTAAATAATCAATATTTTGTGGAAAAAAAAACAAAATGTTCATGCCAAGTCCTTAATTACTGTGTTAACCACAATGCATCAAGAAAATCTGTGTTATTCATATACAAATTTCGTAAATGTACCTTCATAAATGAATGACTAATTGTTTTGATAAGATTATAAAAAAAAAACTTAAATATACATATAAACTCCTTTTATTTGTTATGGGTCAACTCAATGAACTTCTTGATTATTATTTTCTTTCCAAGAAATGAACACCCATTTCTTTCCTTTCTTTTGTTAATTATTGCAAGTTGGGATAGGAACAGGTAGAGAGAGAGGAGACAAAAGAAATGTTGAACCCCAAAGAAACAAAAGAAGAGAATAGGTTGTCCTTGAAACCACAAGAGACCTAATTATATAGTAACCACAACTTGTAGTTTATGAAAAAACAATGCTCAAAATGCATTTGTTAAGGGGAGGAAAATAGGGGATAATATTATTCTGGCACAAGAACTTGTAAGAGGGTACCATAAGGATGTATATCCACCTAGGTGTACTCTTAAAGTGGATCTACATAAGGCCTATGATTGTGTGGACTGGGATTTTTTCCTTGATGTGCTACAATGCTTTGGTTTCCCACCCACCTATTTTTGTTTCATGGGTGAGGACTTGCATCACTACTGCTTCCTTCTCAGTAGGGGTGAATGGGGAAATGTGTGGTTATTTTAAAAGTGTTAAAGGGTTAAGGCAAGGTGACCCTTTATCACCTTACATTTTTGTGTTGGCAATGAACATTTTCTCATCTATATCAAACATTTTTACCTCAAATCAGGACATGTTTTCTTACCATAAAAGATGCAATGCAACCAAACTCTCTCATCTATCATTTACCGATGATGTCCTTTTATTCTTTCAGGGGAATACAAGTTCTGCCATTACTATCAAAAATATTTTGGAGACTTTTACCTTTCTTTCTAGCCTCTGTCCTAACCCAAGTAAGAGTCAATTGTTTGTCTGTGGGGTGGAGGATCATGTTAAGAATGATATTAGTAGCCTGTTCAATTTTCCCATCTGCTCATTTCCTATCAAATACCTTGGGATTCCTCTTATCTCAACCAAACTTACTGTTATGGACTGTCAGTGCCTGGTGAATTGTATGCTTTCTAAAATTGATAGTTGGACAACTAAAGCTTTATCCTTTGCAAGAAGGTTGCAGTTGATCCAATCAACTTTATTCAGTATACATGTGTATTGGTCTAATTTGCTGGTTATTCCTTCTAAGGTTTGCAAACAGATTGAAAGTGTTCTTCAAACATTTCTATGGAGTCGTATAGAGCTGATAGGGCGCAAGGCCAGAGTAAGTTGGAAACAAGTTTGTGTTCCAAAAAATGCTGGGGGGCTTGGGATTAAAGACATCATGGTCTGGAATAGAGCTTTTATCCTTAGACATATTTGGACTTTGAATGCTAGAGATAATGAAAATATATGGAAGGAGTGGGTGACTAAGAATCTGATCAAGAATAAATGCTTCTGGGACATGCCAATTCAGAGTGATAGTACATGGTTCTGGAGGAAACTGATGCAAATGAGACAAGTGGCTCAGCCCATGGTGAAGCACATGATTGGTAATGGAAACTCAACTCTCGTTTACTATGATAATTGGTTGCCCTGTGGGCCTTTGTTTAAACTTATTCATGAATCTCTTAATGGAAATAGATGGGTCCCCAACAGAAATTTGAAAGTATCATCACTTTTAGTCAATGGCCAGTGGCAATGGCCCAGACAATTTTTTAACCTCATTAATCCATTTTTTAACCTGTCTACCTTACCCCTGCCTAACTCAGCTAGGGAGGACTCTGTGGTATGGAGCCCCTCCCCCTCTAAAGCCTTTACAATCAAACACACATTTCTTCATATAAACCCCCCTCCCCCCAATTGTTATTGGCACAAGTTGGTGTGGTATCCTAATAGGATCCCCAAACATAGTTTCTGTCTATGGTTGGCAATTCTTGGAAAACTCCCCACAATTAATCAATCATACTTAAGCTACATGATGCAACCGAATATGTGTATTCTATATTATCAAGAGGCTGAAAGCCATGATCATATATTCAATAAATGTGCTTATTCTAGAAGAATTTGGGATAGGCTACAAGATAAATGTGGTTTTTATTCAGCCCCTAACTCATGGAAACAATTCTTGTTATAGGCCTCTTCAAATTGGAAAGATGATCTTGGAAAGAGCAGGATCATAGTTTGGAAGCTTACTCTTGCTAGCTATACTTATCATATTTGGAAAGCAAGAAATTATCGTATTTTCAGATAAAGCTACATACCTGCTTCAAGAACTCTCAATGTTATTATCAGTGATGTTAGGATGAGGTTGTTCTCAATAAGGATGAACCAATGCCCATTTGCGCCTGCAATTGCCGAGGAATGGAACTTACCTCCTTCATTCTATGAACCTGGATCGCAAAATCCCTTCCTTGCCTTGCCCGCTGCTCACACAACCTCTCCCACCCCGGTTCCTCTTAACTTGAACCATCCTCCTCCATTGCCAAGACCACAATCCCCATAACTGAAAGTGATGTGCTGGTTCATCTCTGTTGGGCTACCATCTATATGGATTTTAGAGATTGATGGATAGGTTTCAATTGAGGACCTTCGAGTATCATATGAGGTTGACTTTTGAGTGTATGTGGTGAAGATTATGAGTTGGATTGGTTTAGTGTTTTGCCCATTTTTGTATAGGGGGTGATTTACCTTTTTACCCCTCCTTGGGGGGCTGTATTTTTATTTTCTTTTTCCTTCTCTTTATTTATAAAATTTACTTACTTACCAAAAAAAAAAACAATGCACAAGACCAAAGCAATACACACACACACACATATATATATATATACACACATATGTATTACTCCATGTATAAACCCCAACCATTGTAGCTACTAGCTAGCCATAGTGAGATTCGATCTAATAATATACCTAGTGCAGATCATCATAATATATAGGGTTATTTGCAATGAGGCCCCCTAAACTTTCAGTCAATTCCATGTAGAAAGTGGTCAATGCGTTTTCAGTTCATCAGCCCCCTCAACTTTCACTTTCCTTGCAGTGACACCCCCTGGAGGGGTGAAAAATCCAGAAAGCCCTTGACTTATATCACTTATTACATATGGGCTTTATGTTTATTTTGAAGTTACACAAATACCCTCAACCCTAAACACTTCACCCGCCCTCTCTCTTTCTCTTTCGCTCTCTAGAAACCTATCACAACCTTTCATTTCCTCTCTGTCTCTTTCTCTCTCTCTGGCGATTTGTTCATCTTTCACATACAAACACCCGATCTCTCCTCTTGATCTTTATCAAACAATACCCTAATCCTAATTTCGTGGTCTTTGTCCATAAACTTCATAGATTCTAGGGTTTATATATGTTCGAATCACTTCAAAAACCAAAAACATGGTTCGAATATGATCTTGAAACTTCTTATTTCAATGGGTTTTCACGGATTTGAGTTCGATTCCATGATTTGGGGGTGGGTCTGATCTCATCAAAAATGTTTTGGGTTCGATCTAATCTCTAAGTATAAGTACTCAACTATTTCTGTTGATTTCGCTAAAATTTTCAAGCTTTGTTTGGTACAAAACCCTAATATTTTGTTGTTTGTTTTGTTGGTAGATCTAATCTCGATTTGTTCTTGGATTTTTTATATTTTTGTGCTTCTGACGCTTGGAGTTTCGTTGATTTTGGTATGAAACTTCTAACACATTTAATATATGTATCAATAGGGTTTGTATATGTGGTTGCATGTGTTGGGTTTCTGGAAATTGGGTCTTTCTTGGAAAAAAAATTGGGTTTCTGGAAATTGTATGAGTTTTGGGTTTCCCTATGTTAAAACTGTGTTGAATCTGGCCTTGCATGTGTTGGTTTCAATTTAGAATAATTTTAGTGTTTTTCCTTTGTTAAAATTGTGCTGAATCTTGCCTTTGCGGATTGAACTTGCCAATTTAGCCCATACGCTATCCTAATTCTGACATTAATCAAACCTTAGAAACATTGGAGTAATGTTAATTAACAAAATAAAGCGGATTGAACTAGCCAATTTAGCACATACACTGTTTACATAGATATACCTTTATATCATTATTGAATATAGAGTAAAACATCAATGTATATGTTACATTTGGTCTGATAAAATGTTATTGTTCAAGTTGTTAGAGAGCATGTAGTATGCATAATGACTAGTAGGTGGGTTTGATCATTCAATGAATATACACATTCAACACACACTTGCGCTATAAATATTAGCAAAAAAAGGAGTTGTTTACTTGACATAATTATAATACAAACAGTGTAGTGATTTCAATTTAGAATAATTTTAATGTTTTTCCTTTATTAAAACTGTGTTGAATCTGGCCTTGCATTTGTTGGTTTTAATTTTGAATCAATTTTGTATTTTCCCTTTGTGATTTTGGGGATTTATCAAATTAGGGTTTAGCCAATCCTGAACCGATCTTACCTGGGATCGCAAATCCCAAGTTTGTCTTGAGCAAAACCCAAATTGGCAAAGAATATGGCCCTTGGGTTCCCTTTATTGGAACTATGTTTTTGGATCGAAAGAGTTTTATTGATTCCAACATTTTTTTCTTTTTGGGTGGAAACCTGCTTGAATTGAATTCTTTCGATTTATATTGTTTCGCTCTTGTATCTTCCAAAAGGAAAAAAAGAAAGATGCTAAAACATAATAATTTTTGGTTAATTTAGGATTCTGAAATAGCTCCCACATCTATCAACAATATTTTTTTGGTTATTTTTTCATTAAAACTGTACTTTTTTTTGGTTTGCATGCTCTGTTCTTATGAAAAATATTTTTTTTGTATTTTTTTGTTGATATGGTGATAATTGGGAGTTTCTAAAAATAATTTTAAATTTTTTTTTTGCTTGCATGCTCTTTAATGATAGGAAAATGGTACCTTGTGAATAGTTTTTTTTTTTTTTTTTTTTTTTTTATGAAAGTTGGGACTGTTTTGGGTGTTATGATATTGATATGGTGAAAATTGTTTGTTTTTTTAATTTTTTTTTGCTTGCATACTCTTTAATGATAGGAAAATGGTACATTGTGAATATATATATATTTTTTTTATGAAAGTTGGGACTATTTTGGGTGTTATGATATTGATATGGTGAAAATTGTTAGTTTTTGAAAATAATTTTTTTATTTTTTTTTGTTTGCATGCTCTTTAATGATAGGAAAATGATACCTTGTGAATATATATATATATATTATGAAAGTTGGGACTGTTTTGGGTGTTATGATATTGATATGGTGAAAATTGTTAGTTTTTTAAAATTATTTTTTTTGCTTTCATGCTCTTTAATGATAGGAAAATGGTACCTTTTTTTAATGAAAATTGGTATTGTCCTAATCCCTAAATTAACCTAACCCCTAAACCATAAATTGGTATTATCCACGATTATTTTATTTTGGGAAGGGGGGTTCGCATTTATGAAAATTGGTAATGTTTTTGGTGTACTCCAATGGTAAAAAATAGAGAGCTTCTGAAATATATATATATTGGCTTGTATGCTCTGTTCTTATGAAAATTTTATACTTTATGATTTTTGTTGTTGTTTTCCCTTTATGAAAACTGGTAATGTAAAGGTGTATCCCTAATTCCTAAACTCTAAATTATCAAGGAAAATGATCATCCAATTGAAATATATTAACCAATGTTTATATTAGTACATTAACCTGTTTGATTTTTTTTTTTCCTTTCATAGATTTTTGCAGTTTTGTAATGTTTATGTGAATCCTTTTATTTGTAGGTTTCAACTGAGCAAGATGGCTCCAGTTCTCCTTGGGCACAATAATTTTTTGGGATAACTTCATTTACACCCCCTGAGGTTTGTCCTATCATCATTTTAACCCCCTTAGGTTTGCATATCTTCATTTACACCCCCTCATGGTGTGAAATGTCTAAAATACCCTTATACCAAACACCCATTAAATCAATTTAATCCTTAAATCAATTTAAACCTTAAACCAAACACCACATTAGAATCAATCTAACCCTCAAACCAAACACCCCAATATTTATTCTCTCTCTCTCCCCTCTCTATCTCTCTCTCTCTCTAACTCTCTCTCTCTCTCTCACACACAAACACACATATATATATATACACACATATATAGATAGATCTATACATATATATATAGATCTATACACACACATATATAGATCTATACATATATATATATACCCATCGGGGGAGGGGGGAGGGGGCGGCGGTAGGGGACGGCGGTGGTGGGAGGGGGTCGGTCGGCGACTTATATATATATATATGTGTGTGTGTATATATATATAGATACATCTATATATATATGTGTGTATATATATATATATGTGTGTGTGTGTGTGTGTGTGTGTGTGGTGTGTGCGTCTGAGAGAGAAAGAGAGAGAGAGAATTAAAAAAAAATTATTTTATTTTTATTTTTGAATTTAGTTTTTTTTTTGAAATTTAATATATATATATATATTTGAATTTTATATTTATTTTCAAATTTTATATTTTTTTTGAAATTTATAATTATTTTCGAAATTTAATATATATTATTAGAATTTTATATGGTTTTTTTTTAATTTTATATATTTGTCTTGAATTTAATATGTTTTTTAAAAAAATTCAAAATTTATATATATTTTTTATTTTATATTTATTTTCGATTTTATAATTTTTTTTGAAATTTAATATATATTTTTGAATTTTATATGTTTTTTTTAAAAAAATTTATATATTTGTTTCAAATTTTTTATGTTTTTTTTTTATTTTTATATTTATTTTTGAAATTTAATATGTTTTTTTGAAAAAAAAATAATTTCAAAATTTATATATATTTTTTAATTTTATATTTATTTTCGAATTTATAATATTTTTCAAATTTTAATATATATTTTTTCAAATTTTATATATTTTTTCAAATTTTAATACAAATTAAATTATTAAATGATGGGAGGGGGTCTAATTGATAAACGCATTATCCTTGTTTCCAAACAGAATAAGGATAAGACATTGAGGGTAGTTTAGGGATTTTAAAAAAAATTCAAGTTGATGTCATCGTTCAGGGGGTCTAAGTGATGAGAATATTGAAAAGTAGGGGGTGTAAATGAAGATATGCAAACCTGAGGGGTCCAAATGAAGATAAGACAAACCTCAGGGGGTGTAAATGAGTTATTCCTAATTTTTTAGATGATTTGTGTGTGTATGTATGTTGGAATGTATATATAGGCATTTTTCAGTTCTAACTGTTGAAATTCATTTATAGTTATTGCATATTTTCTGCAAAAAAAAATTACAGTTTAATGTTCAGACATTGTTCATTAATTTAGGTTGCAAAGTTTTTAATCACTGTACATTGGTGCCAATTCCTAGCAACAAACAGGGGTAGATTGGTCCTCAAAATTAACCAAACTCACTTTAATAATGAACAAAAGGTACAAGAGTAATTTCAAATACCAAAAACCCCTCCAGGGGTGTCATTGTAAGAAAAATCAAAGTTTAGTTGACCACTTTTTGAGTGGCATTGACCTAAAATTCAAGGGATCTCAGTGCAAATAATCCTAATATATAACTTTTTTTGTACTTATTTGCTGGTGAGATTGTCCATAAGGCTATGTCGGTAATCTCTCATTGAGGCTATCATTGAGTTTAGGCCCACTACAATTTTATGTATTCAAAGATAATAATACAACAATCTCATGAAGATAAATAATCCTTAAATACATACCATGATAAAGGCTTTGTCCTATGTTTTTTACCATATAAATTTCGTATAAGATAATCTCAGATACACGCAAATATATAACTTAAACAATTAGATATATATACAGTATTAATTAGTTACAATATATCCGAAATTCTCAGTACTATTTGAGGTTCGGAATCATGAAACAACATAATTCACATACACCATAAATATCCGGATTGATGGAGAACACAATCATTCGTAGGGTACTTTACTCTGAAATAAAAACATAGAAAATGAGGAAAACAATGTAACGTGATGTCTATATATGAGGTTGAACAGAAAGGAAAATATATATATATATATAGGGAAAATTATATAAACTACCCTTAAACTATAACCTAATTGCACACGATACTCCTTACGTTTCAATAATATCATAAACTATCCTTAAAACCACATTCGTTGTAACACTTAGCTCCTTCTGTTCAAAATAAACGCTGGAAACTTTGTGTATTGGTTAATTAAGGCTGTTTTTGTAGTAAACTTTCATTTTTGCCCTCGTATCATTGATATTCCAATTTCGCATACAAAATTACTTAAATATCCTAATTTTTTTGAATTTCCATTATGTTCCAAAATATGAATTTTTTTTTCGAACAATAATTTTTTTTCGAAAAAGTATATATTATGTTCCAAAATATGAATTTTTTTTTTGAAAAATAATTTTTTTGCGAAAAAGAATATATTATGTTCCAAAATATGATTTTTTCCGAAAAATATATATTATGTTCCAAAATATGTTTTTTTGCAAAAAAATACTTATTATGTTCCAAAATATGAATTTTTTTTTTGAAAAATAATTTTTTTGCGAAAAAGTATATATTATGTTCCAAAATATTAATTGTTTCCGAAAAATATATATTACGTTCCAAAATATGATTTTTTTTGCAAAAAAGTACTTATTATGTTCCAAAATATGAATTTTTTTCCGAAAAAATACTTTTTTTGCGAAAAATATATATTATGTTCCAAAATATGATATTTTCAGAAAAATATTTTTTTTGCGAAAAATATATACTATTATGTTCCAAAATATGATATTTTCTAAAAAATATTTTTTTTGCGAAAAATATATACTATATTCAAAATATGATTTTTTTCTAAAAATAATTTTTTTTCAAAAAATATATATTATTTTTTCCGAAATAATTCATATTTTGGAAAATAATATTCTCCCTCCGAAAAATATATATATATTTTTGAATTTATAATTTTTGGGGCAAAGTGGACACCGTGGGGGTTAGTTGATAAAACTGGATAGTATAGGGGGTTTCTTGAAATTAATCCTAAAATATAATTTAAAACAAGGGTTTGTAAGTAAATTCACGCACAAATCTGACTGAGGCTGTTCTAAGGGGTAATAACTGATATTATTCAAACGTTAGGAATACTCTCTGTAATTAGGTCATAGTTTAGGGGTAGTTTGTGTAATTTTCCCATATATATATATCATATACGATCACGAGATAGGCTACGTATGCGATTTAGGGATCACTCGTAGAGACATGGATAGAGACATTATGAAAATATTATCATGCTTTATGTCAGCATTTTCAGATTGTCTCTTCAAAATCTCAGGGCCATGGCCTTTGGGCTACAAGACACTTTGCCTAACGTCAAAATGGCCCACCAGTGACCTCTGAATGGATCCAATTTGAATCGAATCAGTTAAATTTAAATTCAAATACAATTTATTAAGAAATCGAATTCGGATCCTAATCAAGTTATTGAATTTTATTTTTAATTTTTAATTAATAAGGATGACAAAAATTCCTGATCCGCGATCCGAACTCGATAATTCGACGAATTTTTACTTAATTAATTCATATTCAAATTTCTTCATTATAGGATATCTGATCCAATTATCTAATTAAAAAAATACAAAAATTAATAAATACTGAAATACTAAAATTATTCACACCTTTAATAATTATATTTATGATCAATCATTATTAATAAATAATAAAATAATTAACAACTAACATTTATATACATGTATAGTATTAAATATATACACATAAAAATATCAAATATATTTATATACATGTATATATAAATATATCATATATCGAACCGAGTTATTATTAGATCGGATTGTCATAAATTCAAATTCAATTTGTTAAGAAATTGGATTATCGGATTCGGATCCTAATCGGGCTATCATATTTTATTTTTAATCCATATCCGACAAATCGGATTGAATTTTCCATTCACAAGTCTAACTATGTGGGATATATATGTATATACACACACACAGAGAGTATGTGTCATGTAATTGTAAAGCGCCCAGTTCCTAAAAAGGATAAATCTAGTTCAGTTTACAGGGAATTTAGTACAAGCCATGTTCGTTCCTCTTTCATATCGTTGGGTTCATCATATATTTGAAATATGCCGATATTGTTATACAATATTGATATTTATTTTTAAAATTGATATTATCCAAGCATGTTACACCATTACCGTCAAATATGTTACAGTATTATTGCAATTGCGACCGAAATTGATACTAGAAAACCAAGCATAACACAAATGAGTTGGTTCAAACAAGGAAAATGTGGGTTTTGATACCTCCTAAAGCACTAGGTCTAGGTTCTATTTCTATTGGATGGAAACAATTGCTTGAACTATGCTTGTGGATAAAGTCCGAACTTTACACGTATGCTTAGGGATAACAATTTGTACCGTTCCGCCGGAGCTCCGTCCCATTTCGCCCCTTTATTTCAGGGTTTGGGAACGTCTTTTGTTTACTAGGGACGGGTTTGGTAAAAAAAATTAAACCCGTCACGGGTTATGGGGCGGATACGGATTTTGTTAAATACCCACCATGACTCGCCACGCCCCATTTACATTAATTTTTTTTAGGGTTATTAGTGAAAAAAACCCTGCAGTTTCATAATAGGTCCGAAAAACCCCCTACAGTTTCAAAATATGTGTATAAATCCATTAGTTTTCAAAAAATATGCGATTTACCCCCAAAATGATATGAAATCCTTAAAATATCCCTTCTAACCTAATAAAAATAATAACTATTGAATTAATAATAAAAATCTATAATAAATAATATATAAATAAAATAAATAAATTGATTAAATTATAAATTTCAAAATTTCAAAAATAAATATAAAATTAGAAAATATATATATAAATTTCGAAAAAAACATATAAAATTCAAAACAAATATATTAAATTCGTAAAAAATATATATAAATTTCAAAAAATATATATAAATTTCGAAACAAAACATATAAAATTCATAAAAAAATATATAAATTTCAAAATATATATATATTTCAAAAACATAAATATTAAATTTTAAAAAAAAACCATATAAATTTCGAAACAAATAGATAAATTTTGAAAATATATATATATAATTCGAAAAATATATATAAAACTCGTAAAAAATATATAAAATTCAAAAAAATATATAAAATTCAAATAGTTGTGCAAATAGAAGTATAAAAAATACAAGTAACCAAAGTACAATACACCAAAACCATGAACAGAGGCTAGACAACTATACAAGTATACATTAACTAAAACTTCAAAGAGCCAAAATGCAACATTTCTTTCAATTTTTTTTCCCTAATAAAACTATATTTTTTGAAATTTATATATATATTTTTATATTTAATATATATTTTTCAAATTTTATATTTTCCTCCGAATTTTATATATTTTTTCCAAAATTTATATATGTTTTCCCAATTTTATATAATATTTCGAATTTTATATTTTTTCGAAACTTAATATATATTTTTGAATTTTATATATTTTTTCAAATTTTATATATATATTTACTAATTTTATATAATTTTTCAAATTTTATATATGTTTTTGAATTATTCCAAGGGTATTTTAGACAATTCATGTCAAAATGGGGGCAAAACGCACCTATTTGAAAATAATGGGGTGTCAAAGAACAACAGGGGCTTATACGCATGTATTGCATACCACAGGGGGTTTTTCGCACCTGACTCTTTTATTTATTATATGTATAATTTTTTTTTAATGAATCTTAAATACTTTATTATTTATTACTCACTTTTTTTTTTCTTTCATGAGGCTTGATATCTAAGACCAAGAAAATATGAATAACCAAATATATAAAAAGAAAAGAAAGAGTTCGATTGTAGGATATTTTAAAAGAAGTTCATATGTTAGGTTTTTTTTTTTTTTTTTTTTTTTGTCAAACCTTTTTGTTCATGATGAAGATGATATTGAGAATTAAATGTTAATGAGACGAGGTGGGCATGAGTATTATAAATTGTTAATGGGGCGGACATGATTTATGAAAAGGTAACCATAAAAAATATAATATTTTAAAAAATTAAATAAAATAAAAATAAATATAGACAAAACCGCTTCATACTCGCCCTCAGGCATAACCTTGCTAGGATAAACATCTACTCTTTTGACTCATGATGTATAAACTGACTTGATTGATCCCCAGGGATCACAAAATCATTTGGAATTGTGGTCAAGACTGCTAGGAAATTAATTAATTTTAGATAATATTAGACAAACAAGTGTGTATTTATTTCACCAATGTCAAATAAAAAATTCTCTCCAGAAAATGCACATACTAAGGGCCTGTTTGAAAAGTAATCCGGTCTGGTTTGGTCTGGTTGAATTGATTTGAGCTGGTTTTGTTTTGGTGTTGATTGAAATTCTGTTTGACAAATGGTCTGGTCTTTCTGGTCTGGTCTGAAAAAACTAAAACCAAACCATGTTTGGAAAACTGTCTGCTTCCAATAAGTGGTCTATTCTAAAACTGATTAATTAAAATATTGGATATAGTATTTATATCCTAATAAAGACTATTATATATAAAAAAAAAACATTCAACTATATATTTTATGAAGTATAAAATTCGATATAATTATATATATAAAATAAAAAATAATATAAAATGATAAAAATATATATATATATATATAATATTACAAATAATATAAAATACCAAATGATGATATCAATTTTATTTAATTTATTATTTATATTATTAATTTATTATTTAATATTATTTATTTGTTTGTTTAAGTAATTTATAAATATATTTTATTATTTATTATCAAATTTTATATTTTTTTTAATTTTATATATGTTTTCGAATTTTATATATATTGCTTCAAAATTTATATATTTGTTTCAAATTTTATATATATATATATTAATTTTATTTATTATTTTCGAATTTTATATATATTATTTTCGAATTTTATTTATATATATATTATTTTAGAAATTAATATATTTTTTTTCAAATTTATTACTGTGTATAAATTTTGGAAATTTATGAAAAATGGTGGCTAGATTTCATTACTGTGTGTGTATAAAATGGTATGGTCTGGTTTGGTCTGACTGGATTGGTCTGGTTTGGTCTGGGCTGGTTTTGTTTGGTTTTGTGTGGCATGATTTGGTTTTGATACTGATTGAAATTCTGTTTGATAAATAATCTAGTCTTTCTGATCTAGTTTAAAAAAACATGCAAAGACTAGACAAGACTAGAAATCAAACATGCCCTAATCTTTAAATATTATCCTGAATCTAATGCTGATTTGGATAGTCATGTACATTGACATTGTGGATATATAGGGGTGGAGAGCTTAGCTTTTAACACTTCAGCAGCGGCTGGTAATTTGTGTCCGTTCATTTTGGGTTGTAAGGGATGATGTTGAATTTTTTTTTGTTAATATACATGTCAAATATGTTTAATCATATTTATTTAAAAAAAATATATGTTAAATCATAATCCAATTTATTTATTAAATATGTTATT
The DNA here is from genome assembly GCA_963922005.1 of Cornus suecica. NCBI lineage: Eukaryota > Viridiplantae > Streptophyta > Magnoliopsida > Cornales > Cornaceae > Cornus > Cornus suecica. The sequence continues at coordinate 5,364,437 of OY998240.1, forward strand.
CGTGTCAACACATGTAACTCGTTTAACCTATTTATTATAATATATTATATTAAATTTGACATAATCTAACACGAAATGAACTATTTAACCTATTTATTAGCAAAATTAAATTAAATTTGACACGACCCAATAATAATTTATTGATATATTTCAACCCATGACCAATTAGAGAAGAGAAAAAAAAAATATAATCGTATCAAATGGGTTGTTCGGGTTACTCGGGTTTAACCCTAACCCGACAGTAATATTCTCGTGTCGTATTTGGATTGACAGTTTCAACCATTTTATGATCAACCTTAACCTTTTTAATTCATGTCTTGTTTGTGTCATATTACCGTGTCATATCTCATTTTGTCAGCTCTACTTTAACTGTTAAAACTCTAAATTTTGAAGAATTTAAATCACCTCATCAACGTGACACACTGCGCCGGTTTCATGATTTTTTTTTTATTTTTTTTTTATAATTATTTGTATTTTCTAATATTTTCAATGGGGTCAAATTTAAAGTTTCTACATTTCAGTGAGCAAAAATTTAAATTTTAAAGAATTTATCGCACCTAACGCAACAAATGAGATTTTTTTATATTTAAATAAAATATAATTATTTAAGAATTATTTGGTTTTAGAAAGCAATTGTGTCTTATGCTAAAATAAACCATCTAATTTTAACACTGCCATACATAAATTCCATACGACCTTAGCAATACAGAAACTATAACCATTTTTTTATAAATATAATTAAGATTTCTCATATTATTCGGGTTAATAAAAGTTTTCTTTAATCTCATTCAAAATAATTTCAAATCAAAAGTTTAAACTCAATCCCAGTTTCACGTAAATTTTAACATGCGAACTCAAATGAGAGCAAAGATTCTTCAAAATGAAATTGTAATAATTCAAAACACAAGAGGTTTAGTGTAATAAATTTAAAATAGATGAGAAATAAGTGTATTTTACCCTAACAAACAACTATTAGGGAGTTGATTGTATAATATGAATAGTAAGTAGTAACAGAAATTAATATTAACAACAAATACTAGAACAAAAATAAAAATCTATGTGGCCCAGTAAAGAAAATTATTGTGGTTGTTAGTACTTGGTAGTTTTGATAACAAATGTGAATGAATACAATCTTGGCCCAAATTGTATGGGCCCAGATTAGGCCTGAGAAAATCAGGCCCATACCTTCTAGATGGGTCTGCAAATCCGTGAAACAATAATGGGCCTATGGCCCGTTTCGTTAAGGCTCGGTTGTATTTGCCTAAGACATTGGCTTTTTGAAGCCCAAGGCCCACTAAAACCACTAGGACCATATCCTCAAAACGGATTCTCTGTGGTATTTGGACCAGTCCAAGAAGGAAGTTTTGATAATTCCAGGTAGTCAGACTTAAGACTTTCAAATATTCGTGACCCTTAATCTAATGGTGTATAAATGTCCACGTCATTAAAAAAATATTAACTCAATCTCATTTCAAATTATAAAAGAGCATATTTGTAATTATAATATATATGTTTATACATCCTTAGATTAAAGTTCATGGATAATTGGAGAAAGATATGACTAGAGAGAATCCAAGTTGTATAGGGTATAAGGAGACACTTCACTCCTATAGGATATAAAAAATATGTAAAATTTTATTATTATTTTTAAAAAATGATACATAGAAAAATATTAACTTACCCCTATAAAATTATCCCATATATTCAGAATGATCTCCTTTACATAATTTTCTGAATCCGTCCTTGTTGAGCAATATCATTTCATTTATATATATGCAATGTCATTTCTTAGCATATAAATGGGTGGGATATGCTTTTTATTTCTTAAACATATACTTAGGTTATCAAATGTATTGATCATGTATGAACTAGGACTATATTGAAGTAAAGAAAATATAATCCGAGGCCTAGTGGAACAGAAAAATTAAAATTAAAATAATTGAATTTGGTTTATTTTATATGGTGCCCACGGAGGCCATATTGAAATATTTTTTTTACTGCCACTAAGGTTCGTACTCATGTTTTTAGAAGGTTGACTGTTAATTTTTTTTTTTATTTTTTCTAAGGAAATGTTAGGTCATATTGATATTTTAACTTGTAAGTGAAATTTGTACATTTATTGTCGTGGGGTCTCTATGTTGTAGTTATATATGAACAATATGAGAGGTTCATAATTTGTTCCATTTAGATATTGTTTTATCCTCATTTAAAACATGACATCCATTAATCCATAGGCGCGCGCGCACGCACACACTTATACATAATTATATATATATATATATATATATATATATATATTATATATATATATATAATTATATATATATATATGTAAAGAAAATAAAAAAGAAATGTGGAAGATATATAACTTGATCTAATTATGGGACATGCAATTTGACACATTTGGACTCATGCATGTATCGGAATTAAAATGTGTAATTAGATCTTCAAATTGGTCGGTGATTGTGTTATTGTTGATAGAGAAACTATACATATACTGTCATATTCTAAGTATTCAATTTTGCTTTCATTTCTTTCTTTGTTTCTTCTGAGCATGATCTTAAAATAAAAAATAATAATAAACTTTTTAAAATGAAGAATAAAATTGACAATGCCTCACTACTCAAATACGGGCCTGTGAGACTCTCAATTAGTGAATTACGTTTATAAATATATTATTTTTTTGTTAAAATACATCAATTTTTTTCAAAGGTTTCATTGAAAAACATATGACGGTTATGGTATGCGTTTATTACATTGAATATCCCTATTACTTAGCAACAATATTTATATTCGCCTTAAATATCTTGATCAATAAATAATTTGTCTTTTTTTGTCATAAAACTAATGAATATTTGAGTTTTTGTGTAGAATTTCAATAATACATCCGATTTTAGAACAACGTTATAGGGTTTATTGAGGTCATATCTCAAATTTCTTGGACATACAGTATAATAAATACAAAACATAATCAAATTTCAAGAAAAGTCAATGTAATTTAATCTTTCTATATGCCACCAAAGCATAAAGCAAATATTGATTATTCAATATTTTATTTATCAAAGTAAAAGTAATTTTTTCTCATGTTCGATTTTTAGTAGGTGCAAATAATTCGTTAAGATTGTGATTGCGGATATAGTTTGAGCCTTACCCGATTCATATAAAGCTATTATTTTGCACGTGACACGTGAATTAGTCGAGATGTGAGTAAGCTAATCCGGACATCAAAATTATCAAAAAAATAATTAAAAGTAACTTCCCACTAAAACTTACTAAAACACTTTGGCGCAAAAGAAGATGAACAATATATGAACGATAAGATAAGTTATCAGTGGAAGGAAAGGGAGATAAAAATTAGTCTTAAGTATTATCTTTTTCTAAACAAGAAATTAAATTATGGGTTAATGCTTACTTCAAAAATCATTGGATTCCATAAAAGCTAGGGACCATGTTAAAGTATGTAGAGGGTGGTTTGCCCAATATATGTATGTGTGAGATATAGTTATCTTCGCTTATAATCCAACTTTAAAATTTTCCGTCACCATATATACCTAACAACAACACACACATATATATATAATCATATAATAAAGTGACTCGAGACCCACTAAGCAACATGTCATCAAATCATTTTGTGTTCCTACTTGTGGCTTGAACGAACATTGTTTGGACCATCCTATATTAAACGGACAAACTCAACAAGATTGTGTTTTTGAATGGTTGTGAAGGACAGATCTTAAATAAAAAATTAAAAATTAAATCGTAGGAGGTGTTTGTGTCACCCATAAATAAAATATTTTATGCCTTGTAGCTAAGTAGGTAAAAGATAGGATCAAGTAGGAGGACCATATGGTATTAATTATACAGTTATGAGGGCTAGAGAAGCCTCCAAACACCCCACTATTGCTCTATGATTAGACCTATAGTTTCCTTTACCCTTTGTTTTTTTATACATTTTATCTGTTCTTTTTGGTTAAAGATAAGATTAATTTCACAAAACCCCAATATACTATTCAATTTAATTAACTAACTCCCACTGTATTCATTTTGCCCTATATACTATTCAATTTCATCATTATGCCCCCTCCCCTCATATTTTGAGTCATAATACCTAAACTGCCCTCAATAGTATAGGGAGTTTAGTGAAATCAAGACTTATAAAAAAATTATTTTTCAAAAATCAATTATATTTTTTGTAAAAACTATAAATTTAAAATATATATATATTTCGGGAAATATATATATATATTGAAAAATGATATATATTTCGGAATATATATATAATTCATTAAAAATATATATTGTAAGAACATTTATTATAATTGTTTATGTATAACATGTTTTATATAATAACCATGTTGAGTGTTAGATAGGTCGTGTTGGTTTTAACGACATCTACAAGCTTCATCAAAGGCAAAATCAAATATTGAAGTAATGAATAATATAAATGAAATACGAAAGTGACCATATTGAGAAAAAATGTCTTATGGAAGGCGAAAACGATATTTTCCGAAGCCGTCACTTCAAGTAAAAAGTATCGTGGGTTCAAGAGGGTCATCTTGACGCAGTTGTGGAAAAAAGTGGTTTTAACAAAAATACCTATACTTTCAATTTCAAAAAGTGGCTGGAAAACACATTTTTACGCTTGAAGCGTAGCTGTGGCAAGTTTTTGTCTATTTTTTCCTGCGATGTCCAAATTATTCGGGGATTGGTTTTATGATTTGTTCACGACTTATATACATTAAAGTGCGTGCTATATACATTATATTAACCAGAATATATGGTTTAGATTATCATCGCCTATAAATATTGAAGGTCTAAACAAGAGGAGACACGTCTTGAATAATTCTCTACAAGTTTTTTATAACTTCATATTTTTCTTCTACAGATATATACATATGGTGAGAGAATATTATTGAGTGATTAGAGATACGCAAGTTCTCTCTTGTTTTTGGACGTCTTTAATCGTGCTTCTACATCGACGATTTCCATGCACGATTGAATGGTATACTTGCTGAAAAATTCAAACACTGCTTATAACAACATGATTGCTTTGATCCGTTGAAGAACGGAGTCATCTGTGTGCGGAGATCGAAACAGAGGCTTCATAGTGATTTTGATATGTTGAGAAGTAGAGCCACCAGAGTACGGAGATTGAAGCGAATTTTTCGTGGAGCGCGAGTGAATCTAGACTTTTAGACGTCGAGTGAAGAACGACAAATTACAACGATTGTACGTTCTGTTTTCATAGAATCTGTACAAATTCTTTGATTCATAGTACATCGATGTCCGAGCGTATATGTGGTTTTTACTTGGAATCTTTCCAAGGTTTTCCACGTAAAAATATCACGTGTCTCTATTGTTTTATATTCTGCACTTAGATTAATCTTTGCATGATTTATCTTGTTAGAGAATTGGATTAAAATTAATTTTTTCGCAATTAATTTTAATTTGTCAATAAATCCACAAAAAACCTATTCACCCCCCCTCTAGGCTGTTTTTACTATCGTCTAGGTAATTTTATATATTTATAATTCGTCAAATATATATATATTTCAAATTGTTTTTAAAAAATATGAATTTTTTCTGAAAAATAATATTTTTGTGAAAAATATACATTATCTACCAAAATATAAAAAATATATATTTCAGAAAAAAATTATATTATTTTCGGAAAAAATAATATATATTTTTCTCAAAAAAAAAAAATTTCGGAAAAAAAATCATATTTTGGAAAATAATATATATTTTTCTAAAAAAAAAAAAATTTCGGAAAAAAATCATATTTTGGAACATAATAAATATTTTTCCCAAAAAAATTATTTTTCAAAAAAAATTCATATTTTTTAAAATTAATTCGAAAAATATATACTTTTGAGGAATTATATATATATTCTAAAATATATATATATCATTTTTCAATATATATATATTTCTGGAAATATATATATATATATTTCAAAATATATATTATTTTTGAAAAATATTTTTTTCCGAAATATATATATATTTTTGAAATTTATAATTTCTACGAAAAATATAATTAATTTTCGAAAAATATTTTTTTAAAAGGCTTGATTTCACTAAACCTCCATATACTATTGAGGGTAGTTTAGGTATTATGACTCCAAATGTGAGGGGAGGAGGCATAGTGATGAAATTGAATAGTATAAGGGGTAAAATGGACACAATGAGAGTTTTGTGAGGGTTAGTTATTTAAATTGGATAGTATAGGGGATTCTTGTGAAATTAACCCTTAAAAGATATTTTTTCATTATATTCCAAACCCCTTTTTAAAGCAAATGTTTGATGAGATAGATATGAGATAACATACTTAAATCACTCCCATTCACTTTGAATTAATTCAATTTTATTTTTATTTTTATGGGTTACAAAGTTATGTCCTAAATAACTCCATTAATTTTTTATTGAATATTTAAATATAATATATATATATATATATATATATATGTGTGTGTGTGTGTGTGTGTGAGCTAAGCAAGTGAATATAAAATAGTGACAGAGAATTTATGGCCGGACCCAAATAATTGATGTAGTATTGCACTGGTTTCGTATGCAACATATGGATATATATAGCCATACAAATGCAACACCTAGTGCATGTTTGATAACATGGAGTGGAGCCAAAATTTTGGATTTGGTTTGAAAATTTTGCTCCACTTCATGTTTGGCAAATGGTGTGGAAATTTGGAGTAGGCACTGTAGCAATTTCATGGTGCAACTTTTGTGAAAGAATGAGCCAAAATTTGGAACCATCATTTTTTATGGTTCATGGTTTTGGTTTTGGTACCAACACTGTATCAAATTTATTTTTGATATTAATAAATTTTGAAAAATTAAATATTCTGAAAAATTAAATATTTATGAAAAATTAAATATATTAATATATTAATATATTAAAATATATTAATATTAAAATATATTAATATTATAATATTAAAATATATTAATATTAATATTTTTTAATATTATAATATTAATATATTTTAATATTATAATATTAATATTTATTAATAAATAAAATGTGAAATCCATATATTAATATATATTAATAAATAAAATGTGAAACCCATATATTAATATTAATATTTATTAATAAATAAAATTAATAAATATTAATATTTATTAATAAATAAAATGTGAAACTCATATATTAATATATTTTAATAAATTAATATTAATATATTAATATTAATATATTAATATTATAATATTAATATATTTTAATATATTAATATTATAATATTAATATATTTTAATATATTAATATTAATATTTATTAATATATTAATATTCAGAATTTCAACCCATACCAACTCTACCAAATATGTTTTGATTTTTCAACATCACTTTTTCTCATACCAAACCATCTGCACCAAACATGGTTTGAAACCAAAATAAAACCACACCAACTCCAACCAAACCAAAAACCAACTCCACACCGTCTACCAAACAAGCATCTAATGTCTCATTCACATGTTGCATTTTATAATGTTAACTTTGGAATAAGGAAAGAAAAAGAATTGGTTATTATTCTATTATTATCTTTATATTAATTGGACAGATTTATTAAACCAAATCTTCTTTTTATCCCTATATACTTTGTGCCATAATTTGATTCTCTCCCTTTCTGTTATTCTTCAGTCACATCTGAAGGGAATCAATACTATTATATTAAGTAATTAGAACACAAAGTTGTACAAATTTTAAAACAATTAGTAAAAGTAAAAAATAAAATCACATATATTTATTTATGCAACATGATAACTATTTATTTATGCAATATAAATAGTTATTTATTGTAAATTTATCATAACATCGACGTATGACTTTAACCATTAATTGAAATACAAATGAGAAAACAAAAATGAAAAATAAAAAAACATTTCTTCTATTAATGGAAAAAACAAGACTTTCTTTAACAAGAAAGATGATCCAACATAATACATTACAAGGCCACTGATTGAAATATCATTGTCATGCACGAACTATAGGTTATGAAGAATGACAAAAATCAACATCCAAATCAAACAATTAATCAATGGTTATATATATATATATATATATATATATATATATATATATTTATTAGGTTTATCATATCTAGGTTTGCATCATTGTGAAAGGACCACATTCATTTCCTTGTTTTTTTTGTTAGGTCATGTAGTGTATGCTGTAACCATTTAGGTAAATAAAACTAGAGAATTAATTGAAGTATTATTAATAAAGGTAGTGACATGGATTATTAGAGGCAAAAGAAGGGTGTAACAAATATATTCATACATATATATATGTATGTATATATAAAGAGAGATTAGCTAGTTGGTTGGGGAGAGAAAGATTCTTATTTGTTTGTTTATGTTAAAATAGGTGAATCAGACAAGGACTGGTGACAGAGTGGTCTGTGATATGCACAATCATCAAAGGGTGATTGAAACCCACATGAGGCAAAAATAGACATCAAGTGGGCCATTCCAGTTTTTTTGGGGGTGTGCCTGGCAATTTTACAATAATAGAGTCTATAGAAACAGCTCTTTTGATTTGACTACTCAGTGTTCCCAAACAGATGCCATAGTCATACTCAAACAAATTAGATTTCATTTTTTTTTGGTATATCAAATTTTTAGATTTTTGTTTCTAGAGTATAGTGCAATTAATGTGATATGCTGTTGTTGATGTGAAACTTTTGTATTTATTTTACTTCTATTTTAGCAAAAAATTTGACCAGAATTTTGTATTTTATTTTATGACTTTATAATAATTTTTTTTTTAAAAATAACAAAACAAACAAACAGTTAAATATTATAAATTTTAATTTAAAGAGACAAAAAAAATATTACTCGTCCTGTTCTAAAATATTATTGACTTTATAAGAGAGGATGTTTATTGTATAGATATTAAGTGACTTTTCATATTTATCTTTATGCAATTAAGAATAAAGTTAAAGGGGGTTATGATGTTTGTGCTTGTTTAAAGTAAGTAGAAAAAAAGGTAATTGGAAAATTATATTTTATTAAAATTTAAAATTGAATAAATATTTTGATGCAACTAAAGTTGAGAATATCAACTATTAATATGGGAACGAAAGGAGTACATGAATAATATGATACTTCTATTAAAGATCATTACATATGATTGTCGATCCAAGTATTTTGATTACCAAGGCACAAGTCAAGCTACAAACGAGCATAGCTAAGTTTTGAGCTCTTGAAACTCGGGCTCGCTTTGTTTATATCTAGACTTGGGCTCGTGACAAACTTAAAAATTTGAATTCAGAATTGGGATCTCATGGGTTTTGAAAGCTCAGGCTCAACTTGACTAGTATAAGAAATTTTTTTTTTTTTTTTTTTCAAACAACAAATCAAATTCAACCCTATTCAAAGTAATTCTGAGCTTAGTCTTGCAAGACTAAAAATATGCATTCGTTTATACTAAAATCTTACTACATGGCAAACTAATTTTTTTAAGATTCCACTCTTCACGAGTCTAATGAACCTTGCTTTTATTCACGAGTTTAAACAAGTTCATGCTCATAAACATATACAAGCTGAGCCACCACTGCTCGGGCTTGGCTCATTTACTAAACGAGACTACAAGTTCCGATCGAGCTCGACAAATCAAACCCAATTCTGTTCCCACCACTACTCAAGTTTAATATATTTACTAAACGAAACTATAAAATGAAATCGAGCTCAGCAGAACAACTCGATTCACTTGCATTCCTACCCAAAAAAAAAAAAAAAAAAGACAACTGTAACCATACTATAAGATCCAACAAACAGATGGGATTAAGGGTTCCATGACAGTAATAGTATTGATACAAGGAGATATGCTGTTTATGGGACTTTTTGGCAAGTGTACAGTCATAATCTGTCTCTAGCATTCGGAATACTGATTTTCTCTGTATGGTACCAAATGGGTAGGCCACTACTGATGCTGTCTGCTAAGAGTTAACTATCCACACTGTGTCTTCATATGCATGGACTGAGACCCATCACTGTGACTGTAGTAGGGTCCTCTAGCTTCTGCCCTAAATATCAGATGACCATAAGCTTCTCTACTCCACTCTACTCTACTCTGTGTTTTATAGAAACATGTCCTCATTTGAACCTTATTGGCCACTTGGGCTGTGTTTGATGCAGGACATGTACTATATGGGACCCCATGAATGGTGCCCTATTTGAGATTCATGTGAATAACACAGCTCATATAGTATAGTGTGAATAGTGTCCCAACTCCCAAAGTCCCCAATGCCCTAAACAAAGGGGTGCCTTGGAGATTTTCCATAAAACTGATAAGGGTGTGTTTGGCAGCCCAGAAAAAGGAAAACAGGTGGAAAATATCAAGCTGGAAAGAGCCGGGTTTATCGGATCCTGTCAAGTGAATCAAACCAAAAGAATCCCTTGAAATGGACCAAGGATGATGAGATCCAAAGCCATCTTTATCTTATAGTATTATTATTCAAATATTCAAGGCCAAACATAATCTCAATTAGTTCACTTTGAAGATCAAGACATCATCAAATAGAAAAAAAGGAAGCACACATATCACAACAAAGAGAAAGCAATAGAAAATTGAAAAGAAGCTTCTTTAATTCATTCATTACATCTAAAAATGTCCCCATCTCTCACTTTCATTCCCCTCCCCTCCCCTCCCCTCCCCACTCCACCCTCCCTCTAATTTTCTCTCTCTCACTCCAAACCACATCATATATATATATATATAGAGAGAGAGAGAGAGAGAATACTAATAATAAAGATGTAAGGGTGTGATGAGTGAAGTAGATGTTCTAAAAGGAAAAGGAAAAGGAAAAATGAAAAATAAAAACTGCCTTAATTTGCTAATAATAATACACTGCAACAACTACTCACATACTCCCAAGTGATTGATAATGTTGAAGAAGCCTATTGGCTTCTCTAAGACCACTAAAATAGGCACCATGGGTAGTAGAATAATGGGTTCTATGAGTTGCTTCCCCTGCAAACAGAATTTGAAGTGGTGGAGAAACATTAGACCCCTCACAGTCACAGCTGCTGTTTTGTGGCAATGGCTCAGCCATGGTGTCCAAGTCATCACCACTTGAACCTACTGCAACATAACTGTATGACCCCATGAAGAGTGGATCAGAACCCCATTTGCTCTTCAAAACCTTGGTGAAATTAAAATTGAAATTGATTGCTTTCCCATCATAGCTTTCCACACACTTCACATTCCCATTGCACAATTCAGGGGAATTAGAATTCACTTGGCTTTGGGAATCTGATAAGAAGCTACAGATTGCTGTTGACACCCCATCAATGATCTCTTCATCTTCGAGAGACTCGAGTTCGAGAGCTTCTTTGCCCGCAAACCAACCTAGCAGAACACTTGACTTGCCATAAATTGGGCAAAGAGATGCTGTCTTCCTAAACCAACAAGGGATTTTGGGGTGCCGGAATTCGGAGTCTGATCGATGAAACGCCATCTCCAGGAAAGGGAAATTCGTGCAATTATCGTGCTCCTCGTGGTTTGGACCCAATTGCAAAAACAACTTGTTAACCACACCAAATCCAAGCCTCGAAATTGCTTGACACTTGAAAGAGGGAAGTGGAGGATCAAACAAAGTTGAATTTTCGCGAATTGCGGCTTTAAGTACCCCTAATGAGACGGTAACAATGACATGATCAGCCAGCATGACTGATCCATCACAAAAATGTAACTTCACCGACCTATTACCATGACCATTTTCCATTTCCAAGGATTGTTGACCGCCAGGCTGCCACTCAATTCTTGTGACCTTTCGGCCTAATTGGATCGAACCAGCAGGTAGTACAGAAGCTAATGATTCAATTATGCTCGTATAACCTTTGGCAATGGTTATCTCTTCACCGGGAAACATACGGTACTCACTCTCAGCATTGTAATCCAGACTCAACAGATCACCAGCCGATGTGTAAGTCCTCTGAATGTTCTCGTGCATTGCGAAAATCGCTTCTTCTATCCACTTTCGGCTCCAATTACCGCACCCTCTGACCTCTTCTTGGTCTTTCACAGAACCCCAATAAACTTCAAGGCCTTGTCTCAGAAAAGTACCAAGACTCAGGTTTCCAAAGCCACCGTTGCTTTTGCAAATCTTCCAAGCTTTAGCAGCCAGCTTGTAGTACTCTGCTTCTTCATTGCTCGAACTCTCTTCATTTGGCTTCCCTTGAGCAAAATCCATTAGTTTCTTGAAGAAACAATATACAGGATTGACCAGTGATGGATTTAACTCATACCCACCTTCAGCAATGGTCAGTGACTCATCCAAGAACCCATCCATGCATTCCCATGGCTGCTCAGACTCAAGTGAGTTGATTTCTTGAGCAATTTTATGAAGTGGGCTGCCTATAATGCCATGGATCCAAGTAGCACCCATCTCAATTCGATCGCCACCGAACTCCGAAGTGTTGATCCTCCCACCAATTCTAGTCCCACCTTCCACTACACAAAGCTCGAACACTTCTTTTGAGCCAACGGATGTGTAGAGCTTGTTAGCAGCAGTGAGACCAGCCATTCCTGCTCCAATTATCACAATTCTTGGCTTCTTGGCCACCATTGTTGCTAGCTAGCGAGCTTTTTTATTGTTCACTAGCACACAAGCAAAGAGATAGACACGAAAATATAGAAAGTTAAGAGCGAGCAACTGTGAGGTGATAATGGGTTACTGAAGAGGTATATATAAGGAGCCTTTGGTGTTAGGCTTGAGAGGGCTCATTTTAGCATTTTTTTATTTCTCTCTAATAAAGACATCTCTTTACTTTTATTGATCTACTAGTAACATGGCCAATAACAAAGTAACCAAAACTCTTGAAATTTCTTGCAGTCCCCCTCAAGCCCATTGCATACATATCTATATATTTGTATATATAACTGTCCCATACTTATCATGCTTTTGTGTTACTAAAGAAGGTAGAATATGTTTGTTGCCAATACCAATAATAGGCTAATAATGCATTTCACCAACCTCACATGTAAATCCAATTAAGGATGGCCCACGAGTTCAATATTTGATGTAACAATTGTTACAACACCATATATCAAAATTTGTATAGGGCAATGCTATCTCTTGTTCCTCTGCTCATTATTTGTACTTATATTGCAGGAGTTAATAGAGTAATTTTAGCACTAATTAGACAGCTTGTTTTTTGCCAACACTAATCACATCCTATCTATTAGTTATTTGATTTTTATCAACTTAACATGATGATACATCATTTTGACCTACAAATTGTTGTGCATCAGTATATAGCAACCGGACATTCTTGGACGTTGATGATTGCTGTTTCTATTTTGGAATTGTGTTTGGTGCTTTTGAAAGCAACATTGATTCAACAGCCAATATTTTTTTAGCATTTTTTAACATAAGAGAAACTTAGAGAAAGAAGATCCAAAGTAGGAGAAATACAAGAAAACTTACATTAAAGTGTATTTATTCATGTCTAGATAATTGCAGGCCCACTATGCATCACCTCACCGTTGAATAGTAGCTTATTATCATAATTATCATTTGGCTGCATCTATTGCTTTTATAATGCACCATATGAAGCTTTTTGTGATACCAATTTGTTTTCAACTCAATCTTATAAACATTTAGCTCATTGACAACCAACAAATATTTTACTGTTCGAAGAGATTGGAACTTCGGACAGTTGGTATGTGTTAGTATTGGACATTGTTTGGTGTAACAGTTAAACTCGATTTGGGTAAAAATAAAACCTCTAAGACCAGTTGCTTTGCGGCAAAACAATGATCTATATTAATTCTGTCCCTAGGTTTTTCTCAAAGTCCTACATTCGCGGAACTATTATTATACAATCTTTTTTTTTTTCTTTTCTTTTTTGTAATTTTTATGTGTTTCATTATAACAAACAATTTCATGCATATAACTTTAACATATCCGAAGCTCTAACCCTTTATATATCTAAATCTTCACAAAAGCCTTTACATATATCTAAATCTTCTTAAAAGGAAGTGCAGATATGTAAGTATCGTGGCTAGATTAAATATGAAAAAGGCATAAAGAGTGAACAAGACTAGATGTCTCAACGGTGACTTAAAAGATTAATTATGGTTATGATTTCTTTTCACAACCCCTAATACACACACAAATCACTTTTCATTAAAGTTAGTTGATTTTTTTTCCAACTAATGAAACCATAAAGCCAAAAACTGAATAATTATTGAATGAACTGTCCTCAGTTAATTTGATCATTACAACTCTGACTTGAATTTGAAATAATAAAAAAAAATTGATGATGAAACCATAGAATTCAGAATTGAGGAATGCAAATATGCTTGCAAGATCAAGATGTGTCTTTCAAGATACAAGTACTCAAGCTACAATCTTTCTAATTGCCCATGTTCTCTAAGCAGTTGATTGTTAACACGAAATTAAACTTCTAGTTTGGTCTTGTAAATATCTTATCTAGCTAACTTAAACTTTGAATACACTCGGTATTTTTTTAACACAACTCGAGAGTGGAGTTTGAACTAGAAACTCAACATCATTCCACTCCTAATAGTTATGATTGATGCATGTGTTTGGCAGTACAATAATAAATATATGTTGGTGTGTGTTTATGTGTATACTATATATTAATTGTATAATATTAGTAAGTACAGTTTTTTTTTTTTTTCCTGAATTAGTAAGTACAATTGAAGTATTGAAAGATTGGTTGACTACTACTAGTAGTAAGTTCATTATTCATTAATGATGATTATTAAGAGGTAACTTCTAACATGATAGTGGCATTACTTGGTTATATTATGATAATAATAATAATACTCACAGTTCATTCAACAAAACATAATTAATTTGCATTAGTTATATGACTTAAGGTGATGCATCATTATCAATGCACAATGCAGAACCCTTAATTTCATAACACTGCTCCACATTGTCTCTCGTGACCATTTTTTTCTTGAGCACCAAATCAATCACATAGTTTTTTACCTCGTTCCATGAAATGTGTATCGAAGCTCGCACTCAAAGGGTATCCTTAGGATCATAAGCAAACAAACAGGTGAATCTTTTGATATTTATAAAGGTCTCACACTGTAGAGTTGACACCAACATGAGAACAATAAAAATTTCATGTCTCAAAACATTTAGGGTACTAGAATAAAAAAAAAACACTATCTTGAACATGTGCTAGCGAGAATATTGTACTGGAGCTCTGAACCTTTGAAATAGTTAAATATAGTGATGTCATTTTAGTTGACTTCATAGGCCACTTGGAATTTCGGGAACAAGAGATATAATGCATGCATGTAAATTGCATTTCCATTTTTTCCAAGACCGATGACTATATCCTTATCCCCCATACTTAGCCCAGACCAGTGACTAAAACTTTATCCTTGGCCCATATGTGTGGAAGCATATTAGCGACCGTAACACAGAAATGCTTCAAATTAGTAGTCAAAGACCAATATGGATTTCATGTGATCTCGAAGTCTGTACCTAGTAGCTTCTCAAGGGTTTCTTAACCAAGCTTACATGCTCCAAAATAGTTTAATTGAACTTTCATATTGCAAGAACAACACTGAAGCTCTCTCAACTAAGCCAACTTAACACAGGCTGGGATTAAGAATGTCATGTTAGTCGAATACATGTTAGGGTATGAGAGCAACTAGCTACTAGACCTCAGCATGACAGATGTACGCAACGTTATCTCATATCCCATAACAGGTGTGTAATCACATAATACCTGGCCCTTCCGTAGTGGCTAGTTGTAATGGGTCGAAGGTTCGACAGAAAAACTTAAGCTAGTAGGTGATACCAACATTCGATCTATTTATACTTGATCACTTTCTCATCCAGAACCGATGTGGGATAAGAACCCTCTAACATTCTCCCTTACCCGAACTCGCAACGCCCGCAACAAGATCAAACCACCCTACCTACTAGACCTGCACCCGAACTCAACCTAGGCAACAAATCAGGGATTGGGCCTAACACTCATACTAACTACAACCTATGTTACCCGGACTCGGATTTGGGTGTCGGACACGAGTGCGTGTCTAGAGGTCGGATCCGTCTACTGGTTACATCATAGGACACGGGGACACAGATTTAAAGTGTCCAAAAACAAGACACGGGTACTTGGACACGTATAAATATATATATATATATATACATCTATAAATTTATTTAAATACATGACATATCATATATATACATACAAATATTATCACACGATTATATTTTTTTAAGATTATTTTCAAAAAAATTATATGTATGCACACATACATATAAATATTTCAATATAAAATACAACTTGTTTTATTTATTTTATGTGTTTTCTTAAAGATTTTTCAAATTCAGCCCAATTTATATATTTTGTGATTGGCAAGTTGGAAGTCTTTTTATAGCCTATCAGATGTAATTAAAAGCCCAATCTTTCTAACCCCAAACATTAACTTCGTTTTGGGCCCGACTTCATGTTGGGCTATATAATGTTAATAGCCCAACCTAAATGTTTATCTTGGGCCATTAACTTCATGTTGGGCCATTAGCTCCATTTTTTCTTACTACAAATATTACAGCCTAAGTGTTTATTACAATAGGAATAATTAGCTCCATGTCACCATAAGTAAAGTCAAGACTCAAAACATTACGGATACTTTCAGCCACCCCTCTTCTTCCCAAAAAAGAAACCCTAGCGCCGTGCTTCTCTCTCTTCTTCTATACCTCTGCAAAACTTCAGATCTGTAAGCTGCCCTCCCTTTGTTCCATCCCTCGTCTTCGACGCCTCTTTTCGTCGCCACAAAAAGCTCAGATCTGGAAGTTGTCGCTTCCATCTGAAATCTTTAGGGTCCAACGCGTATCCCGTGTCGTGTCGCGTTGACGCCGGTATTGTCGCCGGAGATGCCAAGTCTGGGTAACACAGATGTCGGATATTTTACGGTTCGACTCAAAAGCTTAAGCTATTCGGTAAGGCTAACGGACAATTCATTTCTACCCAGTCACTTTTCCATGTGGATCCGATGGCGGACAAGAACCCGTCAACACTAGTCTTTGTCTCACATCAGATAGAAAATAATGAGTATAGTGGGTTGGATGTTAGTCTCACCTAATAGATTAATCTTTTCAGTTGAACCACGGAGCATCCGACGCATTACAATTGGTATTAGAGCCGGCGCCAACCCTTGACCTTGACCTGGTGCTACGCCAAGCATTTGCTTGCAGAGTGGGCATCAGATCTAATAAAATGATTGGGTATAAACACATTGAACGTTAACCTTGCTGAATAGCTTATTATGTCTTACAGCGCAACAATGGCCAATTCCTAAGGCCCAAAGGGTTCATAAAAGGCCTAGCAAAAGAACGAACAGACTAAATCAACTTGTAGATGGGCCAAGCGTTGCAGCGAAACCAGGTCTATATGTGTGTGTGTGTATATATATATATATGTGTGTGCATATATTGCAGAAAACCTCTTAGCTATCTCCCATTGACATCTAACAATCCAAAGGCGACAAAGAATTCAGCAGTAAAATGACAAAAATAGCCCTTAAAGTGATGAAAAAACCACTAAATTCTTACTCTCCTCTTCTCTCATGGTCCGTTTTCTCTCTTCTATGATTCAGAAAACTGCCCCCAATTTCATACTCAATCGGGTTTCAATTCATCTCTACGGTCCAATCCTAATCAAGCCCTCGCAATTTACACAAGATCTATGTAACACATACATATATATTGTATACAAATCACATATAAGAAGATCTAGGGTTTCGTGTGACAATTAAATAACTTGAAATCGAATAACAAAAGGAACATCTTACCTGGTTCTGGTGACCTCCGGTCAGGTGAAAACTCACCGGCGATGAAATATCTTGTAATTACAGCAATGTCTGAGACTATGAGTACAAAAAACCATGAGAATATGTAGTCTTCGCTTTTGCGTGAGCAACGAACCATCACCGAAATAACTACTGTATTTGATTCCGGCGAGTTTGATAGAGTGTAGGTGTGACTTGTGAGACCCAACTGTTTCCAGGTGTCCTGTGGGTATTTTAGTAATTTACCCTTTTATTTTTCTTATTGTGCTTCGAGAAGGTTATATTATCCATTTTATACTTACTTGTGTTTAAGGCTACAAACAAGTCGAGCCGAGCCAAGCTTTCCAATATTCAACTTCGGTTCATTTATTAGATGAACCTAGAAATTGTGCTCAAACGGTTCATTTGTTAAACGAATGAATCTGAGTCAAGGATTAGTTTTAGTGAGTCGAGCCTGAATCTGCTCACAAACGATTCAATTTAGTTGTAACATAAATTACTCTTAACAATGATCGTCTAATTGAGTTGTTGCATGTTTATTTTTTACATGTTTTCATTTTTTGTATACCATGTTCTATGATTTTTGTTTAATTCATATTCTTTTTTCACTAGTATATATTTTTTTGAAGTATTTTTACGCAAGATTGTATCATACTAGCAATACTACAATTTTCAACATCTCTCTTCACAATTTTTTCAAATTCAAAATCTTCTCTTGGGGATTATAAGATAATCTTACGATTTTATTTAAACGAGTCTGTTCACGAGCTTGGCGAGCTCGCTCGGCAATGTTCAAGCTCGGCTCATTTAATAAACGAGCCTAAAATATGTATTCAAGTTCTGTTCGTTTACTAGGCGAACGAACCCGAACCGATCTCTTAACAAACCGAGCCCGAGACTACTATACTACATTATCAAAGAGCAAAATAAGAAACACAAAATATAAAAAAAGTTGTTGAAAAGTCAAATGTGCGCAACTAATTTAGAAGAGTAAAAAATATAAATAATATCCATGTGATACACATGTATGAGATCCGATCATCTCTATATATCTTTATCTATCAACTCACGAACGACTCGGTTCATTTGCAGTCCTACTTGTATTAAGTATAATGTATACATATACATATATTTATCATTTCTTAGCACCTAAATGAGTTTCAAAAAACATTAATAAACGGTCAAATTTCTAATCTGTTTAAACCGCCTCTAATATTAGAAAGACTAAGGTAACCATGGATTTGGCAATCAAAACTCCATCTGAATGGAATTGAATGGAATGCCCTTTCATTTTTTATTTTTTAAAAAGAGAATGCTCATTCATTTGTTTGGTACCATATATTGAATGAGAATGACCATTCATTGGGAATGAAAATCTATTTCAAGGAATGAATTTTCATTTCATTACTAAATCTAATTACTAAACCTATGAAATGACATTCCATTTCTTTATTAATAGTTTTAAAATATAAAATGACTAAAACAATCTTTTTAAATTTTAAGTAAACAAACCATCGCCACTACCATCTCTCCATCGCCGCCGCCACCATCTCTCCACCACCACCGCTGCCATTGCTCATCAACACTATTCTCGTTACCTTTCACCATTTTTAGTAAAAGAAAATTAAAAATTAATATTAATTTATTAAAATTATATATTTATCATTAAGAATGGTATTTGTGGAAAAATAAATTCAAAGTCATTTAATTACTAATGCTCTTTATATTTACAACTAAACAATAGAATGAGAGTAATTATTCCATTTCATTCTCATTTCATTTCAACTTGCATTTTATTCAAACATAGCACAAGTGTAATGTATAAATACATATATTTGTAATAGATGCAACCTCGAAGCACTTTCTCTTTTTTTATACCAATGTCAACACAGCCTCCAAACCATCAATCAAATCATTATCGGCTTAAAAAATATATATATTCAGATGAAAAGATTACACAGATAGATTTCGACGATCAAACATGCAAACAGAATGATCAGCGGACCTGAAATGACAGCATAGCAAAGGAAAAGCCCCTAAATATTCATGATCTCCATATTTGTGCAAAGTAGGGACAAAATTAAACGAAAAAGTATTACACATAATATGAAGTTCAAAATTTCATTAACGTACAAAAAAAGAAGGAATGAGAGTTACCCAGTTAGAATAAAGTTTACATCATGAGGATTCCAATCAACGCAGTGAAGATCAGCATTATGCGCCTTCTCAACCTATTTGCCAAAAAATATATATACTATTATAGATCAATATCAGAAGCTGAGACACTAAAATTAATATGAAAGACCAGGTATAACTTCAAACTGCAATAGTCAACACAGCCTCCAAACCATCAATCAAATCATTATCGGCTTAAAAAATATATATATTCAGATGAAAAGATTACACAGATTGTTTTTCATCGGCTATTTTTGACCGTTTCATCTGTATACAAGTTCCTTTGAATTATAAACCCTTTCCATCAAGAAATTATTCTCTATTGTTATCATTCCACCCTTTATCTACATCATCATACTTAATTTCATCCTTTAGGGATTAAATCCATACCTTCAGCCTATATAAATAAAATCAACCACAAACAAAATTTCCGAGAATGCAAACACATTAGGCTCTTTAAATGAAAATATTCAACCTGGCCAATATGCCAAGTGGAGGAAAATGATTCTACCTATACAAATCAATTCTGCCATTGTTTTCTTTTATTTTCATATTGCACCATGCAAAGCCAGATTAATATATATATATATATATAAATTGGACCACAAACTCAGATGCAACAAGACTAAATAATATGGCCTTCCAAATAAACGCATACATCCAAAAGATAGACCGGATCATATAATTTAATTACCGACTCATAGTTTACAGTAACAGAAAGAAGTTAAGTTAACTGAACATCCCGGCAATAGCTAAAAAAAGGCTCAATGATTGGTATTCTCTACTTTCAATGTTGTAGGCAAGGGTCACCCATATGTTGTGCATTCTATACTTTCACTGCTTTGAAGTACATGCAACTACATGTGCTTTGAACTTCTCAAGCTCTGCCAAAACCTCCTCTTCTGGCCTGTAGATCAAATCGCTCATGCGCCATATCTGCATAAGACCAGTACATGTTTAGTATCCGAATGAAAGCTAAATAAAAATAATTATATTTAATTACAGATGTAATGTGAGGAAGGGACAAGGCGGTGTTTGTTTAACTCCAATTGTCAATGAAAAATGGAAAGAACGGTAATACCTGTAATGTGCCACCTCCACCAGAGGTTTCGCAGTCATCAGATACACTAACAACAGTCCATGGATCAGCTGCATTCCAGTGAAAGTCCACAACTTTATCCCTGATTCCATTACAACCAAGTGAGAACTATTACAACAGTCCATGGAAAAATAAAAATGCTCCAAGAAGTATATACCAAAAAGTGAATACTTAATTTACCAAAACGTTGATACTTAATTTATCACTAAACCATTGAACATGATATCTTATCTTCCAGTCAAACAATAATGGTATGCACAAAGAACAGAAAAGAAGTGCTAAGAAGTGTTTCACAAGTAAGTTTTGATAAAATTCTTCCTACGACGGGTTTTTTTCTGAAGGACTTGATGCATCAGGAAACTCTCCCAAATGCACCTAAAAATGGCCAATCAGGAAACTCTCCCATATACCCCTAGAAATGGCCAAGAGAATAAAATAAATAAAATAAAGGGACAGGGAAGAGTGAAAAGAACTATCATTTGAGTCTCTTAAAATTCCCAGTTCTCTTTTTCTTTCAATTTTTTGGGCTTGCTCCCTACTTTTCATTTTGTATAAATTGCAAAAAACCACAAAATTCATTATTGAACATAAAAAAAAATCCCTAGATTGAAGGTAGTCGGGTACACCTTAAGTATCCATAATTACACAACAAAATGACAAAAAATGAGAAATACAGGATGGTAACTATCTGACATGCTTGTATAAAAACAAAGACCAAAGGTTACATCCATAGGGAGTGAAATGAGCAAAAAAGACAGGTAAAGACCAAGTTGAGAGGCACTACATAGTTCAAAAAAAGGATTCAGACAATCGAATATGGAAACCAAATGAATGGGCTGAGACTCCAATTTGAGTTTCACAAAAGCAAGCAACTTCGAACCTGTGCCCAGCATGTTGAAAGAACAACCCAGGTGGGGAGTTTGGATTCCTTGTTCCACGTTCTTTCTTTATACCAACCTGTAAGATGATTCCAAAGATGCTCTTTTCTCAGAATTATCAGAAAAAATTACAAAGAGATATAGTACACTAGTCAAGTATGACTAAATGTACACAGTTGCAAACTGGAAAAGTTATAAATCTATGCTTATGTTAATTTATCACAGATCACGGAAATGTCATAACATGCAAACAGCATGCTAAAGTTAATTTTGGAAAATGCATCACTACCCGAAAAGTCCTCAAATCAGCAGTGACATTGTAAGCAAAAAAAATGATGAGGGAAAAATGAGAGCGAAATGCTAAGGCACAAAGAGATGGACACGAAAGACCTAAAGCTGCTGGTCTTTGGAACATTCCTATATGCACCTGAAATTGGTTGTGGGGCTAGAGAAAAATAGAGATCTCACCTCTTTCTCCTTTTGCCTTTCATTTCTTAAAAGGACTTCATAATGATGTTTCGCAAAATGAATTTTCAGACAACCCGAATGGGTTGGCCCAATTGGAAAAGGCTTGGGACTTGGTGTCTCAGGAAGCATTAGGTCTAATGTTCGATTCTTACCAAGTGCAAACAATTCATTGGGGCCACGACCTTAGACATAGTCCGAACTTTACCTGATTCATATGGCGGGGTCACTTTGCACGGATCCCGTGAATTAGTCGGGGCAAAAAGTCCCGGACACCCCGCTTATTGAAAAAAAGAAGAAGTGAATTTTCAGACAAGTCAATTCGGCCAACTAACAACAATTTCTACAAACCACAGAGACCATCAATTGACACCCATGGTTTGAACCCCTTTAAGCACAGTAGGATAACATATTGAGTGGAGGTGGTCAACAAGGGTGGGGCAGCATATCCTGGGATATTTACGTGCACTAATGCGCATGGTGAGACAGGCTCACAAAAAGTTGGCTTTCACAGGGGAAGAACTTTGCATACCTTCTCATAATCCCAAATGTTTAATATACCATCCTCCGCAGAACTTCCAAAGACTGATGACTTGTCTGGAGACCACTGGAATAAAAAATGAACAGTATTGAGTTAAATATTTATGCATGCGCTCTGTGTGTGTCCACACTCTTACAAAGAAGTACTGCACATCTACTTTAAATTGGCCAAAAAAAAAATATATCAGAACAAAAATTTAAGGTATAGCACGCAAGAGTACCTGCACACAAAGAACAGCTGCTTTATGACCTTCAAATTTATGGATGGGTGACCCCACTCCACCAGAAGTTAGATTTCGACGATCAAACATGCAAACAGAATGATCAGCGGACCTGAAATGACAGCATAGCAAAGGAAAAGCCCCTAAATATTCATGATCTCCATATTTGTGCAAAGTAGGGACAAAATTAAACGAAAAAGTATTACACATAATATGAAGTTCAAAATTTCATTAACGTACAAAAAAAGAAGGAATGAGAGTTACCCAGTTAGAATAAAGTTTACATCATGAGGATTCCAATCAACGCAGTGAAGATCAGCATTATGCGCCTTCTCAACCTATTTGCCAAAAAATATATATACTATTATAGATCAATATCAGAAGCTGAGACACTAAAATTAATATGAAAGACCAGGTATAACTTCAAACTGCAATAGTCAACACAGCCTCCAAACCATCAATCAAATCATTATCGGCTTAAAAAATATATATATTCAGATGAAAAGATTACACAGATAGTTTTCTCGGTTATCCTTTATTAAGTCTGCAAAGCTCAAAATCAAAACATTTTCTATTTGTCTTCTCATCATATCTGTGTACTGTAGTATTTGTGCCCGTGCTTCTTAGGGTGAGATGGATTTAGTGTAGTATAGTTTAGTTAGGAAACTAGTACGATGAGCTATCTAAATTAACTAACCATTACCTTTAATAGAATAATTATAGATATTCTGATGAGTTAAATATAGTAAGATATCTTGCATGTTCAAAGAAAACATACTACTTATATACCAATCTTCCAAAGAGAACCTAGTTGATCTAATTGTTAATCCAGACATGGCAAGCAACACTGATGCTAGCTGACAAGCCATGAGTATTTTTACCTTTAATAGAGTAATTATAGATATTCTGATGAGTTAAATATAGTACGATATCTTGCATGTTCAAAGAAAACATACTACTTATATACCAATCTTCCAAAGAGAACCTAGTTGATCTAATTGTTAATCAAGACATGGCAAGCAACACTGATGCTAGCTGACAAGCCATCAGTATTTTTACCTTAAAATCCCTTCAGGAACATGTGTTATAATAACTGACAACTCTTCAAGAAAGTTGTTATGTTCTCTGAACCACAGAATGCTGAATACCTAACATGTCACCAAACAAAGTACTTTGGCATATTCTACAGTTTCATTCTCTTTGAAGTGTTTAAACCTTTCAAATTAA
Organism: Cornus suecica; assembly: GCA_963922005.1. NCBI lineage: Eukaryota > Viridiplantae > Streptophyta > Magnoliopsida > Cornales > Cornaceae > Cornus > Cornus suecica. Next base: position 5,388,862 of record OY998240.1, read on the forward strand.
CATCAACTTCTGTATACATATTTTATATCCATGTCAAACTTTCTGTTTTTTCTTTCCTGGTTACGTAAATAGTGTTGAACGGTCAGCAATAGGGATATAAATTCTTGAGCGGAACTAAGTTGATCACCCAAAGCTTTGTGCCAACAATCCACACATTGCGCATTTCTCAGCCATATTTGATAATCTATCCTGTTCTAAGTTCCATGGATGTAACAGGGTTCGCTATCCAGAATCAAATGTAAACTACTAATAAATAAAGAATGAAGGCATCTGACCTTGACAACTGGGCTAGTGCCAGTTCGAGCATCCCATAATATTAGGCAGGAATCATCCCCTACACTACAGAACTCCTGTGCACTTCAACAAAGTTACAAAAAAGTCAGAAACAAAGTACCAATGAAAACCAGGTTGCATGATAAAATTACTGGAGATGGAAGTAGAATTGATGTAGGGCACAATGCTTATGACAGCAGAAGTTCTTTTTTTTCTCCAGTACTTATGAGAAGAGTTATTTCATGACAGAGACTTGATGGTCGTATAAGAACAGATAGTGGGTATGAGAAAGTGCATGGAGGACTAATCGTGTGATTTAAAAACGAGGCTGAGAATGTAATCTTCAGAACGGTATATTCATATATATTTTTTTCATGATATCAAATACTAAAGACAAACAATTAAAATCAGTGACTGGATGGATGTCTTCTAGGTAGAACAGAAAAAATTACTTATCAAAAAAAATTTACTTATCAAAAAAAAAAGAATAGAAAACATTACCCTGCAAAAAATTTATGGTTATTCCTAAAGAGAGGAGAGAGCTTAAAATCACAATATAAGTTATTTAATCAAATACCCCCATATCCTCTATAAGATTACAAAAATACCATTGAAATCGGTGAAATATCCAAATTACCCTCACCTTAAAACTTTAAAAACCAATTATATATATGTACTTATATATAACTATATATATAATTGTATATATATATGTAGGTATATATAACTGTATATATGTATGTAGGTATATATATGTACATATATATAATTGTATATATAGTGATACATAGAGAGAGAGATTGGAGAGAGAAAGTGAGTGAATTAGTTGATGGGTTGAAATTGGAATTTAAATTGAAATTAGGTTTGGTATAAAAAATGGAGGGAATTAGAGCTTTGGAGTATATGGGGTGAGAGAAAGTTGAATTTAAAGGGTTTTTATGGTGTGGATTTGGGAAAATAAGAGTAGAAATTTTGGCTTTAGGGTATGGAATGATGGTAGAGGTAGGAGATAAGGATATTTTAGTCTTTTAAAATTTTGAGGTGAGGGTAATTTGGACATTTCACAGATTTCAAGGGTATACTTGTAATCTTATAGAGGATGGGGGGTATTTGATTAAATTGGAAACAATAGGGTTTTTTTTGAAACTGCAGGAGTTTTTTTGAACAATTTGGACCATAGCGGTTTTTTTTTGATAATTGCCCTTCAAATTAACTAAAACTATAGCCCTAAGAGAGCAAAACGGCAACTGAACTCGTATAGTGAAACCCAAAAAGTTGGAACAAGACTTCGTTGCATGAATTGATCTAAATGTGAAGAGCAAAGATCAAGCCAAAGAACTTAAGGTACAAGCTACACATGAGGCATGAAGATGTCATTCTCATAACTAACGCAAAGTGGAGGACATTTCTTTTTTGCGTTTTTGTTGCCCACAAATAGAAACAAGTGGCAAAAGTGCATACTTGTTTTCAATGTTCCACGCCTCTTTATTACAAGTATTTTGCTATAAATCAATGTGCAAAAAAAAAAAAGGTTACTAAACATGTTTTTGTCTCGTAATAAATCATTGCGCAACACAGCTACTTATATGAATTAAATTCCTAAAAATGGAAGCAGCCAAATGGGCCCTATGATTACCATATCAAATTACGTGATTGCAATAATCTAACCAAGATCATAAAGTTACCTTGACGGACAAAATTGCACATCTTCCACAGTATCCTCGTGCCCTTGGAAGATCCCCCGTGGTCCAATAGACGAGTTATCAGCAGGTTTAATGATTGATCCAGCTGATTCTACAGGCTTGGCAGATGCATCAGTGGTCAGTGTCGATATATGGTCATGAATGCTCCACAAAACAACGGACTTGTCCTTCCCTGACAAACAAATATCATCATTACAAAGAGAATTTACAGACAATTCAAATCCTATCTAAAACCTGGGAGAATTACTTTTATGATGAAGAACAACAGTAAAGGGAAAAGACATTCTAAACTTGATAAAATTACTATAAAAAAAACAGCATCTAACTAAAAACCGTTAGATGTACAAATGTTATATCAAATTCTTGAACTACCTCTCGCCCAAACTTTGGCAATAATTATATATGCCAAAAACAATAAACATGCTATCTGTAGCTGTCCACCATATCCAATAAGAAGAAGATGCATAATAACTATTACAAAATTACCAATTTTCACAAACATATTATATACAGGGCACAATGTTTATAATACTACAAACTCAGGTAAAAGTGATAACCGGTAAACTAGATAATAATTTGAGAAAGTGTTGCGTGAGAATTCAAATAAGAAGGAAAATGTGAAATTACAGCAATAACTCTCTAACCTCCAAAGAGGACAAAGGACTGGAGAAAGACATTTAAAGAACAGTAGTGGACAACGATGGTTTAACATGATAGAACTATTACATGAATACAGCATGATAAGCATCTAACTGAAAATAATTTAATCGAGAAGGTTACACCGAGGTCCTGTAATACATAACTGAAACTTCAACAATAAGTACTAATTGACAACAACAAAAAGAAAAATACAAAACAAAAAAAATAAAATAACAAAAGGATAAACAAGCCATCTGTAGTATTTCATAGCCAATAAGAAGAAAATGCAAGTAATCATTACTAACTTACCAAATTTCACACTAAGATTTTATACAGAAGGGACAATTTCAGTGTACTATGAGGGATAACTAGATAAATATTTGAAAAGGAGCTTGAGAATTCAAATAACTAAGGAAATACAAAATTACATTCTAACCTCCGGAGAGGACAAAGGGTTCAGTTGGACACATTGCAAGAGCAAATTCTGCATTATCCTGATGTCCTGTTAATACCTGAGAAAGAAAATTTTCTAAGTCAAGTGGTGTGATTCCTCAAGAAGAGATGCAAACCAACAAGTCCAGAAACTTATTCCTCACTAAAACAGTGTGCTAAATATTCCATAATGTTCGTTCAGGCAAATACATAATCAAATAATGTACGGGAAACAAAAATCTGAACCCAGAAATTCTAGGATACTAGACATACTATTGGTCTCTCAAGAATTAAAAAAATCAGTGAACATGCATATATCGTTTGAAAATTAGTCAAAATCATGACAAAGGAAAATTTCAGCATATCAATTTCAGAAATATTTATAAAAACTACTTGTTCCAGGACTTCTTACAAATTGATGAGAGGGATATCTAGACCACATTAATAGGTACAAATATGATGGTATACTATGAAAAGGTCACCAATTTTCAAAAACCCAAATTTATTAACGATACATAGAGAAAGCAGTCATGCCCATGTATTGGTGCACTACAGAGGAGGAGAGCAAGGTGAAAGACAATGATCCAAAAAACCATTTAATTATAATAGCTCCTATTTGTCAATGTAACAAATAGCAGCTTTCTCAATAAGGATTGAAAATTTTTAGCACCTGAAATAAACTATTTTCATGATTAAGGGAGGATAAGCAATTTGCATGTGAGAGCAATTACAAATTGCAATATTAGTCTTTGACAGCAGTCAACTGATCCGCAGTCATGTATTCCTGAAATTGCAATTTGCATGTGAGAGCAATTACAAATTGCAATATTAGTCTTTGACAGCAGTCAACTGATCCGCAGTCATGTATTCCTAAAGTGTAATATAGTACTCCAAACTCTGATTTGATAGTCAGAAAAGTATAGATTCATAGACATGACAAAAAAAGACTAGAAAGAAAACAAATAGTGTTTGCCACGAGAAAGGGATAGCAACAAACCAAATCTGGACGCGAATCACCAGCTCCAAGGACAGCATGACGATTTGGTTGAGCTTCGATATCCCAAATCAGAACCTGATTCAGTGATTGCCACCAAACAATCAATTTTACGAACTCTTGCATAGTTCAACAGACATTATGAGACCTTAATGTCAGAACTTACTTGGGGGCAGTCGGTGTGGGTTGCCACTATCTTATTATTTTGTGGAAGTTCCCGTATTCTGTTCACCTGCAAGGATGATCAAGGAGCAAAACCTCAACCAATCTGATAGCTGAACATGTATATCTTGTAGATAACTAAAGCATAAAAATTGGGCAGGGCAAGTTTCAATGAGCCCATTTGGCCAAAACATTAAGAGAATACAATGCATACCCTTCCAACCTTAACATCATCAAATAGAAATTAGTTTATAAAATCACATCTACACATGATAAATTAAACATGGTCACTTTTTGCAAATGCTACGATGCCTCCAAGACACAAGAGTGACTACAGAACTTGAGAAGTGTCTGCAAGTTGTGTCGGCCAACAGGGACAGCAGTCCACTGGCAGTGAAATGGATCTGTCGTCAATTTACACAAAGGATCTTTGCAATTGAGGTGTATGAGAACACAAGAAAACATACAAAGAAGACACGAAAGGGATACTTATTTTGGAAGCAGTAGCGCAGCAAAATTTACATGGATTTTCGAAGGCAGGAAAGGCTTAATGTATTTATCTTTTAATAACAAACAAAAGCCCGTGCATGCATATTATATATATATATAAAATAGATGTATATTCATTCTTTAATCCATTATGTATGGGGATAATTTATACAAGTGTAAATTATTAATAATACCTCTCCAGGATGTATGATTGTCTTGTGCTTCCTCACAAACGGCGAGCGTGTTTCTTCATTAAACTGGACAATCAAGCAATAAGGTAGTAAGGAGAAATCAGATCATCATGCATTATCAAGCACAAGGAAAAAAAGAAATTAAAAATACAACATAATTATTATAGTAAAAAAACCTGTGATATGTGCTCTGCAGATGCAACCCTACGTTTGACTACTTCACAATTTGCAATGACCAGAGTATTAGGAACAGTACCATCAGTCTGTCAAACATAATGGAGTGAAAAAAGGTTCACACTAGAGGAACATGAACATACAAAAACACACCACCTTAATGAAATTCCACAGGATTAGCATTACTACAGATATCAACATGAAGGCACAATAATGTCAGTTCTGAACTCGCACATTCGCTCATCAGCTATACAACCAGAATGATATGACACGGAAAGGAATAAATCACAAAAAGGTAATAGGCTAGCAAGAGAGAAATCATAAAAAATAAATAATAAATAATAGACCATGTGAATAAGGAAGAATTACACATAAATAATGAAATTTCATTTTCTCATGTTTTTCTTGATTTCCAAATGAACTTTGTGAACTTCAGGTTCTCCAAATAATTGAGAAGTACAATAAATTACAAACCTTTTTTTTTTTGATAAGACAATAAATTACAAACCTATTGACCATAAGTTTATAATAGTCTTTAAAGTTAAAGGTCGATATGAATTATACTAGCATTTAGACATCTAAAACATGAAAGGGGTGTGAAAGCCATAAATCTCTTGGTCAATGCTTCCGCACCTAAATGTCAAACATTATACTGCAACTTGGACAAGATTACGAAGTAATATAGATACAACTTATGGATGATTAAATATTCGATTTCAACAAATATTTTGGAAGACCAACACAAAGAATACATAAAATCCCCCAGTGGTATAACCTCTTCACCCTCCAAGGGAAGGTGAGGTGTTCGAAATGACTGTCTGAATACAAAATACATGAATCACAAAAATTGAGGTAACTTGCCTGTTCAGAAAGGTAGAGCCGTTGTCGATTCTTCTGAGGCCCTTGCTCAATTATCGGACCCCACCTATTCCCGCAAAAGAGAGAGAATCAAAATCCATTTTGAGAGTTAAAAATATAGAACAATCATCAAAGGAACGATCAGGTAAACAATACTTGGGGACATAGTACCCGATCAATGCTGATTTGTTGTTTCCTAAAAGCAGGGGAAATGTGGTTTCTCTATCGGGCTATGACATAACGGCTACTTCAGGGTGTTATATACTTTTCCCAATGTAAACACGGATGAAAGTTCAATCAAGAGGTCTTAAAATGGTTACACAACAACCATCCTTACCGTTACAGCATTGGAAAACTCCAATAGATGAAAACAAGTACATAATTCAAATTCCGTCATTACAGAAAAATTCAAAACATACGACATCTGAGGGTTTTTATATTGCAAATTCCTAAAATTCCTGTAATATTCAAATGGATAAGATATGTTCAATTCACAGTCAGTCAAAATGGAAACTATTGAAACAGCTGAAAGCTAGCCAAGGGTTTTCTAGATTGTCAAACAATCTCATTCGAGACCTAGAAAATTGCCTAATAAAAACCCAAAAAAAAAAAAAAAAGGAACAGTAAATCAAGCAGTACATTACATTAAACCCCAGATTAATGTAACATTGTGCATCTCCCGCATGCAAAATTCACATTAGGGTTTTCTAGATTGCAAAACCCATCTCATTCCTAGCACGGAAAATCTGTTTAGTACTCCCCATTTCAAACAACAAACAGACCCGAAACCGCAGTTGACCAGCCGAGTCACATAAACCCAAACAGAACACATATTGCATAAATACATCTATATAATCATGTAAATTTCAAAATGTCATCACAAAAAAATTACAACGCTCAACCTAGGCTTAGATATAGATTTCAAACACCGAAAACTAACCTAGGGCTTTTTAGATTGCAAATCCATAGGAAATATGTCCATAAGTTCACAGAGCATGAGAGTAAGCGCGTGCACCTAAATACACATAAATATATATATATATATATATTTGAAAAACCGTAAGGCAACCTAGGGTTTTAAGACTGCAAACGCCGAAAAGTAACCTAGGGCTTTTTATATTGCGAATCTATATAAAAGCATGTCCACATTTAAACCAAGAAACAGTTCCTAATCTCTATATAGAGCATGAGACTAGAAAGAAATACACATAGATACACAAAAATATATATACATATATATGTATGTATGTAAATGTGTACCGGCAAGAGAGAGAAGGCCAGAGGAGGTTGTGATTAGCGAGCCAGTCGTAGAGAATGGGGACGAGAGTCTTCCACTGGTTGTATCTGTCGTCAACAGGAGGAGAAGGAGGTTGTTGTTGTTGTTGGGCCTTTTTGTCTTTGATCTTCGCATCTTCTTCTCTGTTCTTCGTCTTTGGCCTCCCTCTCTTTCTCGGCAACGACGATTGTGGTGGTGCCGATGCGTCTTCCATGCTTAACCCTAAACCCTAGCCTACTACTACTCTGCTATATATCTATATCGAAATGTTGTCACCGATGTCACTGTATATATGTATATACTCTGTATATATACTGTAGCTTTTATATGCGAGTCCAAGCATCTTTTGCAGAAGTTTTGTGTGGGTATGTTTCACGCTCCTTTATAGTGTTTGGCCTACACGCGTCAATCACAGGAAGAAATGACAGATATACCCCGATCGGACCGTTACCCATGTCCTCCTAGTCCTAGCCACTTTTTTCTCAAATCTTGGTTTTTTTTTTTTCTTTACCTTTTTATTATAAGAATGAACCTATACACAACGGCTAGAAAACATTTTTGAAATGTGACCTTATGTAAAACTAAAATGTAGGTACTACTTCAATTTGGAATCATGATATATTTTTCTCTACAAATTTATTGTATTTTGTTGGGCAATAAAGAAATTAGCCTTTTTTTAAAAAAAAATAGTGTTTAATCGGTACTCTTGTTTTTGTTGCTAAATTATTTTAGTACTGAAATTTAGAAGTGATAAATTAAATTTTATTCTTTATGTCGTTTATAACTTTAAGCATTTATAAATTCCCATTTGATTTAATTTCCAAATCATTTAAGTGACATTTATTTTTTAAAAGTATTTTAAATTTCATTTTCATATATAAGCAAAATGAAAATTTAAATTATTGAATTGCATCAAGTCAATAAAGATTATAACTGAACTCATTTAAACAAAATTTAGTAGTAGATTACCCAAAGAAACAATTTATAAAAGTTTAGAATTGTATGACAATATTTTTCTCAAAATGTTTACTAGTATTACATGAATATTAAAATCATTGGATTAGCTGTATCAGTAAGAGAAAGGGAGAGTAAAGGGATGCTAATGTAGTGCCAAAGTATACAGTTATGCACCGCTTTATATGCTTAACTTATGTGGTTCCGTGCAAGCCGCAGTGGTGTAGCGAATTTGAATAATATCAATGTTAAAAGTAATTATCAGACAAATATTAATATAGTAGTGTAATGAATTTAAATAATATAAGTGTTAAAAGTGATGATCAATAAATATTACATAATGATATCAATACCTTCCAAAAATATTACGATCAAAAAACATTACCATCGAACGATGCATAAGTCACATAATGTTACATGATACCCCAAATATTGGGCTGGAGACATGTTTGGCTAAAAATCAGGTAGTTTCCACAACTCTGTTAAAGGGTGAAGATAATTTAAAGGGTTAATTTCAGTAAACCCCTTATACTATCCAGATTAATCAACTAACCTCTTGTGTGTTCATTTTGCCCCCTATACTATTTAATTTTATCAAATTGCCCCCTCACTTCTCAAAATGCATAAACTACCCTCAATAGTATAAGGGGGTTTAGTGAATTATTTCGGAAAAAATAATATATACTTTTTGCAAAAAAAAAAAATTTGAAAAAAAATCATATTTTGTTCCAAAATATGAATTTTTTTTGCGAAAAAGTATATATTATATTCCAAAATATGAATTTTGTTTTCGAAAAATATTTTTTTTGCGAAAAAGTATATATTATGTTCCAAAATATGAATTTTGTTTTCGAAAAATATTTTTTTTGCGAAAAAGTATATATTATGTTCCAAAATATGAATTTTGTTTTCGAAAAATATTTTTTTTGCGAAAAAGTATATATTATGTTCCAAAATATGAATTTTTTTTTCGAAAAATAATTTTTTTGCAAAAAATATATATTATGTTTCAAAATATGATTTTTTTCTGAAAAATAATTTTTTTGCAAAAAATATATATTATGTTTCAAAATATGATTTTTTTCTGAAAAATAATTTTTTTGCAAAAAATATATATTATGTTCCAAAATATGATTTTTTTTTCTGAAAATTATTTTTCGAAAAAAAAATTCATATTTTGGAACATAATATATACATTTTTGTTCCAAAATATTATTTTTCAAAAACAAAATTCATATTTTGGAACATAATATATACATTTTTGTTCCAAAATATTATTTTTCAAAAACAAAATTCATATTTTGGAACATAATATATACTTTTTTGTTCCAAAATATTATTTTTCAAAAACAAAATTCATATTTTGGAACATAATATATACATTTTTGTTCCAAAATATTATTTTTCAAAAACAAAATTCATATTTTGGAACATAATATATACTTTTTTGCAAAAAAAAAAAAATTTCAGAAAAAAAAATCATATTTTGGAACATAATATATATTTTTCGCAAAAAAATCATATTTTGGAACATAATATATATTTTTTGCAAAAAAATTATTTTTCAGAAAAAAATCATATTTTGGAACATAATATATATTTTTTGCAAAAAAAATATTTTTCAAAAAAAAAATTCATATTTTAGAACATAATATATACTTTTTTGCAAAAAAAATATTTTTCGAAAAAAAAATTCATATTTTGGAACATAATATATACTTTTTCGCAAAAAAAATCATATTTTGGAACAAAATATGATTTTTTTTCGAAATTTTTTTTTTTTGCAAAAAGTATATATTATTTTTTCCGAAATAATTCACTAAACCCCCTTATACTATTAATTTCACTAAACCCTCTTATACTATTGATGGTAGTTTAGGCATTTTGAGAAGTGAGGGGGCAATTTGATGAAATTGAATAGTATAGGGGGCAAAGTGGACACACAAGAGGTTAGTTGATTAATCTGGATAGTACAGGGGTTTACTGAAATTAACCCTAATTTAAACAACACAAATACAACAATATCACTTTGGATATTTACTCAGCACCAAGAGATGCACTTCATGGTTCAAAAACTTAACATGTTCTATACATTTCACCAAAGAAAAAAACTATTTCACCAACAAAAACATTGATCTTCATGATCATCATAAAGTGAATTTCAATCTGTTCAGCCGACGAAAGCTTTGATCAAAATAGCTTCCACTTGCAGTATCATTCAACACTTATTCAGGTATCTGGATTACATTTGCAGTCTTTCCGACAGAGCGTCTGCGTTTCAAGTCACCGCTGCAATTTCCTTCACCGCTCATTAACACAACTTGGCCTATTTTCCACTTCAAATCCGAGGCAAACGACTTCTGTCTGCACAAATGACCATATGCACTTGCATCGCTCATGCAAGCGCGGATTTGACAAGTATAGGAAACTGCAGGAGAAGGTTAGCTCTAGAAAGGGATCTCGATATAAATTCAATGTGATCCAGGCCATAGCTTGAACATCACCCCATGCTCGCTCACGCTGCCTCCGGATAATCTCCTCAGCTTCTTCCATAGCCATCTGTCCCTTCTCGTTCTCAAAGGACTCGAACTCGAGTGTCTCCTGAACGACCCATATTCCTGCCTCCCAAGTCTTGCGGACGTGCTTAACAAATCCGACATTGAAAGTCCCCGTTCAATGTCGAGCCCGGAGTCATAGTTAGAAGCTGGGGAGTGAGTTTGCAAAGGATTTGGCAACTGTCCTGAATTGGTGCTGACCCTAGTATCAAAATCAACGGACAGATCTTCTTGGCTGCAGCTCCTGGATCCTGCTTCTTTCATCTCGTCACACTCGTTGCATACTAGTTTCAAGGCCTGAACAACCTCGCTCATAAAAGGTCGATGCGAGACCTCTGGTTGAACACACATTGAAGCAATGGCTGCTACTTTTGTGATACTATCGAAAGGGAAATCAGGTCCGAGAGATTGGTCAATGATCGATTCTAATCCTTCTGTACTTGGAAGGAGTGGACGAGCCCAGGCGACTAGATTTTCTCGCCCAGGTGACTGAGACATGTCTATAGGTTTTTTTCCAGTTAAAAGCTCGAGAAGGACCACTCCATAGCTGTATACATCACTCTTTACAAGAAGATGCCCCGTCATTGCATATTCTGGAGCTACATAGCTGTTTCGAGACAAAAAACCAAAAACAAAAAATGAAATTATCGTTATTAGTATAGAAATGTATTACAAAGGACACACGGGACATCATATACGGGAAGTTTAAAACATTTCCGGCATTGGAAGTATGGCGGCCATAGATCTGGGCTGGAACTGCGAATTAGTGACTAGGGAAAGGAGTAATACAACAGTATCCAGTGTCCCTTCCTCGAAATTTCCCTTTTCATCTATAATTTCTGTCCTGCATTTTGCTGACTAGTCTGTCAGTGAAAGAGTTTGAGGTTTCGAGTCTTTCGACCCTATGTTGTAGTTTAGTGCACAACTTGATTAACTTCCTGAGCTGTAGAATCTGGGTAGTTGCCAGAATTTCTCTTATGGAATATGAAAAATTACAACTAGCAATATAACATCCCCAATGTTTGATGCTAGTAAGGAAAGAGGTGCAGTGTCATATGATGGACATTGGAATTAATATAACTCGAGATCAATTTAATATAACTCGAGATCAATTTAAGACGGTGCTAGCTGTGGAAGATATATGCAGTGGGTTGATATTGTAGGTTGATTAGAAATCACATGCATATAAACCAGAATTGAAAACTCCATACCCAAAGGTTCCCATGACCCGTGTTGAGATGTGTCCGTTATCCTCATCCAATGCTGTCCGAGCCAAACCAAAATCAGACACTTTTGGCGTAAAATCATGTTCCAACAAGATGTTGCTTGACTTGAAGTCCCTATGTATGACACGAGGACTTGAATCTTCATGCAGATAGGCTAGACCCCGAGCAGCACCAAGTGCTATCTTCATCCGAGCACCCCAATCTAGTGGAGCAGTTTCCCTGTCAACTCCTGAGAGCGAGAAAAAATACATAAATACAGCCATCTTGCAGAGGACTGAACAATGAATAACAGAAATATCTTTACCCCAAACCTTATTAGATTACTATCAGTACCATGTAAATGAGATTCAACACTGCCATTCCGTATGAGTTCATACACTAAGCAGCGGCTGCGTTCCTCTGTACATATACCAATCAACTTGACCAGGTTCCTGTGATGAAGGCGGCTGAGCATCTCAACTTCAGCCAAGAATTCACGACCCCCCTGCTGATCATCTCGCTTTAGTACCTTGACAGCCACTTCTGTTCCATCTTCAAGAATACCACTATAAACACGGCCAAAGCCACCTTCACCAAGTATTCTCGAATCACTGAAGTTATCAGTGGCCTTCTTTATATCACTTGAACTGAACGCCTTAGCAGATCCAGTGTAAGTTGCAATGCTAGATCCAAATGATAATGAAACAGAACTTGGCACACTTCCAATCATAGAGGCAGCAATCCCTGCACCATTTACATCTACATTTTTTATGCTGGAATATAATGCTTCTGAATGGACCACCAACATGCTAAAGGATTGAATAATTATGACAAGTGTTAGGTACAAAAATTTAACTTCATAACAGCTACTTCGGAACTATGCTACATGGACTCTTTTAAAATAGGTGAAGTACCCGTATCCGACACTTATTAGTCGGACATGGGTATGGATACGTGTCCAACACTTGGTAGGACATTTACCTAAAGATAAATCGAAATGATTCCATGTCGCTATCTTGTTACTTCAAATGATTAAAATGTTTAGTTTAAACACTATATTTTATAAAAACATTATTGTACACTTAATAATAAAATAAAATTATTAATTAAAATGAATATTTAGCCGTGTCCATGTGTGCTTTTATTAAATATTTGACATGTCCGACGCACGGATTCATACCTGTCTCCGACACTCCTACCCAAGTCCATGTAACATAGCTTCGGAACACAAGCTATTATTGAGGTTTAAATTCTACTACGTATATGTTAATTTGTAATACTCCATTAATTGTAGTATCAATCAAGTAGCCTTTCAATGTCCCCCAAATCAAATGTCACACCAAGAGCCAACATTGTAAGCAAGTAAATGGTCAACTGTCCTGGATATATGAGGTATAGAAGGTCAGTTTGGCAATTTATTCATATAAATGTGCCATTCCAGAGCAAACATGCTGAAGCTAAGACTGCACCTGGTTTTACACAGTAATTATGAAATTACCTGATGGTTTTGTCAGGGAAGGTAGTGTAGCTGGAGGAGTTGGAGGAGTTGGAGCTGTCTGGCAAATACTGTCTCTATGTTTGAATAGTAAAACCCAAGCAACCGCACAACCTAATATAACAGCTACAGAGGCTGACAAAACTATGATAGCAATAACGCTGCTACTTAGTCCATCTTTATGCTGCTTCCTTCTCACATCAACTCCTACGGGCTTTATGGTCCTTCCATTGTTGTCAGGACCTGAATAGGGCCCACCATCTATACCAATGCCTGAATGTGCCGAAGGTGGTGAGGAGGGAAGACCTATAATAGCAAGTATTATAGTAAGAAGCCCCATTCAATTATTAACATAAAGCTTAATTGCAGCGGGGAGGATTAAAATATCTAGTGAAAAAACATAAAGTACCTGGATAGCGCACATATAATACTTCATAATCACCAAAGAATGAAGATTGTATACCAACTTGCTTTTTCCAGAATCTTTGATATGTTAGATATGCCGTAGTGTTGTCAAATTTTTCTCCCAGAGGTACTAAGTCAATAAGAACAATTGTCTTCTCCGGGTCCTGGTTGGCTGCATTTGCTCCCATGATTCGAACTTGACTTTGTTTCATAAACACTCCGACCGCAATTTCCTCAGCCAATTCTGCAACCAAAGGGAAGAAGGTATATAATGCTACACCTAGGCTCAGTCCAACTTGCATAGGCCAGACGCAGCCGCAGGGTGATCCAGGAAGTGTATTTGTTAATGGCTCTGTGCATGTAATTGATGTACAATCTACACATTGCCAAAAAAAAGTATTAAATTCTTTTAAAAAGCAAAAACCAATACATAACACAAAAGGCAGATACACTAAAATGAAGTGGAGAGAGGGTAGAGCTTAGGTACCTTCATTAGGAGGTGGAGGTGGTAGAGCCTGAACTGGTGGCAGGACTGGAATCTTTGGAATTTTCGGTGTAGGTCCAGAAGGAGATGTTTTAGGGGAAAGAAAGGGAACTGGGAAAAGCAAACATGATCAGATGTGCCATCAACTACGAAGTACATGGAACAAAAACCTTAAAGAAGTTCATCAAAATATGAATAAGAAGTAAAAGAGAGAACAAAATGAAATGTCCCTACATTTGCTGTGCCCAGATAGAGCTGTTGGAGATGGTGAAGGTGCCGGTGAAAACTGGCGCTCTGATGAAGGCAAGGGAGAATAGGATGGCAAGCCTGAAGAGCCTGACTTGCAAGAACAGTGTTATAATTTGAAACTAAAATTTTAGCTTAAACACATACTTTTTGTATCTAATCAGAAGAAACTTCAAAAGTTCGCTGATACCTGGGTTTATTGGTGAAGGAGCATGGTGCCATCTTTGACTACTCTCTGGATGTAACATAGGTGGATATAAAGGAGATGGAGGAATGATTGAACCTTTAATATTATAAGGGAAAAGAATAGAAATGAAGCAAAGTAAGTGTTGTATGTTGTAAAAACATATTACAGTAATTTTATTTAGACATGTCTTGAATAAAATACCGAACCTTGTATATTTGAATGAGGAGGAACCGTATATGATAATGGAGGAGAACTGGTTACATTTTTCCTCGAGTGTTGATGTTTATAAAATGAGGTTGCAGGTAAAGATGCAGGAGACTGAGATCTCATATCCGGAGGAGACGAAAGAGGAGAAGAAGCATTATCAGCATGCCTCCTTGCTTTGTGCATGGAAGGAGCTGCAAGAGGAGATATACTTTCATGTTGCTACCATTTTCAGTTATACCTGGCAACTTTTACTAAAATATATAGCTTTCCAGCATACCATTTGTTGGGGTAGTGTGAACAGGTGACAATTGATTAGGTGTTTCAGTGGGAGGTGCAACAACTGTCGTACGGTCTCTTTTCCAATTGATGCTTGGAACAGGAGCTGATATCGGAGAGATAACAAGTTCTGTAACATCAGCACTTATCAAATCCAACATCCATTGGGTATAGGCAGCTTACAGTATCCATTGGAAAATGAAATGGAGATGAGATGAGATGAGATGATCATTTATTATCTCTAAGGCAGTAAAAGTGTCTTTTGGTCATCCTGGAATGACTTGGTGAAAGAAATAATTCCTTATATATGTCATGAAAAATACAAAAGGTAACATCCTAAGTTATGACAAAAAAAAAAAGGATAAATTAATTCTCATCAACTCGTGAGGTTTAGAAAACGCCTGTATAGCCTTTTTGCAGCTCCCAAATAACAAAGAGCTCAACACAATAAAGCTTCAAACCATTCTGGGCAGGCAACAGATAATGTTACTTGGTTAACGCCACAGGCAGCGGATCATTCCTCAAGGCCTCAACCCACGTGTATGATATTGTATCTTTACAGAATAGTTTGACGCAACTTGAAGAATCATTGTTGAGATTCTTCGCAGCCACCTTTTCTGCACCTAAAGAAGGTATGCGGGCAAAGTATGAAGGAAAAAGAAGGATCCTCCAACATAACCACATTGATTGACAAGAAGTGACTTAGTTTACATATTATGGTGACAAGAACATATGGCTTCAACAAGACCATAAAGCAACAAATTGCTGAAAACAGAAAAACATGTAACATTTGTTACCTGGTAAATTAGATGGAGGTCCTTTGGGCATTGTAGGCTGGATTGTTGGTGGATTTTGTGGCAATTGGCTTGGAGGTGATCCAACTGGCACTGCAATGTAAGAACAGTGCAAGAGTCTTCAGGGTAAATGTAAACTCGAGAAGTTCGTAAAGGAAGTTTATGTCAGTATTGTATGTATTCAGGCATACCAGGGGAAACAAATTGTGGTACTCCAGGTGTTGGGTGGATGGGTGATGGATTTCCTGGCATTTTTCTAGGTGCCAAGGTAATTGGTACTGTATACAACAGTATCTGGTATTAGGGGTGTTCAGGAACCGAACCGAAACCGGAATCAAACCGGAACCGAACCGGAACCGGTGGTTCGGTTCGGTTCCGGTTCCAAAATTTCAGTTCGGTTCCGGTTCCGGCCTCGCAGAACCGAACCGGAACCGGAACCAATTTTTTTTTTTTTATATATATATTTTTTATTATTAACCAAAAAGACTAGCAATAAACCTCCACTAATTTCAATAACAATACAAATCCAAGCTACTTTTTTTATTCCACTAATTATATATTTGGTTTTGGGTTTGCTTTAATTCAAATACTCTAGTTTATAATTATATTATTTTATAAAATTGAGATTTTTTTAAAAAATATATATATATAGAAGGAACCGGAACCGAACAGATTTTTCGGTTCGGTTCCTTCCCCTTTTGGTTCCGGTTCCGGTTCCGGTTCCGATTTTTCAAGAATCGAAAAAATCGGTTCGGTTCCGGTTCCAGATAGAACCGGAACCGGAACCGGTCCTGAACAGGCCTATCTGGTATAGTTTAAAACAATCTCAACCAGAAAAACGCTGATTGCAAAAAATAAAACCTCATCAATCAGGTACCTGGTACAACTGGCAAAGAGGGAGGAACCATATTCTCCGGTGCCTTGTTTTGATGACCACTTAGTGGCACAGATCCTGGAAGAATCGGGTGGACGGTTAGAGGTGATGGAATAGGTATTGCGTATTAAAACAATATAAGTGTTGCAGAACCAATTTCAAAAAGAAATCTATCTATCTTGCTATAAAATCACAATCTACCTGATATACCTGGAGAAACTGCCACCGATATAGGAGCCTTACTAAAAGGTTCAGTTCCATGAGGAGCAGTCGGGGGCAAGGATGGTACAATGCCTCGAACAGTTGATGATGGAGGACCTGAGCTATATGGAGGAGGAAACACTGTAGCTATGCTTGGTGACAAGGCTGGTACAAGCCCTTTGATCGTTTCGGGTACTGGGGCAGAGTTGAGAGGTGGCAATTCAACTGGTGGGCGCAAGACTGACCCTGAATTACCAAACCATAAGCTAAATGTAATGACATTTGGGGATCAATTAAAGATTCCCGGACTGAGGACTATGAAATATTACCATTTGGATAAGATGCTGGACTAGGTGCATTGTTTTTCAATGGCTTTCCGTGAGCAATAGGACTAGTTGTTCCTCCTTCATTAGGAGAATATGCAGAAAAATCTGCCACAGACGGGGATATACTGACGCCTGAAATTAATCGTAACGCAATTGATTCTAAAAAGTATCACAAATATTTTGTTAAGGGGAAAAATTTGCTAACCTTTCTGTATCATTTAACAGATAACAAACTGGTATTATATAGCATTAGACACCAAATCCAAACTCTTCCCTAAAAGTACAAACATGTCAACTAGATCGTGTTTTTGTTCAGACAAGATTATACGTCCCTAAGTACTTTTACAAACTTCATATCGATAGAAATTAAAAAGATATAAGGTTTCTGCCACTAACAATACATGAATAAAAAAAAATTAAAATTATCCTTCTCAGATTTAAGTTGTGAACCAAGTTCTGTGGGAAGGAGAGTTTGCAGGTGATCAAGTGTTTTAACTGCTCACTCATGGTACTATATAGGCCAAAAAGTAACGTTATGATTCCTTAGAAATTTAATTTAGAAATATCAATCCCACTGTTCAAAAAAATTTAAAAAGTTAAGAAATTTGAAAAAAGACCCTACTACTTCTTGTGACATTCGAGTGTTGGGAGTACAATAGATCTATAGATTAAATATGAGAATTATCCAGAAAATCAAACCTGAATCCTAGAAGCTCCAACCTTTGTTATTTTTTTAGAAGACATAGTTGAACAATCTATAAGCTGAAAAAAAATGCTCTGATCACAAATATCAGTCCCTTAAACAATAGGAATCAATCAAATCAAACATCTAGTATAAACACTGAGCACCTACAAAACACAACATAGGCAATAAAAAAATAATAAAAAATTGATGAACCCAAATCACAAATTGTAGTCCAAATACACAGAAAATAAAATCCATGTCAAGCCCAATACATTAAATTGCAAAATAATCAAAAGGGTTCGATTCTTTTATGATATGAATTCCAAAAAAGTACCTGAAGGTCCTTGCAAAAGCAAAGCAATTCCAATGACACATAGTTTCACCATCAAGCAAATCATTTGCTCCACCAAACCCATCCCATATGATTCTAAATCTCAAAATTGAACCTTCTCAATGATGAAGAAGGGATTGAAATGAACAGTAATAAAATAGGTGAATAAATTAATAAAAAAAATAGATTGATTAGTTGAATCAATAAGAAAAGGGAGGTTAGATAAGGGAAGACCCAGAAACAGTGAGAAAGAAGCAATGAAGGGTCAGTTTATTGAAACCCAAAAAATGGGGTTTGGTGATTCTGAATATCTCAGAGGTAACTTGAGATTGGCATGTTACAACAGCAATTAATTAGAGGCCATATTAAAAACTGACCACCTATTTAAACTAGAAACAACAACAAAACAACACTCACTGTGCCAAGTAACAGACTCCTTTAGTGGGGTGTGTATGTCTATGTGTGTGTGTGTGTGTGTGTGTGTGTGTGTGTGAGAGAGAGAGGGCGTATTCAGAAATGAGAATGGGTATACAGAGGCAGGACAGTGCAATATACAGTAAATCGTTAGGTGATTGCGATTTTTAAGAAATAAAATAATTATATTTTTATTGGTATATCTCTTTTTTACTCTTTTATGATTTTTAAATGTAATGAATTGAAATGACGGTTCTATTCTTAATTTTTATTATTTTATAAGAAATAAAATAATTATATTATATATCTTATACATCCTAAATTATTGACTTTTGGGTCTTGAAAAATTTTGGATTTCGTAAAGAGTAAAATAATTTGTCTGGTAGGAGATATATAGAGATATATTTATATACAATGTTTTTTTAGTGCAGAATGAACCAACTTGCGGTTGAAATTCTTGCTTCTACTTTAATGGGGTTGCTTGACTCCTTTTACTACCTGGTTTTCAGTGGTTGATGGCTGCCACATTATATAATATATAGGGTAAATACCACTGACACTCCCTCAAAGATACCCTAATCTCACATAGGCCCCCTTGATATTCACTATTCCCACTCAGACCCCCTCAAAATTGAATTTTGTCCCACAAAGACCCCCTCCGTCTCCACGCCGTTAAACTGTGTCGTTAACCAACCTGTGAATTGTCTATTTTGCCCTCAAAATGATATAAAATGACCTGCATATCCTTCTTCTTCTTCTTCAATTTGGGCATCCCAAAACCCTAATCCTAATTTATATATAGAGAGAGATTGGAAGTGGGAAATTGGGAGAGAGATTGAAGATGGGGATTGTATATATTGCATACCCATATATATATATATATATATATATATGTATAGATCTATATATATATATATGTGTGTGTATATATGTATAGATCTATATATATGTGTGTGTGTATATATATATATGTGTGTCTTTGTGGCAGTGGTGTGTGCGTCTGTGGCAGTGGGGTGGGTGGGTATGGGGTGTGTGTGTGTGTGTATATATATATCTATATATATGTGTGTGTATATATATATATGTTTTTTTTAATTTTATATTTATTTTCGAATTTAGTATTTTTTTTAAAATTTAATATATATATATATATTTTTTGAATTTTATATTTATTTTCAAATTTTATAATTTTTTATGTTTTTTTCGAATTTAATAATTATTTTCAAATTTTAATATATATTATTTGAATTTTATATGTTTTTTTTTTTAATTTTATATATTGTCTTGAATTTAATATGTTTTTTTAAAAAAATTCAAATTTAATATATATATTTTATTTTATATTTATTTTCGATTTTGTAATTTTTTCAAAATTTAATATATATTTTTGAATTTTATATGTTTTTTTTAAAATTTTATATATTTGTTTCAAAAAATTTATGTTTTTTGCGATTTTTATATTTATTTTCGAAATTTATATATATTTTTAATATAATATTTATTTTCGAATTTATAATATTTTTCAAATTTTAAAATATATTTTTTTCGAATTTTATATATATTTTGAAATTTTAATACAATTGTTTTTGAATTTTAAATATTTCTTTCAAATTTTATATATTATTTTTGAACTTTATAATTTAGGTAGATTTTTTGAAATTTAAATATTTTTTTGAATCTATATATTTTTCCCCTTTTTATATATTTTTTTTCTAAATTTTTATATATTTTCAGATTTTAATATAATTTTTCAAAATTTTATATATTTTTTTGAATTTTATATTGTTTTTGCATTTTTCAGATTTTATATAATATTTTTGAATTTTAAATATTTCTTTCAAATTTTATATATTATTTTTGAATTTTATAATTTATATATTGTTTCTAATATATATATATATATATATATATATATATATATATATATATATTTTCGTAATATATATATATATATATATTTTTGGCCTATGGGTAATTTTATATTTTATATATTACCCTAATGTAATAAGTGAGACTTCAGGGGGTGCTACTGCAATTTACCCTTTTTTTAAATATATATCGAAGGGCAAATTAGTAATTTCACAATAAAAAACGTGAGTAAACCTAACGGCCGTCTGTCATAAGGGGTTCGTGTGGGAATACTCAATATCGAGGGGGTTCGTGTGGGATTAGGGTTTCTTTGAGGGGGTGTCGGTGGGAATAACCCTAATATATATATATATATATATACATACATAAATGTATATGTTTATGGAGAGATGCTGCTTTATAGACACCTCATCTCTCTATTTACACCCTTGGATTTATTTTTATTTCAATCACACCCTCTCAAGTTTAAGAATCTTCAATCACATTCATTCAGATTTTGCAAATGACATCATTTACATCCCCTAATCCTTAAAATTTTAATTTAATACCTAAATTACCCTTAAGGTTAAAATATGAGGTGTTTGTAAACAAGTATTCCTAATTTTATCAATTTGACCCCTCACCACCACCGGCTAAAATAGGGATTTATAAGGGGTATTTATATATACTAACCTAATAGTACTTGCGATGCACGTGGATCTTTAAAAGGATCGATAATTTAGGTATTACCTAAATGACCCTTAAGGTTAAAATATGAGGTGTTTGGAAACAAGTATTCTCAATTTTATCAATTTGACCCCCTCACCACCACCACCACCACCATGGGCTAAAATAGGGGTTTATAGGGGGTATTTATATATATTAGCCCAATAGTACCTACGATGCATGTGGACCTTTAAAATGATTGATATAAAAAAATTAATTAATTAACGTTGCTTTTATTAATATATTAGCACATATTTTTTTTATATTTACTTTTCTAAAATATAATGCTTTAAACCAAATATCAATCTATTTTTTATGAACTTTTTCTCGGGTAATGGAAAAATTAGAATTCTAGAAATAAGGGTATTGTTTGATAATATTTGTATAAATAGAATAATGATAAGGAAAGATTTGGTAGATGGGGAATTGGGGATGTTAAATTAATACTAAATACAAAATTCAATGACCACGGTTCCATATAAAAATAAATCTAAATAATTAATAAAACTATGATACAACAAAATTTATTATAATATACTATGGTTGGGAACAAAACTTTCAAATGAAATGTTTCCGGTATCTCCTACAACACCATTTTAAGCCCACATCCATCACCAACTTATTTCAATCCAAATTTTTAATATGGATCTATAGTTTGTAAATCCATTGAAATTCAATAATTTTTTTTTAAAAAATAAGTAAACAAATAAAAAGGTATATATGTTTTTAGGAAAATGGATCATAGTTTCACATGAATTATCAATCAATATAAATTTTTATAATATAAGAAAAATAGAAAGATAGATTCAAAATATATTGACTCAAAATGTGAACGAAAAAATGGAATAAATAATAATTGATTATATACGTGGGGGTTATATGAATACCTTTAAATAAATAACTGGAACAATGGATCCAAACCTGCAAACACAATTGAAAAAAAAAAAAAAATTAGTTAGAAAGAAACCAAATTGTACTCATATAATAAATAAATAAAAAGTTAGAGAAAAACCGAATTACACTCGAATGAAAAAAAATTACATAGAGAGAAACCAAATGCAAAGATTAGATTCAAAATATATTGACTCAAATTGTGAACAACAAATTGAAATAAACAATAGTATATTATAGATCTTGTAATTATATGAATACCTTCGAGTGAAAAACTGCAACAATGAAATAAGATATGCAAACACAAATGAAAAATAAAATAAAAAAATAGTTAGAGAATTTTAATAGTCCAAAAAACCACGACCTTACACATTTCAAAACTAAAAAATTAGTGTTACACTAATTTTTGTGTACAATTAATATATAACCATTATGCATTGAATAATATTAATTTATGTGTACAAATAATATATAGTCACTATGCATTGAATAATACTAATTCATTTATAGTATTAGTCATGAAACAACACCATATAATTATTATTCAAAATAATATATATTTTTATTTTAAAAAGAATAAAAAAAAAGTTTGGAAATATTCCAAGGGCATCACACTAAAATCCAACAATTTAGGAAAATGAAAATACTAATATATAATCTGGAAAAAAAAGAAGTTGTAATACCGATTTTGATAACACATGATAATTCTTCTTTACATTTGTGAAAATAATTTTCTCGGATTTGCAACGGTTGGAGATGATCATGATGACAAGAATCATTTTCTTCAAAACTACAAAAATAAAGATGATCATGATAAAGTTGATGGAGAGAATGATAATTCTTCTTTGCATTGGAAAATAGAAATATATAAGAGGATAGAGTGTAAGATTTTTTCCAAACTACAAAGTTGATGGAGAGAATGGTTCTGTTTGCATGAGAGAAATGAATTTTAGAAGAGAGAAAAATAAAATATTTAGGAGATGAAGATGAAAAGTAAGAAAATGATATTTATGTGAATAAATGAAAAAAATGAATATGAGCTTACAAATTCAAATCTTGAATCGTCAATTTACCATTTGGACAAACCAATAGGTATCTTTCGCCATTACTAATAAGTAATAAATAATTCAATTGATTGCAAATGGGATATACCTTCCATCATTACTATAAACGGTTACATAAGAAAATTGGCTTAATACCACAAGTAATTGATATCTTCCACAATACCTAATGATTGAATTTTCAAACGCATTAATTGTTAAAATGGCTTGTTTTTATGTTATTTTTATATAAAATAAATAAATAAAAACTGTATAAAAATATTAAGAAGCCCTTATATTTTTATATCAGTATCTAATAATTATATATATATATATATGCTATCACTATCCAACTTCTAAGTTATAATTTTTTCATAAAAAAATATTATAAAAATCATGTGTGGATGAATAGTTTTTAAAAATATTCATCATTGATTTCATTATTATTTAACTAATACAAAATTAAATAATTTGTAACTTTTGTATTCAACGTATTTTACAAATATATACAAATATTATAAGTTTTGTATATATATACTATAATAATTATGGAAAGTTCAAAGGCATTACTCATTTAACATCAATATTCATTTAATATTCAAAAAATACTTTTTTATTTTAAAAATAAATAAATAATATTTAAAAATATTTCAAGGCCCTTACATTTTTAGAATAGTTATAGATTATAGATAAATATAAATATAGATAAGTAATAAATAATTCAATTGATTGCAAATGGGATACCTTCCATCATTACTATAAACGGTTACATAAGAAAATTGGCTAAATACCACAAGTAATTCATATCTTCCACAATACCTAATGATTGAATTTTCAAGGCATTAATTGTTAAAAGGGCTTGTTTTTATGTTATTTTTATATATAAAAAAAATGTATAAAAATATTAAGAAGCCCTTATATTTTTATATTAGTATCTAATAATTATATATATATATATATGCTATCACTATCCAACTTCTAACTTATATTTTTTCATAAAAAAATATTATAAAAATCATGTGTGGATGAATAGTTTTTAAAAAAATTCATCATTGATTTTATTATTATTTAACTAATACAAAATTAAATAATTTGTAATTTTTGTATTCAACGTATTTTACAAATATATACAAATATTATGAGTTTTGTATATTTATATTATAATAATTATGAGAAGTTCAAAGTCATTACTCATTTAACATCATTATGCATTTAATAATCAAAATATATATTTTATTTTAAAAATAAATAAATAATATTTGAAAATATTTCAAGGCCCTTACACTTTTAGAATAGTTATAGATATATATAGATTATAGATATATAATAATAAAAAATATATATTTAAAATATTATATTAAAATGGGAAGATTAGAGCATACATTTTTAGAATAGTATAAATATAGATATAGATATATATTTTTTATTTTAATTTTTTTATGAAGTCAAGAATGTACTTGATTTTTTTTAATCAAGTGGATTTTTAAATTATGTAATTTTAGAGAAATTTAGATAAATGATTAGGGCCAAACAATTAGGTAGAGCCGCAATGTGTGTCAAGTTTAGTAATTATGGTATTGTCCAAAGTCGCACCTTTAATGTCGGTGGTAATGAAATGGGTCCACCCAATCGTGTGATGGTTAGTGGGCCACTTGCCTAATTAACAAGTCTTAAAACACCAAATTAAGAAAAAGAAACGCTAGTATTTGTATCTGAAGTCTATACCAGTTAGTTTGTATAATCTCTTTAATTAATAGTACTTTACATTATCCGAAATAAACACAAATTTATCCGTATGCAAGAGATATAATACATGTAATGACTTAAAAATTAAAGTACGATAAAATTTATGACCAATTATGGAAAAAATAATTTTTTGTTAATTTTAAGAATCAAAATAAAAACCGAATCGTTCTAGAACTGAAATCGAAGTACTCAGTATGATTACTTAAGATCTTTGATTATATTGATTTTTTGTGCAATATTAATTTGAATAGGCAGGGCCTGTCACATTTATTGTGTCACACCCCAATTTCAAACTAAAAGAAATAATTTCCATTATTCAAAAATTGTTAGGCATGATCTACATAGTAGTTGTGCCAACCCCCAATAAACATAACATTAATACAATGTCTGTATTAACAATTAAAATTTGTAGTAAAAATATTATTACATCACCCCTACTCACTAACATTCAATGATGATGTGAGCTTATTACAATGCTCTCAAAACTAGGAAACAAAAACATAGCTCCGGAAACTCCGACGACCACCATGTGTCCTCAACACAAGCTAATCAATGAGTACCTGAAATAATAAAGGGGTGAGCTCACAAGCTCAGCAAAAATGCTAAACATAATCATTGTTCAGCAAATTAACCCGACTTTATATATTCGTATATAAAGAGAATTCACACCCATCACAAAACATATATACAATTTAAATTTCACGAGTTAATTACCTAAATTAATGGTAACACCCATAATCAATTAATCTCACTTGAGCCCCAGGCTCCCCTCCGGTGTGCAACGAATAGTCCCTGACTACCGATAGCACACAAGTGGCTGGGAAGACGTCTAAAAACCCAGATGGTCCCGGACCACGTCCACATAATAAGGGCACATTAAGCCCAATGGCCATAACAAAATTTAGTGCACTTGTCAAAGGCAGGTCCCGGACCATGCCTAACAACCTATTTTAAAGTTAGTCTCAGACTGACACCAGACATTAATATCGCACTGTCACAAACTCCAATAGCATATACTGTATTATCTCACAGTAACAAGTAAATGATTAAATTATATATATATTGAAAGAATTTTACCAAAACAAATTTAGAATACTTTACAGTTTTCACAATTACTTTCCAACAAGATAAATATTCAAAAAGTGTTATACAAGATTACTTTAAATCATTCTAAATAATATTGGTTTCATAATTTTCACCTATTTCACCCTATAAATATACGCATACCATTAACATTCATTAAATGGCTAAATATTACTAAGAAACAATCATAAAACGTTCTAATATATGTTATACATTATTCACATACAGAATATACAGTAACCACCAATATGCACGTATGACCTAATATATATTATAGATTATTCACATACAGAATATACAGTAACCACCAATATACACGTATGACCTAATATATATTATAGATTATTCACATACAGAACCTAATATACGTTATAGATTATTCCCATACAGAGTATACAGCAACCACCAATATGCACATATGACCTATTATATATTATAGATTATTCATATACAGAACCTAATATACGTTATAGATTATTCCCATACAGAATATACAATAATCACCAATATACACATATGACCTAATATCAACAAATACGTAATTTAGAAAGCGTAGAAATGTATAAACTACTGTTCACATAGTACAGATAATTAATATACTAATGTTTTCCTATAACATATTGTTCGCAAGGGTATAAATAACACGTTAATATTCATTGTTATCGTGATAACAACACCATCTAATAATCTTCTTCTGTAACCTATTGTTCACGTACAACCAACAATTCTATCGTTTATATTCATTAACTTTGTGTCAATAACATTAATTAGTAATCTCACATAATATTTACTCGTATGTAAGCAATCGACAACAATTTATTGAATATGACAAACCAGTAACACACTGACGTTCACATCTAACCTACTGTTCACATAGGGTACGAACAAAACGATCTGATATACCGTAATAGGGAGATTATATTGTTACAATTCTATGTAATTAATTTCATCAATCATAACAAAAGAAATTTAAGATCGTACATATGCATAGACCCATGAATCCTAGTTATATACAAATGTATAAGGCAAGGTTAACTTGCCTGCGTTAGATGAGTGAAACCCAACAAGAAAATTGTCGATCACTTCCTCCTTGCTGCTACCGATGAATCAACAGCAACACTCCCTCTATAACTCACTTTCCTTATGCACATATCATGTACGTCTCTCCTCCTTAAAATAACCGATATAAATAATACATTATGTTAGGGTAAAGAGATAATTCAATCTCTTTGAATTTTAAAATCATAATTTAAAATTTGAAAGCTTATCTTTTTATCCATCTACTTTAAATTCAAATTCCTAATATATATAACTATATAGATATATATGCAAAGTAAAAGAAATCACGGTTGTTACATATTGAGTGTCCTCAAGTTCATATATATTGTGTGCTCTTCATTTGTTTGCAAGTTTATTTTTTTGAAAAGAATCTTTATACAATGTGCATATGCTTATTTTACAGCTCAACACAATAAGATGCATAGTGGTTAGTTGTACTTGTAACAACCATGCATATACATGTGCGTATATATTTTAAAGTGCTACTGTGCTATAATTAATTAGTTTTACCTCCTTTTGCCTTTCATCTCAAACTTTTGCTACTCATGTTTAGATATTCATATTGATTGAGATTGAAGCTTGAGACAACAACAAAAAAAAGGTTACAGTAATTCCAACAATCATGTGCATATATTCTCTTTTATCTTTTCTATCTCGGACTTTTGCTCCTTGAAATAATTTATGTGACATAAATTAATTTGAATAATGTTTATGTTTTCATCCAATAAGAGAAAATTCTTTCTTACTATTAATGTGACATGATGACATATTAACATTTAGTTATTTTTCTTCATTATTGGAAAAAAAATTATTCTCACATATTAGAAGAGAAGAACTATTGAAAATAATTTATGGGATTTTAGATATTTGCATTTTTCTTCTCCGTCCCACTTATTTATGGGGATCAAATACTGAATCAAATCTGTATGAACATTTATTTGTAATAACATGTTTCTGATAAAAAATCATATTAAGTGTTGTAAGATTCAGCTAGGTTAATTAAATTGACAGGTCAAACGAAAATAAACATCATGTCAAATTAAGTTTAAAGTGGCTATGAATATAAGAGGAGTGAAGTATAATTGATTGGAAGCGGCGCTGCAAAGAAATAAATAAAAGTTGTTGATAGGTGTCGAATGTTGTCCATTCTAGGCCCCTAACTCGTTATTGTTACGTCTTATTATTCCATTATTTAGTATTTTTATGCGATTTGCATGTCTAAGCGTGTTTCATGAGCTTAATGAAGAAAGCGATATAATTTTAGTGAATTAACCAATGATGTGCTTGTTGTGCCCCAAACTCACTTTTGTTGTGATTTAGTCTTTTTCTTTTTTTTTTTTCACAATACGAAACACGCAACACCTCCCAGACAGACCCTAAGCCTAATTTTACATTCATGTAAAACTTATTTGAATATGAAATTACAAGTCATGTTATTAAATTTTAATTATAAGATAATTGTTGCATAGATTGTACCACATTTACGGGGTGAACAAACTTCATTCTTATGGGGCAGGACTTATGTCGTCCTCCGTGCTTATGTGATCTACAATTTAAACACGTAACTAAATATTTTTTAAAATGATAGATGAAGATAAACATATGAATTAGTGTTAATTTTTTTAAAATAAAAATTAACCATATGTCTAAATTATATTAGATCAAATTAGTGGGGAAGACAAACTTTGTGTTCATGGAAAAAGAAGACTAAAGTATTTATTGTTCTAAAGTAAAGAAAATTCAATTGAGTGGTAAGATAGTCTAAATGATGGGCAACCCAAACTTTATTATTGGGCTCAAGGTATGTTTGGGTTGGGTAGGCAATGGACTCAAATTTTGGGTTTAGTATAAATAGCTCAAGTATGGCCCAAAACCAACTTTGCCCAATCTTGAAATCGAAATGTCAAAAAGCTAATGGGTCACTACTATTTTTCTATCCGTTAGTTTCCAATATTGTTGGCCAACGTTGAATCACAGAATACGGTCACTGCGGTAGTAAATATATGTAAATATATGTATATAAATTTAAGGGTAAATTATAATTTCACCCCTTTTGTTTGAACTTATTATAATTTGATTTCCTCTAGTATGGACAATTACTATTTTCTTTTTTACTGTTCATACTTTAATTTCACTTTTCCCTCATGCAAACTTTTGACACAACACTAACGTCATCTCATTTTTAGAGGTGAAATGACTATATTGCTTCTCAATTATTGTAAAGACCTTTTTGTGCTTCCTAAAAAAAATAACATGAGTAGACTATCAATTTATTTTTTTTGGTTACTGGAATTAAAAGTCGATGATTATTAAGGGAGGAAATTATATATATCTAAAATATGGGAGGTCAAATTGTAATAAATCAAGAGAA
Source organism: Cornus suecica (assembly GCA_963922005.1). Lineage (NCBI taxonomy): Eukaryota > Viridiplantae > Streptophyta > Magnoliopsida > Cornales > Cornaceae > Cornus > Cornus suecica. Next base: position 5,418,456 of record OY998240.1, read on the forward strand.
GAGGGGTGAAACTATAATATCCGTATTCATTCTGCTTTAATTAATTATAACACTTTATTTTAGTTAAGAAAAACTTCTTTTTTACCGGTAGTTCTATGGTTTATTTGAATAAATATAGAATTAAGTTTATCTGTTGATACTCTGATTACATTAGGGATAGAAATAAATATTAATGTAAAAAATGCAGAATACCCCTTGTACTATAAAAGTGAACAGATTAGTCCTTTAAGTTCTCAAAATTGAGCAAGTTGTCTCTTAACCCATTTTTTGAATCTCAAATTACCATTGTACCCATATATTAACATTTTGTAAAATATTAAAATAAGGGTTAACTTCATTCACACCCCTAAAATTTATTTTATTTTCAATTAGATCCGCTCAAGTTTGACAAACTTCATTTATACCTCTTATTTTTTCAAATCCACATCATTTACACTCCCTAATTGCATTTAATACCTAAACTACCCCTAATTGCACTTAATACCTAAACTACCCATAATTGCACTTAATACCTAAACTACCCTCAATGATGAGATATGTGGTGTTTGGAAATAAGGATTGAATTTCTTTAATACCCTCAAATTTTATTATCTCTATCCAATATTTTTCCACTTTCAACATTATTATTTAATTATAGAAATAATTTTATATATATATTTTACCATAAACGATTTTTTTTATATATATGCCAAAATAAAAAATAAATGTCAATTTTTTTTTCCAAACTACCAATTAGGGTATATTATTTTCCCTCTTTTAACATTATTATCTAGTTATATAAATTATTATATATATATATATATTACTATAAACAATTTTTAGTATGCCGAAATTTTACCAAAAGATTGGTTTTGTCTATTGATCGAAATTTGACCAAAAAATAAATGCCGAAATTAATGGTAGCTCGAAAATAAAAGGTTGTTTGTCTATTGTCCAAAAGATTTCCTCAATTGTCACTTAAAATTTGATGATTTTAAAACACATTTTCTATTTTAGTGGTAAGGACTCAAACTGTAAAACGACAGAGTTGTGACTTCAGATAAGGCTGCACACGGTTCGGTTTGGTACAGTTCTTGAAAAATTTGGAACCAAACCATTATCAACGGTTCCTTGAAAATAAGAACTAGAATCGGAACCATTAGTTAAGGAACTACACCAAATCAAACCATAAAATAATGGTTCGATTCGATTCCGAACCACAGTTCTATAAGCATGTGTCTTTTAAAATGTACATAACATGCATCAACATAAATTATGAAAAACAATCTTGTCAATTTGAAAACTAAGAACAAGACTCTTAAACCAAAAATTACACACGCACACAACCCCACCTCCACCCGCACCCCCAAAAACTCTCTCACACACACACGCACTAAGAGGATGAGAGAGAGAGAGAGTTTTAGAGAGATTATTTATGGAGTTTTCATGATTTTTTTATTGCATTTTTTATTTATTTCAGAAATGGCTTCAATTAAGAGAATTGTTGAATGTCCATGAGTTAAAACAAAAAAGTTATGAGTCTGGGTTTATGTGTGAACCAACACATATTTAAATATCTATAGAGGTGGAGAGAAAAACTAACCTTTTGTAGAAAGTTTAGAAGTAGGTGGTAATGAGGGGAAGAATTATGGTGACCAGCAGTAAGAATGGATGTGAGAGATAAAAAGAGTTATAAATTATAAAATTTGTATGTATATGCATGTAATATTTGTTTGAATGGTAAAAAACTGTTAAGTAAATTTAAAATTTTATTTAATACACTAATTTGTAATTATTCGGTGTTATAAGTTTATATGAATCTATAATTTTGTTAAATATATTGTAATTGTATAAGTGAGTTATACATATATATTTATATTTAATTTATATCGGTTCAGTTTGGTTCCAAACAGTCTGAAATCGGAACCAAATCAAATTAGAACGGTTCTATTTTTTGAGAACTAGAACCAAACCAAACTAATTCAAAACCGAAACCAAAGCACCAGTTCGGTTCGATTTGGACCGATTCTATGGTTCCACGATTTTTTTGTACACCCCTAACTTGAGATACTGAGAATAGCTCATTTGAGCATAAATAAATAAAAAGCTTCGACAATATTTTTTTATTTTGGCATAATTTTTTTTTATTTATAGTAAAATACATATAAGAAATAATTTATATAACTAAATAATAATGTTAAACTTGAGGGGGTCTAATTGAAGATAAATAAAACCTCAGGATTATAAATAAAGTTAATCATTATTTTTATATTCTATGAAAATGTTAATATATGAGTATAATGGTAATTTGACATTCAAAAAGTGGTTTAGGTGTCAACTTGTTCAATTTTGAGAACTTGAGGGACTGATTTATTCACTTTTATAGTACAACATAATATTTTGTTCATTCGGAGATAGTTCACGGGATATTTTACACTTTTGTCAATTAATTAAAAAACTTTAATTCAGTCTAATTATTTTGGTCCAATGAAACTTTGATTCACTAGATCTCAAATGATGATATAGCGGCATCAATAAAGCGAGCTTGCTTCATAAAAATACTCATCGAACCAAGCTCCACTGAAAAAAATAAGCTAATCCCTATTCCCTAATCACCAGATGCAGCAATTAGAGATGGTCAAAATTAGCGGATTGGTCAAAATGACTCAAACCACAGGTTTTATGCATATTTATTTTGGTGGGCCATTATGTGGAACATGGACTTGGGGACTAGGTTCTAGTTGTTCAACATGAACAATTAGGACATGTCAATTCATTGTGGCTACCAAGAAAAGCATACATTTTAGTGCTTTATCTTGTATGGTAGACAAATTTCCACCATGTAAAAATTTACACACACACACACATATATATATATATATATATATATATATATATATATATGGGCAAATGCCACTTACACCCCTCTGGTTTGACCAAATCTCAACTACAACCCCTCTACTATAGAATATCCCATGTACACCCCCTTAGATTTGGTTCCATGTATCGAACACCCCCCTCTGTTAGTAAGCCGTTAAGAGTCAACCTTATGTCAATAAAAAATGTGTTAAATGGTCTGTTTTGCCCCTACTAGCCCTTAAATGACTTATTTGAATTCCATTACTTTTATGAAATGACCAAGCTACCCTTAACTTAAAAATATAAAGTTACAAGAAAGTCCTTAGGTTCTATTTATATATGTATCCATATATCTCATTTGAGGCAACTCATTTATCTCTCTAAAGTGTTAAATGGTCTATTTGGCCCCTAGTATGTCTTGCTAGAGATGTAATTTAATGTATTTTGTTATATTAACCATATAAATATAAGTGTTATCAATTTTGAAGAAAAAATGACACTTTACAATACCTAATTACATTGCACTGTACGAAACGAGTTATACTACTAATCAAATAAGTCATTTAACTATTCCTAAAACTCCAAATTATATCTTGATATGTTTTCACATACATACCACCAAAAATCATAAAATTGACATGTTCACAACTTTCCACAAACATACCAAAAAAAACAAACAAATTATATGGTCCACAACTTCCGACAAACATACCACCAAAAAACATGCCAAATTACATGTCCAAAACTAACAGTTCATCAAAATCTTATTACAACTATGGATTAAGGTCTTCATTCCTCCTTTGATGTTGTGATCCTCAAGTCCCACTGCCCCTAGCTCCCAAATGACCAAACACAGGTATATATTGCCCTTTCCCCTAAGCAGGTTTTGTTGTTGTGTTTCCCACTCCAATATTCGTTGGAACTGGTTGTGTGTTATTGTCACTAATTACAGTTGATCTCCATCTCCTTGTACCAATAAATGCTCCCCTAGGTACCTCCTGTATGTTTGAGGTACTTGGCCCACTAGTCACAACACTTGAGATCCTTCCTATTTGTGACTGCCAACAAGGTGTCATCCATCTCATTATTTAAATTACAACTCAAAGTCTTTTCTATTAGGAAAAAATAGAATACATTTGTTTGTGTTCTATCCCTTCTTCTAGCTCTACTTCTGCTTTTCCCATTTACCCCTTCCTGTCTTAGAATGGTCCCTGCTATTCCTATTTGTGACTATGAGACATAGCAAGCTTAGATTCTGTTAAGAAGAAAAAATTAATACAAAGCAGAAAATGATACCTCTTGTATGTGAGATATTGATTCTGCTTGTGTATCTCTTTCAGTTGGTATTTCATTTTCCACTCCACAATACTTCATGGCCTACAATACAAAGCAAAGCATAAGTTAATGTTTTTGTTGACATGGGGTTTTAAATTAATGCATAACAGTAGGCCTAATACATCTTCCCTACTTGTTGGAGCCCTTTGACACCCCCTTCTATTATGCCTAGTCATATTACAATACTTGCATCTTATAACTGTGGTCCTCTTAGCACTATTTCAAAAATATCTTTCTCTAACAACTTAAATTTTGCTTCATTCCCTCTTTCAAAAGCTTTGCCAAATTTAGAGTAATCAATTATTACTTCTGTTTTTGCCTCTTTATTTTTAATTTTTCTCCTTCCATAATACCCATCAACAGTGTCTTCCTCATCTTCCCCACTCTCATCCTCATACTCACTATCACTAAATTCACTCTCACATGATGAATGACCACAATCATCATTGGAGTAGCCACTTAGTCCATCATCACTTCTATTTATGTATTTTTTCCTTCTTTCTTTTCCCATACATATCCCCATTCCACCCTCAATCCCCTCTGCCCTCACATGATTTCCTGCCCTCAAATCTTCATCTTCAATACTTAAACCATACACATCATCAGATTCAGAATCAGACTGACCTTGTACATTATTTTCCCCCATTTCACCCTCACCTTCAACATAGCATTAGCATTAGCTACATCAACCTCAACACCTTCACCATTAGTAGCATTAGACTCACCACCCTCAATATTACCCTTACAAGCCTCACCCCCACACAACCCATTCAATCCACCAACACCAAAAACACCACAATCATCAATGTCAACATTTACAGGTTGTAGCATCTCAACCTGGATGTGGATATCTTTATTGGGTGGATTATAATTAAACATCTCTGTCATCATTTATCTCTACCCTAAGTTTACTTTTAGAAAATTCATAATTAAAGGAAAGTGCTCCCCCAACATCCCCATGTATTGGGCTTATAACATATTTATGACAATCGTTAATTAACTCAATGTAAGAGTACCTATCAGGATCAACATTCCCAATTTTAACTACTTGGTCTAAATAATGGATATGTAAGTGATAAAATTCATCATCCATGGTAGTACTGCACAAAAACATTTTAACATTACTTTTATATAAAAATGAATAAAAATCTGATAAATTAAAATAACCAGTCAGTTAACTGAAAATAGCATAACAATGATTATTGTTATGTATATATACATATACAGGGGCGGAGGGAGGTAGGGGGCATGGCCCCCCCAGGTTTTTTTTTACTACTAATTAAAATTTGAAATTATAAGTCTACATAGGTTGGATATTTCTCACGGTCCCCTCCATGATTTAAGCCTTATACAAAATTTATAAAATGGTCCAAAGTTTATACATGCCCAAATTTAATTGGACACTACTAACAAGTATACATATAATATTAAGTTTAAATTGGACTTTGTTGGACTACTTATTAAAATTTAAAATTATAAGTATACATAGGTTGAATATTTCTCACGGGCCCCTCCATGATTCAAGCCGTATATAAAATGACCCAAAGTTTATACATGCCCAAATTTAATTGGACACTACTAACAAGTATACATATAATATTAAGTTTAAATTGGACTTTGTTGGACAACTTGTGACAACTTGTCAACCACTTGCACAAAAAAATTGAAACAAAAGAATATATGCTGAGTTTGTACTACATATCAGAAGTTACCAAGTCTTGTCTGTTTTTGCGAAAAAAACAAAAGGGAAAGTTGCATCTCAAAACCTAGGGCAACAACCTACAGGTTTCTCGTGAAGAACATTTGGGCCTTCTCTTTTTGGACTTCTCTGATTCTCATCTCTTGCCTATTTCTTTTGTAAGTAATTTTATCATTCTTAGTATTTGTTGTCTATTTAATTCTCTTGCCTATTTCATGCATATTTCTGTCTGATTGTTGTCTATTCTTAGTATTTGTTGTCTGATTGTTATCTATTGGTTATATTTCTTTAAAGTATTTGGGTGTTGATTGTTATTGTTTTGTTTGTATATATATATTTTTTGTTGTAAGATATGTCAATTAGTTAATTGTTCTGATATTATATAGTACGTGAAAATTGGGATTAGAATTTAGACTTAAAATTTTCTAATTCTCCCTTAATATTCAATATTAAAAATCAGTGACAGGAAATTGGGATTATATTATATATACTTCAATTTTTTTTAAAAAATAGTGAAACAATACTATAGTATTAGTGAGTCAGTGAAAACATTTCTTAAGATAATTAATTAAAAAAATATTAAAGTGACTAATCAATAAATTATATTTCAGGTTAAGTGGTTATTTGGAGTCTATACAATGGCGAAGCCATTAAAAACTATAGACTCGTTCTTTAAGAGAAAATTTGATAAGACAGTAGATGATGCGTCTTCTGCTTCTAATTTGGATGTTTTCACTTGTAATCTGGATGTTTCGGTGGATGACCAACATCCTTCAAAATCTCCAAAAGTTGAACATACGGAAGTATATCGTATTTTTCTAGAACATGATCCAGGATTGCGTCGTCAAATATGGGACAATCCCCCCGATCAATGTGATGAGATTCGACGAGCTTATATCAAAGCGGGACCATACCAGTTTATTTTGTCACAATATCCTCGTTCTGGATCTGAAAGACATCCCCGTCGGTTTCAATCATCTTGGTTCCAATCATTTCCTTCTTGGCTAGAGTATTCTCCCACAAAGGATGCTGCATATTGCTTACCTTGCTTTCCTTTTGCAAATAAACTACCTATGCGTTCAGGAAGCAATGCATTTATTAGTGAAGGATTTCGAAATTGGAAGAAAGTTAAAGGTGGAAAGAATTGTTCTTTTTTAACTCATGTGGGAGAAGATCCTTGTTCATCTCATAAAATTGCCGAGCAATCTTGTCTAGATTTAATGAATCAACCTTGTCATATTGATAAGGTTTTAGAAAGAAAAACTTTGGAACAAATTGCACATAATTGATTGAGATTGAACACCTCGATTGATGTGGTCCGATGACTTACTTGTCAAGGTCAAGCTTTTAGAGGGCATGATGAAAGGCCTGAATCAAGTAACAGGGGCAATTTCATTGAAATGATCAAGATTTTAGCAACGTATAAAGATGAGGTCGCTAAAGTTGTTCTTGAAAATGCTCCAAAAAATGCACAATATACTTCACCAGAAATTTAAAAAGAGATTTTGCATATTATTGCTAGGAAAGTGAGAAGGAAGATTCATGAAGATATTGGAGATATGTATTCTTGTTGATGAAGCGCATGATGAATCCAAGAAAGAACAAATGGCTCTTGTCTTAAGATATGTCGATAAAGATGGTGTTCTACAAGAACGTTTCTTTGATCTTGTGCATGTTAAAGATACAACATCATTAACTTTAAAAAAAGAACTTTCAGCAGTTCTTTCTCGCCATAACCTTAGTGTTCACAATCTCCGAGGTCAAGGTTATGACGGTGCTAGTAATATGCGTGGTCAATGGAATGGTTTACAAGCATTATTTCTCAATGATTGTCCCTATGCATATTATGTGCATTGCTTAGCTCATCGATTACAACTAGCATTAGTTGTTGCATCTAGAGAAGTGATTCATGTCCATCAATTTTTTTCAAAGTTGAATTTCATTGTCAATATCATTGGGGCATCTTGCAAAAGAAATGACGAATTCAAATCAGCTCAAGCAATTGAAATTGAACATTTAATAGATCTTGGTGAACTTGAGATCGGTAGAGGAGCCAATCAAATTGGTACTTTGCAACGACCAGGAGATACTCGTTGGAGCTCTCATTTTGATTATGTATGTAGTATGATAAGGTTGTTTGGGGCAACATGTTTAGTTCTTGAAGACATAATTGAAGATAGATCATCCAATTTTTTTACACGAGGGGATGTTGATGCTGCTCATGATAGCCTTACATCATTTCAGTTTGTATTTATTTTGCATTTGGTAAAAGAAATTATGGGAATAACCAATAGCCTTTGCCAAGCTTTGCAACAAAAATCTCAAGACATTGTAAATGCTATGCATTTGGTTTCCAGTACTAAAAGTTTACTTTTGAAGTTGAGAGAAGAAGGTTGGAGTAATTTATTTGAGATTATTCAACTATTTTGTGAGCGCCACAACATTGACATACCGGATATAAATGCCCCTTATAGCAAAAAAATAAAGGGTCGATCGTGTCATCAACAAGAGAATATCACAATTGAGCATCACTATAGGATTGATATATTCTATGGGGCAATTGATTCACAGTTACAGTAGCTGAATAACAGATTTAGTGAAAATGCAGTGGAGCTTATTATTCTTAGCTCGACTTTGGATCCTAGAGATGGCTACAAGTTATTTAAAATTGATGACATATGCAAGCTTACAAAGAAGTTTTATCCTGAAGATTTCACAGAAACTGACATTGATCTTTTGAAATATTAGTTGCAACATTATGAGGTTGACATACCTAAACATCCAGTTCTACGAAATATGTCAACAATTTCTGAACTTTGCAGAGGATTGGTAGAAACGGAGAAGTCAAAAATCTATTATTTGATTGATAGATTAATTCGACTTGTCTTGATTCTTCCCATTTCCACGGCAACCACAGAAATGGAATTTTCCACGATGAAACGTGTCAAAACACAGCTTCGCAACAGGATGGCTTGCCGACTACCTAAGTGCCAATATTGAAAAAGAAATTGCTCTGACCTTCACTTCAGATTCTATTATAGATGATTTTCATTCTTTGAAAAATTGTCGAGCTCAACTTTTGTAGCAAATTTTGGCTAATTATATTTTTTAATGATTCTGATGGATATTGGAATGATTTTGGTGTAAAATATATCGGACTTATATAGTATCTTTTTGAGCAGTTTTTTATTTTTATTTTTTGTAAGTACTTTGTGAGCAGTTTTGCCCCCCCTATGTTGGAATCCTGTCTCCGCCCCTGTACATATACACACACATATATATGTATGTAGGTACATTGAAGGAAGTAGAAAGTGAAAACATAAAATAAAAAGAGAGAGACGTTTTAGAAACACGACGTAAATACATTCCATTGCCATTTTAACACTGTTTTGATTTCAATAAATCCCAGGCATGAAATATTTATTCCTTAGCTCAAATTTTGGACTCATTGTAGGTGTGTCAAACTAATCATGGTTTTTATATTGTCTTCACTAGTCAAAAACTTGTCAACCAAATTCATATCACGCTTTAAAAAAAATGACAAAAACAATTTACATGTGCAGTTTCTGAAATGATAATATTAGAGTAAGGAAATCAGATTCGAAAATAACTTTAAAAAAAAAAATCAGATTCTCAAATCGCACATTAAACTTAAAAAACCCTAATTCAAACAAGATTCGCAAAACCTAATTTTAAAAAGATTATTTCATGTATATTATCCCAAAAATTAAACGAGAGTCACAAACCCAAAAAACCCCAACTTAAATCAGCGTTAAAACCCCTAAATTTTAAATCATACTGATAAATCCTAATTGAAATAAAAGTTCAAAACCCTAATACGGGATTATGGGCAGTATAAACTTGAACGATTCATACATACCTCGTGTATATCAAGATTCGCAGTCAAAACGCCTCAAGAATGTCCCCCCGACCATTCAAATTGATGAAACACTGATTCACTGAAGATTCAAGAATGTATCGGTCGATTATCCCTTTCTTTTCGTCTCCAAACACTCAAGATTCACTCAGATGAAGAAAATTGAAGAACACAAACTTTCTCTCATTAAAGCATCTACTCTCCCTCTCTCTAGATATGTTTTGCCGAAGTGTTGTAATGAAAGGGCGTGAGTTAGGATTAACACAAATCAGGTTTCTTTGGTATTTTCACACTTTTTATTATAAAATTATTCTTTAAAGGTTAAATGTAATAAAATATTGAAGGATAAAATAGACATTTAATATAAATCCGTTAGTTGGCCTAACGGCCGTCACTTACATGGGGTGTACATGGGATATTCCATAGTAGAGGGGGTGTAGTTGGGATTTGGTCAAACCAGAGGGTGTAAGTGGGATTTGTCAAATGATTCATATTTCATAATATTGATATGTCACATTATGACTCACATATCATCTAATTTCTAACGTTATTTAAAAGTACTACTAATACTGTTATATAATGTTAATATTTATTTGATGTTTCACTGATAAACATAATGTGTGATAAAAAGGTGTTTTTTAACTTTATGGAGTGAAAGGTGTTCTAAATGGTGTTTTATAATTTTTTTAAAAGAGCTTTTATATTGGAAGAAAGTTTTGAAGAAAATAAGGGTACCAATTTTTTAAATAACTTGTGCATTTTTTTGTTTTCTTTTCTTTTATAAAATAGAAGAGGAAGCTTTCCCAAAAGAACTCTAATGAATAGATTTCGTTGAACAAAATATAGACATGATGTGTTAAGAAGTCTCAGATTTTAAATTCAAGTTTCACTAAAAATGCAGACAACTCGTTAAAACTACAAATACAAACATGTTTCACCATATTTCTACATTTTAAAATCATGGACATAATATGAGCTCTATCCAATTCGCAAGTTGTCCTTGAAATCCCAAAAATATGTAGAGGCCCTAGGCGGGATTCACTGTGCGCAAGGATTCATGCACTAAAATATATAAAATTAATTTTTTTAGGTAAAAGAGCATAAAACTCCCCTATGTTTTTTTTTTGTCCCATTTCATTACCCACATTTCTAAAACAAACAAACTACCCCCTTTACACCACTATATGCCTAAATTACCCCCAATGTTTCATTTTATCATTATCATTTGTATTAAAATTTAAACAAAAAATATATATTAATTTCAATTTTTTTTATAAAATTTGAAAATAATATATAAAATTCGAAACAAATATATAAATTTCATAAAAATATATATATAATTTTAAAAAATATAGATTAAATTTTGAATTTTTTTATAAAATTTGAAACAAATATATAAAATTCAAAAAAAATATAAAATTCGAAACAAATATATAAAATTCATAAAATATATATATTAAATTTCAATTTTTTTTTATAAATTTTGAAAAAATATACATTAATTTTGATTTATTTTATAAAATTCAAAAATAAATATAAAATTTGAAATAAAAATGATGTACCTAAAATATAAGAAATTGTATTGCTGCATGTTGTAGCTAAAAAAGATGTAGGTTGACATGCTGATTCTACTTTGAATAGACGAAAAATGTGAAGAACAAACCCATAAAAATCATGTTTTAATATTAATTTTCTCTCTTATCTAGTGACTCATGATTTACAGTTTCCCCAATGGTATTGAGTGAATCTGCATATCCAATAAAACAATCAATTTTGATTGTCCTATTGGAATCACAAAGCACCCTCAATGACATATAAAATTCTAAAAATATATATTAAATTTTGAAAAAAATATAAAATTCGAAAACAAATTCGAAAAATATATATAAATTTAAAAAAACATATATAAATTTCAAATATTTATATAAAATTCGGAAAAAAATATAAATTCAAAAAATTTGTTCGCCGAATTTTATATTTTGTTTCCAAAATTTATATATAATTTTGAATTATATATATATATTTATGAATTTTATATGCTTTTTTTGAATTTTATATTTATTTTTGAATTTTATAATTTTTTCAAAATTTAATATATATTTTTTAATTTTATATATATTTTTACGAATTTTATATATTTGTTTCGAATTTTATATGTTTTTTCGAATTATATATATTATTTTCAAAATTTATAATTTTTTTTTGAAATTTAATATATATTTTTTGAATTTTATATATTTTGTTTAAATTTTAATAAAATGAAACCTTTGAGGTAATTTGGGTATATAGTGGTGTAAAGGGATAGTTGCTTGTTTTAGAAAGACGAGGGTAATGAAATGGGGAAAAAAAAAATATAGGGGGATATTTTGCAACCCTTAGAAAGTATAGGGGAGTTTTATGCTCTTTTGCCTTTTTTTTTTATTATTATTAAAAGTGTACATTAAATATATTAATATCGAAAAAAATTAAAACAATCTCCATCTTGGTGTTCTAGTGAAAAATTATTGTAGCGGCAGTCACAATATCTCTAAGTGTAGTCGTGTGAAAAATTATTATCGTTATGCTAGTGCGACAGTCTTGAGAGCTTGCGACAAGAATCTTTTAGTCATAAGCATAATAATGATTTTATTTAGATTATACTTTAGTTTCGTTGTGTTAAAAAAAATTAAATTTTATTTTTGTTGTTTTCGTTTATGGTAATAGTAAGTGAAAGAAAAAAATTTAGGGCAATAAATTGTGAAATTAGATTAGTATTCAGTATGGACTATTAAATATTTTCTTTAGAACTATAGGAAATAATTATTTTTTAAAAAATTTGAGTCCATTGTGTAATCACATTAGTCTTTGTTTTAAGGGTTAATTTCAGTAAACCTCCCTATACTATGTAATTTAATCAATATGCCCCCTCACCTCTCAAAATGCCTAAACTACCCTCAATAGTATAAGGGGGTTTAGTGAATTCTTTCGGAAAAAATAATATATACTTTTTGAAAAAAAAAATTGAAAAAAAATCATATTTTGTTCCAAAATATGATTTTTTCTGAAAATTAATTTTTTTGAAAAAAATATATATCATGTTCCAAAATATGATTTTTTCTGAAAATTAATTTTTTGCGAAAAATATATATTATGTTCCAAAATATGATTTTTTTTTCCGAAAAATATTTTTTCCCGAAAAATATTTTTTTTGCGAAAATTTATATATTATGTTCCAAAATATGAATTTTTTTCAAAAAATAATTTTTTTTGCAAAAAATATATATTATGTTCCAAAATATGAATTTTTTTTCGAAAAATAATTTTTTTGCAAAAAATATATACTATTATGTTTCAAAATATGATTTTTTCCGAAAAATAATGTTTTTGCAAAAAATATATACTATTATGCAAAAAATTATATTTTGGAACATAATAGTATATATTTTTTGAAAAATAATTCATATTTTGGAACATAATAAATATTTTTTCGCAAAAAAATCATATTTTGGAACATAATATATATTTTTTGCAAAAAAAATATTTTTCGAAAAAAAATTCATATTTTGGAACAAAATATGATTTTTTTTTCGAATTTTTTTTTTTTTTTGCAAAAAGTATATATTATTTTTTCCGAAATAATTCACTAAACCCCCTTATACTATTAATTTCACTAAACCCCCTTATACTATTGAGGGTAGTTTAGGCATTTTGAGAGGTGAGAGGACATATTGATGAAATTGAATAGTATAAGTGGCAAAATGAATACAGTAAAGGTTAGTTGATTAAATTGGATAGTATAGAGAGGTTTACTGAAATTAACCTTTGTTTTAAATGGGATTGAGAAACTAATTATTTTTTCAAGAGCTTAAAAAAATATTGTTTTTTCTTTTCAAAAAAAAAAAAAAATAAATTTGGCCCCCTGGGCCCTCCTTGCCCATTCGTACACGACTGAGTATATAATTCAAACTTTATTCAGTCGGTATGTGACGAAATCCGTACACCTTATTATTAAAATAAGAGTAAATAATTTAAAACACCCTTAAGATTACTTTTTTTTTCTACTATACACCCTCAACTAAATTTAGCCGTCTCAACTTTGTTTTTTTTGCATTCATGGGTTTGCCCTCCAAACTTTTTATATTTCCACCTTACATTTAACCCTCTTATAGGGTAAAGTGCAAAAAACCAATTTGCCCCAATTCTATTATAAAAGACTATCATACCCTTATTATTATATGGGTTAATTTCAATAAACCCCCCTATACTATCCAGATTAATCAACTAACCCCTTGTCGGTCCAAATTGCCCCCTATACTATTCAATTTCATCAAATTGCCCCCCACGTCACATTTTAAGTCAAAATGCCGAAACTACCCTCAATAGTATAAGGGGGTTTGTTGATTCAACCATTTAAAAAATTTATTAATTTCAAAATTTATTTATTTTGTCTGAAAACCTGCAAAATATGAAAAAAAAAAAAAATTTTGAATTTTTTTTTTTATCATGTTGCAGTTTTTCGGAAAAAATATAAAAAAAAAAAAAATTTTGAAATTTTTTTTTTTTCACATGTTGCAGGTTTTCGGAAAAAATATGAAAAAAAAAAAAAAATTTGAATTTTTTTTTTCACATGTTGCAGTTTTTCGGAAAAAATATGAAAAAAAAAAAAATTTTGAAATTTTTTTTTTTCACATGTTGCAGTTTTTCGGAAAATATATAAAAAAAAAAAAAAATTTTGAAATTTTTTTTTTTCACATGCAGTTTTTCGGAAAAAAAAAAAAAAAAATTTTTCATATTTTTTCCGAAAACCTGCAACATGTGAAAAAAAAAAAATTTCAAAATTTTTTTTTATTTTTATTTTTTCCGAAAAACTGCAACATCTGAAAAAAAAAAAAATTTCAAATTTTTTTTTTTTTCATATTTTTTCCGAAAAACTGCAACATGTGAAAAAAAAAAAAATTCAAATTTTTTTTTTTTTTTTCATATTTTTTCCGAAAACCTGCAACATGTGAAAAAAAAAAATTTCAAAATTTTTTTTTTTTCATATTTTTTCCGAAAACCTGCAACATGTGAAAAAAAAAAATTTTCAAATTTTTTTTTTTTTTATATTTTTTCCGAAAAACTGCAACATGTGAAAAAAAAAAAATTTCAAATTTTTTTTTTTTTTTTCATATTTTTTCCGAAAACCTGCAACATGTGAAAAAAAAAAATTTTCAAAATTTTTTTTTTTTTTATATTTTTTCCGAAAAACTGCAACATGTGAAAAAAAAAAAATTTCAAAATTTTTTTTTTTTTCATATTTTGCAGGTTTTCGGACAAAATAAATAAATTTTGAAATTAATAAATTTTTTAAATGGTTGAATCAACAAACCCCCTTATACTATTGAGGGTAGTTTCGGTATTTTGACTTAAAATGTGACGTGGGGGGGGTAATTTGATGAAATTGAATAGTATAGGGGGCAATTTGGACCGACAAGGGGTTAGTTGATTAATCTGGATAGTATAGGGGGGTTTACTGAAATTAACCCAAAAAAAAATTTCAAATTTTTTTTTTTTTTCATATTTTTTCTGAAAAACTGCAACATGTTAAAAAAAAAAAAATTCAAATTTTTGTTTTTTTTTTCATATTTTTTCCGAAAACCTGCAACATGTGAAAATTTTCAAAATTTTTTTTTTTTATATATTTTCCGAAAAACTGCAACATGATAAAAAAAAAAATTCAATTTTTTTTTTTTTTCATATTTTGCAGGTTTTCGGACAAAATAAATAAATTTTGAAATTAATAAATTTTTTAAATGGTTGAATCAACAAACCCCCTTATACTATTGAGGGTAGTTTCGGCATTTTGACTTAAAATGTGACGTGGGGGGGCAATTTGATGAAATTGAATAGTATAGGGGGCAATTTGGACCGACAAGGGGTTAGTTGATTAATCTGGATAGTATAGGGGGGTTTATTGAAATTAACCCTTTTTTTTATTATAAGTTTTAATTATTTTATTTGTAAATCAATTAACTTGTTATTAAATTTTAGTTTGATTTAAATCATAAAACTCATTATCCTAATTAATTTTTTTTATGCCAAAATGAAACTTTATTTTTATAAAAATATATTCATAAATAAATCACAAATTACTTAATAATAAACACCTGCTAATTTTCTCATGTTATATATATATATAGGGATGACAACGGGTGCGGTTCTGAACGGGTGTACCCTACCCCACCCCAACAACCGTTGAGAAGTCCCCATCCCATCCCTGCCCAAAATCGGCTAAACGGGGTAGGAGGTCACCTCGTCCCAGTTGAATTTTTTAAAACCGTTGGATGCCCGCGGGTACCCGCTAACAACTGAAATTTTTAAATATTTCACTTTAAAATTAACACAATTTCACAAAATCATATACTTAAAACACGAAATTCAAGATTATAAAAACTAAATAAATATCAAATTATCCAACAATCCAAATTATAATACATTTTACGAAAAATAACAACAACAAAGATGTTTATCCAATATTACGTTCACTTCAATCTAGACAACAACAAAAATAAAATTTAGGATTAGTGAGTTACACTTATTTTTTATTCTAATATGTCTAAACGGAGCAGGGACACCTAAAACCGTCCTCATCCCATTTATGTGAGGGTTTTTTCCCCAACTCCATCCCAACCATATAGTATAAACGGGGCACCTAGAACCGTTATAAACGTGGCGGGGCAAATTGTCATCCCTATATATATGTATAACATGAGAAAATAAGTATACCGAAGATTTCTACTCCAAAAGCTCTTATCGGTAAGTCTCTTGTTCTTTGGTACTAGCTTTGGTTTTCTGGGTTTTAGCTTCTATAACTGTTTAAAACAATTTTCTACCTAGGTTTTTCTTTTTCTGTCAAATTTAGCTCATACTGAGAAAGAAAGACCATCACTAAAATACCAAACATTTTTCTAAGAAATGACTTCAGTACCTTTTGTACACACAGAAATAGACAATAAAATGGTGGTTGCAAAGGTATTCTTTAAAGATTTAAATGTTTAATTGGTATCCCTTTAGTTGATTTTCTATAATGTTTTGGGAAAATAAAATAAAATCAAGTGTTGTATAATTTGGAAGATGATAGACATGGGATGTGAGAGGGCCAAGATTTATGTCCAATTACATGATATGATTTTTCAGTATATGGGGTTTCAGATTTTGATATTATCATTTTTTAATGTCTCTATCTTCTTTCCGGGAATGAGTTTTATTTGTTTATTATTATTTGAGTGTTCATTATCTTGTGTTGGATGAGAACTTGGTAGGTTTTTTTTGTTAAATATACAATTATGACATTTGAGTACATGTCCATACATTTGGTAAGTTCTATGAAATTTTCAAATTTCATATGCATTGATGATCGGTTTAGCACGTAGAGTACATGTTAAACCAAATTATATATATATATATATATATATATATATATATATATCATGAGAAAATTAACAGGTGTTTATTATTAAGTAATTTGTGATTTATTTATGAATATATTTTTATGAAAAGAAAGTTTCATTTGGCATAAAAAATAATAATTAGGATAACGAGTTAAATCAAACTAAAATTTAATAACAAGTTAATTGATTTACAAATAAAATATTTAGAACTTATAAATTTTTTATTTGTTTTAGCATTTGAGAGTATATTTAGTCTAATACATTAAAGGTAAATGGTATAATTAATATTCTAACTAAAAGAAATATAATAGTAATGGAAAGATAGTATTTTATAATAGAATTGAGGCAAATTAATTTTTTGCACTTTATCCTATAAGAGGGTTAAATGTAATGTGGAAATATAAAAAGTTTAGAGGGCAAACCCATGGTGCAAAAAAATGAAAATTTAGGGGATTAAATTTAGTTGATGAGGGGTATAGTAGGAAAATAGAGTAAAATTAAGAAGAATTTTAAGCTATTTACCCTTAAAATAAACAAATAAATAAATAGAAATTGTGGCATAAAAAGATAAGAAAATGAAGAAGTTTCAGCAGGAGTGAAGAAAGAAAGAGAGAGAGAAAAGGACAGTTGGCCTTCCTCTCTTGACTAGCTTCAAATCTTGGGACCTTTTCTAATTAAGCTCTTCTTGACTGGCGGCATGCTCTTCTCTCTCAATTTTCTCAGTTCCCCCAATGAGAAAAGTCGGAAATTAATTAATCATTGAGATCACAAAGTACCCCAATGACATATAAAATTCTAAAAATATATATTAGATTTTAAAAAAAATATAAAATTTGAAAACAAATTCGAAAAACAAAATATAAAATTCAAAATATATATATAAATTTAAAAAAACATATATAAATTTCAAATATATATATAAAATTCGAAAAAAAATATAAATTCGAAAAATTTGTTCGCCGAATTTTATATATAAATTTTTACGAATTTTATATGCTTTTTTATAATTTTATATTTATTTTCGAATTTTATAATTTTTCAAAATTTAATATATATATTTTTGAATTTTATATATTTGTTTCGAATTTTATATGTTTGTTTGAATTTTATATATTATTTTCAAATTTTATATATATTTTTTTGAAATTTAATATATATATATATTTTTTAAAATTTATATATTTTGTTTAAATTTTAATACAAATGATAATGATAAAATGAAACCTTAGGGGTAATTTGGGCATATAGTGGCATAAAGGGATAATTTGTTTGTTTTAGAAAGGTGAGGGTAGTAAAATGGGGAAAAAAAATAATATAGAGGAGTATTTTGCAACCCTTAGAAAGCATAGGGGAGTTTATGCTCTTTTGCCTTCTTTTTTTTTTATTATTAAAAGTGTACATTAAATATATTAATATTGAAAAAATTTAAAACAATCTCCATCTTGGTGATCTCGTTAAAAATTATTGTAACGGCAGTCACAAAATCCCTAAGTGTAATCGTGTGAAAAATTATTACCATTATGCGAATGCGACAGTCTTGAGAGCTTGCGACAAGAATCTTCTAGTCATAATCATAATAATGGTTTGATTTGGATTATACTTTAGTTTCGTTGGGTTGAAAAAATTTTAATTTTATTTTTATTGTTTGAGTCTATGATAATAGTAAGTGAAATATAAAATTTTAGGGCCATAAATTGTGAAATTAGATTAGTATTCAGTACAAATTGGATTATTAAAAAAAAGTTTAGGCTTATAGGAAATAATTATTTTTAAAAAAATTTGAGGCCATTGTGTAATCACATTAGTCTTTGGTTTGAATTGAATTGAAAAATTAATTATTTTTTTTTATAAAAAATTGGGCCCCCGGGCAGGCGTTGCCCATTCGTACACGACTAAGTATATAATTCAGACAGTTGTGGTGAAATCCGTACACCTTGTTATTTAAATAAAGGGTTAATTTCAATAAACCCCTTTATACTATCCAGTTTAATTAATTAATTTTTACTGTATCCACTTTGCCTCCTATACTATTCAATTTTATCACTATGCCCCTCACCTTACATTTTGAGTAAAAATATCTAAACTACTCTCAATAGTATAAGGAGGTTTAGTGAAATCAACCATTTAAAAAGATTATTTTTCGAAAATCAATTATATTTTTCGCAAAAAAAATATTTTTTGGAGGGAGTATATTATTTTCCAAAATATGAATTATTTTGGAAAAAATAATATATATTTTTTGCAAAAAAATTATTTTTCAAAAAAAAAAATCATATTTTGGAACAAAATAGTATATATTTTTCGGAAAAGATCATATTTTGGAACATAATATATATTTTTCGCAAAAAAAATATTTTTCGCAAAAAAATTCATATTTTGAAACATAATAAATACTTTTTCGCAAAAAAATTATTTTTCGGAAAAAATTTATATTTTGGAACATAATATATACATTTTCACAAAAAAAAAATTTCGGATAAAAAATCATATTTTGAAACATAATATATATTTTTCGGAAAAAAATCACATTTTGGAACGTAACATATACTTTTTCGCAAAAAAAATCATATTTTGGAACATAATATATACTTTTTCGCAAAAAATAAAAATTTCGGATAAAAAATCATATTTTGAAACATAATATATATTTTTCGGAAAAAAAAATCATATTTTGAAACATAATATATATTTTTCGGAAATAAATCATATTTTGGAACATAACATATACTTTTTCGCAAAAAAAATCATATTTTCGGAAATATATATATATATATATTTTGAAATTTATAGTTCTTACGAAAAATATAATATATTTTTGAAAAATAATTTTTTTAAAGGCCCCTTATACTATTAAAGGAGGGTAGTTTAGATATTTTGACTCAAAATATGAGAAGAAGGGGATAAAGTGGACACAATAAAAATTTATTGATTAAATTAAATAACATAGAGGTATTTCTTAGAATTAACCGTTAAATAAATAAATAGTAAGGTAGTTTTGTGGCATAAAAAGATAAGAAAATGAACAAGTTGCAGTAGGAGTGAGGAAACAGAGAGAGAGAGAGAAAAGGACAGTTGGCCTTCCTCTCTTGACTATCTTCAAATCTTGGGACCTTTACTTTTATAATTATTCTCTTCTTGATTGCCGGCATGCTCTCACCAATTAATCTTTACTACTTTTCAAGTTTTTCTTCTCCCAAACACCTATCTTACATGTCTCTCTCTGTCTTGTTTTTGTGGTCTTCGGTCTTCCCAGTTGGTGACATTTATATCTACGTATGTATATAAATATATATATATATATATGATATTATTCTAGCCTCACCTTCTCCACCAAATTTTTTAGACCTTGTCTAGCCGCCCTCTCCCATACTACCTAAGCAATTTTCAAGCTTATTCAATCAATCAATTAGTTTTCCATTAATTACTCTACTTGATAATAATTAGTGTACATTTGAAATAAAGAGGTAACGCCAATACCAATAGCTAGCACCTACGTACCAGAGAGATCGAACTTAGAGGATTCAATTATTATATATATATATATATATATATATATATATATATATATATATATGTATGTAGTGATCATCCAAATATATTAAGGGATCTCTATATTTATCCCCTATATATGTATATACATATACGTTGTTGTAGCTCGTATGGACTACATTTTCTCACTTGATGAAAGAGCTCGCGCCAACCTTTTCCACCACATTCTGCATTCTCTTGGCTCAGGCACTATTAGTTACATTTGCCTCTGGTCCTATTTCCAACCATCCAGGTATATTCTTCTCTCTCTATGTCTAGCTAGCTAGCTATACATATATACATACATATATATATGTATATATATTTACACCCACAAACACGGAGAGCTACCATTTCGTTACTACTTATATAATTAAGTTGATTAATTTTATGACCAGCTGTTTACTGTTTATGGATGGACTCTACCATGAAGAGAACCTTTCTTCTACAGCTCGGGGGCTTTTTGATCAATATCGACAATCCATATTCACTGTTAATGGGTAATCATTTATGTTTTATACAATATATTCTGCTAAACATCTGTAGTGTGTTTTTGTATTCTACAATGAGTATTAAAACATACTATTCTCTCTCTATATATTTATATTTATATATATATATATATATATATATATATATATATCAGGCGTGTCCCAGGTCTTGCTTTCAAGAATAGTGTTCCCTACCTTGAGCTGAAGGACGTGGACCTTCTAAGCCGGTCATCCATCGAATCACAGTTGCAATTTTATCAGGTAATTAACCGTTAATTACTTCACAATTAATGTTTTTAATTAACATTTTGTTACATCGATCATGAACGGATTAATTATGCTGATTAATGTATTTATTTATACTTGTGTTCACATTGCAGGAGGCTAGGATCAAGGTTTGTCCAGCAACAATCTCAAGTGTTAATTCTACCATAAATACACACACACACATATATATAGATATATGTATAACCAAAACTCAAGTATAGAGCTAGTCCTCATTGTTTGTAATTCCGTACTACAGACTGCAATATTTATGGGATGCAAGACCGGAGAGATAGAGCTAGGCATGTCTAATGGCACCCAAGTAAGGACACTTCAACTTAGCTTCACAAATGTGTAATCCTAATATTATTATTATTTATTTATTTGTTTTGTCAATTGCACAAATCCTTCAATTCTTATCAAATTGTATACTTTTTAATCGAATAAAACTCGGACTATAGTCCACAATTTTGATACCTCATGTTTTTTTAGGTAGGAGGTCCCACGTCTTTTTCAACTGAGCAAAGGTCCCACGTCTTTTTCAACTGAGCAAACGTCCTTTATAATGTTATTTTAGGTGATCAATTCGGGTTTATTTGCAGGTTAACACGGAAGAGGAGATGAAGAAGTGGTTTCTGCAAGATTTATCTCGACAACCATTGTTTCGAGACGTTCCCCCTCCCACCAATCAAACCCGGGCTTCATCATCTTCATCCTCATTGCGATCACCACCATCCATTGATAGCACCGAGTGCTCGCCTTTTCTGTACAACACTAGTACTCCAAACATTACTGTTACTAGTCCACACCACCAAGCCATCCAAGCCTTGAGCCAAATCCGAAACATGAATCAATTCTCAACGATAGAGAGCGAAGACGCTACAATGACAAAGGCCATTCTTGCAGTAATATCTTCTCCTTCTTTGTCACATCGTCCAAGCGCATTTAGGAATTATAGACCGGCTTTAGCCCCCTCAAGTGCTCAATTGACAACGAAAGTTCGAAAACAAAATATGATGAAACGAGTCGTCACATTCTTTACAAGCTTAAGCTTAATTATGCAAAACCAAGAGCAAGGAAGTCGCCCCCCAAACTCTCAGCTGCACCATATGATCTCAGAACGAAAAAGGCGGGAAAAACTCAACGACAACTTTCAAGCATTGAGATCACTACTTCCTCCAGGATCCAAGGTACAATATTAATTCACATGTATACAGTGACGGATCTAGGGATCCGTGTCAGTGGGGGCTAAATTTTTATTTTTTTTGAAATTTTGAGGTATAAATGACATATATTTATTTCAGTGGGATTTAAAACAAATTTCAATGGGGGCTTATTTGTAAAGAAATCTAAATTCTATGGTACTTAAGTTAAAAAGAAAATTCAGTGGAAGCTAAATACTAGATATCTAAAATTTTAGAGTAAAAACTATAAAATAAAAAAAAAAAATTCACCCCCACTGGGCACAGTGGCATGAGTTGTATCCGTCCCTTTTTTATGCAATCTTAAATAAACATTTTATCAACTATAAATTTATATAAATATATCGTAAGAATTTGGGCTTTAGTTGATTATTATTTATTTATAATTTTTAAAAAATAAAATAAAACTGATGATCGAGACTCAATATAGGTTGTGGGATATCCTATTTGATTTTAGTTCGGGATTGTGCAGAAAGACAAGTCGTCGGTGCTTACTAGCACAATGGAGTATGTGAGTTCTTTGAAGGCTCAAGTTGCAAAGCTTGCTGAACGAAACCAGCAATTGGAGGCACAGAATTTGGCGGGAAAAGAAGGTGATAGAGAAGTGATCAATATCAGTGAATACTCAGATGTAAAATTAGATGTTCGTGTTAGAAATGTAGCTGAATCAACTACCCTAGAAGAGAGAATGGTGGACACGAGAGTGATCCTAAGAGGAGAATGTGATTTGTTGGATTTCGCAATTCGAGTATTGGAGTTCTTGAAGCTTGTCAAGAATGTCAGTTTGATGTCTATAGAAGCTGAAACCACAATTACAGAATCAATTTCTATCAAGCGTGGGATGTTGAAACTGAAAATTCAGGTATGTATGTTCATTTTTATTTTAATTAATATTTCCGTTAGGGCAAGTATGATAGACACTCAGACGTTGTTTTTTCCGTTGAAGAAATTAAGAGAGGTTATACCATTGAGCTAATGTTAATACTATCTAGTTCGTAAAAATTATAATCAGTAACCCGAGCGGATTGACCTAGTTGGAAAAGATTTAAAATTTGATATTTCAAAAAATATGAGATTTCATGTGTGATTTCTTACGCTGGTCCCGTGAATTAGTCCATAAATACTTAATTTTTATTTTTTTAAAGGGAACAAAAAATCCTCCTCTACCATGATATTAATTGCAACCAAACATTTTGAAACTAATAATACAGAAATCAGAAAGTGTACGTGTAGTACATAATTGTCTAGTGCTTCCATTAACAATGATCTATTCCATGAGTTGGTCAAAGTCGTTGTATACAAGTCATTGATAGAGAATTTTTAGTGGAAATTTTAAGAGAGTTAGAACTCAATTATTCTTGATTTTAATAATTCAAAATTAATAGATTTTGGAGGTTTATATATATATATATATAATAATAATAATCTTTGTCAATTAAAGGAAATTCGGAGGAAGGTGGTGATTAGACCTGTCAATGGATTGGATTTTGATCCGAATTCGATCCAAATCCGATCCGATTAGCCGGATATGGATTGAAAATAAAATCCGATAATCCGATTTCTTAACAAATTGGATTTGGATTTATGTCATCCGATCTGATAATAACCCGATCCGATATAAAATATATTTATATATATATAAATATATATTTGATATTTTTATGTGTATATATTTAATACTATACATGTATATAAATATTAATTGTTAATTATTTTATTATTTATTAATAATGATTGATCATAAATACAATTATTAAAAGTGTGAATAATTTAGTGTTTCAGTATTTATTGATTTTTGTATTTTTTTAATTAGATATTCGAATCATATATTCTATAATGAAGAAATTCGAATATGAATTAACTAAGTGAAAATTCGTCGAATTATCGGATTCGGATCGCGGATCGGGCGTTTTTGTCATCCTTATCAATAGACCTGTCAATAATCCGATTATGATCCGAATCCGATATTAACCGGATATGGATTGAAAATAAAATCCGATAACCCGATTAGGATCCGAATCCGATAATCCGATTTCTTAACAAATTGAATTTGGATTTAACTTATCCGATTCATTGACAGGTTTAGTGGTGATACTGATAAAGTGAGAAAAGTAATCATAGTTTTTAACTTTTTTTTAATTTTCTTGTAGGGAAGTGAGTGGGACGAGGGTGCCTTCCAAGAAGCCATGAGAAGGGTTGTTGCTGATCTGGCACAATGACCGTTGGTCCAGTCAGCAGCGTGAAACGTGTACACAATTGGGTGAAAAATCACATGGTGCAGCACCCCATTGCTGAGTATGAGAATCACATTGGGCAAGAGTTTCAATATATATATATGTATGTATCGAATAATGCAAATTTTGAGCCATGTATGAAAATTTATGAGCCCTTTGATGATTGAGAAATCCCACCAATCTGGTGGCTGAATCAGTATCACCATCATCCAAATGTTGAGTTAATCATAATTATTGGTTGAATTTATGTGACGACGTTTTTGACCACCTCTAATGGTGGGCGGATTGATTCAAAGTTAGTCAAACTTCAAAAAACAAACGGACCTTTTCTCAATCTTTAGATCCACCAACTCCACGTAGACATGTCAATGGATCGGATTTCGATTCAAATTCGATTCGATTAGCCGGATATGAATTAAAAATAAAATCCGATAATTCGAATAGGATCCGAATCCGATAATTCGATTTCTTAACAAATTGGATTTGGATTTATGTCATCCGATCCGATAATAACCCAATCCGATATAAAATATATTTATATATATTTGATATTTTTATGTATATATATTTAATATTGTACATGTATATAAATGTTAGTTGTTAATTATTTTATTATTTATTAATAATGATTGATCATAAATATAATTATTAAAAGTGTGAATAATTTAGTGTTTCAATATTTATTGATTTTTGTATTTTTGTATTTTTTTAATTAGATATTCTATAATGAAGAAATTCGAATATGAATTAACTAAGTGAAAATCCATTGAATTATCGGATTCAGATCGCGGATCGGGAGTTTTTGTCATCCTTATCAATAGACCTATCAATAATCCGATTATGATCTGAATCCGATCCGAATCTGATATTAACCGGATATGAATTGAAAATAAAATCCGATAACCCGATTATGATCCAAATCCGATAATCCAATTTTTTATAGCTTCATGCACCATATATATATATATGTAATGTGCATTGTAGTGTATGAAAATCAATGAGCTTGGAGACGGCGATTCTGACCAATATTGTCTTTTACTTAATTGAAGACTCGATCTAGCTTGTCAAAGATGAATTTTCTTCGTACTAATCACCTACCAAGAGAGGGGACAGTACCTTGAGGTCACAATACATCCAACAAGACCAATGCTAATGTTGTTGTTTCATTCTCGTTGTCTCTAGTTATGAACTTATGATACTACTAGTGTCTGTTTGGTAATATGGATTGATATCATTTTTTTAATTTTGGTGTGAAAAGATAGTATCAATTTATATATGGTAAAATGATTTTGGGTCAACAATATTGAGAGCATAAACACCAAATGACCAAATTTTAGAACCATGTGAATTGATGATTTTTGGTGATGCGGTATTATAGCAACTCAAACCAAAACCAAATAATTACATCATATTAATATATTAATATTAAAAAATATTTTTAGAAATTTAATATATTTTAATATTATAATTTTATTATCTTTCCTAAAAATTAATATATTTAAATATATTATAAATTTTAATATTTATAAATAAAATGTGAAACTATTCCAAGTTACCAAATATGATTTGGTTTCAGAATTTCAACTCATACCAACTCTACCAAACATGATTTGATAACCATATGCACCAAACATGGTTCCAATTTAAAATAAAATCACATCAAATCAAATCAAATCCAACCCAACCCAAAATCAAAAACTAACATCGCAACGCACCCTAGGAGAACAACACCTGTATTGTTTTCCTTATACATATATATATATATATATATATATTGCTATGCTATATATACTCTAATCACACTGTAGACTTGAATTCTGTGAGTTTCCTTCAAAGGTAAAAATAAAATAAAAATGTAATAAGAGTAAAAATAAAATACTACTAAAATGTTGTTGTGTCACTTTTTTCCTTCAATTCCACTGCCAAAAATATACAAGACCAGTCTCCTATTAACATACAAAACTGCACATACATATTGTATAATGAGCAATGGAGCTGATTCAAGGAAATCGGAAAAGCGCTCTGCATTCTTCAAGTTCCTCATGAGCCTTTGAACATTCGTCTCGATGGCAGATGATTGTAAATTCAGAGTCATTTCCGCGTCCATCGACCTGTGTCCTGTGACTAAACAGCATAGGGTAAACAATGACAATGGCCGATTCATTGCAGCGTTGAAGGAGGACGATTTAATGGGTAAATTCCATTTTACAGCTTGAGGTTGTTCTCTACTTTATGCCTCAACCGCGCTGGTTACATCTTCATCTGTTGTCTCGGATGAAATAACCTCTTCTGCAGGTTCTGCAGGCTCTTCATCGCTAGCTTCTGTTCCGATCAACTTCTCTCTGAGCTTCATCACAAGTTCGTCTTGTACAGTTCTATTCTCGGCCAGATAACGTTTCACTGCATCCTTACCATGAAAATTCTGACCATTCATACTGTAATAACCACCCCCACCCTTTGTAAGGAACTTGTATTTTGTTCCTAATTCTATGAGTTCTGATTCCCGAGATATCCCCTTGCCAAATTCAAGCTCAAATTGTGCAGTTTTAAAAGGCGGGGCATGCTTATTCTTTACAATCTTCACAGAAACTTGACTTCCAACGGTCTGTAAACACAACAATGACAAATATGATGCTTTGAGACCGACAAATACCCAAAAATGAATCATATTAATCACAATTAATAAAAAGTTCGAGTGAAACCCTAAACCTCTACAAGAAACCTCTTTCAGAACATGGATCACAAATGAAAACTGGATCCACACAGAAGTGAGTCCCTTGTAATATCAGTGTAGTAGATAATCACTTAGTTTAAACCATTTTATTTATGATTTGTGAAATGAGAGAAACAACTGGCACTAATGCAGACTGAGCAGCAAGAGTGACAATCACAGAATGATGAAGGGCTGGCAATCAAACCCAAGTTAGTTAGTGCAAAGCCCAACTTGAATGATAAAATTGGCTCCCTATGAGTGATACTGAATCCAATTCTTTTTCTTTTTTTTATAAGTAATAGTATAAAAGGCAATCAAAGCGGGAGTGCATTCCAATGTACAAAAAGGCCCTGTGGACCAAGAGAGCCTGAAAACTCTATCTTCTCTTCCATGGATTTACAATAACGGCCCTCCACCCAGCAAAACAAATTAGAAATAAAAAAAATCTTTGACGACCCCCAAAGGGGACTAAACACCCTCAAAACAATGTCTATTATGCTCAAGCCAAAGACTCCACCAAAGGCACAAAGGAGCCACCTTCCAAAAAGCTCGAGCATGAGACCCTATCCACACACTCCTCCAAAAGACCAAAACATCACTAATCGAGGCCGGCATCCCCCACTGAATACCAAAGAGCCCAAAAAGGAGACACCAACGATCATAAGCCACCAGGCAATGTAAAAGAAAGGGATCGACGGATTCCCCATCCTTCTTACACATAAAACACCGGCCCTTCACCCAACAAAACAATTCTTTTGTTGAAAACTATAATTTAACTTTTGCTACCCTTAAAGACATAATCTACATCATTTTGATTTGCCTACACATGAGTAGATATACGCCATTGCCAGTTGTGGCATTGCCCACTTATTTCATTCAATTAGGAAAAAAGCAAGCAGGGTGATGAGGACAACCACGGAAACATGTTTGAATGAACAAGTTATTTTCTAAAGGCAGCATGAATGAGATCAAATAATTTCTGTACAAATCTTTCTATTCAGCCAAGGAAAGCAAGAGCAGGTCCACTGCTGGCTAATGAGACTGAAAGTGAGTTAAAAAAACCATCAGTAATACCTCTTCTCCCTTTTTGACGAGCCCAGTTCTCCTGATATTTAAACGCATTGAAGCATAGAACTTCAAGGCATTACCACCACAAGTAACTTCAGTTGGCCCACCAAATCCAAAGGTATTCAGCTTTGACCTCACCTGAATGTAAGTGTAATACATTAGGATGATTTTACAATTAATAGATATTGACATCTTAAATGCGCGTATAGACACTTTTTTTCCTTTTGTTTTTCTTCTCTTAATAAGCGAGCTGAATTATATTAATAAGCAAACCCACTACAGAGTTACATGGAGCATATCCCACAATCAAAGAAAAAACAAATCCACCAATAAAGAATGAGAAAACCAAAAGGTTTGGAAAACATCAATTCCAAATGCAGCTCAGAGACAAAGCAGCAAGAAGAAAAGCCACACTGCAAAGCCTGAAGAAAGTATTGGAAGAGAACAATGAAAAGATAAAGGTCCAAGCTACTACAAGCATTCCTTTTCCATCTATGTCGAACCAGAAAATTAACTTCTTTTAATGGCTCACTGGGAAAAGTCGCCGGCACGCCTCACTTTCTAAGTTCAAGGCCCAAAAGAAAGAATGAATTTCAGTCTCTGGAACCCAATAGCAATAGTCTATTACGTGAATAGAGGGGCACCACACACATTAGTGGCCAAAGGGGGAAGAAGAGCCATTTTCATTGTGCCTATCTATTTCTATTATGGCAAGCTGTTGTGTGCAACCTTAGAGAGATGACCGTATCTCTTTGATGAATGTATCACACCCTTCTCAAAGGAACCGTAAGAATGAATGGTTATTCACCTCCATCCAGGTGAAGGAAGGGTAGCTAAGGCAAAGGGTCGAGAGACTCAACGCCACTAAAACATGTCCCCATAAGAGTGGAGTATACAAAAAAGAGGTGGTTCCTAAAAAGGATGACCACAAATCAACCCAAACAAATCAAGAGAACAGATCCATAAGAAAAAGCTAGAAACAAAATGAACAACCCCCTCTGCATCAAGGAGACTGGAGGCCAATAGTTCAACCATAAGCAGCCCCAAAGAAATTGCTAAGGCATGAGAGAGGGCATTCAACTAAACAGAGATAAAAATTCGGCAGGTAAGTTCCTACTGAGTCCAATGTGCTTCTTCAAATCAGAAGCAATAACTTCTGAAACTAGCCAGCTTAAGCAGTTAAGCCTCACAGAGCCTTCAATCAACCTAGTAATAGCATAAGGGTGTTTAGCAGAATTATCAAGCTAACTACAATACCTCTCAATCCAAATATGGTGGAGTGTAGAAGAGAAAGCCAACTGCAGAGAGTGGAATAAAAAGAACTGCCTTTAAACTGAGTAGAAGCCCAAAAACTCCAGGAGACTAATAGGCAGGAAGAAAGGCCAAATATTAATAAAACTAAACCTTTTGAACATCACTCTCATACCAAGGCAGATGTGACCAAGGAACTTTAAGGCTATGTTTGGTACGTGTGAATGGAATAGAATGCAAGTGAGAATGGAATGAGAATGAGAATGGAATGGAATAACCATTCTCATTCTATTATTTGGTTGTAAATATGAAGCACTTTAGGAATGGAATGAACTTAAAAGAAAATTTCTAAAAAATACACTCTTAGTGCCACCAACTTTTACCGCCGCCACTGCCAGAGAGTGGAATAAAAAGAACTGCCTTTAAACTGAGTAGAAGCCCAAAAACTCCAGGAGACTAATAGGCAGGAAGAAAGGCCAAATATTAATAAAACTAAACCTTTTGAACATCACTCTCATACCAAGGCAGATGTGACCAAGGAACTTTAAGGCTATGTTTGGTACGTGTGAATGGAATAGAATGCAAGTGAGAATGGAATGAGAATGAGAATGGAATGGAATAACCATTCTCATTCTATTATTTGGTTGTAAATATGAAGCACTTTAGGAATGGAATGAACTTAAAAGAAAATTTCTAAAAAATACACTCTTAGTGATAAATATATATTTTAAATTAAAGAATATTATTTCGTGGTGAAAGGTTACGGAAATAGTAGTGGTGAACAATGGAGGTGATGGTGGTGGTGGTGGAAGTGGCGGAAGGCGATGGCAGTGGCGGCGGTAGAAGTTGGTGGCACGGTGGTGAGGGTGGTTCATTTTTTTGAAATGTGAAAGGGTTATTTTAGTAATTTTATGTTTTAAAAGCATTCCTTAAGGAATGGAATGACCATTCCATAGGTTTACTAATGGAATGAAAATTCATTCTTGGGAATGCTCATTCTCATTCTAATAAACATACCAAATAAAGGAATGGAATGAAAGAGCATTCCATTAGATTCCATTCCACCATACCAAACATGACATAAGAGAATAAGGTTCAATAAAGTCCCAAGCAGTCTTAGTAGTGATCTTATGAAAGGAGAGCAGTGTCCATAAATGTAACACACTTCCTTATCATATATATATATATATATATATATATATATATATATATATATATATATTATTAAATTTATATATATCATGTAAATTTATTAGCCATACTCATATATATATTATTAAATTTATATATGTCACTCAAGATCTAGCCTCTAAACTGGAAAATACATGGATGATGGATGGAATCCAAACTACATGTCCGGGCAGGACAAAATTCCAAAACTTCTATACAAAAAGAGAAATGACTAATTCCCCTGAACATGCTGAAATCACTTGGAGAAGTTGACTAAAGTGACTTCAGAAAGCTGACATGGCTACAATTACAATCATAAGTCAGCAAAGGTTCAGAAACCTTCTCTGAAGCAGGTGAACACATGGTTCAGGGCAATTAAAACGAAGTTCATGGAATGATATAGATCATAGAATGGAATCAAATTTACAATACCGATACCTGATTTATAAAGATCAGAATAGTCTGTGACATAGATAATGAGTGGCTCAATTTGCGAAGCGCCTGGCTCATCAGTCTAGCTTGCATTGCCATGTGCGCATCACCCATCTCACCGTCAAGTTCACCTTTAGGCACAAGGGCAGCAACCTGCCGGTCAAATTATAAAATTCCTAAGCATAGAAGATCCAACATTGGGTTTAGTCAATATATTAACTTAAATTAGAAAACATGAACCATCTGGCTCATACTTTAACCCATCACGTTGCATGTTAAATCTGTAAGCGGATTGCACAGCAGCATAAAACAGAAAGTCTCCTTCGGAAAAAATCCTCATAATAAGGATAATCTAAAAAGATATTTGATCAGTAAAACACCTTACTTACACTGTCCACAACAACAACGTCAACTGACCCACTCCGGATAAGCGTATCTACAAGACTAAGAGCTTGTTCACCACAATCTGGTTGTGAGAGAAGCAAATTTTCAGTGTTTACCCCAATAGCCTCAGCCAGTGCTGGATCAAGAGCATGCTCAGCATCAACAAAAACACAGTAACCTGCAAATAGATTTGGAGAGGAAAAATATAATATCCCTAAAAGAAGCTAATGCTGAATACACCACAATCCCAAAAAGTTCTCAGAAAAAATTGGAAAAGAAAAATCAGGGCAGTCAACTAAAAACACTGCAAAAGATTCCAACTTCCAATTTCTTTTCACAGTTATATTTATGAAACCATAAACCACAAACCTGTGAATTTGATAGGTATACGGAGGCACATAGAGTATATTGGGGGAAGTTGCCCCCAATTAAAAAAAATATGGTTTTTTTTAATGGTAATTTAAGTATTTTGAAGAAAAAAATTTGGCAAAAAATGAGATTTGCCCTCATTAAATTTTGAATTTTTTTGCTTATTGCCCCTAATTATCCCTAATGTCATGGATTGTCCCCATTGAAAAATATTCCTGCTTAGTCCCTGGGTATACGTTAGTATTTTCTAGAGAATCTAAGTATGAGTTGATTAAATTCGATGTGACCCTCCAATCACATCCAAGATAGAAAGAACACCAGCATGTTTTTCCCAACCAAAAATGCGAACCCATCTTCCATACAAAACGCAATTGCATACTTTGCATTAGATACACATAATAATAACCAATTCATGTTTTCTCCTACTCCCTCTGTCCCATATTAATAGTCCACTTTCTCAACTTTAGTTGTCTCAAAATACTTGTCTAGTTTTTCAAATCCCAATACAAGATAAATTTTCACTTTCCTCAAGTACCCTTCTTCCACTAACTTTAAACAAACACCGGACCCCACTAACTTATGTCTTTTCTTAATTGCACAAGGCTGAAGATGGAAAGTTACTTAATGCCAATACAATAAAATATCATCTCTTAAAAAGCCTAAAAAGTCCAACTAGGACTATTATTTTGGGGCAGAGGGAGTAATTAAATGACTGATGAACTAAGAGAAGAAAATGCTTCTTTTAGGATTTGTTTAAGTAACCTCCTTGCTTCTGTGATTCTGCAATTATATGTAAGGCAAGTGTTGTTTTCCCAGAAGCCTCTGGACCATATATCTCCACAACACGCCCCTGCAAGAATCCATTTCAGAAAAGGCATAAGCAAAAAGGATAGGAGACAGCAATGAGGATAAGACAGCTGTACGTAAAATAGAATATATATAACTCGTAACCAAACAAACGCAGCTATGAATAAAAGGATGAAACACCCCAAATGTTTTAAACAAAAGTTGTGCCACCAAAAGATAGGTTTGTTATATAAGGATGTACATTGAATGGAGTGATTTAGATAAAAAAAGAAAATAAAAAAACAAGTTTCGTCAATAAAAAGATACTGCTTTTGTACTTCATGTTTGAAAATTTGAAGCATGGACAATGAACAATCAAATGCACTCCAAAGATTGCAAGGTACCTTTGGAATTCCACCAATTCCCAAGGCAATATCCAAGGCGAAAGATCCTGTTGACACCACTGGAACTTGTTTAGGAGAGACAGACCGGCCAAGCCACATGATAGATCCCTTTCCGAATGAGGTAGTGATCTGATCCAATGCTAGCTGTAGGGCCAAATCTTTCTTAGACATATTCTCGTCATTTGAATCACTTCCATCAGTCTTTGATTTCCTTTTACCTTCAAAAAGAGCGAATCAAGATAACTTTTAGGTCATAGCAAGTGTTATTGAACAAGCTGCATACACATCTAGTGTCCAACATTACCCAAAGAAACTTCTTCCTATACATAATGTACATGTAACTTGTTTGCTATAGACTTGTGATACATGAGCGCACACAAGATTCAGGTAATTTACATTATGCAAGTCAATAAAGCAGGTAAAACAGATTTTAAGTGAATG
Source organism: Cornus suecica (assembly GCA_963922005.1). Lineage (NCBI taxonomy): Eukaryota > Viridiplantae > Streptophyta > Magnoliopsida > Cornales > Cornaceae > Cornus > Cornus suecica. The sequence continues at coordinate 5,452,351 of OY998240.1, forward strand.
CAGGAGAAGAAGATTTGAAGAAAATTGAGCACCTTTAGTAGAAAAGTTGCATAACTGGAAGGATGTCCCGAATGCTCCTTTTCTAGTACCCTGAAAAACGGACACAGAAAACATAAGCAAAAGATGTATACTCAAAAAAGGATAAACAGCCTTGTGGCTTTTTATTGAATCTTATTTTCTTTGCATTTGTCAATTATCATAAATTTTTCTTGTGAATTTCCATTTTCAACATTGCAAGCACCTAACGCTATTCCAAGCATTCTGGTCCTTTAAACTCCCCCAGAAAAAAAAATAGAAAATAAGAATTCAAACATTTTTCACTTCCAAAAAAAAAAAAACACTTAATCAGAAGAAAACTATAGCAGGCTCTATATGAGTGCGCGTGAAAATTGGAGATAACAAACACCAGGTAATAGGCAGTACATTGCCACCAAAAACTGCTGAGCAAGCTTGTCACACTAGAGTATCAATTCCACTAACAGCAGAGTTCATATTAGCTGTTCGACTGTACCATATACACTACCTTTCATTCTGATTTAACTAAATAATCGATAGTGAATTAAAATAAGTATGAGCAACCAATATTCTAATACTAAAATATGCCACTAAAGAGAAAATAAACCTTTAAATTTCAATATTCGAACTACCAAGCCTTTAGCTAATTGGGTATTTTCCTCCTCCTTCCACATGGAAGGTTGAGGATTCAAGGGGCAATAGTGGGTGTGTGTAGATGAGTTGGGTCTGTGAGTAACTTACCTACCATTAAATAAAAATATTTTTTTTCACAAAAATAATACTAATAATTAATTTGTATCACATATAAAGGCTATTTAACTACAATACCAATGAAAGGGAAACTAACTCCATCAAATCAATCATGAAAACAATAGGCTAACCCACGTTTTTTACCCACCATTCTGGAAGTATTTTCATGGTTTTCGATTTGGGAAAGCAAAAAAATGAAGTGCAAGAAAATACTACTAGTACTCACTAAAAGTAAAAACAATTTAAAACCCTAAAAAGGGGTTTTGTGGGAAAGATTACCTGGTGCAAGAACAGAGACTGTTTGAGAGAAGACGAAGCGTTTCGAAGAAGCATTCTCGCCATTGGACTCTGTAAAAGGCTTTGAAACCCTTCACTGCCCAAACGCCTCTGGTGATCGAACAAAACTAATTGATGTCAATAATAACCCTTGTAAATCAAATATATATATAAAATGTCTCTGCGTGTGTCTGTGGGAGAATCAAATATATATATAAAATGTCTGTGTGTCTGTGGTAGAGTACTGGGGTTTTAGGGTTTAAGGTTTTTCCCTCCTTTTTGAACTTCTTTTGCGGGCGTGTCTTCTCTTTCTCACTCTCATATATAACAGGTGTCTAGGGTTTATTTATATATATATACACTTGTAATATGGCCTATGACCCAATTGTTGCTACTCCAAGATTCCAAATCTTGAAATATTTTTATTCCAAACAAAGTGATAAAGTTAACAAAATGATTTGTGAAATAATAGTTATATTAATATATATATATATAAACTATTATTAAAAATTTGAAGAACTTCACTATTTATATTTTAAATTTTAGATAAGAATTTATAAATTAAATTTGAGTCTAATTTTACTTGAATAATAATTACAAAATTTAATTAAATTCTATTATCCCAATTCAAGTAAAATTATGTTTGGGACACCACTACTAATTTATCTATGAATTATATCCTACGATAGAATAAGAAGTCTTAAAAAAACTTCTAACCCTAAAATGTAATTTAAAAGTTTTATTATATATATAATATTAAAAGTGTGAAGAATTTCAGTATTTATATTTTAAATTTTAGATGTGAATTTATATATTAAATTTTAATCTAATTCCACTAAATTATAACTACAAAATTTAATTGAATTCCATAACTCCAATTCAAGTAGAATTTTTTAATTGAATTATATAATTCCAATTCAAGTAAAATTCTACTTGGGAGCACCACTACGGGTAGATTAAGGAGTCTTAAGTTTTATTAAATATCTAATTATAATAGGATATTAGAATTTTGAATTATTTTTTCTTATAATCCAATAAGTAAGAAATGATGAGTTACTATCATACACGTGACTATTTTATACCAGTTGAATTTAGTGTTATATGCTATATCCTGAAATTTTTATGCATTCATTTTTAATACAAAACATCGATTTACTTTCTATCCTGTCTACTTTTCTGTTCTGAGAGACAGAACCTGAGTATCATAATTAATAGAATGGAGGAAAAATGAAACATCAGAAGAAGACGAAGAGTATCATAAAAATGGCCATGAAGACGCTGATGAAGCAGAAGAGGATTATGAAGACGCCATCAGAATAGATGAGATGAACACGAAGAGTATTATGAAAATGGTGTATATATATATATATATATATATATATATATATCTTCAAGCCGAAAACAGCAGTAAACAGAATCCTACTCATCACACTCAAATATCCCCATCTCACAGGAAGCTCCAGACTTTCTATGAGAACACATGCCCCTGAAAAACAGAACAGCAACTTCAATGGCTTTACTTTCCCCTACATGTCTCCAGCCGATCTGTTGCAAGTTATGGATGAATTTGCTAAAATTTACAAAAACAAAAGTTAAAAAATAAAAATTACCAAGAAGAATGCTACCAACACTCTGATTCAAATAGGTATGCCACAAAGTTTGGGTTCCGCAATAGAATACAACATGCAACTGACAAATCATAACCTAACAATTCTAAAATAACTGGAACACATTTCCCCAAACCAATAAATGAAAATGATTCTTTTTGACTGATAATTCCATATATATGTTGAAGGTAACACCCAAAACTGATAAACCACCCCCAATTCACATTCCCAATAACCTATATTCCAATCTTCATCGCCCTCACATGATTGAGCCAAAATTGTCTTTCAACCAATTATCAAGGACACCACACCAAACTGCAATCAAAAGCTACTGCTGCTTGCACTCTGGAGGCCGCTCACCATGACCATCCCATGCTTTTCCACTTTTCTGCAATTTACAGCCAAAAGTAACAATTAATACATAGTCAGATGCTTCGGTGTTGCATGTATGAGAGAGAGAGAGAGAAGGGGGAGGGGGGTTGGAGTTAGAGCTGGCAATTTCCGACACGTTTGACACTATAATATTTATTGTTATATTTATTTACTGATTTTTTATGTTCTCTAATTGATTATGGATTAAAATATAATAATAAACTATTATTGAATCGTGTCAAATTCAAATTCAATTTCAATTTCATTTTATTTTTATTTTTTTCGTGTTGGATTGTGTCATATTTAAAATGTTTGATTTTCGTGTCGACTAGTATCAGATTGCCCTGTTGACAGGTGGGTCGACCTATTGACACGAATTGCCGGCTCTAGTTGGAGTTGGCAAGAGAATATTAAGAAAACTAGTACGGCTGCAGCAACATTTCGACCAAACAAACGAAAGAGATTATTAGTCAGTAATTGGCGTCATACCACTTCCCGCAACTAAAACGGAAAAAGGGAAGATAAAAATTTTAACATTCATTCTTCATTATTACCTTTTCTTTTGTCTTCCTTTCATCATCAGCATCCTCATCCTCCTCGTCATTGTCATCTTCCTCGTCATCGTCTTCATCTTCGTCAATGTCTTCTTCATCACCATCGTCATCTTCCATGCCTTCAAGGTCATCCTCAGCAGCCTCCCCCGTGAACCACGACACAGCATGGGGAATAATTTTATCTCGAATAGTTGAACTAGAAAAGGCATTAATAAACTTCAATAATAATAGTCAAAGTAGTACAAGAACAATATATGATAAATGAACCTCGTTTTACCCCATATTTCAGTATGAACTACAAATATACATTACCCCATATTTCAGTATGAACTATGGGGTAATGTACAGATAAAGAGCAAAAAATTTAGCATTAATAGTTAAACAAATATAACTTACCCAATGTCGTAATCTTGTTCCATGAGATTTTGAAGTTCTTCAGCCTGTTCCAAGGTTAAATCCAAACAAAATAAAAAAACAAGCAAACAATTAAAAATATCTCAGGATGCGGGGCTGATAGACTTACAGCATCTTCATCAATGTCTTCCTCATCCTCGGGGACTTTAGGTGGACTAAAGAAGTTGAAAAAACTATCACATTTTTCAATTTTTGTTATAGGTTTTGCATTCTTTGAACCCTTCTTAGGCTTCTTTTTAAGGAGCTTCTGTGTCAGGCATTTCCCTGAATACCATTCAATCTCCGTCCTACAAGTATAGTTACAGTAAAGAAATGGACAAAATATGCACAGAACCCTTTTCATTTATAATATGAGAAACCACATTGAATTTTTGCAAACTTACCCTATTGCATTCTCAAGAATTGGATCATCTTCATCGATCATGTGATATGTCTTAGTAAGAACAGAATTCTTGAAGTAGGGATTGGTGGCAAAATAAAATTCAAGCTTGAACCCCTTGGGATTATCTATCCTGCTCCACTTGATATCTTTGAGATACTTGAGAGCTCCTTCATCATCCTCAGTAATCTACTCAACATAAAACATGAAAGATATGTTAGAATGAGATTTTCATATGAAAAGATCAAAGTTATCAAAGTAGCAGTCCCAAATCACTAACCTCCTCACATAGCACATCATTAGTCTTCATTGCAGTGAGCCAAAAATCAGGCACTCCTTTCCCTGCATAGAAAAAAGGCAAATATAATGTACATAAAGTTGCAAGCTTATAGGATAAGCCTAAAGTTAAAGAGTACCTCCTTCAGCTTCAACCTCTCCTTTTTCTGCATTTTCATCATTTTTAACACCTTCAACCTCAACGACCCCATTCACAATCTCATATCGCTGCATATATATTAGTAAGAATTAATAGGGGATACAAAAAAAATCCACAAATGCCACATTACAATCAATAGAAATTCATAGCTTCATAGTTCATATGATACCTTAGTGTATAATGGTTGGTAGAGTTTTTGATACTTAGCTTCAAGTGCTGCTCTCTCCTCAAAAAACTTTGCCTCTAACTCATCATGTTGGCTCTGTGAATGAGAGAGGATTTAAAATCTCAATAAACCATATTCACTTCTTTTTGTTCCATGGGCAAGCAATGGAACAACAGTAAAAAACACAAGGAACAATCACAAGCAAGCAAATGGAACTATATGTGACGACAGTGATATAGTCCAACAACTCTCCTTGAATGCACACAACATTTGACATAACTTAATTAACCCGGGGAGGGAGGGTGTGCTAAAGTCTAAAACTACCATCCTTCAAAAATTATAAAAATATAAATAAAATTAACAATAACCCAATTTGAGCTATTAGATCTTTAATACAAAAGTGAAGTATTAGATCTTTAATACAAAGCACTACCCACTAAACCATACGAGTAGCCTCTAGAATTACGCGGATATAAATGTTGAGAACTAGACCCATTCCAATACTAATGTAAAACAAACTACACTTGGATACAATGTCAATACAGTTTTTGGGTCAATTGAAAAACAAACTAAACCACTCCATGAGATGATGCAGATTCAACTGATGCTATCAGACATATTACACAACACAATTACAACAATGCATTCAAATAGAGATAGGCATATACATATCTATATCTATATAAATATATATATATATATATATATATATTGGAAGAAAGAGCATGCCTGGATCTCTCTGAGAACATCGACCCTCTTCCTGACTTGTGGAGATAAATTTTCTAGCACCTCAGAGTGCTTCACAGTAAGATCCTGAAGCTTATTCTGCACAAATTCCACAAACCCTTTATATCATGAAATTACAAATCAAATTGACATAAAAAAACTAACTAACAAACAAGAATATCAAAAAAAGCCAATAAATTACGCACTTTGAGAGCATTTATAAGGTCTGCTTGATCCTCGACACTCAGTTCTACACACATACAAGAATAAAAATAATTAGATTACTACTCTGTGTATAGTACATATATATGAACACAGAAACATATACATATATATTTGGGGTTTTGTTTTTGTTTTGGGGGGGGGTTTTAGGGTTTTACCAGCTGCGAGATCGGACATGTTGGGAGTATCTTTGTTGAGACCCATGGGTGAATAGCCAGAGAACACAAACCCTAGACAGAAGAAAAACCCTAGAAAAAGAAGGGTTTAGAGCCTCAACCTTAAATAACTCGCTAAAACCTAGCACCTGGATCTTCGGTTTATATAGGGCCGTATTTGGTAGCCGCTTATGATTTACTTAAAAATAAATAAATAAAATTACATAATGATAACAATAAAAAATAAACAAAAAAATATAAAATAAAAAGAATAATGGAGAGAGTGTGTGTGTGAAAAAAAGCTGCACAGGGTTCGGTTTTATACTGTTTTTGAAAATTTTGGAACCAAATCATTATTAACGGTTCCTTAAAAATAAAAAATAGAATCGAAACCATTACTTAAGAAAGCAAATTATAAAATATCGGTTCGGTTCAATTCCAAATCACGATTCCTTAAACATGTTCTTTCAAAATATATATTATATTCATCATCATAAATTATAAAAAACAATCCCCAATTTAAAAATGGATAATACTTGGGTAATTATTTCATAGATTTTTACCAAATCTGAATATTTCCATTTTTGTTTCTTTTTTTCCCACTGATCTTTCACTCTTTCAAATTAATTTATATAATTATATATTATATAATAAACATTCATTAAGAACATAAATTTATATTTTTATAAACATCCATGCATTGACCCAAAACTCATGTGGTCAATGAAATTGCTTTTCCATTCTTCAATATATTTTAGGGTAAAATGCAGAAAAATCCCTTGAACTATAGTTCTTTTGCAATTAACTCCCTTAAACTACAAATAACCCCTTGAATTATTAATTTATTGCAAATAACCCCGATTTTATACTAAAAGACTATTTTACCCTTCTTCTTAAATTCATATATTGTTTGAATTATAACAATATTCTTTTCTCTTATTTAATATATTAATAATATCTTTCACCTTAATTATATTAGAGTAAATACCTCCTCAAATGAAAAAAAAAATATTATAACATGTAACAATTTTTGTAAATAATTAAGTTGATACTATCTAGTTTTATTTAAACAATAAAACATATTATCATAAGTTTAAATTTTTTTACCGTAAAAGAAAATTTTCTTTTCATAAAACCTTAAATTACTTAAATAATAGACACCTTTTTTTCTCATGTTATATTCACAAAGTGTGTTAACTTAAGACTAAATCATTTTAAAAAAAGAATTATATTAAAATCACCTAAAAGCGTGATTTAATTAACTAATTTAAAAATTATGTGTTCGTTTATGTATTTGAGTAAAGAATATGCTATCAAATTAGTGTTAATTAGTTCATAATCTTTGTTTATAAGAAATGGGTAAATAGCTTAAAACTCCCCTCAAGTTTACTTTATTTCCCTATTATACCCCCTCAAATTTAGCCCCCCTAAACTTTCATTTTTTTGCACCATGGGTTTGCCCTCCAAATTTTTTACCCTTTTACCCTCCAAACTTTTTATATTTCCACCTTGCATTTAACCCTCTTATAGAGTAAAGTGCAAAAAACCAATTTGCCTTAATTCTATTATAAAAGACTATTCTACCCTTACTATTATATTTCTTTTAGTTATAATATTAATTATATCATTTACCTTTAATATATTAGACTAAATATACTCTCAAATGTTACTTTTTTTTTATAAGTTCTAATTATTTTATTTGTAAATCAATTAACTTGGTATTAAATTTTAGTTTGATTTAAATCATAAAACTCAATCCTAATTAATATATTCATAAATAAATCACAATTTATGAAAACAATATATATATTTCGAACAAAATATATATATTTCGGAATATATATATATATTGGAAAATGATATATATTTCGGAATATATATATCATTCGTCAAAAATATATATTTTCCGAATTCTTTTAAAAAAATATGATTTTTTTCCGAAAAATAATTTTTTTGGCAAAAATATATATTATGTTCCAAAATATGATTTTTTCCGAAAAATAATTTTTATTAAGAAAAATATATATTATTTTCAAAAATATGAATTTTTTTCGAAAAATATTTTTTTTGAGAAAAATATATATTATGTTCCAAAATATGATTTTGAGTCATAATACCTAAACTACCATCAATAGTATAGAAGGATTTAGTGAAATCAAACCTTCAAAAAAATATTTTTCGAAAAAATATGTATATTTTGGAATATATATATGATTCGTCAAAAGTATATATTTTTCGAATTGTTTTAAAAAATATGAATTGTTTTATGAAAAATATACATTATTTTCTAAAATATAAAAAATATATATTTCGGAAAAAAATTATATTATTTTCGGAAAAAAATCATATTTTGGAAAATAATATATATTTTTCTCAAAAAAATTATTTTTCGGAAAAAATCATATTTTGGAACATAATATATATTTTTCCCAAAAAAATTATTTTTTGGAAATAAATCATATTTTTTTAAAACAATTTGAAAAATATATATTTTTGACGAATTATATATATATTCCAAAATATATATCATTTTCCAATAAAACTTAATTTGATTTAAATCATAAAACTCATTGTCCTAATTAATTTTTTTTTTGCCAAATGAAACTTTCTTTTCATAAAAATATATTCATAAATTGTGATTTATTTATGAATATATTAATTAGGATTGAGTTTTATGATTTAAATCAAACTAAAATTTAATAACAAGTTAATTGATTTACAAATAAAATAATTAAAACTTACAAAAAAAAAATTAACATTTGAGAGTATATTTAGTATAATACATTAAAGGTAAATGACATAATTAATATTCTAACTAAAAGAAATAATATTTTTGTAATTTAAAGAATTAAGAAATATAATAGTAAGAATAGGATTAAAGGTAATGTGGAAATACAAAAAGTTTGGAGGGTAAAAGAGTAAACAAATTTGAGGGCAAGCCCATAGTGCAACATTTTATGAAACTTTAGGGGGTTCTAAGCTCATTTCATAGTTGAGGGGGTATAGTAGAAAAAGAGAGTAAAATTGAGAGGGGTTTAAGCAATTTACCCAAAAATATATTCATAAATAAATCAAAAATTATTTAATAATAAACACGTATTAATTTTCTCATCTTATATATGTGGGTGAATTACTCTAACCTCTCATGAGGTTTTGCATAATTACTCTCATATTAAAGTTTGTATAACTTTACTCTGGGCTTCCTTGTAAAATTAAGAGTAATTTGCATTGACACCCCTAAACTTTAGGTCAATTACACCTAAAAAGTAGTCAACGTTTTTCGGTTAGTCACCCCCCTGAACTTTCAGTTTCATTGTATTGACACCCCCTTAGGTGATGAAATTACTCTTGTACCCTTTTTTATTTTCTTTACAACTTCAGACATTTTATGGGACGAAACTGCCCCCACCCTCAAATATATATATATATATATATATATAAATATATAATTCAAAAAAAACATATAAAATTCAAAATATATATATAATTCAAAACAAATATAAATTTTGAAATAAAATATATAAAATTCAAAAACAATATATTAAATTTTGAAAATATATATAAATTCAAAAAATAATATAAAATTTGAATTTTTTTATATAAATTTCGAACTATATATATAATTTGAAACAAATATATATATATATATATATAATTTGAAATAATATATAAATTTCAAAAAATATATAAAATTTGAAATATATATATTAATTTCAGAAAAAAAATTTACAAGTTAGAAAGAAAAAAAAATCAAACAAATATATAAATTTTAAAAAAATATATCTCTCTTTCAAAAAACTAAATTTGAAAAAATATATAATTTTAGAAAAAATATATATATATATTGGAAAAATGTCATATCTTTTCTAATGAAGTTAATCAAACTATTTATCACCAACATCAATTAGTTGTCTTCTTTTATTTATATTTTTCCAAAATATAAATATTTTTTCCCGAAATTTATATGATGTTTTCGAAATTTATAAAAAAAATTATATTTATATATTTGTTTCAAATTTTAAAAAGTATAGGGGGCAATCCAGACATAGGAGGGATTAGTTGATTCAATTGAAAAGTATGGGGGGCAATCCGGACATAATAAATTTAAAATACTAACCCCCATTATGTCCGAATTGCCCCCTATACTTTTTAATTTCAATCACATTGCCCCCCACACTCAAACAATATATATATATATATAATTCGAAAACAATATACTAAATTTCAAAAACAAATATATAAAATTCAAAAAATATATATATAATTCAAAAATAATATATTAAATTTTGAAAAAAAATTATTTAAAATTTAAAACAATATAAATGTTTTGAAAACAATATAAAAAATTCAAAGACAATATATAAAATTCAAAAAATATATATAAATTTTGAAACAAATATTTAAATATCAATTTTTTTTATAAATTTTGAAAATATCATATAAATTTCAAAAAATCATATAATTTTTGGAAAAAAATATAAATAAAAGAAGACAACTAATTGATGTTAATGGTAAATTGTTTGATTAAGTTCATTAGAAAAGATATGACATTTTATCAATATATATATATATTTATTTATTTTCTAAATTTATATATATTTTCAGATTTTGTTTTTCGAAAAAGAGATATTTTTTAAAAATTTATATATTTTAAGAATTTTTTTTTTCAAACTTGTAAATTTTTTTCCAAAATTTATATTTTTTTTCGAATTTTATATATTTTTTAAAATTTATATTGTTTTCTAATTTTATATTTTTTTTTGAATTTCATATATATATTTCGAATTTTATATATTTGTTTCAAACTTTATATATATATTTCAAAATTTATAAAAAAAATAAATCGAATTTTATATATTTTTTCAAAATTTAATATATTGTTTTTGAATTTTATATATTTTGTTTCAAATTTTATATTTGTTTTGAATTATATATATATATATATATATATATTTCGAATTTTATATGTTTTTTTTTAATTTTATATATATTTTTTGAATTTTATATACAATTTTTGAATTATATATATATATTTAAGGGTGGAGGCAGTTTCGTCCCATAAAATGTCTGAAGTTGGAAAGAAAATAAAAAAGGGTACAAGAGTAATTTCATCGCCCAATGGGGGTGTCAATGCAAGGAAACTAAAAGTTCATGGGGGTGACTGATCGAAAAAGCGTTGACCGCTTTTCTAGGTGTAATTGACCTAAAGTTCAGAGGATGTCAGTGCAAATGACCTTTAATTTTACAAGGGAGGCGAGATTAAAGTTACACAAACTTTAATCTGATAGTAATTATGCAAAACCTCAAGGGAGGTCAGGGTAATTTACCTTATATATATATATAAGGATGACAACGGGTGCGATTCTGGGCGGGTGTACCCTGCCCCGCCCCAACACCGTTAAGAAATCTCCACCCCATCCCTGCCCAAAATTGGCTAAACAGGGTGGGAGGTCACCCCGTCCCCGTTGGGTTTTTTAAAACCGTTGGGTGCCCGCAGATACCCGCTAACAATTAAAAAAATTTAATATTTCACTTTAAAATTAAACAATTCCACAAAATCATATACTTAAAACACGAAATTCAAGATTATAGAACCTAAATAAACATCAAATTATCCAACATTCCAAATTATAATACATTTTACGGAAAATAACAACAACAAAGAAGTTTGTCCAATATTACATTCACTTAAATTTAGACAACAACAAAAATAAAATTTAGGATTAGTGGGTTACACTTATTTTTTATTCTAATATGTCTAAACGGGGGGTGGGGGGGGGGGTTTGCAAGTATGTGTTAGATGTCAAATGTTACACATTCTAGGCGATTAATTCGGTATTGTTAGTTTCTATATCTTACTACCTTGGTATTTTTTTATGCGATTTGTATGTTTAAGCATATTTCAGGTTCGGTACGTGTAAAACGAGCTAAATTCGATGAATTATCTGAAGTACTAGCTCATAACCATTCAAGAACCTAGGACGAGGTAAAATGATGTGCAAAAATAGACTAAAATGAAGTTAAAAAGACAAAACAAGTGAACAAGTGCATTGGAGGCAAGCCGAAGCAACCAAGACGCATTGGGTGAGTTTCAAACAAGAACAAAAGCATTTGTTGTTTTAGTATCGGTCTCACATTTTTGGGATCGATCCCACCTTCAGGCACTGGAATTGGCAAGAGTTACTATCCCCAGAATATGGGATCGATCCTAGGTCACGAATCAGATTAATGTTGTGGACCCGATTGACTTATTGCACACTCTGGAACGTGATATTAAAGAGTTTTAAGTTTCTTTACAGGAATTTGACACTAATCAAATAGTCCAACATTTACAAGACTCAACATCTATAAATACAAGTTTGAGATTATATTTGAGAGCTCTCTCTGGGTCGCCTATTTTCTCTGCAACAAAATTAGTGTGTAAAAGCCATATCAGGATAACGACAAAAGGAAGAGCAACGAGAGAAAATAAGATAGAAGATAACACAGGGAGATCCGTGGAGTCGAGTTCATCATCAACAACGCTATCATTGACACCCATGTGCAACTGAACGGTAATTAAGGTTTTCTAGCAAAACCCTGGCCCATGTAATGTATTTCATTATTTATTTATTTTAATATGAAAGGGGAAGCTAAAGAGCGATTTTATGATGCTTATGTAGATGAGAAACCGTGATATTCTGTTTATATAAGATTTTACATTACCTTATTCTAGATTGGTGTTTTGTTTAATTTTGCACAATTATATTTAGTCACTACGAGCTAGAACTCCGAAGGTAAAATTGCTAATTTTCTACATAATAATTCTTAAAACAGGAAACCCTGGTTTGGACAATTCATGATAAGAGAATGTGTGATGGTTGTGTTTTAATTTAATGCATTGTAGGAATAGGGGGGTGTTATTGCACACCCTAATCATATTTACTCCGAAGATGAGTTGTGGCTGAACCCGGTTGAATATAATATTTGTTAGGGACTAGAAGCTCGCTTGTAACAACACTAGTATGATTCTTAGAAGTTGTGTCTCCCTTTCATGATAGAATGAATAACAAGTTTACATTACGAAGCTAGTGGTGACACTAGATACACCCTAAATTTTATTTCTATTGAATTTTCTCAATTTATCTTAATTATTTTATTTAGTTTAGTTGTTAATTTAATATAAAAATAAAAATCAAACTATCTTTATAATTCAAGAATATTATTTTGTTAAAATTTAGAGTACGACTTTGCCTCCGTGAGATCGATAAACCCTGTCTCAAACTATATTATACTACGAATTGACTCATATGCTTGCAATAGGCAAAACGATGTTCTATTTAGGGTCTATTTTTAATCATATTTTTACCCGACATATTGAGTCGATCAGTATGGCCATAGTTCAGGGGGGGTATTGCATTTTACCCTATATTTTTTTTTTAAGTTGTTGGGAATTTATAATTTTTATTAATAGCAACTATTAAATTTTTACACTAAATGAGTTTTTTTTTTTTTTTTTAATTTGACAAACCATGTTTGGAGGAATTGGAATTATATTGATCTACGATTTTGAAAAATTGATTACTATACAATATGATTATATAAATTAATTTGGAACGATGAAAAGAAGAGTGAAAAAAAAATTAAAAAGGAAATTTTTAGATTTGGTAAAAATTTATATAATAATGGGTGATACACATTTATATTCTTTAATTAATTATAGACATGTGTCATAAATTTATTGGGCCAAGTAAGAGGGGATGACTAACTCCATCCTCCATGGGGAGGGGGGACCCAAGTATTGTCCTTTAAAAACTAAGAACAAGGCTCTTAAACTAAAAACTACACTATTGATTTCTATAATTAGAAAAAATATATTAAATAAATAATGAATCTCCTTTCAAAAACAAAAACAACAACAAATTTCATAACAAATAAGTAAATATAAAGAGAAAAATAACAAGGAATTGTTTCATAACAAGGAAGTAAATATAAAGAGAAAATTATGAAATTTGAAAGAAAAAAAATACGTCTCCATGGCAAACGATGTAATCTGACTTCCAAAAAACTATAACTCTTCAAGCATTAATCAACACTCACTCATAGAAAAGTTACGAGTTTGTGTTTATGTGTAAACCAACGCATATTTAGAGATCTATAGATGGAGGAGAGAGAAACTAACTTTTATAGAAAACTTACAAGACAATAGTAATGAGGGGAGAAGTTATGGGGGTGACGGTGAGATTGGATGTGAGAAATGAGATGTGCTATAAAACATAGGTTTTTATGTATGTGTGTGATATTGTTTGGATGATAAAAAAAACTATTGAAAAAAACTTAGAATTTTATTTAATACACTAGTTTGTATTTATCTGGTATTATAAATTTATTTGAATTTATAATTTTATTAAATATAATTTAATTTTATAAGTGAGTTATACATATATATCTAAATGTATACATATATAATATATATTGATTCGGTTTGGTTCGAGACAGTTTAAAACTAGAACTATACCAAATTAAAACGGTTATATTTTTTGAGAACAGGAACCAAACAAAACCAATTCAAAATCGAAATCAAAGTATTGGTCCGGTTCAGACCGGTTTTACAGTTTTTTTGTGCACCCTTAAGAGTGATGGTATTGAATGACTCTATTTTTTATTTCAGTTTTCAGTTTTAATTTTTGAAAAAATAAAAATATAATAAAATAATAATAATGACAATAATAATGATTTGTTTGGTTGGGGCATTTTGAAATTTGGATTTAAAATTATATTCAATTCCAACAACAAATTGAATCAATCCGATGAGCACGGATTAGGGGTGCACAAAAGATCATTGGAATTACCTAAATCGTTGAAAACGTAGAAGTAATAATGTAATACGAGTTCCCTGTAGTCTAATTAACGATCCGATATAAAATAAATGATTAGTCTCGCTTGATCGTGTAGGTTTTTTAATTAAATCGCAAATTTTTTTATTCTATAGTTGGTATTAAACTACACCGAATATTTGCCCTAGCCCAAACGTTTGTCTTAAATAAATCCATGTTGCCTCCTCTTGGATAGGTGCATTGGGCTAATCACAAGGAGAGAGTTACAAGCTTGATATAAGTGATGGGTATAGTTGTTAATCTCACTTTATTATTAGTTATTTTTGTCGTATCATAAAATATAAGATTCGTTATGTGTAATATAATTGATTTGAAGAGCTATCTAACTCAAATTGGAGAGATTTTACTAATGTTCTCATGTAGGGAGATTTTAATAATTATCTCAATTAATGTCTACATGGTTCAATTTAATAAAGTTTCGAACTATATTAAAAATAATACGATTTCAATGGTTCTCAAAAATTAAAACCCGGTTCAAAACAAGAATTGTTATGCTTGGAACCAAAATGAACTGAACCGAACCGAATTCCAAAGGACCGACTTAGTCCATATTTGACTTTAATATTTTTTTAAAATAAAAAAATGTAGTCAATCAATCTCACTACTAAACACTATTATAAGATCGGGTCATTATTGGAAGTGGCTGTTTGATAAAACTGAAAATTAAGTACTGAAAATTTTAAGATATGAATTTTAAGTACTGAAGATTCCAAGTGTGTTTAAAAAAATTATATTTTTTGATATTTTAATAAAATTTTAATATTCAAACTTCAGTGTTAAGTGGTGACATTATCATTTAAAAATTTACCCCATTTTAAGTGATACTTAATATTTTCAGTGATGTTCATTTTTTTTTTATCAAACGCACTTAACTGAATAAATGCTGAATTTGTTCAGATGTAAGTGATAAATAAGTGTTATCAAACACATACAAAGTAATACCACATATAAATATAAGAAACTTCCTTGTCCCAAAATAATTGTACACATTTGATTTTTCAATTTTTTTTTTTTGGTATTTTGTATTTTCAATTTTGCCATTTGAAAATATGGTATAATTTTAATTTTTAGTGTAATCCATTATTTTTGAAATAAATGAAGAGGAATAAGTTGAGATAGTATAAGATTATATTCGAAAGTGAATATTTATTTTGGAACGATAAAGTTATTAAAGTAGAAATTTATTTTGGAACGAAGAGAAATTAACCATAAAATTTAAAAGTGAAAACTATTTGACAAATTTTATTCTTTATTGTAATATAAAAAACATATCATTATATACTACTGATATATAACTTCATCTTCTTTTCTTATTAGTATTATTTTTAAATTACAGTTTTAGTAGGCCTGGAAAAAGGGGAAACAAAAAAAACGTACCAAATAACAATTCGTGGTCCCATGCCGCCGCTGCTCCTTCATGGTTCACCGGTTGGTCTCCGACCCTTTTTTCTTATACACTACTCGAGTTCAAAGAAGTCTATGAGGCCATAGACACCACACACTGATATATATATATATATATATATATATATAACTCTCCTGTTTGAAACTGAAGTTGTTGAACCCTATCAATGGAGGACCAAACCCTAAAACCCTCTCAAACCCTTTTCACTTTCCCTCCTCATCGCAGAAGACACCTACACAGCCATACTTTCCATACACTTGTTCGAATCCTCTCTCATTGCTGCGATGATCCTCAACCTTCTCTTGCCAATCACGTTGCTTCAGATGACCCACCACAAGGTAATCATGTCTGATTTCTGAATTTTCTGTTTGGTTGCCGAGAAAATTGACTATACAAATATAATTTGTACTCTAAACTGTTTTTGACGCATTTGATTATTGATTGGATAATGAAACTCCCTCAATCATTGCAATGTTTTGTTCTTATTCGGTTATATTTTGATCCTAATCCGAGTGTGCGTGTCTATAGATGTATGTATTATTTATGTATATATATATATTGGAACTTTACACACAATTCTATGTTTTCTGCTAATTTTAGACCTAATTTTGTTCTCGTTGTTGTAGGTAATTGTATAAATGAACCCGTACAAGTCACTGAACAAGAAGTGCATGATGAATTGACTACTGGTCATAATTTGGAGTCTGAGTTTTTTAGTGAGGCTCAAATGGAAATAGATGAATTAAATCATGTAAATAGAATAAAAGGAACGGAGGGATTGATTCCCATTGATGGTGATTATGCCACCAAATCATTAGAAGAATGGAGCCCCATTGGCGACATTGGATTGGATCAGTTGGGTCTCCAAGAGATTCTCATGGAGGAATGGGGAAATGAGGGACAACCAGAACTAGACAAGGAACATTCTAGTGGCAAAGTTACCGGAGCCTTCGATGCTACTTTGGATGTAGATATAGCTGCGGAATCTTCAGTGCCGTGTAAGACTAGTGAAGACAAAATTTCATCTGTGGAGAGGAATGTCGCGGAAGAAGTTGAGAATGAAATGCAGCGAAAGGAAATGGAACCGAATGAATCAGTAGCAACTTGTGCCGTGGCCAATCCTACCCTTTGTCTAACTTCAGATATAGAGATTGAAGAAGGAGAAATTTCAGGGGAATGTGGGGTATTTGATGAATCAATGGATTTGTTGCTTGATGATGCTGTATCATTAGAGGCAAAGAAGGTAGATGGCGATCATACTTCTAAAGACACTCTTAATGAGGAATATTACAATTTTGAAGAACAGGTTCAAGCAAAGGAGAATGATACCAGGTCTAGGACCAATTTTGTGGACATTGTCAATGATGCATGTAGCAGTATGGAGGTGGAACCGAGAGATATCAATTGCATGGAGATGAAGCACAACTCTGATATGATTGTTTGTGGGAGAACTGTCGAGGTTAAGAAGGCAGATGATTATGATTGTATGCTGGAAACTGCAAGAGAGAAAAATCAAGGTTTTGGTGCCAAGGAGTTTGATAGTCCAACGGTTTTTCTGAGGAATGTAACACTGCATGGCAAAATGTCAGAGGGAAATGCATCTGAAAATCAACTTACCATCTCCGCAGAAAAGGTACAGGTTTTTTATGGATTTTCCTCGAGTGCTTATTCTATAAGATATTTTTTTTTGGCATTATCTTATAATATTACTTTTGAACCAGTTTCACTGCATATTTTGGCATGGTCAATTAAGTTGTAGTTTTTGCTGTTGCCATGGTCATTAAGTTTTATTTGCCATATTTGTTTTATTAAGGATTTTGTATTTCATTTTAGTTTTTTGACCAATCAAAACCAGGACAGGTGGAAATAGGGTACGCACTCAGACCTCGTTTTATATGTTGTGACCATGGGCTCCAAAACACACACGCAACATTGTCATCAATCTTCTGAAAAGGCCTGGCATCGGTGGACTATTACTTTTTTCTGTCGTCCCACTCCACCACTTTCCAAGACGAAAAGCATGAAAATGTGGTGTGTATACCTGAAACTAAATGTTTTTGAAAGGCCTTACAGACCGCAAATCCTCTATCCCATCAAACTTGCTGAGGTACTATCACTTGGCTAAATAATACATAATGGAAAGAAAAAGAAAATGTTGGATTTTACTTTTAAGACAAATTTAAGAAGCAAATTTTTTTGTAATACTTAAAGCCCATGGTAAACAAACCACCTTTTAGAGGTGCTGTTACTACGGATAATAAGGGAGGTCTCTCTATTATTTTAAAAATTAAACCTATTTGTATTTATTATTATGTATTTGCATGAAATTGTGTATGCATTGTATACATCAACTACACCAACAGCTTTTAAGGTGTAACTTTATATATCTCATGCCTCTGCAAGTGTACCCAGACCCCATCATAATTGGGCCAGTAACATGCATCGATAATAATCATCGTCAGGCAATTGACATTCGAACTCAGGACCTTGAATGCTATGATACCATATTAGACACTGGCTACACCAAAAGTTAAGCTTTTAGAGAAGGTTTAACTGTATTTGTTTATCTGCTCCAACAATTCGTAGTATTTTGAAGATGGCTAGATCATTGAATATACTTCCCGAGTCATCATTCCTTGCACACTAGGTATAGCCCGTCTTTTGTATGTCACTTATACCTAATTTTGATCATCTTGGCAGGATACTGATGTCGGAAATAAGAAAAAGCGGGGTTCTCTTACGAAGGAAAGGAAGGAAAAGAAAAAGGTTTTTGTTTCTTGCTTCTGATACTGAATTGTTTCAGCGATGTGTTAATCTTGTTTTCTTCACTCTATCAATGAAAACCTCTTTTCATGTCTAGTGAAATTTAGTACTTTGGTGACCATTGAAAGATTTAGTATAGACTGTAGACACTTATACACCAAGTTCTTCACCCTGTGCAATATTAATCATACTATCCTTTTGTTTTTTTTCGGTTTTCCGTTTAACGTTTGACTAACCACTATTCCACTCTGCAGCAAAGAAAAAGAATTAAACGAGCAGAGAAGAACAGAAAGCTTGGAGTGAAAAGGTTGAAACTGCAACCGGTCTCAAAACCAAAAACAGTAACTTATTGCCGTCATTACCTCAAGGGAAGATGCCATGAGGTAGTATGGTTCTCTAAAGTCAATTATTTGTGATTGACTCTTTGATAGTTGTTTCGATTTCTTGGAATTTTACTGGTGTAGAATTGATGGTTGCATCTTTCTTTCTGTTTTTACAGGCTGACAATTGCAAATTTTCGCATGATATAATACCGTTGACAAAATCCAAGGTATAACCATCTGACTTTGTAGCTCATGCTCTCTTTGTGGTTCCAGTAAATACATTATATTCTGATCAGTCCTAACAAGAATTAATTTCCGCCGAGTAAGGTTTGCATAGCAGTAATAGCTCTAACATCCTCCATTGTGGTTGATTCTTCCACTATATGATTTCTACTAATTATCACTTATTAAAAGAAACAGTTTTTTTTCCCAATTATGGTCACCAAGCAGCTGTAATTACGTCCCAGTTCAATAAGTAATAACATCATAATCTATTGACACATGAGTATTAGTCAGTGTTTTCTAATAGCAAATCATCGCTTATGTTGCTGAAGTGTTGGAATTGATTGTTAAAGATCAGGAAAGACAGTTAACTATTTAATACAAACCATAAGACTCATTCAAGGTTTGTCACATGAGAAGGGGCTTGAAATATCCCCATCACATACAACTGATACAAGTCAGTGTCTTAGATTACTCCCCTCGCGTTACACACACCAAAAAAAAAAGAAAAAAAGAAAAAGAAAAAAGGAAAAAAAACAAAAAATTAAAACGTGGTTGCTAATTTACGGTCGAAATTAGGTGCTGGATCCTAGCCTGGTTTGAAGATAGACTCTATATGGATATATCCTTATTTCTGTATGACTAGGAGATACTACCAATTAAAGAAAAGTTGAAATTGTTAAGAATTAGGTTGAAAATGTATATCAAGCTCTAACATCCTCCCTTGTAAGTGACCTTATATTGCACGCGGAGAGACCAGCAAACTGAACTGAATCAAATGCGGGAAAAAGAAAAGAAAAGAAAAGAAACAGAAACAGATAAAAGATAACAAGTGCATATCAAGAGATTCAAATCTAGACCTCCCAACCAGGCTTCTGAGTCGATTGCCCAAAAGCTTAATCTGGCAAAAGAATTCTTATCTGTTTAGTAGGGAAGATCTGTCTTCTTTCTACTTTTTACCTTGAAGATGAATAGGATTGCTGTACTTCTTATTCTTCATCTCGTACTCAATGGAGTGTTCGAGTCTTCTAGGACAGTATACTCCATTAGATCCAATGAATGCCCAATCTTGACATTGCAATTCTGCCTTCAAGTCTATGTGGTGCAATCATGTTGTGGGCTTGGTAGTGGAAATAGCGAAGATGACATAAAGTATATGACAGAAGCAGTGTTTCTGAGGGCTTATTAGAGTTCAAAGAGATTTAGTAGTTGTTCCTTTAAGCCTAGAAATTGCATTAAATTTTTTGTCTTAAAACATGATTAAAGTGATGGTTGTCATATGGTGAAAAACTTTATATTTTACATATATCTGATATCTAATATGCATTTAATGTAATAATTTTATTTATCATACCGCACAATCTGGAATGTTTTTAAATTGGTGGTTGAATTTGTGAAGTAATTTATTGAAGGGTTATTTGCGAAACCCCCCCTCTACTTTGTTATGAAGTGCGATAAACACCCATTAGTTTAATTTTGTGTAAATAAATTCACAAGAATTGAAAAATGTTGCACTTTACCCCCTACCGGTCACTGGCTGGCCATCTTTGGCCGTGAAAGTGTCATGTGCCTTGCCCGTGACATTTAAAAAAATGTGGAATCCCAATATTACCCTTTGGCCTTGACGAAAATGCCCTTAGTTAGGTTTGGATTAGAAATCCATTTCTCTCTTCCATGTGCTCTCTTCTTCCTCTCTCATCTATTTACCATCTCTCTCATCAATGGTGACCTAGTTGGTGAATGATTTTGCACCCAATGCTTGCTTTCCAAATCAATTGAATCTGAAGTCTTGATACCTCTTCTCTATTTCTAATGGGGGATGAAGACCCATTGGCAAGGTTCAAATTGGGTGTTGTTCGTGTATATGTGTGTGTGTGTGTGTGTGTATGTGTATGTGTGAGTTTCTTGAAAAGAGGGCAATGTCTGGACAGGCACTATAGTAATATCTGTTTCTATATCCATGCTGTCAGTTAATCCAACGATCCCAGAGAACTCCTCGTATTGGAGGAATGGAGAACTTGTTTCAGTATTTTTTTTACCGAGAAAAATGTGTTTGTCACATAAGTGACACATGCCTATGATGCCTATCCTCTTTGTCATAGAACTTCACCAGCATAGGAACCACTGATGTCACTTTATATCTATCTATATATATATTTATATATATGAAGGTCACCACTTGACGGTGAGTTTTTTGAACAGAGGGCAATCTTGAGGTGGAGTTTCATCTGGTCCATGATGGTGTCGAACTTGAGCTGTGTAGAGTCGGTGACCATGGCTGGTTTCGGTTAGGGTTTGATTGTTGTTGTGGATTATTGCTGCAAAAGGGTCTGAAGGAAATTGGGGAAAGTTTGAAGAAATCGTAAAGCTTGAAACATATACCCACACACATACGTATATCGGTATATGTATTGATGAAGAAAAAGATATTGCAAAGTTTGAAACACATATATATGTATTGATTGAAAAAAATAGGGTTAGGGTTTTGGAAAGGGGATGAAGAAGAAGGAGGGTCTTCATCATCATTTTACAATTCTTTTTTTTTTTTTAAATACAAAATTATATTAAGGGCCTGTTTGGTAGACATGTTTTTGTGTCTGTTTATGTTTTTGTGTTTATAAACTTGTTTGGTTTAGTTTTTGGGCTATGTGTGTTAAAAAACACTTTCTCACTTACCCAAATTTTAGGCATATTCCAATAAACATGAATTTGGTGTTTATTTGGGTATTTCTACTGGATCCTAAACTTAAAAGTCTATTTGGTAAGCGGTCTGGTCTTACTATTTATTTATTATTTATTATAATATTTATTTATGTATTCTTATTTTTCTTTCAATATTATTTATTCACTTTATAATATATTTTATTATTTATATTATTAAATTATTATTTATATTATTATTTATTAATTTATATATTAATTTATAAATATATTCTATTTATTTATTTATTATTATTTCATTATTTAATTCATTTTATTTATAAATTATTTATTCATTTTTAATTATTTAAAAATATATTTTATTAATTTAATATTAATTTTTTATTATTATTATGAAGTATTTATTTGTTATTATATTTATTTTTATTTTTTATTATATTTATTTATTATTATTATTTATTTCATTTTGTTAATTATTTGTTATTTTTATTATATTTTTAAAAATGTTTTATGTAATTTATTATTTATTTTATTAATTTATTATTATTATTTATTATTTAGTCCATTTTTTATTATTATATTTATTTATTATTATTGTATTCATTTATTATTATTATTTTATTTTATTTTATTTATTATTTATATTATTAATTATTGATTTTTAATTTTTTAATTTCGACCCAAAAAACATCCTACCAAACATACTTATGTTTTTGGATAATAAACAAAAAAACAAAAAACTTGTTTTTTGTTTATTTCAACACAAACACAAGAACAAACACAGCTCTACCAAACAGGCCCTAAGGGTATATTGGACATTTTACACCTCTGGTGACCGTGAAATAGCAAATAGGTGAAATACGCACATAAATATAAATATTAGGGTCCTAGAGAAATGTAGGGGTTTATACGCACTATATCGATACTACAGGGGGTTAAACGCTCGCGACCCTTTATTTAATCAAGTTTGATAGTTGACAGTGGCTCACCAATATATGCCTTTACTGTCTTTTTATTATTCATGGTGCATGGATTACATTGCTGGGGCAACATCTTATCATTTTAAACCATCATGTTTTTTTTGCAACTTGCAAGATGAATAGGAATATCTTTCTTTCTGTGTAAGTAAATGGATTTGTGTATATATCTCATGTTTTTTTTTGTGTTGCAGCCTTGCTGCCATTTTGCACGTCACATGTGCATGAAAGGAGATGACTGTCCGTTTGATCATGATCTTTCTAAGTATCCATGCAACAATTTTTTGTCCAATGGTTATTGTAGCAGAGGTGCCGATTGTATGTTTTCGCATGAGGCAAGTATCGTGTCAATATAATGTTTTCTGTTTTGAGAAGCTTTTTGTTTTGCTTGTTTATCTGACTGTATTTCCCTCAGGTGCCACTCAAGGAAGGTTCCCCAGTTGCTTCAAATGTTTCCAAACCTGAGTTGAAGTCGTTAAGCCTGCCGGGTAATTCAAATCCTAAGAAGCAACTGAACATTCATGATACGTCTCATCAGAATGATAAGGCTAATTCTGGCTCCATTGGAGTTTCATCTCGTAAGAACAATGAACAGACGGTAGCTCAGACCATAAAACATGCTTTGCAGGCACCCAAAGGAGTAAATTCTCTTTTCTTTGGGAAATCATCAGTAGGTAATACCAATAAGTTTCATCAAACTAGCTCATCTGCAAAGGTAGATGGTGGAGTCAAAATTGACAGTCAGACAATACAGATTGTATCACAGGGGGTTGGAAACTCGAATGAGATAAAAAAGAGCGCAGCTCGCTTGGCACCAAAAGGAATTAACTTTCTGTCCTTTGGCAAAGTTCTTTCAGATGATTCCAGTAGTAAGATATCAGCTAGCTTGCCTTCTGATGTGGATTATGGTATCGGAAAATCACTCCTGGGTAATTTCAGCAAGGATAACCAAGCTGGCTCATTTTCAAATCTGAATGGTGTCAAAGAAGGCAATCAGGACAGCCAAAATGCACTAAAGATTGTACAAAACTTTAATGACATGCCGAAGAAAACACCTGCAGTAGCATCCATGGGTATAAACCTTCCCTCATCAGGCAAAGCTCCATTAGATATTTTCAGTAATAACAAACAATCGAGCTCATCTTCTAATGGGAATTATGGTGGTACATCATCTGTTCAAGAGAGACAAAATGCATCTGATAAACCCCAATTTTCCAGTATAATGCCATGGAGGCTGCCATCTTCACTTCCTTCAGTTCCATCTCTGGATAGACTTGCAGACATGCATGGCAGAGACCCACAAAGTTCTGCTCAGAAGGCACTCATCTCAAACACATCAAGATCGCCTCAGCAGGAACTCCTGTCAAACACACCAAGCTCCACTCAGAAGGCAATTGTTTCAAACACACCAAACTCAGCTCAGAAGGCACTCCTGTCGAACACACCGAGCTCAGCTCAGAGGGCACTTCTGTCGATGTTATCATTTGCTGCTAAGTTCAAGACTGGAATCAAGATGCAGCCTCCCCGTGATGTCTGTTCTGTCAAAACTGACCTCAGTAAGGAAACTGGATGCTCACAAAGTAAATGAATGAGAACATAGATGATTTTGGATTTCATATCTGGTCTTGGTAATAAAGCAAGTCAATGCAGTGAGACAATTTGATGGTGAATTGTCCTACAGTGGCAAACTGCGAACTGTCATGGTTTTCACTTTTTTTCCAGCAGCAGTCTGCCAGGTATCATTACTCGTGTTAGAAATGTAATTGTTTAACTTTCTTAGGATAGGAACAGTTTTTTGATACTTCTCATTGCTCAGCAGCCGATATATAACTGCTGAAGGGTTCCTCCCGGATATTTTTTTGGGGTGTAAGGGAGTTATGAAGCTGCATTTATAAATCATTACAGGTGAAAACGTTTCCAGTGAAAAATTTGACATCTTTCTTCTGATTTCATGTTCTCTGTACTAAACTGGCTGCCGGTACAGCTTGGGTGCCAAATGCTCGGCCTATTTGCTACATTGAGTGAGGCCCTGGTTTAAGCACGGTGGCAAGGAACCCAGTGACCTAAGGTTCTTGGTGGTGACTACGTAGCATTTCTCAGGCGCTTCTATTCCTTCTTTCGTAAAGTACACTCTTCTTTCTTCAGCAAAGAGAGTGGCATTCAAGAATGGATCGACGCGATACAACTGGAGAATTGATAGAGCCTGTTACTACTTTGATGTTCCTGTTGTTGTTATGTCCCGTCACCTCATTTATTTGAGATGAGAAACTTATGAGCTCATATTTCGTAGAAAATTTGTTTTTTTTTTTTTTGCGAATTACAATTTCTGCTGAGCTATCATATTTTACCTTCATGTTTGCAGTAGTGAGAAGATAAATTCTTGGCTTAAGGTACTCGCTTCCTCATCTTTGAGATGGATGCTGATCACATCACTCATGGAAGTCATCTTCGACAGAGTCGGAGAAAGTGCCAAAAGTGAAGGGGTATAGACGAGGATCTAACTTTTTCAGTTCTATAGGAAGTAGTTTTAAAATTTAATTTTATTGTATTTAGGTAGCTGAAAATATAAAACATTGTTTGAGGATTTATGTTGATGATATAGTTTTTGTTTTTTCTTTGAAAATATTTCTGATAAAACTGAAGTAAAGTCAGTTTTGATTCAGATAACAGGTTATTCTTTTCAGATAATGTTTTTATGTAGTACTAATATTGTTTCATTACTAACTGTAATGTCTCACTTCACGAAATTAATATTATCCGTGTCACTCTAACATGTCTCAAAAGCCTTGTCACACCACTTTTGAGAGAGCGTATCATTTTATCCATAAATTAAAGGGTAAATTACACTTTTACCTCTCTTATTTTGCTAATTACACTTTCACCCCTCAACCAAATTTTGACATATGAAATGACTAAATTACCCATAAATGTATGTGATGACCTATTTGCCCACCCATAAACATGTGAAAAGACCTATCTACCCCCTTTTTATAAGAAATGTTTTGTTTGGAAAAAAATATAAATTTCTAGAAAAAAAATATAAGAAATATTTCGGAAAAAATATAAATATTTAGAAAAATATATATATTTCGGGAAAATTTTTTTTTGGGAAAATATAAATATTTCGAAAAATATATATATTTTGGGAAAAATATATTTCTAGAAAACACTATTTATGGGAAAATATAAAATTTTTGAAAAAAAATCTATTTTTGGAAAAAAAAAGTTCGGGAAAATATATATAGTTTGATAAAAATATATTTCTATGAAAAAATTAATTTCTGGAAAAATAGAAATATTTCAAAAAATATACTACCCATGTCTCATATTAGTTGTCCACTATTGCAACTTTACTTATCTGGTTTCGAATTCCAATGCAATTTTACCTCACACTTTACCCAACTACTTTTCTTCCACTAACTTCAAACAAATATCGGATCCTACCATAATACTATATTATTAAAGCAAAAATGAAAATTGCACACTAGTCAACCTTAAATCATAAAATGTTAAAAATTCCAAATTGGACAAGTATTGCGGGATGGAGGGAGTATATATTTCCGGAAAAATGTAAAATTTTTGATTTTTTTTTTTTAGAAAAAAGAAGTTTGGGAAAAATATAAATATTTCAAAAAATATATATATTGTTTTCGAAATATATATATATTTCGAAATATTTTTATTTTTGACGAACTTTTTTTTTCTAGAAATATATGTTTTTTCAAAATTTTTATATTTTTCGGGAGATATGTTTTTTCCAGAAATTTACCCTTCCAGAAATATATTTTCCCCAAAATATATACTCCCTCTGTTCCGCAATAGTTGTCCAATTTGAACTTTTTAACATTTTATTGATTTAGGTTGACTAATGTGCAATTTCCAAATTTTCCCTTAATGATATAATATTATGGTGGAGTCCGGTATTTGTTTAAAGTTAGTGGAAGAAGGGTAGTTGGGGAAAGTGAGAGGTTAAATTGCATTGAAATTGGAACTAGACAAGTATTTTGGGACAAGTAAAGTTGCAATAATGGACAACTAATATGGGACAGATGTAGTATATTTTTCGAAATATTTATATTTTTCCCGAAATTATTTTTTCCCAAATATATATATATATATATTTCTAAATATTTATATTTTTCCCGAAATTTTTTTTTACATATTTTTTATA
Source organism: Cornus suecica (assembly GCA_963922005.1). Lineage (NCBI taxonomy): Eukaryota > Viridiplantae > Streptophyta > Magnoliopsida > Cornales > Cornaceae > Cornus > Cornus suecica. The sequence continues at coordinate 5,479,821 of OY998240.1, forward strand.
TTTGTTTTCTAGAAATTTATATTTTTTCCCAAAAAACACATTTCTTATAAAAAGGAGGGTAAATTGGTTTTTTCACAAGTTTATGGGTGGATAAATAGGTCATCACATACATTTAGGGATAATTTAATCATTTCACATGTCAAAATTTGATTGAGGGGTAAAAATGAAACAAATAAGAGATGAAAGTATAATTAGCAAAACAAAACAAAAAAAAAAAAATATAATTTACATTAACAATAAAGGATGAAAGTATAATTTATCCTAAATTAAAACATCACAAGAGCTTTAGTTGTGCTATATAAACAAAACAATAACTTGACTAAAACTTTTAAAATATATATAATATTTTCTTTTCTCTGACTAAAAATAGTATAATTGTATAGTGTCAGGGAAAGGAAAATTATTCTGCATTCAATCCGAACGGATTGTTGCCGTTGAAAAAAAAGGCTTGGACCTAGTCCCTCATAAGTATTTGGTCTTATGCTCGATTTTTACTGGATGCAAATAATTTATTGGGGATATAATTGCGGACATAGTTTGAGCTTTACCCAATTCTTATAAAGCACAGACATGATACGACATAAACATGACAAATTTCAAAAAATTAGGACACGATACGGTCCCGACACATTTATAAAAAATTATAATTTTTTTATATACATATTATATTACACAAATACTTCATTTATTACTTAAATAATTAGAATCAAATAAACTTATAAACAAAAATAAACAAATAAGTTAAATGAAATGTGTGACATGTTCAAAAATTTTCATCCTACTACTATCCAAAAAATCAAATGCATCTTTTTCAACATCTGTCATCTTAGTCTCTCTCTCGTTATATTGTGAAAATTTTCTTGATTGAAGACAAAGATTGGAAGGTATAAATACCAAATCTTTGGCTCTTGCGATGTTATCTTGTTCTTCTTCAAATAGTGTGGATGAATGAATATGTGTTCTAATTCCTCTCACAAGATGAGGAAGAACAAAGATATTCAAATATTTTCAAAACCAAAAATTGAATTAGAGGTGTTGAAGTTCCATAAGTGATCCATTAAATTATCGGTTCCATAAGACCTTTATCTTTCATTGAATCAACTGACCCATCGCGTGTCCGACACGCGGACACGCAGGTGGTGCGTGTCCTCCGAGTGTCCACTAAGTGTCCAATTTTTTTTAAAGAAGTCATGATTTTTGGTGTGTCGGACATGTATTTTTGGTGTGTCCGCGCGTTTGACACGAACACGTGTGTCTGACACAGGTACAACGATCCTAGACGAAGTATCCGTGCTTCATAATCCGATTCATATGAAAGAATTTCTTTGCACGGATCCTGTGAATTAGTCCAGGCAAAAACCGCGGACTCCGTAATTATGGGAAAGAAAATTTCAGCATTTTCTACCAATCTTGAAGAAAGTGCATCTCTTTGAAAAATAGAAAAATAGTGCCACGGTGATGTCCACGTATCACCTGCTCCTGTCCACGTGTCACCTACTCCTCGTGGACGTCGTCGTGTTCACATTAAGGGAAGTTTTTAAGACGAAAAAGAAAGGAGAAAAAAGAGAGCAAATGATCCCATGCAAGCACAGTCATCTTATGATCAGCTGATGTGGCAATGTGTCAACATTTAAGTCGACCACATCAGCATTTTTGCCGGAGGAGGTGTGGTGCTCGGTGCTAACAATTGAAGAATGGCGGGAAACAGGTGTTACACCGTTTGGGAGAAACGTGGCATGCATGCAAATGCCCAACCGACAAGGACGTCCCATACATTGAAACTCTGCACAATTTTGCAGAGAATATATTCCTTATACATATATACACCACAGTATATATATATATATATTTTTTCTTATATGCGGAGATGTATATAATACATATGTGTATATGTGTTGTAATTATCACTTATCAAAATATAAGCAGGAGTGGCAAGCACCATTTACACATGTAATGATCTGGATTGTCTATTATATATGTGTTGTACTGAAGAGCGTATTTTTGCCTAGAGACTGTTATTTTTTATTTACTTTTTCGTAATCATACTAATTGCATGCACATTATGAAAACCAATGAATAATTTAGTTTTTGGAATAGTAAATAAAGATAAAAAAAAAGAAAGAGAATTCTGAATAATTTAGTTTTTGGAATAGTAAATAAAGATAAAAAAAAAGAAAGAGAATTTATAATTCAGAAGGGACAACTATGCTTCAATGCATGTCAAGTTTAAAAACGTTTACTACTGATTTATTTGAGTAATAAAATTTATTTTTCACTCAATCTTCCAAATTTTAGTTTATAAAATTGAAAAAAAAAATATGAATTTTCTCTTGTGCTTTGATTCAATTAATACGATGGTTATGATGTACATTTATTATACCAACCGTCAGTGACGGACCTAAAAAATTAAGTGGGTGGGGGCGTAAGGGTATTATTTTATGTGAAAAGGGGCATGAGGGTGTTTTTTTTTAATTACATTGGGGCATTTGGTAATATTAGTGGAGAGTTTTGGATAAATAAAAAAAAATTAAGTATAAAATATAAAAAAATAAAAAATTGAGTGGGGTCACTTTATCATTTTTCAACAACATCAAATTTTACTGATTAAAGAATATTTTTTAATATATTAATTTTTTTTGTCATATAATTAAAAATATTTTAATTTTGATACAAAAATATATTAATTAATACGAATTCTACAATAATAGAAGGGATCATTAAGATCATCTGTCAAATCTCAAGAATATATAATATAACAAAATACTAATAAAATTTTAATTAAATCAAATTTTAGAGGAGGTCGTTATATTTCATATAAAGTTGGGTTCAATTTTATGGACATGTATCCTCTACATTGAAAATTCCATCCGCCATTATCGGCTCCTCCATGGAAAATGCAAAATATGAAAATTAAAGTTAAATCCTCACATGATCTATTGTGCGTTGTTTGATGGAGGAGTGGACAATATCCAATGAAATTTTCAACGAAGAGAATCCGTATCCTAGATATATAGTGTGAAAAATGAGTTGATAACACAAAAGCCAGGGTCATAAAGAAGTTTCCAGAAAGTTAAGGGACTGGATTAGGTGGGGACAGGAGACATTTGTCCACATTATAACTACATGGAAGTAGGGCTGCACGATTCAGTTTGGTACGATTTTTGAAAAATTTGGAACTAAATCATTATTAATGATTTCTTAAAAACAAGAACCAGAATCGGAACCATTAGTTAAGGAACCAAACCAAACAAAACTATAAAATAACTGTTCGCTTTGGTTCCGAACCACGGTTGCTTGAGCATTTTATTTCAAAATATATAACATATATCAACATAACTTATGAAAAATAATCCTGTTCATTTCAAAACTAAGAACAACACTCTTAAACCAAAAACTACCCACCCCTACCAGCACCCCCAAAAACTCACACACGCACATGAAAGGTATGTGTGTATGTGTGTGAGAGAGAGAGATTGTTTATGTAGTAACTTGATTTTTTTATTGCATTTTATTTTATTTTATTTTTGACATGGTTTCACTCAAGAGAATTGTTGAATATTCACGAGTTAAAATAGAAAAGTTATGAGTTCGTATTTGTGTGTGAACCAATATATATTTAGAGATCTATAGAGGGGGGAGAGAGAAACAAAGCTTTGTAGAAAACTTAGAAACCGGTGGTAATGAGGAGATGAGTTATGGTGACCGGCGGTAAGAGTGGATGTGAGAGACGATAGAGGCTATAGATTATATGATTTTTATGTATATACGTATGACATTTGTTTTGATGGTAAAAAATTATTAGGGTAAATTTATAATTTTATTTAATACACAAATTTATATTCATTTGGTGTTATAAGTTTATATGAATTTATAATTTTATTAAATATAATGTAATTGTATAATTGAGTTATACATAGATATATATATATCTAATTTATATCGGTTCGGTTTGGTTCTAGATAATTTGAAATCAGAACCGAATCAAATTAAGACTATTTTGATTTTTAAGAACCGAAATTAAACCAAACCAATTCAAAATCAAAACCAAAACGTTAATTCAGTTCGGATTCAACCGTTCTACGATTCCACGACTTTTATGTCAACCCCTGCATAGAAGTTTAGAACACTTTTCCTTACTAAATTATTTCCATGGATTAAGCCAAATCTGCATTGGCAATTAAAAAAAAAAAAAAAGTACAACAAAGGAGAAAGAAAAAAAAACGAAAAAAACAAAAAAACCTTCGGCATCCTTGAATGCCACATTGCCTTCCATATCTGGCTATTCCTTACAGCCCACTCTCATACATATACATATACATATGTATATATATATATATATATATATATATGTATAATAACAAACCCCTGTTCTGTCTCTGAAATCTCCATTTCCACACATAAAATAGTCACTGTAGATATCATTGAGTTGTACACTAATGGAAGCAATAACCATTAAAGAGGAGGAAGTTCTGTTGATTGATGATGACATTGATGTGAGCGGTGTCGGTGGCGGTGTCGGTGTCGGTGTCGGTGGAGGATTTTCCGATGAGGAGAAGCAACAAGAAGTACCACTGAAAATCAAAGAAGAGTCAGTGATTATGATTGACGAGGACGATTGGGGGCTTGAAAATAGTGGGTTTTGTGGTGGTGATGGAGCTGGTGGTGGTGATGATTTCTTGGGTTTGGCGCCCAAACCCATGGAGGGTTTACACGAGGTGGGTCCACCTCCGTTCTTGAGGAAGACGTTTGAGTTGGTGGAGAACCCAGAAACAGACTCAATCATATCATGGAGTCACAGTCGCAAGAGCTTCATTGTTTGGGACTCGCACAAGTTCTCTAGTGATCTTCTTCCCAAACACTTCAAACACAGCAATTTCTCAAGCTTCATTCGCCAACTCAACACCTATGTAAGCACAACTACTAATTTTTTTGTACTATTTATTTATTGAATGTTTGAAATTTCTATTTTTGCCCTTTTTGAATTTGTGGTTTTTATTTCATGGGTTTTGCTTGCTTTGATAAATGCCTGAATGAAATTTCTTGTAGTCTTATCTGGGCTTATTCATGGGTTTTATGCATGTGTTTTGCTTGCTTTAATTAATTCCTGAATTAAAATTTGCAGTTTTGTCTTGTGTTTATGAGGATTATTACATCTGGGTTTCGTTGGTATTTGCTTATTTGAGGTTTTTAATATCTATGTTTTTCATGAGTTTTGCATGCTTTCATTAATGCCCCAATGAAGTTTTTGTTGCCCGGTCTAGTGTTTTTGTGGATTATTATATCTGGGTTTTGCTAGTACTTGCTTATTTGAGGTTGTTAACATCTATGTTTTTCATGAGTTTTGCTTGCTTTCATTAATGCCTAAATGAAATTTTTGTTGCATTGTCTAGTGTTTATGAAGATTATCATATCTGGGTTTTTCTAATACCTGCTTATTTGATTTATTTTTTTTTAATGTCTATGCTGTTCTTGGGCTTTGCTTGCTTTTTTAATGCCTGAATGAAGTTTTTGAAGTTTAGACTAGTGTTTATGAGGATTATTAGATCAGGGACTTTCTAATAGTACTTAATTACTTTCTTAAATGATGGTTGTTTTGTGGCTTATTGGTTGAAGGGTTTCAGAAAAATCGATTCGGACAGATGGGAATTTGCAAATGAAGGGTTTGAAGGAGGGAAGAGGCATTTGCTGAAGAACATCAAGAGAAGGAACAAACCTTCTCAAACCATGCACCAACCGAGAGCTCCGGGACCAAATTTGGTTGATAATTCAGTGAAGTTTGGATCAGAGTTGGAGCTGGAAAAACTGAGAAATGATCACAACATCTTGAAGGTTGAGTTCTTAAAGCTGAAACAGCAGCAGGAGAACATAGACAATCATTTGGCCACCGTCAAAGAGTGCCTGCAAGGCACCGAGCGTAGGCAACAACAAATGGCCATGTTTGTCGCAAAAGCATTCAACCCAAAATTCCTTGAGCAGTTCATTCAGCAGCTGAGGCAGAGGAGGGAACTGGGTAGTGGCGAAATATTGAAGAAACGGAGATTGGTCGCGCCTTCAAGCACCGGGCACTCTGCGGAGGCGTTGGACCTTCTCAATTGCAGTAACCAGAATCAAGAAGAATTGGCAACTATTCAATCAGATATTCAGACACTTTTCTCACCTTCACTGGATGATGATCAATCAGGTAGTCCTCCTACTCAGAACCGAAAACCGGCTGACCCAATTTCAAATTCTGAGAATTTCATACTGTGGGAGAAACTACTGGAAGATGATGTGATTTGTGAGGACGCAGCAGGAGATATGGCACAGTATCACTCCAAGATTGTTCTTGAATTGGAGGATTTGATTGCGAAGTCGCTTGATTGGGGAGGTTACGTGGAACAGCTGGTGGAGCAAGCTGGTTGTCTCGAAGCAATGTCATGAACTTCAATGGTATAATCTTCTTGTTCATTTTGCCATTTCACGAACCGCGAGTTTAGTATGATGTTGTTATACATAGTTCTATACACATGAGCTGCATAAATTAAGTAATTGGATGTTCATGGTATGCCCTTCTTGTCCATTTTGCCATTACATGAACCATGAGTTGTACTATATATTATGTTGTTATACATAGTATATGCACATGACTTGCATAAACTAATTAATTGGGTGTTCATGGTATGATCTTCTTGTCCAATTTGCCATTTCATGGACCATGAGCTTTAGTATTATGTACTCATGTATATAGTATATACACATGACTTGCATTAACTAATTTATTGGATGTTCTTGTCCATTTTCCCATTTCATAATCTATAAATGAGTTCTAATATTTTGATGACATTCATAACATCTATAAAGAACTTGCATAAAGTAATTAATTGGAAGGTAACGGCATGATCTTCTTGTCCATTTTGCCATTTCATGAACCATGAGTTCTAATATTTAGATGTTATTCATAACATATATACATGACTTGCCTGAAGTAATTAATCAGGTGTATATATATTTATAGGACTTGTTTTGCTGCAGCAGAACAGAGAAGAATAGATGCAGATGGATCAAACAGAGACATTTTGTTACTTCCAGATATATTATTAGTATATGAATGAGTGGGAGCAACAACTTGCCAAGCTGTAATAATACCCATGTTTACTCTTATCCTCCCATCCCTTTTGTCTTCAGGTCTTTTTTTTTGGTTGTAGGATTACCTCTCAGTAAGTCAGTATGTACAAATTGCTGTTTGACATAGAAGTAAATGGTCGCAGTTTGCTTATGATACAGACATACTAAAATATACGTATACAGACCTATATACATATATATATATATATATATAACACTAATGAGTATATGCAGTTCTTGTGATGCTGCAGTGCTCAGTGCCTCTCTATTAACAGGAGTGCCTATACAACTTTCTGGAGTTTGTAAAACAGTAAAAGTTCAATCAAAGTAAAGAAGACTTGAGTCCTAATTTTTTCTTATTTGTCTTCCATGAACTTTTTTACAAAAGTGCATGATTCCTCATTAAAACAAGTGTGTGAAGCTAATTGATGATGTTACAGCTTCGCTAGAACGTTCAAAGTGATCCATATGTGATGAAAATTGAGCCACGCATTGGACAAAACGCTAAATTTTTATGGTTAGTGGGTCTTCTGTGCAAGTGTAGGATGTGACTATAAGCATATCAAATCAGATTATGCTTCCTAACGAAGAAAGGGCAAAAGTGTAATGAAAGTCTGGCCCTATGTCTTGGCCCGGATATCACGGTTAAAAAAATATATAAAAAAATGTCCAGATATGAAAACTAACAGAAGAGAAAATAGGGAGGAAATAAAAAGAGAGAGAAATAATAGTCCTTTATAGGTTGTACATATATTGCTCATGTAAAGCTAAATTGTGTGAGCAAGCAGTTACTCGAGCCCATAGGAAAATTATCTACTCTCAAACAACATTGTTACCTGATAAAATAACACAACGACCAAAATCATCAGTCACATACATGATACAACCAAAGAGAGTAAAATCCAATCCTCTCCATTTTGTAATTAATTTGAATAATCAATGTTATGGTTCGAAACCCAGAAACCCAGAAAAGAAAAAAGACGAAAAATAAAATTATGGTACAAAATTACTTTCTAAAAGTTGAATTGAAAAATAAAAATGGATATATATGATACAACAACTACTAGGTGCTTTTCCTTTCAAAAAAGAAAAAGAAAAACTACAAGGTGCTTTTCTACATCTCTCACATATCTAAGTGTCTATTTCTTCAAGGGGAGTTTACATTTACGTTTCGGCCCTCCAATTGATGTCGAGGATGATGAAGATGAAATGTTGTTAGACCTATCAAATTCCTCTTTATCCTCTGTAAATGCCACGTACAGAGCTGACTGTATTTCCACGTACCTTTGCCTCTTCAAACTCCGCTGCTCTGGCGTGTCATAGTGTTGGCAAGCTAGTTCTGTTATTTCCTCGGCATCCATAATCGTATTTAGTACCTCAGAACAGCGAGGAAAGTAACGTTTTCCGAGTTCCACTGCTCATGGAAAAAGAGAGATCATTATCTAAATTGTTGCAACAGTATTGAACATTGTTACAAAATTCTGATTTCTTAAGATGCAACTTGTGATTAACACACGCTCAGGCAACACAATTATTTTATTTATCAAAAAACAATGAAGAAAAAAGAAAATGTTATGTCGGATCATCTACACAATTAGATGTACGTAGATATAACATTCATTTGTGCGCACACAAGCGTGTATAAATTTTCATACTTCAATTCCCAGCGACATTTATAGTTTCGGAGTAACTTGTCTTGGAATAGAATTATGCCTGAATATCTGTCATTGTTTTAGAAATTTAAATTTTTGCATCTTTAAATCCAGTTAAGTTGTTGGAATTAAAGACGGTTTAGCTTTAGCATCTTTTTTGGAGACATGCTGCCAGTTATGTAATGCATAGTGTCAATTCCAGACGGGATTTAAGCAAAAGAATTAAAACATGCAGGTTAACAAAATTATAACATCAGTACCTGTCTTGTGGAGGGCTCTTAGCCTATTTATATGCTCTTCTTTGATCTTGAAAAATGACTCATTCAAGCCCATTCCTATTGCCCTGGTACCGGTGAGGTTCTTAGAGTCAACGCCAGCTATCGTAAACTCAGAAGTTCCATCTACTTGAGCAATGTCCATTGCGACTTTTGCTTCCATGGGGAACAACATTTTCGCCAATCCCACTGTTAAGGGTCAATCACCATCATGAGAAAATAGTTAAACAATTGATATAAGAGAAACATTAGGAATTAGTGCGGATTCTACTTAGAACAGCTCCTCATCCACGATAATTAAAACAAGATCAACCATCTCTACTAGTTCCCATTGTAAGAACATTTATTGTAATTGTTTATGTTTGACATGTTCTCGACAATAACCATGTTGAGTGAATTATGAAGTCGGGCAGGTTTAGGAAAAGTGAAGTGGTCGAACAACAACATCAACAAGCTTATCAAATTCAAATCAAGTCTAAAGAAGTGAATAATACAAGAGAATTGAAGAAGAAGCAAGTTTAAGCGAAAATTGCATTCTGGAGGGTAGAAACGTCATTTTCTCGAGCCGCAACTTCAAGAATCATTACAAAGGAGTTGAAGGGGGTCAAATGGCACTAGTCTCGAGAAAATTTGGTTCCAAGGATTTTGCTATGTCTGACCTACTCCTCCAGTAACAAAAAGTGGCTAGAAAGTGAGATTTTGACGTATGGGCTTCATGCAGGTATTTTGGCCCTACGCCCCACGCGTAGGGATCTAGCGGTTTATATGCTGGAAAAAGACCTGAATGTCCCTGACTTGTGTTCCTTTGTGGCGGTTGCGACTTTACATCTCAATATACGTGTTATACACATAATATACATCAGAGAATAAGAATTTTGTTTGGTTCGGTGTGAAATTACAGAAAATGGTAACATTAGGGTTTCCCTTAGCTATGGTCTATAAATACCGAAGTCTACTACAGATTTTGGGAGAGCTTTTGGTGAGAGATCTCTGCAATTCTTCTACAGTTCATATTCTTCTGTAGAGAGAGATAAGAGAGAGAAAATTCTTGAGTGATCATATATCTTCTAGTTCTCTCTTGTTTAGGGTTTGTTCAATTGTGTTTCTACATCGATGATCTTATGCACAATTGAATGACTTAGATTCTGAAAAATCTACACACCACCTTGTGCAACGTGGTTGCTTAGATCTGTTTGAGAAACGGAACCGTCTGAGTGCAAAGATCAGAGCAGGAGACTTCGTGGTTCATTGATCCGTTAAGAAGCGGAGCTGTTTGAGTACGGAGCGGAGTGAGAGTGATTCAAGTTTGTCAGACGTCGAGTGGAGAAATTCTTCTATAAATACCGAAGTTTACTACAGATTTTGGGAGAGCTTTTGGTGAGAGATCTTTACAATTCTTCTACAGTTCATATTCTTCTGCAGAGAGAGATAGATAGAGAAAATTCTTGAATGATCATATATCTTCTAGTTCTCTCTTATTTAGGGTTTATTCAATTGTGTTTCTACATCGATGATCTTATGCACAATTGAATGACCTAGATTCTGAAAAATCTACACACCACCTTGTGCAACGTGGTTGCTTAGATCCGTTTGAGAAACGGAGCCGTCTGAGTGTGGATATCGGAGCAGGAGGCTTCGTGGTTCATTGATCCGTTGAGAAGCGGAGCCGTCAAAGTACGGAGCGGAGCGAGAGCTTCGTGGAGCGCGAGTAATTCAAGTTTGTCAGACGTCGAGTGGAGAAAGGCAATCTTGAGGGATTTGTAAGTCTAAAACTTCATAGAGTCTGTGTACTTCTTGATTCATAGTGCATCGATACCAGAGCATATCCGTGATTTTTACTTGTAGTTTTTCCAAGATTTTTCACATAAAAAGATCGCGTGTCTCTATCGCTTTATTTTCTACACTTAGATTAATCTTTGCATGATTTATCTTGTTAGAGTTTTGGATTTAAATTGACTTCCCCCCCCCCCACCCCCCCCACCCCCCCCAGTGGGCTATTTTGCTTAGTCCCCTAGGTAATTTCACCCATAATTTGTTATACTTTACAAAACATTTCTGTAGGGAATAGAACGAACTAATTAAAGCATATTATATGAGGTGAATGGTTAGATAAGTCTCATGAGCCATGAATGGTATCACAATACGAATAGGATGTTGGAAACTAATGTACACTTAACTGCAAGCAGATTATGAAACAACAATGAAGCAGAGGTTTTAGAATGAAGACATTTGGCTACACATGCACAGATGCCCCATTATGTTCATTATGTTGCAATCAGCACGAAGAGAGATAATTTAATTGTCCTTGTCTCAAGTTTACGTGGAACAGGGCAGTGGAATATGCAAACTTATGCATTGCATATGAGTCAGCCTGTGGCCATCAAATTTTGACAGAAATTGTGTAGTTAAGGGAACTTGTCCTTGTAGACGACAAGCACATGCTGGCCGCTGAGATATTAAATCAATAGGATGTAGTGGGATGCGACAGTATGGGGAAGAAGTTACACCAGATGCCATGACGTTCAACTTATATAATCTTACTCGGATAACAACAAAAACACAGGAGACCATAATGGTGTACAGAGTTGGACTTAAGTGGAAGAAAATCTCACATGGCGATTTGCACTGGTTAAATATGGCAAAGCAGAGGTAAACCTGAAGAAATTAAGCAAATATGTCTGTAAGCAGAAAAATATAATAATAACAATCACAAATATACTAAATACTCAACGTTCTCTGGAAGGCAATCCTGATGAAGAGATCTTGGTTTATAGCACCATTAGATTGGGAGTCAATTGTAGAACAAAAGGAAACTAAGGATGAAGCTTCTTATCACAGAAAATTATATTTAGTGTAAGAGCAAATGTCAGACAGTACCAATCCTGATGTGATATAATAGTAACAAACCTTCCTTGGCATCACAAGGGAAAAAAATAAAAATTGCATAGCCATAGGTAAAGTACAGATATTTGGTTCAACTGGATAACGCACCTCTATTTTCGAAGTACAACAAGTTCATACGCAGATTCTCCCCTGCCACAGCAAGAGAAAAAGAAGCCTCTCCAAACATTGGATCTCTTTCTGCTTGCTCCAGAACTTCAATGCACAAGCGCTCCTTAGGGGAAGCTTCTCCTTGCCCAATGGATTTATAATAATCAACAGCCCTTGTTAGCCTCTTTGAGATATGAAGTGCTTTTCTGCCATCAAGTGTGAGATCAGATGGTTGGGCTCCCTTTGTTAGAAGTGATACTAAAATATTCGGCTCTTTCCGCATTGCAGCAACATGAAGCACAGTGTAGCCCCTTGGATTCTTGTGGTTAACATCCGCTAGCGGGAGATCCAGAAGATCAGTTGTCGTCTTTGCGTCACAATATGCCACAGCATAATGGAGTGCATATGCATCATTGAGAGTAGTGTGTCCCTCTTCTAGAAGCATTTCAACTAATTTAACATCATAGGAATCCAGAGCCCTATGTATTCTTTTCACATGCTTATCAGGAAAGCTGTTGCTCTCAGGCTCGTGCAAGCCAAGTTGCTTACGGGAATCCACAATTTGTTTCACAACATGCTGGGGCAATGCTTTATCAATAGTTACCACATCAATATCGGATCTCACTACATTCTCAATGCACCTCACAAGCAATCTCTCACACACTTTACTGCACACATTTGCAACGGATAAAACCACCAAAATGTCATCTGCTGCAATCTTGTTGAGAATGTCTAGGAGATGCCTCTGCAAGGAACCATAAGATATATCAGATATTGAGTAAAGAACAGGTGGCAATGCTGCAACTGGAACTGGTGTTGTTCTCTCTATAAGCCATATTTAGGTTTTGCAAATGAAGCAATATGTTCATAAGCAACTTATGCTCAGACTTGTTTAAAGCATAGCTTACTTTTGTTTATTAATCACATATGTAGAGCTTGAGCTCATCTGGAGGACTTATTGACTTACTTAAACGAGTGGCATAATCTTTGAAGGTCACAAAAAAATCAGGGTGGCATAGTATGAAGAGAAAAAGTTCTGATGAATCAAGAATTTTATATTTGTATAATATGGTTATATTACTTCATTAACATCAAAAGTTTAGCACAAAACAAGGTCCAAAGTATGAAGAATCACATAGAATGATACAGTCTTACCAGATTTGCATTAATACATCTTGAAGCTTAATAATTTTAACCTGGAAGATTTAAAGTACTTATTAGTACTCATCATCAACCTTACCTTAATCTCATTTGAGATCGGCCACATCGACTCTTTCTTTCTCCCCAAACTTTTCTACTACATGGAGTAATACAAAGCACATATCCAAGCTTAAATTTTCGAATGTTAGAACAATCTGATCTCCTCCCCCCCCCCCCAATAACCGGGGTGTCTCGAGTAATCCAGGGGACCGGGAGTAATCCAGGGGATCGGGGTGTCTCGAGTAATCCAGGGGACCTGCAAAGCGACCCCACCATGTGGATTTGGGAAGGCTCGGACTATGTCCCCACTCGTGAACCAACTTAAGGTAAGGTAAGGCTCGGAATAGGTTACCTCTGCTTATATGTAGCAGATTGAGCTGAAGCATGTTTCTTTCTAAAGCAACAATTTACCCCGCACAAGCAAAGGTAACTCACTCTTTTGACTAATCATTTGAGGTAACACTTTTTTCTTTACCGTTTTATTTTTACCTTTAACCATAAAAATCAACACAAAATTTTCTCTTCAGGAAACGTACATATAAAACTATAATCGACCAATGGCTAAAGTGAATACAATTCATCATCATTCAAACTTTTTTTAACTCCAATTTATTGCAAATAACAATTACTGTGTTTAACTTAATTAAACCACTAATTAATAATGGTCCACATATAGCATAAAATGAAGAACACTGTTCAATTTACTAAAATAGTCAAAATTTTACCTCATATACGCAAACCAACTCAAAGATCTCGAACACAAACGATACATATAACATCTCCACCATGAAATCCACCGCCGGCCGGCACGCGACGTGCGAACACTCCTCATCGACACAAACACAAACACCTTCCGGCAACGGCTTCACCTTCCCGCTATACATATACGCCAAAACCGAAATCAACGCATCCAAGCTTACATCCACCTCTCGCGCCAAATCCTTCAACTCCAACTTCACTCCGCTCTCTTTACCTCCAAACACATTCCTGAAAAACGGACTTCGCGCCGACAACACGCAGCGGTGGACCGCCACTTCGCGGTCGTCGGAGACCGCGATCTTCGCGTCGGCGAAGAAGTCGAAGTTCGGCGACGAATCGAAGATCGATTCGAGGTTTGCGGAGAGGCGATTCAGAGCAGCGATCTCCGGAGCTGGAATTTCAGGGGAAATTGTTTCGGTGGTGTTGGCAACACAGCTTATGGAGCTGCTTCCACTGAAATCCATTGAATCTGATATAGCTGTCCAGCTGTCCATCACAGCAACTATATATAGAGAGAAATTAATAATAATATATATATGTATATATCTATAGATGTATAGTAAGAGTCAGATATAATTATGTGAGAAAAAACACCATTGATTCGAAGAAATTTTCAGTATATTTAAGAAGACGCAATGAAAGACATTGAACTGAATTGGAGCTGAAGTCAGAAGAGAGATATAGAAGGGGATGCAGAGACTGTGTGTGTTTTAGAGAGAGAAAATAGAGAGTTGTAGAGAGAGAAAGTGAGTGTATTACAATAGGCGACGACTGGAGCGGAGAGGAGAGAGAGAACAAATAGAGAAAGGCACTTTCAGTTGTGAAAGATAGTTGTAAGATGGGGGGCCTACGCGTACGGAGTGGGTGCTCTTATCTGAACTCGATCTCTAGTCCGTCGATTAAATACGACGACTTTTAATCCAACGGATTAAGATGAAAGCTCATGTGACAGCACCTTCTTATTAATTTCGATATATATATATACATTACACACATATGAAATGGATAAGATTCTCTGTTAATTTTTTAATACGAGTTAAAATAATGTTCACACTAACATAATTAAAAACATTGTTTCCTTTTTACAAACTTTAAACTTAATAAAGAAAATACAAATATTTGTATGATACATATATTAAATCTTCCACGTATTTTAAATTATATAAAATATTTCAATTGCACAAAAAATACACAAAACGAATAAGTAGTAGAATGACTCTGTGTCATGACTTCTATGAATTGTTTCAATATACTCGAGAGTAAAGATGATGGTTATTTATATACAATTAAATAATATTGTATTTCTTAAGAAAGTTTGCATTAGCAATTATAGTGTGTTACTCATGTAATAGGCAGAGCCAGAATTTTTTTTTAGGAAGAATCCTAACTAATTTTTATGAATTTATCTATAAAAAATACATATTTTTGTATGATACTAAACTTTTTTGAGAACTGGGGGACCATATCCAGTTTTTAGTTAATTTTTTTATAAAATATAAATTGTTATAAATTATTAATAAAGTTTTGAAAATTTTGGGGAGGGGTCATGGTCCCCTAGCTTATAGATAGCTCTGCCTTGAATATATGTGCTTTACTTTTACTTCATACGCGTTTCTTATGCTACTTTTATTTTATTTTTTATATATATATTTTTATCATAGACTTTAAGAGGTAGTATTATACAATGATCAATACATAGCATTGACATTTCTTTTCTGTATTATAATAAAAAAAAATGGAATTTAAGACAACAATGTCATAACAGGGGTAGTTGATAGTTACGAGCACCATAACAAATTACAATGTCAGAAAAGAAAAAAAAAATCATATTTGAAAATTGCTAGGATTTTTAAACAAATTTTAACTTAATTTGATGACCAATTTTCATAGTTTACTAAATTATTTATTTTGGAGACTTCAAATTAATATACCAGAAAAAGGATAAAATAGTATTTTGGATGCACTTCTGAACTTTTGAAGTGGAGATCTGGACGTTGGTAGGTACCTTATATTCTCTCATTGTCATTTTAAGTTTGATAATATTTGTATAATGTCCTAAGGTCCCACATATTTATTTTAATAGTATATTTATTTTAGAAATGTTCCAATGTCTCACAACACCCATCGCCCATTTGATTATTAAAAGTTCAATACTGATAAGATTTGGCTAAATGACAAAAAAAAACTTGTCCTCTTTGGCCTTCCCACTCTATCTGAATCTATGGTCTAGATGAATTGAACCATTGAGAGCAAAAATATATATATAAATAAAAATAAATTGAACCATTGACTAATCATTTGGAGCAAATGAACATTTAAGAAATCCTTACATAGTGGTTCTATTTTTAAATTTATTGAACTGTCACTCGGTGGTGATGCTTATTTGTTCCTTATCGAATAAAGATGGGAAGAAAAATGGTTTATAATAGGTGGATATTAGTTCTATTCATCAGCTTAAATTTTTGGGTCGAACCGCAAAGTATTCATCCGTTATAATTGGTATCAGAGGCAGACTCAGTCTTTCATCCGGTGTAAGTTATTATTAGTTAATCACTCTCTCACATATTACTTGTAGTACTTGGAGGAATTTGAATAGGGATGGCAACGAGTGCAGTTCTGGACAGGTGTACCTTCCACGCTCCCATAACCGTTAAAAAAATTCCACCTCGTCCCCACCTGAAATCGGCTAAACAGAGTGGGAAGTCACCCTGTCCCCGTTCCCATCGGATTTTTATAATCTGCGGATGTCCATGGGTAGTTGAATTTTTTTCAAATATATCACTGGAAATTAAATAATCCCACAAAATTGTATACTTAAAACACCAAAATCAAGATTGTAAAAAGTAAAACCACCAACAATCAATCCAACAATCTAAATTAAATACACCCTTCCGAAAATAATAATTAAAAAGAAGATTCTCCAATAATAGATTAATTTCAATCAAAACATCAATAAAGAAAAGAGTCATAATTTGTGGGTTATACTTTTTTTTTTTTTTATGTATTATAAATTTATATATTATAATATCTCTAAACGGGGCGTGACGGGACACCTAAAACTGTCCCCGCCCCATATATTAGCGGGTTTTCCTCCCCAATTCCATTCTCGTTCATATAGTTTAAACTGAACACCCAAAATTGCTATAAACGAGATGGTGCGGGGCAAATTGACATTCCTAAATTTGAGTTATGAAATGTAGTATATATTGATCCACATAGGCCCACCATAAATTGTACTAAAACACAGTGGAATAAATAAAAACTTAGAAAAACAATCAGGTTTGGAATTACAACAAGAATATAATATTTAGAGAGAGAAGAAGGGGGCAAAAAAAAGAAGAAAAATTCATGAAGCAAAGTCCAAGAATTGGTGCATTTATTCTTCATGTAAAAAGTGCATTACAATATGAAATAGAGAAAAAAGTGTGTGGTTTCATTCATTACTCAAATTATTTTTTTTCCACTACATTTGAAATTGTTATTTCATGAATTACTCAAATAAAACACTTCTAGATAACAGAAGATAAGTACCATTTGAAAGTTAAATGTCCTTGGACTTCCCCAAGTAATGTATGTGTAACATATCAAGGCTATCCTCCTGGAATCAAATTTAAAAGAATCAAAACTAACAAACCCAAGCAAGAATCAGATATATATATATATATTGAGAAAAGAATCTGATATATTCTTAATGAATGAATCTGATCCCAATACTGAATAGATCTATACTAAAGAATAAAATCCAACAGCATTAGGAATCTAACAGCACAAGGGCATCAGAAACCTCCATCTGTTTCAAGATTCAAGATTCAAGATTCAATCACATCTATTTGTTGTTTTTCAGATGAAAATTGTTAAAACATTTTAAGATCATGGCTTTATTATCCGCCAGTGAGTAAAGAACTATGTTACGAGAAGATATTGGGTACTGAGAATAAATCCACATGGTACCCTAATAGTACAAAGAGATGTAATACACGCAAATATCCTATTAATTGCGCAAGCAAATAACTTAGCCTACATTTAGAATAGAAGCAAGTTGAATTTCAGCAAAAAAAAAACAAAAAACAAAAAACAAATGCAGTATTAAGACTATAAACCACCTTCATTGTTCATTTGAACATAAAAGTTGATTAATTGTGGAATTAGATGTACTGAGCAAAAGTACCAAATCAAAAATATGTCACAAATCCATACAACACAAATGCAGAGAACTCAATCCAGATCTTCATAACCATTTCAAGCTAATAGTCAATCTACACAAGCTGAACTTGAAAGAGGTGAACCAAACAAAACCAATAATGTGAGAGGGAAATGAATGTAAACCACAAAATAAAATCTTTCAATAAAACCAATGAGTAGAAAAAAAAAAACCAAATCATCTCGAATTTCAGATATGTAGATTCATTGTAGCAAGACAAACAATAAAAACCACTAAACACTCCACAAAATCTTATAACCATTAGTCCTCCTTACTGGCGTGAGGAGAGCACATGGTGCATACCTTTTCCCAAGCTCTGGCTAGAGACACCTTGAATCCGCCTTCCTCCTTCTTTGGCGAGGAAACTACATTCTCGGATTGCTTTTTTGGATGAATTGTTTGCACAAGTGCCTCAACTTCTTCCTTTGCTCGTTCAAATACAGTTGGACCTTTAACTTCATCAATTGGGGTGTTCTCATCAATGACATTACTCCTACCATGAGTTTCTTTATGATGATGATGCGGGGACTTCTCTTTGTGTTCCTTCACATCCTTTCCTGCCAACATAGAACCACATTATGAATAGAAGAAAGAGAAGCTTCAATCCTGAAACCATTCAAGCACTCGAAGCCAACATGCTATGAATGCAAAATTTTAAACAGAAAAAGGGATAAGTTACCAATCTAATAACAGAGAATTATATATAATTATATAAGCCTACTTACTCCCACCTGTATATATAATTATATATTCATCAAACTTTTTTCGTCTTTACCATTGAATCTACCTCTAAAAGAGATTTTACAACTGGATTGGAATTTATATATGTCCCTAAACAAGTTTGAAGAGATTTTGTGCACTCCCCGACAACTTCAAGTAATAATGGACCATAGAATTATCTTAAGAATAGCTATTCTTGATATATACATCAAAACCATTTTTTCTCTTTCTTTCTTTCTTCTTCTTCTTGCTTTCTTTTTCATTACTTATTATTTTACTTGTCTCTGTGAGTGTGTAAGTTATGTAAAACTATACTTTAAATAATTTCTATCATAGCAACAAACGGAGTGAGAGATTACGACTATGCTACAATTTTTGGTGATTAAGGTAAAACTATTTCTAAAACACTATTAAACATGTGATCATAACCATGACTATAAGCATATTCAAGATTAATTGTTCCACACTAAAATTGACATCTTTGAGATAGTTACAAATCATACCAGGATAAGAATCCAATTTCTCTTGTTTCGACTCCTCTGGTACACTTTCATATCTGTGGTAATATTAGCACAAATCAATTAGAAACCAATCAATGTCTTAGAAAATCAACTTCATAACTTCTCATTTTTAATTTATCATGTGCTCTATCAAACCTTGTTTCACCATTTGAGGATGAACCATGATTTTCGAGTTCTTTCTTGGAATGAATTGTTTGAACAAGAGCTTCAATCTCTTCCTTGGCTCTCTCGAACACATTTGGGGCTTTGACATCACTCATCGGTGTGTTCTCATCAATGCCACTACGCAATCCATGACTTTCCATGTGATGGTGTTTGGACTTATGATTATGCATAATTCCTTCAATCCCTTCCTTGGCTATTACAAATACATTATGGGGTGCTTTCACATTTTCACATGCCACCCATAAACATATCATTTCTAAATTTGCATACACAATCATATACATATACACATACATGAAAATGATATTTGAATAAAACTCATACACACCAATCAAAATGACCGTTGGATTTAATTGCTAATTTTTTTTATATAGTAATTGTTTTATTCATGCCAATCACGTCCAAAGATATATATGATTGATGTGTATGAATTTCAAGATATCATTACTCTACCCATACATATATACAAGTGAATAGTCCACAGAGACACATACATTATATATACACATATATCAAACCAAGTATGTGTTCTTTGATTTGATTAGTACAAACACCAAGTAATGAACCAGGGGAATATTTCAGATACACAGAGGCGTACAATTACAAACATATATATATATATATATATATATATATATATATAAAAAGAGAGATATAATAAAATTACACAAAAGGGTTAATTCTTGATTGAAAGTACTAATCAGGGGAGTATTGCATTTTCGTCAAATTGATTTTCACTTTGTTCAATCAATCGGCGAAGTGGGTGATATGGGTTTAAGATCAATCTGGGATATATACATATTTGTACACACACTTATATATATAATATATATATGATTAGACGAATGAGAAAATTCGTACCTGAGAGAGGGTTTGATGGTTCTGGCTTCGATTCAGCCATTGGACGAGTTACTACGAATTTGGTGTTTAATCAACCGTTCAACCTACGCAGACGCGAATCAAATATCTGACATATGCCAGATTTGAAAAGGCTAGGTTGGCATGGAAGGGGGCGAGGTTCGTGTGTATTCGGAATCCTTCTACTTGTTACAATCGGTCAGTCAACAATTCTTCGTTCAAAATGTTCCGTCCAAAATAAGTGTCTCATTTAAAAAGTCAAATTTTTTATCATATCATTTTACTAATTTACCCTTCATACATTGAAATTATAAATCATCTACATAATAAACTATCATATCACTATGATAGAATCAAGAATAAAGTTGGTATTTCATTCATTACCAATACAACATCTTAAAAAATTAAATTTCCCAAAAAGAATTTATAAATTGGGACATAGGGAGTATAATTTTTATTCCATAATGGAGTATATGTCATGTGATATCACAAAATGTGGAAAATGTTACTTTACTTTTAGTAGGTTAAATAGAGATATATTTTTTTGAAAGGTTAAAATAGAGATAATTATCATTACTAGATAGATAAATATAAATATATTTAAATTTCATATTAGATGAATATTATTATATACGTAATTCAATTACTAAATAAATATATTTGGATCTCATATTAATGCATAAGATGAACATTATTATATATGTAATTCATCAATTAATACATCGATAAATATAAGTATATTTCAATCTCACATTCATGTATCATATAAATATTATGTGTACGTAATTCTGATTTTATATTTAAATTACTACTTTACAAAAAAATATTAAATATTTTGAATAATTACGTGGCACGTATTTATGTCAGTTATTGAAAAAGCTATACAACGTAGGTTAAATTATTTAAATATATAATAAACATTTTATTTATGTAAACTTTATCATTTTTTGAAATTTATATTTTTTTCCGAAATTTATATAATATTTTTAAATTTATATATGTTTTTCAAAATTTATATATTTTTTTCCAAAATTTATATATATTTTAAGAATTTTTTGAAAACATATATGAAATTTTTAGAGACTTTTTGAATCCGAAGGGTTATTTGATTAAAATTTGAAACTCAAGGAGTTTGGGTGTAAATTATTCATAAAGGATAATTTTTATGTCATGGGCATTTAAGTCATTTTGACCTAAAAATTGGCTGATTTTGAGATGAGAGGGTGTTTGATTAAAATCTAAAATATCACCGGATTTGGCGAACCACAAGAGATTTGGTGATTAAATTATGAAATCTCAATGAATTTTGTATAAATTACCCTTTAAATATAGGGTTAATTTCAGTAAACCCCCCTATACTATTCAATTTAATCAACTAACCCCTATTGTGTTCACTTTGCCCCCTATACTATTCAATTTCATCAATATGCCCCCTCACCTCACATTTTGAGTCAAAATGCATAAACTACCCTCAATAGTATAAGGGGGTTTAGTGAAATAGACCATTTAATAAATTCAGAAATATATATTTTCGGAAATAATTCATATTTCTCAAAAAAAATAAAATTTGAATATATATTATATTTTCGGAAATAATTCATATTTTGATATTTATGAATTTTCGGAAATTATAATATATTTTTCATATTTTCGGAATTTTCGAAAAATATGGAAATTATAATATGAAAATATATATTCGGAAATTTTAAATTCAGAAATATATATATATTTTTCGCAAAAAATAATATTTTTCGGAGGGAGCATATTATTTTCCAAAATATGAATTATTTCAGAAAAAATAATATATACTTTTTGCAAAAAAAATATTTTTCGAAAAAAAAATCATATTTTGGAACATAATAGTATATATTTTTCGGAAAATATCATATTTTGGAACATAATGGTGTATGTATTTTTCTCAAAAAAATTATTTTTCAAAAAAGATCATATTTTGGAACATAATATATATTTTTCGCAAAAAAAATCATATTTTGGAACATAATAAATATTTTGTCCCAAAAACAAAATTCATAAAAAAAATCATATTTTGGAACATAATAATATATATTTTTTGCAAAAAAAATATTTTTCGGAAAATAACATATTTTGAAACATAATAGTATATATTTTTTGCAAACAATTATATATTACACAAAATATTTACCAAAAAGAGTATTTTTACCAAAATATTACTTTTTACCAAAAAAATCATATTACACAAAATATTTTTTTTGCGAAAAAGTATATATTATGTTCCAAAATATGATTTTTTTTACGAATTATTTTTTTTTTTTGCGAAAAAATATTTATTATGTTCCAAAATATGATTATTTTTGCGAAAAATATATATTATGTTCCAAAATATGATCTTTTTTGAAAAATATTTTTTTGAGAAAAATATACACTATTATGTTCCAAAATATGATCTTTTCCGAAAAATATTTTTTTTGCGAAAAATATATACTATTATGTTCCAAAATATGATTTTTTTTTCAAAAAATATTGTTTTTGCAAAAAGTATATATTATTTTTTCCGAAATATATATATATTTCTGAATTTATAATTTCCGAATATATATTTTCAAATTATAATTTCCATATTTTCAGAAAATTCTGAAAATATGAAAAATATATTATAATTTCCGAAAATTCATAAATATCAAAATATGAATTATTTCCGAAAATATATATTTCTGAATTTATTAAATGGTCTATTTCACTAAACCCCCTTATACTATTGAGGGTAGTTTAGGCATTTTGACTCAAAATGTGAGGTGATGGGACATATTGATGAAATTGAATAGTATAAGGGGCAAAATGGACACAATAGGGGTTAGTTGATTAAATTGAATAGTATAGGGAGGTTTACTGAAATTAACCCTTTATTAAATGGTCTATTTCACTAAACTCCCTTATACTATTGAGAGTAGTTTAGGCATTTTGACTCAAAATGTGAGGTGATGGGGCATATTGATGAAATTGAATAGTATAGGTGGCAAAATGGACACAATAGGGATTAGTTGATTAAATTGAATAGTACAGGGGGTTTACTGAAATTAACCCTTAAATATATAAAAAACCATTTTTCAGTGGGTCACCGAAATGGACCAGACCAAGTAATTAGCCTTCTACATACAAAGTGGGCCAGTATGCATATCACGTGGACTTTCAATTGTGAATTTTCCTCAAACCCAAGTTACCTAACACAGGCACAAATGAACTTCATAGAGAAATCATTAAGACGTGTTTAAACGATTTTTTATTTATTTTATAGATGATTGTTTTTATTTTAAAGAAATGAAATTTTAAATAGTTTTTAAAATTCAGTTATAAAATAATACACTTTTAGGTAATTGTCATCAATAATAAATTGATAAGAGTTATATGTTTTTTGAATTTTAAAATCCTCACCTCCAAAATCTCACAAATTTTGAGATGTACTTATGTCCCGAAGGCACCCTTTCTTTCAAGAGGATTCACGTGAGGCTGCAAATGAACAGAACCGAGCCGGATTTTAGAATATTTAAACTCGGTTCATTTACTAAACAAACTTAAAAATTATGATCTCAATTCATTTATTAAACGAACGAGCCCAAGCCGAGTGCTAATTTTAATGAACGAGCCCGAGCTTGCTCACGAATGGCTCGATTCAATTGTAACATATATTATTCTTACTAATAGTCTCCTAAATTAAGTTGTTGCATGCTTATTTTTAAATTACTATGTTCTTTGAATATTATTTATATATATATATATATATATATTCACTGACAGAGACATTTTTTAAGTAATTTTTATGAAATCATTGCATCAGTGCTATAATTTCAACCTTCCTTCATAATTTTTTCAACTCACACATTTCCTTGGGATTATGAGATAGTCTTACTATTTTGACTTAAATGAACTTGTTCATGAGTTTGACGAGCTGAGTTCAGTAATGTTTAAACTCGGCTCATTTAGTAAACGAACCTAAAAAATATGCTCAAACTCGTTTCATTTAATAAACGAACGAACACGAGTCGATCTCTTAACGACCCGAGGCCGAGCCTAAGCATGAACGACTTGGTTCATTTTCACCCCCAATATTCATGGCATGTCAACATATAAGTGTACATTCATACTACAAATTTCAATCAACTAAGATAATAATGACTACTACTTGTTTGAACACATTGTGAAGACCTTTAATTTATTATTAGTTAATCAAATCAAACCCCGGGAAAAAAAATTAATGTGTTTTTATTTTATATCTTCTTTCTTTTACTTTAATTTCATATTTGTTTGAATGATAATAACATGTATTATACCTAGTAAAAAAATTAATTATATTAAATTATGATACCACATCAATTTAATGACATGATATCACTATTACAACAAATTATTTCTCATTCTTTAGATAGGTGATGAACGAAATCAAACCTAAACATGATGCTTCTTGAGGCACCAAAGTCCGAGGTTTTCCCAATTGAGCCAACTCGTTCCGATTATCCTTTAAATATATAGGGTAAATTACAGTTTCACCTCCTATTTGTTTCACTTTCACCCCCTCAACTCATTCTCCGGCGAGGTCAAATTGGATCAACCAAAATCTGAGATGCGAAATGACCAAATTACCCTTATATGTGTGTAAAGACTTATTTGTCCATCTAAAATGATGTGAAATGCCTAAACTACCCTCATCACTTATATATACCTATATATATATATGCATACCCATATATACTCATACATATATCATTGACTGTGAAATGCCTAAACTACTTATATCATTGACTGTAATATAAGTAGATTTATTATATTGAGTTTTGATTTTCATTATATTTCATGTAATAAAAAATATATTATTAAACCCAAAGAATCAACCCCACCGCCGCCACCACCCTCCACTGCCACTACCACCCCAAAAAAAAAAAAAAAATCCAGTCCAACAACTGCTTTTTCGACGAGTTCCTGAACATGAGCGTATTCAAACCACCAATAGTGGTATCAGGGCTAGAAAGAAGATGGAAATTGAAACCCAGGAAGAAGAAGAAGAAGAAACATAGCCAAACTGCCAAGGCCATATTCGCGCAATACAAGTGTTCAAGCCACTAGTTTGATCACATTTGAAACTTCTCCATTCAGATATGGACGTACCGGTGTGAAGAAGAAACCTATAAACCACCGCACGCGCCTACACGCGCTACCTGAAGTTAAGCACATCACTTTCATGTGTAACACATGTTTCACGCGCCCCATTAACCAGTGCGCATGGGCTTCACGTGCCTTCTCCGGTGAGACCTGCAATTTCTGATGTCGTCTTCTCCGATGTATCTCTGGCCTCTGAAGTTTTCCAAGTTTGTTTTGTTTAGAAGATCTCTAATAGTGAGGTGGGTCAAGAAGAAGCAGAGAGGTGGTACACGGTCTGGACCTCATTTGAATGGTTACCTTGGACAAGGTGGTTTCATGGCGGTCTCTAACTTAAAGAACAAGTGTTCAGTTGAAGGTTATTGAGGTCTGGGAGTTGGGCAGAAGAGGTAATATATATATATATATAAGATGTTTAGTGTTTAGGTTAATTTTAGGTTAGGGGGCACAAGGGTAATTTAATATATCAAATATTTTAAAATTAAAATCATTTAAAGGCATGGGTATAAAGGTCATTTCAGAACCTCCCTGTGTCCTGAATTAAACAGCCATGAAAACTAGGGGGTGAAATTGTAATTAGCGAAACAAAAGGGGTGTGGGTGTAATTTACACTAACAATTGGGGTGAAACTGTAATTTACCCAAATATATACTACACATTTTTGTACACGGTTTCAGCAAAAAAATAAAATAAATTAGGAATATGTTAAAATTTAGAATGGATATATAGAAACTTGAATATTATATGTTGAGCAAAGGAATAAAGCTAGTATTACAACATGTTATAGTGTAGCAGAGTATTATAGCTCTATTTTATGTATCTGGTTGTTTCAAATAGATAATACTGGAGTTAGAAATATAGAAGACTGTGCGGACTAGTCAACACATCACTGTGAATGATCAAATCACTCGATCACAGTCTCTCTTGGGCACATTCCAAAAATAAGAATAATACCCATCCTTATTATCAAATCATTTCTTATTTGAAAGGAAATTATTCCCGGTTATATAGGCCCTGCCAATGCCAGCTGGGCAGTGCTCTTCTATGTACAACCACACATACATAATATATATATATATACACACAGAGAGAGATAGAGAGAGCTGGTGGAGCTTTGTTGCATTATATAGCTATAGGAGACTATACCTATTTGTACAATTGAAGTTCATACTTGTGAAAGTAGCAATAAAATCAAATAAGCTCTGAATAAAATCTCTGGCATTCCTCAAAAAACTCTCTCTCGTCTATTGTGTGTACGGACCTCTTTGGTTCTTGTGTGCATCTTTTCTCTAAACTGCACCAATACAGTTCAGTCTCCAATTCCTTTAAAAATTGCTCCATAATGTGACTGATAGTGATTTTTTTTTTGATTTTTTTTTGGTTACTATATGATTGTGTTAATTACTTATTTTAAGGTAGAGACAAAATGCCAATAAAGTTTAATTGACATCAAAGTCATCATAATCATTTGCAAATCCGTATCACAACCAAAGAGAAGGTGTGAACTAGTTATTAATTGACTAGTTTAAAGAGAAATTTTCAATTTTATTGTAACTATTCCCTGGTTAAGTCAAAAGGAGCAAGTGAAATGTCAAATATAAACTGTTTTGAAAAGAAGGCAAAATGACTTGTCAGGTAAAGCTACTACTCCCTCCACCAGGACAACTGTGTGTGTGAGTGAGAGAGAGAGAGAGAGGTCTACCAGGGAATAGATACAGAGAGGGTGAGTTTCAGAAATTTTATGGATAAATGCACAAATATATACTAGCATGTGCATATAGCATGCATGTATATAAAAAAGAAGAAGTATGCATGTATATATATATATATCTAAGTATGTGTCTTTTTTAAGGTCTTTACTCTAGCATGCTTGTTTTGTAGCTCTTATCAATATTACCTCTCTACCTCTCTCTCTCTCTCTCTCATTAGCAGTTGGTGTTATGTTTGAAATGAATAGAAGAATTTGCACTTTTCTACTACTTACTCTACATATGATGAGACTGGTGTCTACAGCAAGACTCAGTTTTGCACCATATGACAACACTGTTCAACAGCAAGGTCAGAATTTGGATTCATGTTCATATCCCTTTTTCTTCTTCCTATTTTTCTACTATTTGTCTGAACCAATCAATTTCACTTCAGTAGATAAAAGCTTACATGTAACCCTTCCTTATAAAGTATGTTTTGATTCAAAATATTTATAATTTCTCCAACTTTTTTCTCTGGAAACATTAGTGCTTTCTGCTTTTGACCTCTCTCAACAAGTCATTGACTTACTGCCACTGTCTAACTTTTTTATGGTGGATCAGAAAAGGGCCAAATCTCATTCTCCCCACAGCTTGTCTTGGAGTCAAAACAAGTATGTTTCTCTTTCCTTCTCTAGATAATGGGTTTGTTTGATATGTATGATATATATATATATATATATATATATATATATGGTTGATATTGTAAATTGTGAAGGGAGCTGCAAGGATGGAAAAAGTGAATGGGAATGAAGAAGCATATAAAGGGTTGAGCAGTAGACTTGGGTCAAGGCCACCAAACTGTGAGCACAAGTGTGGAAATTGCATGCCATGTAATGCCATTCAAGTGCCCACAACCACTGACCATGTGGGTGTCTCTTATGCTAATTATGAGCCTGAGGGGTGGAAATGCAAGTGTGGCTCTTATTTCTTCAACCCATGAATGCTTTGCATACCTATAACACCACATAGCAGCAACGCATATATCTCTCTCCCTTTTTCTGTCTACCTATCTAACTATATATATATACATATATATATATGGGGATGCACTTTTGGTTCTTTCCTGGAGGAACTATGAATGTTTGATAGGGTAGATGAAGTTTTAGCTAAGAGTATGGAATTTTATGTAAAGGCTTTCAACTTACCTTATTATGCTGTCTTTAATTGATATAATGCAGAGTAGTGCATTTTAAATTTATAATATGAAGCATATAAGTGCAATGATGGAAGTGTTAAATTTTGTAGAGTAGCTTAAGAGGAGTTTCAACGTCCGAACATCCCAAAAACCTAATCCACGCTGATGTTGATACTCATTCCTTTCTTGACATAGAATGAAATTCCTATAACTAAAGATTGGATAATGGTATCATCGGGATTCAGAACAGAAAATCAAATTCTACATCCTCCTGAGGTGCCTCTAAGGTTTAGCTCGCCTATTGGCAGTTTATTCTGTGAGACCAAAACTATATGTGGGGATTATACAAATCAAAGGAGAGGTTGTTTCTAATTTGAGCTACGGTAACCAGAAACGAAATTGATCTTAATAAATAAAGGCAAAAATGATCTTAGGGAATAAAGGCAAAGGTGGAAGGCCTTATAGTTGTTGTACGTAGATTTTGAACTGCATTCAGCCTTCATCAGTATTGGAAACTCTAAATAACCCCCGGTGTATAGCTTAGCCTACGTCAATTCTGAACCACCTAACTCAAGAAGCAAAAATGAGCCCTGAACATGAAAACTTATTTACTCTGTTCAAATGTACCTAGAGGCAATGCATTGGATAACGAAACCCTTCTAAACTAAATTTCGACATCAAATCCATCACAATGGGGGCTTACTAACAAGCGTTACTTCGCAGCGAAAAGAGAACAAAGCAAGCAGTGGAGAAGGACATAAACAAAACTCATATATTCAGCCATCACAACGAACTCCAAACTGCTCCTAGTTAAGCACCAACCAAGGTTTGTCGGACCTGCCTCAAAGAGCAATACCACCTCTCTGACTCCCAGCCAAGAACTTTTCTCCATAACAAGCAGGACACTTGGGCCACAAAATAATACTTCAAACTCAAGCTCGGACAATTTCAAAAGCATAAAGTAATAGTCACCCCAAAAGTGGATATTAAGATTTATGTATGGGTACCTTTCAAAAAAAAAGAAAAGATTTATGTATGGGCAAATGGCTTTGACTGTGAGTGGCTGCATTTCTAACAAAATGCGAATTCTTAATCTTGCAAATACTCACATATGCTCTTGAATAGAGCATACTAGTATTGGAGTTCAATCGATAGGTACAATGTTCAATTGTAAATAATCACATTCTACAATTTACATTAAAACTCCTAGCGATGATAAACTGAACCACCAAAGCTTTAGGAGAAGGAAGGAGGAAAAGCATGGAGGGAAACTGAAGGCAAAGCCACTCCATCTTTTGATCCAAGAAATCCAAGAACAAAAGAGGATGCAATCGTGCAATTATGCCTATAAAATTCAGTTGCTACTTCATAGGAGAGGGTATTTCGGTTTCGTATCACGGCTAACAAATCATACAAAGACCTGAAATCCTTGTCCTCCTAAATGAATCACAACCTATAATGGACAATCCATTTAAAAAAAAAAACTGCATTGAAAGCAGGTGATTCGTTCACCTAAAACACAAACAAGTAAGGAAGTAATAGTTATTACATCAAGCCTATTCATTTAATTCATGGGACTTAATTACCTAAAGAATCCAAATTTGACACCAATAACCAAAATTTAAGCAAAACTAAAACAAATATAAACCAGAATATATAATCCAAATAACCGGAAATTCAATCCAATAATAAAAATTCAAGCAAAAACTACAACTGGGAACCAAAAGTATCAAATAAGCCTCCAAACAGCTCACATACTAAAAAGATCAAACAGTAATCTCAACGGTACAAAACAATTAAATCACACTTCATAGATAAACCCTTGCTCATAATCCATCAATAAAGCTTTCAATACCCAAATCTAATGAGCAACAACAATCAACATGACTAATCAATTGAACCCACATAAGCCTAACTTGTACATAACTTAAAAACCCCAAATTAGTAGTAAAAAAAAAATTAAAAAAATACAGAATATAATGATACCAAAGAATGAATATCAACGCCAACCATAGATCATGTGATTGTACCTGTCCTTGATCCACCTAAAGCTCTTCCTCACAGACCCTTTGACCTTTCCTTCAACACCATAGGCCTTGTAGCTCACAACCCTTTTCTTCCTCTGCAATTCAGGGTCAGTCAAACTCCAATTTCTTGATGACCCATTCATGGACTTGCCCTTTTTGAGCTTCACATCTTTCACAATCTCCATATGGGTATGTGGTGGTTGTGCATAAGATGATGATGATGTATGTGAAGTACTGTAGCATCTGAAATCTTGGGCATTGGAGGGTTTGGGTTGGTTGGCTCCATATCCATTGTAGTTATAGAGATCTGTTTGGATCCTTCCATCATTACAGGACTTGGATCTGAAATCTTCCATTGGGAAGAAGAAAATACTAATTTTGTATCTGTATCTGTATCTGTGTGTGTATATATATATATATGTATATGAATTTTGTTACTTAAGAATGGTTTTGGGGGTTTCATGTGATTGTGCGAACTGTTGACTTCAAATTGTTTGCTGGCGTCGGTGGTATTGGACTAGTGGGATTGGATTCGCTACACCCACAATCACAATCATTGCGTGCACCTTATAAATTATTATATAGAGTTATAATTAATCTGAACTAACATGTGTTTAAGCAATGAACTAGTGTCCTCTCTTTTCTCTTTGTCAAGTAAATTTATAAATTATTTTTATTTATTTTTTAAAATATATATATATATATACACACACACACACAACACACCCCTTATCAACTCAATAATTTTGAATAATACAGAACTCTTTAATCGTATTAAATTTTTAATTTGTTTTTGTAATATATTGTATTTTAAAGTGTTTCATCATTGTTGTACAATATTTTTTATTTGTGATATAATTGTATTACATTGTGCTATATTTATGTTTGCATTAATTTTGATCGTCTTGTAGCATCATACACATGATGAAATAGACAGAACCTGAATCTTATATAATGTTCCACTGATTATAAAACAAATCAAATAATTCCAGATAATAGTCATTCAACAGTTGCAATAAAAACACCAATTTAAAAAAAAAAAAAAAATACAAAAATAAAATAAAATAAACATAATTTGAGCATAAATGAAGATCATAATCATCTCAACTATATATAAATATAAACAACACAAATAGCTCAGATCACCCCCACAAGTTCGTAACCCCTATGGGTATTAAGTAAATAGGCCGTCAAGATCCCCAAAATAAATAAATAAATGCTTACCTCTCGAATAAATAAATAAATAAAAATAAGAATAAGGTTAACAAAAGAGATCCACATTAACTTGAATAAATAGGTCTATATAATGACGCTACGAAAATTCCAAAAAAATTGCTTGACTAGCTAAATTCGAACAGCTTACTTTCTAACTGATGATATAAAAAGAATAAAAAATAAAAATTGAATTAGAGGAGATCAGCAACATTTGATGGCAGCTCCTCAACAACCACATTATAAAACTTCTGGATATCCTGCAGCATCCTCTCGTCATCATTCGTGACGAAGTTGATGGCAACACCCTTCCTCCCAAACCGTCCACTACGCCCAATACGGTGGAGATAGTTCTCGGGCTGAGTCGGGAGATCGAAGTTTATAACGAGGGAGACTTGTTGGACATCGATACCCCGGGCCAAGAGATCAGTGGTGATGAGAACACGAGAGGAACCAGAACGAAATTCACGCATAATGATATCGCGCGTGTTCTGGTCCATGTCCCCATGGGTGGCCGAGACTGTGTGGTCTCTGCTGCGCATCTTGTCAGTAAGCCAGTCCACCTTTCTTCGCGTATTCACGAATATTACACTCTGGGTGATGGCTAAGGTCTCGTAAAGATCGCACAGAGTCTCGAGTTTCCATTCTTCCTTATCAACATTGACATAAAACTGCTTAATACCCTCCAGGGTAAGCTCATCACGCTTCACGAGAATCCTCACGGGTTTATTCATAAACTTCCTTGTGATCTCAAGGGCCTCGGGGGGCATCGTGGCAGAGAATACCCCCACCTGAATTTTTGAAGGCAGCAGCTGGAATATATCATAAATCTGGAAGAAAAACAACATTTCATCAGAGCAGAACAAGAAAACGATGGGGAAAAGCAAAATCTTAGGATTTGGCCAATAATGATTTCAACAACATGAATTGTGATATTTTGGCTAGTAATAATAAAGCCAAAACGGTGAAAAACCTAAATCATTTGCCAAAAATAACCATTTTTCAAAGTTCAAACGATATATCCATAAGAGAATAACATTCCCAAATTTTATTTAGCATGATAAGAAATATCAAAATTACTCCCAACAACAAAGAGTCGGCTAAAAATAAACTTCTCTATTATATCTATACAAAACAAAGTTCACAATATTTCTTAGACTCAGCTCAATAGTCTTTTGATATTATCCTGACCTAATGTTACTTAAACTTGATTGAAATCAATCCTCCTATTGAGTTGTAGAACAAGGATTTTTGCAGATGATTAGATAACAATCCTAGCTGATCAAAATTAGCTGGTGAAGTTGAGTTGAGTATCTCCTCGTATACTTGGGTGTGCAGTGGACAATAAAACATGACCAGATAACAAAAATCATAGTTTGTCCCAAACATCTAGTTAAGCTGAATTGACTTTCTTCTTCCATACTCGGATAGTGGAAGGAATAATACTACTACAAAAATTTCTTACTTCTCTTTTTCTAGGTTATTACGTCATTAACAAGTTATTGCACTTAATTTTCAAATAAATTAAAGTTCCAGACAAAATGCAGAGTCAGAATATACAGACCTGATCCTTGAAACCTCGAGAAAGCATTTCATCAGCTTCATCCAGTACAAACATCTTAATGTAATCAGGACGAAGTGACTGTCTTCGCAGCATGTCAAATACACGACCAGGAGTTCCCACAACAACATGAACCCCACTTGATAGAATCCGCTGGTCCTCACGAACACTGGTGCCACCAACACAAGCATGTACCTTCACTCCAAGATAGTCACCAAGTGCTCGCATAACCTTCTCAATCTGTTGCGCTAGCTCACGAGTAGGTGCTAAAACCAACGCCTGGCATTGCACTAAACCATAGTCAAGTTGTTGGAGAATACCAGAGCAAAAAGTTGCTGTCTTCCCTGTTCCAGACTGAGCCTGTTGAATTACATCAAGACCCTTGCAGAAGGGAACAATTCCCCTTTGCTGAATTGCAGATGGTTTTTCAAAACCTACATAAGAAATCATCCTTCCTCAATAAATCCTAATATCAATTTGAGGCAAAAACAGTAAGTTTGAAAAGTAGCACTTCACCTCACATGAACAGTATTTTACATATCCCAGCCAATTAAAAATTTATAAGTACAGTAGATGAATGGAGAGATATGGGAAACCTCTATGGCAAGATCTTATTTAATTAGAAGGTGTGACGTGAAATAAAACATATTGGTTAGTAAATTTTGTCATCAAAACTTGGGAGCTTAAAGGTTCGGTCAATGCTACATCACGCTACAAAGCATGCGGAATATAGAAAGTTGATGCATAGTTAGATGTACCATATGCATAAATGCCCCTCAGAAGGTTCTCTTGCAAATTCATAGCATCAAAGCTATCGTAAACCTCGTCATATGATGTAAAGAAATCTTCCCCATCAGCTGTAAGTCTGTATCCATGGATCAAGGAAGACAATGAGCATGTGCACTAAAAACATGTCTACACTTAAATTGACATCTCAACAATAAACGTATTGAAAAGCACTAAAGAATGTCATAAGGAAGTTCTTACAACTCGCTCATTCTGGCATCGAACTGACGAGCATCAAACTGTCCTCCCTCTGGTGCTGCAGCTGCCATGACTGGAAATAAATAATCCAACCAAATGCGTAAGCTAAGCGTGGACAATTTTCACGACTATCTATGCTCAGCTCAACAAGTACTAAAGTGTGAATAACAATTACCCGTATTGTTCCATCTAAGGAGATAATTTCCTTACACCTTACAAAAAAATTATTTTTGGGCTAGTTTCACCTAGATCCCTGAGATTTGTCAATATACTACCCACACCCCCTAGGTTTTTAATTATTCTACCTGGACCCTTGTTGTTTGGTTGTTTGCAACTATTAACCCCCTCCGTTAGGTCTCCTTTAGCAATGTGATGAGAACAGCCAAAGACAATGTGATAAGAAGTCTACTTTATCTTTGAAAATCAATTTAAAAGTGACAGGGGTTCTAGAAGATATTATTCAAAGCCAATAGGGTCTAACTAAGATATTGACAAACTTAGAATACTGATAAACCCTCAGGGTCTATATGGAATTAACGCTTCATTTATATCTAACTATAACATTGCATCTTCCATAT
Organism: Cornus suecica; assembly: GCA_963922005.1. Taxonomy (NCBI): domain Eukaryota; kingdom Viridiplantae; phylum Streptophyta; class Magnoliopsida; order Cornales; family Cornaceae; genus Cornus; species Cornus suecica. The sequence continues at coordinate 5,514,642 of OY998240.1, forward strand.
ACCCATAACCAAAAAGTACTACACCTCTTACCCTGTCTTTTGTGTTCATGAAAGAGTCACAGGAATCACACAGCGAAAAACACAACACGACTCGATAACACAGTGACTCATCTAGTAGTCAATATATATATATATATATATATATATATATATATATCTGATTTTTACCCCATACTATTCCATTCAAGACCCACAACTCTCTTTTTAAATACAATAACCTAAATTACCAGAATGTCAAAAGCTGAAATCTTCTTACCTAGTGAAGATCAATAGCTTAATAAAAATTAACAAAGCAAACAATCTTACAAGAACCCATGTTCTTTATACATACATATATAAACACACATATAAAACAACATCCAAGTATTTATTTATATATCAAAACTTACCTAGTGAAGCGCAACTGCTTAATAAAAATTAACAAAGCAAACAACCTTAAAGAAACCATATTCTTTATACATATATACAAACACACATATAAAACAACATCAACAAGTATATATATTTTTATATCAAAAGTGACCGTTGGAGTAAACGGAATGATTGAAAAAATACCTTGTGATGATGAAGATTGAAGAGTTCGCTGGATGATGATGTAGAAAAAATTAGGGTTTTCCCAAACTCCTCGGATCTGTTACGCCGTGGAGTTGAGAATGGGAACGCAAAAGAATGAGGGTTCCATAAATTATACTCTCCGGGGATTCCTTTTCTGCTTTTCCCAATTTGCCCCCAATAACTTTTTAATTGCCTTTTATTTGGTAAGATAATAAATATGGAATACTGGAATTATCAAATACAGTAATATTTATTTCTTTTTGTTTAAAGTCCAGGTTTTTCAGGATTTAAAATTAGAATTGGAAGATGAATTATATTTTATGTTTGGAATAAATAAAAATTCAGTTAGAACAAAAATAATTTTGTACAATATTTATGCGTATCTAAATAATTAGTTGAAAGTAATATTCCGTTTGCGTAACTTATTGACAAAGGCAAAGCCAAGATTTTAATTTAGGCATCGCACTATTAAAAATAATTAAAATACTAATACTAATTATATATGAAAGAGGAAACATAGATAAGAAAAAGAATCAAATAATCTTTTATGGAAAATAATTTAATTTGATTCAAAAAGGAAATTTTGACTTTTTACAAAAAATAAAAGTCTCTTTGAAAAGAAAATATAGAAGAAAAGGGAAAGAATAATCAAATAATTTTGAAAGAAAATAAATAAAATTAATGCAAGAAGAAAATTTTGACTCTGTAAAATGAATTAAAAGACTCTTATAAGCCTAAAAGAGAAAAGAGTAAAAAAAAAAAAAAAGTAAAAGTTTATTTAAAATATTATAATTGTAGTGGACCTTATATTGAGTATTTTGATTACAAACAATAAAAACATATGGTATGTCGAGAGAGGGGCCCAATTAGGGGCACACACAGAGTCCCGGACTCTCTTATTGAAGATGGCACACTTCAATTTAAATATTGTATACAGAGAGGAATGATACAGCACACAGTTCACACTAAACATATTGATCATTACATTTGATTGATGTAAGTAAAAGAATTACCACACACACAAAACAAAACCAAAAAAAAAAAAAATTACATCTAAATGATTGGTGTGGATAGTCATGAATCTCTTTTCAACTCTCAAGTTCTCAAAACTAAAAGGGTACAAAATGTTTCAGTATTTCAAATATTACAATCACAACAATCTTTCATCAACCTGGCACTAGGGCACATAATCAAACAATCTGTGCTCATCCAAAACTGGTGTACATAAATATAAACAATGTTGATCATATAAATAATTAAATGGTTCTTCCATAATCTACAGATTCGAATATCGATAGATAGTTAGGCAGTTGACTTGTAATTTGCTTTGCATGCCTTTCTTGTATTCCCTCGATGGCGCTACATACCCCATTCAGATGAAGAAAATCTATCAGCAGGTGCTCAGTGAATACCACTTATACGCATTTGCACCGGAATGTGCACAAGTGACTTCCAAACTGCGAGATGACATCTACTAGACCTCCGTAGCCACCGACTCCTACAACCTGAAAAGTTCAACATTATGATAAGCTCGGTAAAGCATTACAGACTCCTACAGCCTGAAAAGTTCAACATCATGATAAGCAAAGTAACGTATTACTGACTCCTACAGCAGTAAAGCATCACTGACTGATAAGCCGTCACTCTAGTTGATCAAAAACTAGCAATTTAACCTAAAAGTAGGATCGTGCACTGAAGCACGTTCTTCAATGGACCCAAACCTAAAGGTTGGATCATGCACTGGCTGGTGCTTTCAATAACTACAACGGGATACATAAAACGGACAAGACAATTGCATAACAACGAATATTGTAATATAGCTGACTTTTATGTTTTCAGAAATTAAATTTCCTATTCACTTGTGCGAGGATAGCCTTAGGAGTTAGGATTAAGGTAAATGCACCATCTTGCTGAATACATAAGCTACTTTTCATTTACTACGCATTTTCACTTTAATGATAAGTGGCAACAGCCACAGAGATAGATGAGTTAAGCTCATAGCAACGAATATTGTAATATAGCTGACTTTTATGTTTTCAGAAATTAAATTTCCTATTCACTTGTGCGAGGATAGCCTTAGGAGTTAGGATTAAGGTAAATGCACCATCTTGCTGAATACATAAGCTATTTTTCATTTACTATGCGTTTTCACTTTAATGGTAAGTGGCAACAGCCACAGAGATAGATGAGTTAAGCTCATAGCAGCAAAATCACCATATTGATCAAATCCTTAACCAGATATATATAGCAAAAAAATTATTTAGTCAAATGAAAATAAATAAATGAAAATAGGAGTAGAGAAAGATAAAAGCAGAACATACACCCGACTGATGTAAAGATATAGAAAATGCCGACTGAGGAGCACATTGTATTTGTGAAAGAATAACCCCATTCATGTCAAACCTGTTGAGTACTGGTTCAGCTCCAACTGCTAAAATCTGAAAGAATATAAAATATTTAATAAAAAATGAAAGCAGAAAAAAGTGTATAAAAATAATAAAAATAAATAATAAATAAATAAAAAAAAAAAAAAAAGAGTAAAGAAACTTAAACTTGAAGAGTAACATTCAAACATGTTTAACAGAACTGCAGTGTTCACTTGGCATGGTTCAAAGAATCCAATACATCCCAAGTCCAACCGGTGGCAATAGCAATAAATAAGGTCCTTTAGTTGTTGGGTTGTTGGGGGAATGGAATGCAGACTGAGGCAAAATAAGCAGGCTCGCCAGGAAAAAGCACATTATACAAGACTTGATGATCATGTATAAAATGAAAGTCAAATGCATCGGCCATCTTGAAATGCTTAATTGACATGATTTATTCACAAAAACAAAAACAAAAAAAAGAGATGAAAGGAAAGCACAGAAATATATTGGTACAACTCCAAAAGGTGGGATTGGAAGCTTACAAAGTCTCAAAAGAGTGGAAACTCGGTGAAAAGAGGACCCGAGAACATTTTAATGTTATCTAGTAGTTGAACAAAATTAGAGATTGAAGATGATATTGCTTATGCAATAGTTTATATAGATGGATGAGTGCTTCTGATATGTAAAGCAGTCACTAGACCACCTGCACTTCATAGAACCAAACATTGAGTAGATATGAAATAATAAAATGAGAGCAGCTGAAACGTGGATGTTGATATGCTAGTGTGGTAAAGTAAGATGGGAAAATTTGAAATTGAGAACGATTGGGAGATGGCTGAAGTAACATGTAAAATCAATAAAGTGGTTTGCTCATGTGCAATAAAAGCCAATAACTGCAGTAGCAAAAAAGAGTGGCTTGATATACATATTGAGAGTAATTTAAAGAATAGAAAAATGCCAGAACTAACATGGAATGTATAGCAATAAAAATTACTTCTTAGTTTGAAAATTAAATCGTAGACATGGGAAAATGAAGGAGCGGTCAAATATATCGTACCAGATTGACTTAAATAAGTTGATTAGAATACTATATTATTGTAATAAGCATCACCGCAAGTGAATGAGTGCAGAAAGGAGGAGGAGAATTAGAGGATATCAACATTCCAAAAATCAATTACAGAATGATGAAAACTACATATGAAATACGCTCTTAAACAGTAGCGAATATATATATATTTTTATTAACATCAAGAAAATGAAAAAACTTACCTGATTGTCATCAAATGCTACATCTTGGATGGAAGCACGAGTGGAGATCCTTGAAATGCGTTCACAAGCAGGAAGATTCCAGATTGATAAACTTTGACCACTACCACAAGCCTACAAGAGTGAAATTGAAAGTACGAATTTGTGAAGTCAGTCAAGAATCATTGGACTATTGAATAGAAAATATTAAGAAATATAATTAGCTACTAAAAGAAACATATATGCACAAGTAGCAAACTGAAGTATTAGATGCCTTCATCCATATAAGTAAATCTCTTACGGCCACATCTTTGGGAAATGTCGGTAGATTACCAGTGCAATTAGCCATGCTTTCAAATGCAATAACCAGATTGTCACTTACTTAACAGAAGAAAAAAAAAGATATGTCAAGTCACAGCAGACAAAATTTCCTCCCACCATGAGAACACCATACATAAAACCAAAAGTTATATTTTTTAACCTTGTCATATCCTGGACATGATTATCCAAGATCAACAATCAGTAATAAGAATAATATGTCACTCTAACACTCCATAAAATAACAGTGACTAACTGTCAATTGTTTATAAGATACTTTCGAATCATTACTTGCCAAAGAAAAAACCTATTACAGTTTACACCATGAAAATCTTGAAATAATCATTATGTACAAGTATACAACACAAGCAATCAATTCTAACATAACATCTTCACTAAATGAAGCCTTACCAACCAGCTCTCACTGGCATCAAGGGCAATGCAACTGACACTTGCAGAGAGTTCTTTCTTCTTATCCTTCCCTGGGTCAATTATCTGAATGCACTTTCCACTTCGACAATCTACAAAAAACCATACAACACAAGCGAAACTAAATAAAATTAAAATATAAAGAAGGGAATGTTAACTAGAAAATTGACTTAAACAAAAAGAATTAAACAAGATAATCAGCCTGTCTAGTTAGCTTGTGGACTCAAAAAAACAACATACAAAAATGTACCCCATATCCGTGTTGTACCATCCTCCGAACCAGTAATGATCTGGGGGGGGGGGGGGGGGGGGGGGGGGGAGAAGAAGAAAAACAGCAGCAGCAGCACCATTAATATCACAGGGTGAAGAAAATCTTTAAAAAAAGTAGTTGAGGCCCTAATAATACCCAGGTAACACAGCACCTCCTAACATATAGGCCTGTCAAATTAATTAATAAAAGATACAAATCTATGTCCACTAGTAGAACAAATTTGCACAGACATTTGGGTAGGAATACATTTGTCCAGATAGATATGTATTGTTGAAAGATATAAATGTTTAAGTTACCCCCTCTCTAACAGCTTAAGCTTTTAGAGTAGTCGGGTAGTTAACATGGTATCAGAGCCAAAGGTCTCATGTTCAAACATCACCATCACCCATATTAAATATTGTTGTTTCACGTGTTGGACCAAAAAGAAGGCCACGCGTGAAGGGGCATGTTGAAAGATAATGTTTAAGTTACACCCTCTTTAATAGCTTAAGCTTTTAGAGCAGTTGGGTAGTTAACATGTACCATTTGAGAAATTAGACAATCTTAAATATTCATCAATTCTTCGTGTCAACATTTCCTATATAAGGGGGAAAGAAGTCCCTCTTAAAGAAGTTCAGTGTACTTAGAAACGTACTTGAAGAGTAATATCATTAGCACTTATAATCTGCAGACTGTTGAAAATTGCCACATTTAGTTGAACAAAATCAACTTAGGATACAAAGAAAAGAAATATAACTTTAATATAAAGCCAGTCAACCAATTTAAAATACAACAGCAATTCTTGTAAGTGAGGAAACAAAATAAAATCTTAAGCAAATATACTCAACACCTCATTTTGAAAATGATCCTAGCTAGCAACAAAAGGGAAGAATATTGAGGATCAACAAAGACTTTACCTGATTGCTGGAATTACGAGCAACAATACTATGCAAATAGTCTGCATGTCCCTTGAACACCATTTTAATTTCACTTTTCTCCTAAATATTTCAATAGAGATATATGGAATCAGAACAGGTCATCACCATATAGAAAAGATAAGATGGGATGTGGAGACTCAGATCAGTGAGGGAAGAAAAAAATACTAAATGAATCCCTTGAAAACGGAAAACAAAATACAGAAGTTCTTGGAGCAAAAACATTGACAGGTAATATATTCTACTTGAACGTATATGTACCACATCCCAGCAATAGGCACAAGAATCGCCAGCCGCTGCAAATATGGATCCCCCCTATTGGAGAAGAAAGGAAATAATATGAACTCATTGTATTGGAAATCACATTTTTACAGTAGTAATTCTTGAATGCAATTAATTCTATGGATGGTGCCAAGAAATCAACTTGACCATGTTTTCTGTAGTGCAGTCAACAAAAAAAATTTCTAGCTGAACCAAAACTTATTCACAATTAGAAATTACTATCTATCAAAGAGCGAGAGGAGGAAAAAAACAAAAAACAAAAACAAAAAAAAACAAACAAACAAACAACACTTATAACTATGGCTGTGTGGACGGATAAAATCAGATATAAAAAAATACTTGAGTATCTACAGTAATACATACACACCTGCACAACCATATCCAGTGACTAGACAAGATGGAGAACCCAGAAGAAAACTAAACTATTACAGGTTTACATGGTTATGTAATCAGCATGCAAGATTATCAACGCAAAAAATGTTAGTCTCAAACTTTTAAAAGGGAACCCAAAAAAAGAAGGCGTCCCAACCTAAGGTTAGGCAAATGTAAAAAAAAGAAGGCAATGGAAAACATAAGAAACCTGATCATCAAGAGCAATGGCATTATTCTCTGGGATTGGAGAAAGAGCACCCCAAGGACCTCTGGGAGACAAGAAGAGATGAAATTGCATTCAAGTAAGAAAAGATAAAATAAAGGATATTATAATAGCTGTAACAGGAATTTAAAATAAAACTATGAGGAACAAATACAAGAACAGTGAATACAGAATGTCAGCATTTCAAACCTTGGCCAAGTATAAAAGAAGTGTCTGGCCGACTTATAGCTTATAAAAACTTCATAGGAGTTTTTTAAAACAATCCGCTCTCATTAACAACAGTGAAAAATCGAAAAAATCAATATGGAAAATCTATAAGAATGAAAAAAATGTAAAGAAGCTTTCATTTGAAGGAAGGACATTTCAAGAAGACAATCATCTTGCTAGATTTCAACATCTCAACCTAGCAAAACCCACTTGAAAACTTACTTTTCAGAGAGAGAGTTTCTCCAATTAAAAAATACTCATCTCCTTCCACGAAAGAGGAGGTCTGGGGGAGGGGGGAGGAAGTCAAATATTCTACCTGGACCAAGCTTCCACTTAATCTATAAATCTAATATACCTGGTGAAGCAAATACTAGAAATTTTTCAAAAGAGCATATAGTAAATGCGTGAAGAATATTAACACCCTATCCACAGACTGGGAATATCCAAGCATTTAGCATCTTCAGAATTGACCAAGTAGGAAATTCATACCTATCAAACCATCCAAACCATTTGAACTAAATGCATTGTATATCTAAGCCTATATATGGATGCTTATAATGGAACATAATTTTCTAGGATGAGGTAATAGACGATACTAAAACTCTGAGATTCTTTTTTACACATCATTATGAGCAGCGACTGATGGAATGATGAGTCTGGTGACATCATGTCTATGGCTTCCGGATGGAATACTGAATCTGTAATAGACGTTTTTACAAGTTCTGTCTAATGTAAGACGAGCCCCTTGGCTTTTCACAGATCTGAGCAGATGGAGACTGATGGGCGATGACATCAATGAAATAGAATCAGAAAGAAAATTTTAGGACTGGTAACTTAAAGGGAATATAGACATAACTATGGTTATTTTCTGATACGAGACACATGTGTTCGACTGACACTTATGGGTACTCACTTGTGTTTAACATATTAGTCGCCAATACAAGAAGTACACCTACACACATTTATTAGAACAAAATATAATATTAGAATTTCCAGAATTAAAAGATTATTTCAGTATACTTGACTATGTAAGCAACTGCAATAGGAATGCATCAGATAATCTTAGAAACTAAACATGCAGAAAAAAAGTGCATTTAAATTCCAAACCATAGAACAGAAAAGTGATGAGACAAAAAGGATTTCTCATCCAACAAGAGCAGCATGAAAACTGAAGAATGTATGCAGTCATGCTAATACATAGTACTATCTTTCAAGTTTGGGGATGACTAACTTATGTTGAGGATTCACCAAGTCAAGTACCGGCTTTAAATTGCCTCCTGCAAGTAAAAGCACAAAAGAAATAGAACAAAAGAAATGAGAATTGATGCTTTAAAAAGTAACTAAAAAAGAACTGAATGTTTCATGGGGCGTACCATTCTCAAAAGTAAATAAAATTACACAGCCCATATTGTTTACCTTGCAAACGAATAGGCACCTCTGCCTTCAAAACTTCTTCCCATCTCCATCCTCGAATCCGACCATCATCGCCACAACTACATAATGTATACTTAAGTTAGCAAATACTTCTAATCGACCATAAATAACTTATGTTTTGTTTGGATCAATTCATAAGCAATAGCTAGTTCTTTCTAAATGAATCATGTGTAATCTGTACTCCATTTTTGCGTAGATATTAATTAATCAACATAATGAGCTAATAATAAGAGCAAACCCAACAGTGAAAAAAATTGAAACTCCCAAAACAGAAAAATAATTCTTGTAAGCACCTAAAGAAAATCTACTTCTGAGTTCTGAGCCGTTTATTCCTGGCTCATTAACAAATAAGCACAAGCACAAAATATTTAACATGCAAAAACATAAATATAAACAAATATAGTAATCATCTCCGCTCAGCAAGAAATTCATATACACCAATCATATCCATCCATCAGTATGAATTTTTACTTATTGCCTCACCAGTGAGCAAGATAGCATTTTCTTGTATATGTGTATACATACATATATATATATATATATATATATATGTGTGTGTGTGTGTGTGTGTGTGTGTGTGTGTGAGAGAGAGAGAGAGAGAGATATAGAGAGGTGCTAGTACTTAATCAAACCTTAGCAACAAAGAAGCTTCGCCATTTCCGTAGAATTTAACGTCATAAGCAGGTCCATCATGCCCCTGAATGAAGCAATTAGGTTCAGCCACCAACAAGCTACACAAATTCCACCACATTGTCAATCACAATAAGCCCTAATCGACACCACACACAGAGAAAATAACCCTAATTTGACCAAATACACCTACTTCTGAGCCCTAGCATTCCCATACTCCAATTGCTGCAACCAAAAAAATTAAGCAAAAAAGTCACAACACATGTACATACACATAAATCTTGAACTCATATGTGCTTATATATATATATATGTATATGGAGTGGAGGAGTTACGAGAGAGGAGAGGCATTGGGAGATGGAGTAAGAAGCGATAGAGCCGTCGCTGGAGGCGGCGACGATGAGGTCAGGGTTGGAGTTAGGGTCGGGAGAGGGGGCGAATGCAGTTCGGAAGACGGTTCGGGATTGAATTTCTCTCTCCTGCAATATAGTGTATCTATAGGCGTCTTCGTCCCACTCCCTACAGTCTCCCCCCATTCGCGCCTTCACTCTTCTGCTGCGTCGTCTTTGCTTAGAAAAACCATCGATTCGGTGCACTGAACGGTGTCGTTCCGTATGGGGCAAGAGGGCAACGGAACAAAAGAAGTGAGTCAAATATTGCGACTTTTACTAATCATTTTTATTTCCTGTTTTCACTATTAAAAAAACAAATTACGATTGCGTTTCTTCGTTATAATCTAAAATATAAAATCATGTTAAATAGTTACAAATTATTTTTTAAAATTAAAACCAAAACACATAAAAGAGTGTTTAATAATAAAAATTACAAATAAATTGAAAAAATTAAAACAGAACTACAATAAAATAAAATAAAAGTTGAGGGAATTTTTTTCCCTGAAGAAGTAGTTTTAAAAAAGTATATTATTTTAAAATATAAATATTATTAATTTTAAAAGAATTAATTTAATTTTCAATTTTTTTGTAAGGTGAAGTTGTGCTGCAGTAAAATAAAGCATTAAATGTAGAAAAGGTATATTTTTCATATTTTTTAAACTATTTACTAAATGTGAAAGTATTCTCTAAGAGAAAGAAAGTAAAATTATTTTGGGTTAACTTTATTTACACCCCCTGAGGTTTGTTCTATCATCACTTACACCTCTTCAGGTTTGCATATTTTCAATTACACCCCCTACTGTTCAATATTCTCATCACTTAGACCCCCTGAATGATGACATCAACCTGAATTTTTTTAAAAATTCCTAAACTACCCTCAATGTTTTATCCTTATTCTGTTTGGAAACAAGGATAGTGTTTTTATCAATTAGACTCTCTCCCATCATTTAATAATTTAATTTGTATTAAAATTTGAAAATATATATAAAATTCGAAAAAATATATATTAAAATTTGAAAAATATTATAAATTCAAAAATAAATATAAAATTAAAAATATATATAAATTTCGAAATTATTTTTTTTTTCAAAAAAACATATTAAATTTTGAAAAGAAATATAAAAATCGCAAAAAACATAAAAAAAATTGAAACAAATATATAAAATTAAAAATAAAACATATAAAATTCAAAAATATATATTAAATTTTGAAAAAAATAATTAAAAAATTAAAAAAAAAACATATAAAATCCAAAACCCCAAACACCAACCCCAAATATTCACAAACAAACAAATATTTACAAATAAATAAATTAATCTTTTTCTCTCTCTCACACACACATACACACACTCTGCACACAGCACACATATATACATATATACACACATATATATATATATATATATCACCCCCCCCCCCCCCCTATTTTTGAAAATGACAGTGGTAATAAATTGATTTAAGGGTTGCTCGTGGTGGTGTCAGTGGATGATGTGGTGGTGGTAGTGGCGGCGGTGGTGGTTAGGGTTGGGGTATTTGGTTGGAGGGATAAATTGATTTAAGGGGGTGTTTGGTTTAAGGGTTAAATTGATTTAGGAATTAAATTGATTTAAGGGGTGTTTGGTATAAGGGTATTTTAAACATTTCACATTATGAGAGGGTGTAAATGAAGATATGCAAACCTGAAGGGGTGTAAGTGATGATAGGACAAACCTCAAAATATGTAAATGAAGTTAATCCAATTATTTTTCTAATTACTTTTATATTTATTTTTACTTTTTGACCTTTGATATAAGAAAGTACAAAATATTTCTTGTTACTAAACAAGCCATAAGCATCATACTTGTGAGTCTCGTGTTTATTACAAATGTTTTGACATGAAAATTGAAAAAAAATATTTTTCTTTATGGAATTTTAAATTCAAAGTATATTATAAAAAATAAATTTTGATATGAGACGTAATGTTTTGTTTGAGTAACTAGTTTAGGGCATGTTTGGGTTACGTTTTTCCTTCTTATTTTGTGTGTTTTTTTTTTACAACAAAAACATATTTGACACCAATATTTTGTTTTCTACAGTAGAAAAACATAGAGTAAACAGTCAAAATAAAAAAAAAATTGTGTTTTTTGCACTGTTCCCAATAATAACAATGTAGTGGAGGAATAAGTGATCAAAACAAAAGCAAAAATAACAGTACCAAATGTGCTTCCAGATTTAACTCAGAGCACTCCACAGCAAAAGCATATACATCTGTTTTGTAAATTCTAAAGCACTAAAGCAAAAGCATGAACTAAACGGGCCTTAAGCCCTGTTTAGTTTTAATTTTTGTTTGATTTTTTTGTTTTTTGTTTGCTACTGTAGTTGTTTTCCAAACAAAAGCATGTTTGGCTCTTGTGTTTTGTTTTGAACAATAAAAAAACGTTTGTATTTTTTTGACCCCATTTTACAAACAAAAAAAGTGTTTTTTTTTTTTACTATTCACTCAAAATATATATGTATATACACCACGACCACCGCCACCGCCTCCGACCACCACCACCACTTCCCTTTGCCCCCAAACATCACAACCACTACCACCTCCCTTTGTCCCCAAACACCACATATACATATGTATATATTTACAATAAAAACATCAATATCAAACATGTTTCTATTTTAGACTCCAACACTCCACAAACACAAACATGTATTTATGTTTTTCTAAATTCTACAACAACAAAACCAAACATGGCCTTAATCTCATGAATTTTTGTTCCACATTAAATTTGAATAGAGATGATCATATGAATATTTTATTTGAATGTTAGCACCACGGGAAACAACTTAACCTCTCAAAAATATCAATTCCCAAAAGCTAGATCATATCAACTCATCACGTAGCTTTAAGCTTAATTTTAGGTCGGATGAAATTTATTTTTTTTATATTTTTTATCCTAAAATTTTGGATATTTTATATTTAGCCCTATTAAAAAAAATTTACCTTAGATACCATAAAATTTAGATTTCTTTACAATTAAGCCCCAACTGAAAATTTGTTTTAAACCCCAATAAAATAAATATATATCATTTATATCCCAAAAATCCAAAATAATTTTTTTTAACCCCTACTGACACGGATCCCTAAATCCGTCACTGGTTGGATCACGAGGCGAGTGATCGGACCCGAATTTCTGACTACATTAAGGAGAAGAAGCTATCAATTTTAGTACATGATAGCTAATTATGCTCATATCAGACAAACATACTCAAAGAATCAAACTTTAAGAAGCTTCCTAGCTAAAACCAATGAGGACAATACATATAACTAATGAAATGGCATTCATAAATTGTTCAAGCATTGTGGATGCCTTCAAGATTGGATATGCTTTGGCCTTTGGAATACTTAATAAAGTTTAATCACATTTTATGAGAATCATATCTGTTCGATATATCAAAAGTTACAATAAAAAAAGTAGGGAATGTGGAAATTAAAAGGCATGTATTCATAACCATGCTCTTGTTGCGATTGGTACATGAATACAAAGCATATATACCTTGTGCTACTTTAAAAATCTCTATTTTGTGCCCACGAAATTAATTTAATAAATAAATAAAAATTCATTAAGCTTTCGTTGGTTGTTTTCCACAAAGTTAATCAACATAAAGCATATGAAATTAAAGGATTCCATTATTGAAATTATTGGCTTTTATATTCAAACGCAGAAAATTGTATCCTTTATCAACCCAGGAGAGAGACATGCAAAAATGCTCGATTCAACATACTTCATTCCAACTAGCAATTGACAAATTTGTGCAATAAAATTAAGATTTAGATCCAATTTTTTAATTTACAAACATGAATATATGCATAAAAAAGAGGAATAAAGCTTTGCATAACAAAATAAGACTCCAAGTAATATATATATATATATATGTATGTATGTATGTATTCAAGATTTTTACAAAAAAACATAAAATAAAATCACAGTATTTGAAATCACCAAACATGTTGTGCTTTCAAAATTTATGGATGTACCAACTTCACCAAACATGTTCTGCATTTTTTAGCTTTTATTTTTCTTACAGTAACATCATCGAAACCAAACATGCTTCTAATTCAGACTAACAGCACAACACATCAAAAATATGTGTTTCTACTTTACTTTTCTTTTTACGAAAACTGCAGCACCGTTTGGCTTAAATAACAAGCACATTAGTTGATAATTGTGGGCAATACAGCTGGTTGGTTGTGCCACTGCAAACTTCTGTGATTGCAGCAAAACTAAGTCAGCATATATGTAAAGCTCCAATGAGTGTCTAAGTTACCACATATTCCACATATATATGATATATCTATATATACCACCTTTCGAGTGTACTATAAATTAAGTTTAACAAATCATCACTTCTTCACACAATCAAATATAATCAAGCTTGTCTAGCTTTCCATATATCGAAGATATATATCTACAACCAAAAGGGTGCAATTAATGCATGTTTATAAATTGGTGCAACGTACAGGTGATCATGATTACAAATAATATCGAAGATGTATTAATTTATGGGTGTTCTAAATAGGCAGTTGACAGAAGAGAGTGAGCACACATGGTTGGATCTTGCATGGAGGCCATGCTTGAAGGACTGTGTGCTCTCTCTCTGTTTGTCATCTACCATGCATGCACCATAGTAACCCCCTCCTCCCTCATACACACGACCGCTTCATATATATATATATATACACGTTTAGTTTTTTGAGGGATATTACCAGGAAATCTTGTGGTTTTCAAAAATGATCAACTACCCCCTCCATTTCAGAAAACTCCCTTATCATTTCAATTTTGATCAATTTGCCTCATTCCCTCTAATTTAAGACAAAAATGCCCCTAATGAAACCAGAGAAGGGTTTACTGATATAAAACTATTGGGGGTTTACTAATAAAAATAAATGGATTAACTTCATTTACACCCCTGATATTTACTTTATCTTCAATCAAACAAATTTTTTTATATATATTTTACGATAAATAATATTTTTTATTTATTTATGACTAAATAAAAAATTAATGCTGAAATATTTTTTTCAAACTACCAATTAGGGTAAAATATACAAAATTAAGTTTGAAATATAAAAAGGAAATATTTTGAACTATGAGTTAGATTTTTTTCGTTTTTAATTTTTTTATATATATATTTTACTATAAACGATTTTTTATTTATTTATATCAAAATAAAAAATTAATACCGAAATATTTTATTTTGAACTTAATATCGGAAAAACAAATTTCTCCGGAATCTTTTTTTTTGAACTTAATATAAAAAAAAAAATCGGTAAAAATATATATTTTATGCCGAAATAAAATATTAAATTTTTATCAAAAAATTAATATTTTATGCAGAAATTTTTTCGGTAAACTTAGTATTTTATGCCGAATTTGTTTTTTTGAACTTAATATAAAAAACAATTGGTAAAAAAATATATTTTATGCCAAAATAAAAATAAAAAAATTTTCCGTATTAATTTTTTATTTCGGCATAAAAATATTTGGTAGTTCGAAATAAAATATTTTGGTAAAAAAAAAGAATTTTTTTCCCAATATTAAGTTCAAAATAAAATATTTTGGTATTAATTTTTTATCTCGGCATTAATTTTTTGTTTTCTCCAAATTGGTAGTTCGAAAAAAAAATATTTTGGCATTAAATTTTTATTTTGGCATAAATAAATAAAAAATATTGTTTATCATAAAATATATAAAAAAAAATTCGTTTGATTGAAGATAAAACAAACTTCAGGGGTGTAAATGAAGGTAACTCATTTATTACTATCAGTAACCCCCCTACAGATTCATATCAGTAAACCCCCATTTGGTTTCATTAGGGGTATTTTTGTCTTAAATTAGAGGGAAAGGGGTAAGTTGATCAAAATTGAAACTATAAGGTTTTTTTCTGAACTGGAGGGGAGTTAGTTGATCATTTTTTAAAACCACAGGGGTTTTCCTGATAATATCCCTTTTTTTCCTGTGTATAACCATACATATATATGTATGTATATATATATATATATATATATATATTAATTGCAATATATATGTTGCACACTATTTCTTATACTCCCTTTGTCCCAAAATAAGTGTCCACAATTTATTTTTCAAAAAATTTTGGGTATTTTGTGTTTCCAAATTTGTCATTTGAAAATATAGTATAATTTTAGTTTTTAGTGGAACCCATTATTTTTAAAGTTAATGAAGAGGGATAAGTTGGGAAAGTATAAGATTATATTGTATTGTGATTCGAAATTGATACTTATTTTGAGACGGATAAAATTATAGTGGACACTTATTTTAGGACGGAAGAAGTATATAATTTTAAGATGAATATGTTATCAACTTATCAATGATTTAAGGTGCTGGTAATTCTTAGTCTGTTAAATGCAACCATAGTTATATATATTTATCTCCGCATGTATTTATTCCTGTACTGTGAAATACTGAATATGTTATATACTTGATGCTGCAATTAATTGAAATTTTCATGTTCTTTTTTGCAGTGTTTTTCTTTTTATTAAAATTCAAAGGGATGCTTGATTTGCATTTTTAAAAATAAATTTATATTTTTTGAAAATTAAAAATAAAAAAAATTATATAAAAGATTTATTTGGTTTAGTATTCTGAAAATAAAAAATTTATTTTTATTATTCTCAAAAAATTATTTTATATTCTTAGAATTCTCGATAACAACTTTAGAGATACAAATTAACCAAGCAAACCCAAAAGTTACGCATCTCTATTTTTGTGATAGCAATAAAAACTAGAATGATCAACCCCTTTTATTACCACAGTAACAGTAGATTTTTGTAGGCTGGAAATTCTCAAAATTGGTCGTTGAAAAATAATTAAAAATATTTATCTAAATTGGATTAGTGTTTGATCTGAGTTAAGGTGTCACTAACTTTATTTATTTCAAATTAAAATCTAAATGTTATTGTTTATGTATTTTTCAAATTTGAAATTTGAAATATGATATATGATATATGATATATGATATATGTTGTATTCCAAAATATTATAAAATTCCCTCTATAGGACACCACGAAGTTTTTATTTATTTATAGTGTTAGACCGTTAAACACACATGCCAATGAAGTTGGAAAAATAAACTAAAGTAATAAGCAAAATCTTCAAAGAACTCCAATTTAATTAATTACATTCACTGTGATACTAATATTTATTAAGCTTATTATATCTATTTTATATGTCATTACATTTTATTTTAATGTTCTTTAAAATGAAATTTTGAAAATTCACACATAATAAACAGAGGATAAATTTATGGGTAAATTATAATTTTATCCTTTTTTGTTTGAGCTTATTACAATTTGACCTTTTGTGTTATGGATAGGGGTGCAAAAAAAAACCGTGGAACCGGTCCAAACCGAACTGATGTTTTGCTTCCGGTTTTCAATTGGTTTGGTTTGGTTCTCGTTTTCAAAAAACAAAACCATTCTAATTGGTTTGGTTCGGTTCCGATTTCAAACTGTCTGGAACCAAACCGAACTGAACCGATATAAATTAGATATACATATATATGTATAATTCACTTATACAATTACATTATATTTATATAACTTAGTGTATTAAAATTATAAATTCATATAAATTTATAACACCAAATAAATATAAATTAGTGTATTAAATAAAATTACAAGTTTACCCTAATAATTTTTTACCATCCAAACAAATACTACACGCATATACATAAAAAACCTATAATTTATAGTTCATCTCATTTCTCACATCCATTCTCACCACCGACCACCGTAACTTGTTTCCTCATTACCATCGGTTTTTAAGCTTTTTACAAAATGTTAGTTTATCTCCCCCCTCTATAGATCTCTAAATATGTGTTGGTTCATACATAAATACGGATTCATAACTTTTATGTGTTTAACTCGTGGACATTCAACAATTCTATTGACTGAAGCCATGTCTGATATAAATAAAAGAACGTAATAAAAAAAATCAAGAAAACTCCATAAACAATTTTTCTAAAACTCTCTCTCTTATCCTCTTAGTGCGTGTGTGTGAGTTCATAGGGGTGGGGGTACTTGTGTGTAGTTTTTGGTTAAGAGTCTTGTTTTTAGTTTTGAGATTGTTATGATTTTTTCCATAATGTATGTTGATGCATGTTACATATATTTTGAAAGAACATGCTTACGGAACCGTGGTTCGGAACCGAAACGAACCGTTATTTTATGATTTGGTTCCTCAACTAATAGTTCTCGTTCTCGTTCTTATTTTCAAGGAACTGTTGATAATAGTTTGATTCTATAATTTTTCAAGAATTGTACCAAACCGAATCGTATGCAACCCTAGTTATGGATATTTATAGCTTCCTCAACTGCATTTAATTTCGGCGACCAAAAATAAAAATTTACAGTTCTACCCATGTTATTATATTTTATTTTTGAAAAGGGCAAAAAGGTCACTAAGGAACAATATAGTCATTTTATCTCTAAAAATGAGATTAGGTCAGCGTTGACCGACATTGACTGTGCCAAAAGTTTGCTGGAAGAGAAAAATGAAACCAAAGTATAAATAGTAAAGGAGGTAATAGTAATTTTCCAGACTAGAGGAGATCAAACTATAATAAGTCTAAACAAGACGGGTACAACTGTAATTTACCCTAAATTTATTAATAAATTTACTGTTATTTACCCTAAATTTATTAATAAATTTTTAAATAATCAAGTATATTCGTGTCTGGGATCACTGAACCTTCATCCATTGCTTCACCCTCCAAGTCGTCGTCCCCTCCAAAGCACAAGTCAAACAACCCTCTCTCTCTCTCTATATATATATATTCACATATGTAGAGAGAGAGACTTTATAAGCATAAATATGAGCATCGACGGCGACTGTCCTCCGGCGGCGATGGAGTCGGTGGCGGTGGCCGTAAAAGGCGGTGGCGGCGGTTTTGGGGGATCAGGTAGCCGACGAGCAGTACAGTGGGCGGTGCAGAATCTGATGCCTAAAGCCGATCGTTTCGTTCTAATTCATGTCATGCCCGCCGTCACCTCCATCCCAACTCCATGTAATATTTTCTTCTCTCTGCAAATTTTACATATAAATATATGTATATGTATATATGTATTCACTGTATATGTTATATTTACAGAACAATCGTGACATTGAAGTTATAATTATTTGATTAATTGAACTCAGTCTGGGCCAAAGAAACAGAGTTTTAATGACTGTTTGGTCTTAAAGATCATAAATTCTTATATTTTTAGAGAATGCGAATACTATCTTCATCTCCCTAATATGCTAAATTACGAGTTATTTTGAAGTAATGGGCAAACTTGTTATAGACCTGTATTAGTAGAAATTAAAAAAAAAAATGGCACTCTAAACTTTGAAGAGCGAGTAATGCAATTTATGCAAAATTCTAATGCTTTGTTTGGTAGGAACCGAAAAAAAATGGATGGAAATGGAGAGAAAAATAGATGAATGAAAAGATGAAGTTGAAAATTTAATGTAATAGATTTAAATAATTTTTATCTTGAAAGAATAATATTGTAATATAAAATAGTTATAATAAAATAAAATTATGAAGGGTTAGGGATGACTCGTGCATCCTATTATAATTTCTCTCTTCGGAACAAAGAAAGGGCCCATTTACGAACTGTTTTTGTTTCCTGTAGGACTAATTTTGCAGAAACAAAAACAGAAAGGTAGTTCATTTCTTACTATCTTCCCTCAAGCCCTCTTCTTTCCTTCTTATTTAATGGAGTATGAATCATCAACTCAATTAGAAGAAAGTTGAAATTCATATGGAACAAATTTGAGAAATTTCACTGGTCTACCTTTAAGTTTGTCCCAGTGGATTTGGGTATTAAACCATAAGTCCCACGGCAATGTTTTGATACAGATGAAGGAAATTATGGGGGCAAACATCACAATTTTCAAACGCATCTGGTCGAGATTATTTCTGTTGAGGATAAATTGCTCTCACCTCCACTGAAATCCAACATAATTCAGTCTTCCATGTTGATTCAAAATTTCCATGACCTCTTTTGTGAGTTTTAGAGGGAGTGTGGTTGCACTTTTTTGGCCTCAATTTAATTAAAGCGTGGATTTAAAGTGGAAGGACTAGTGCAAAATGGTGCAAAAGGGAGTGTGGTTGCACTTTTTTGACCATTAGAACAAGGAAGAGTTTCGTTACTGTGAACTAAGAAGAGGAGAGGTTGGTATAGTAATGGATTAACAGGGAATGCCCATGTCAATATACTATACCTCATAGCGTAATTTGCCTTTTTATAAATTACTTCTTTGAGTAACTTGTGATGTCTACCTTCACACATCACGTATTATACAGCAGGAGATAGTATCCCTATTGAGGAGCTGAATTCAAATGTGGTATCGATGTATGTGGAGGAAATGAAGGGAAAGCTTGAGGAGGTCTTTTTACCATTCATGAAGACGTGCAGACCAAGAAAGGTGAGTGTGTTGCTCTCTTTGTGGCCGAATTCTGCTCTAATGGAGGTGGTGTTGAAGTGTAAAATATAAGTTATTTTCTTTCCTAGGTGGACACTTTGGTGCTGGAAGGTGACAATCCTGCAACAGAACTTCTAAGATACATATCTGACTCGGGTATAAGAAGTTTAGTATTAGGTTCTTGCACTTCCAATTGCTTCACAAGGTACGGCGTTAAATGTCAATATAGGCAATAAGTTGTTTAATTATTGTCGTTTAGATGATAATATGTATTTACCAATGACTTTTTTACTTGAATTTTAATCGATATTGGTAATACTCTTCTTATATTCTGTTGTTTCCATATGTACACAAGGAGTTCAAAGTCTGCCTAAAACATAATATTACATTTTTCAATTATTGTCGTCTCGCTGTGACAAGACTTCTTAACGGATTTCTTGAAGTTCTTGTTCTTAGGTTTAAATTTGCCTGTATTTCTACCTCATTTTAGGAAGCTAAGGGGCCGCGAGGTGCCATCAACTCTTCTGAAACATGCTCCCGACACCTGTAATATCTACATAGTGTCAAGACGAAGGCTCATCACAAATTTAGCTGACCCCTTGTCACGTAGTGGTATATTGAACAAATTTTTTGCAGTCAACGACTTTCTTGTCCTTTATTTTTTGTTTATGTCACTCCTTTTTTTTTTCTTTGCCTTTATTTTACAGATAACAGCTCTACGCGCTGGTTGTCTTCTCATAGAGTACGGAGTTCTCAAAGCATTAAGAAAATAAATCCTGGATTTATTTCTTCCTCTTCGGAATGTAAAATTCGGACCACTTCTGGTGCATCATCAATGTCAAATCCAAGTTACCTAAATTCTCAGGCCTATGAGAGTTCAGTTCAATCTAGTGCAGTTCAGGCACTAAATCATCAGAGCCTAGGAAATAGTATCTCGGAGAGTCAGATTGTCGAGGGACGCCCTTCTGTGACTTCTATAAACTCGGAAAAGGTGAATTATTATATTTTTTCACTTAATGTGCTCAATATATATATATACAAAAATCTACCAGGAATGCAAATAAACTGACAAACAATCAACACAGCAGCAAAAAAATAATAATAATAAATAATAAATAAAAATCAGAAAATGCAACCTAAGTCTTCAAGGCAACAATCAACAGGTCTCTCTAGCAACGACATAATCGTCTCTGTATTCATGCATCTTTAGATTCCTTTCTTTCCACATTTCCGATAGAGTGCATTGAAAAACACCTGAAAGTCTCAGCTTTTTATTAGAATTAGCAGAATACTGGACAAACCGGCTCACCACTTCCTGGAAAGAATTCAACTGCAACAAAAACTACCACTAGCATAAGGAACTAAACCAAGACCAAAGCTCCTTAGCAAACCTGCAGGACCAAAACAGCTGGTCAACGGTATCTCCTTTCTTCATACAGTTCTGACAAAATGCAGCCACATAAATCCTCCTCTGCCTCAGATTAATCACAGAAGGCAAGGCATTGTGCATCACAACACAAGCCGTATGAGCAAAGCTAGGTCTACACTGGGCTCATACTTGATTGTACCAATTGAACCTTGAAGCTTGATCTCTGCACCTGAGCCAAACAGCCTTTACACTGAATTTTCCATGTTTCTTTATGATTTTTATCCTCTGTATGAAATAGATCGCTTTGTGTACAGCTGTATGTTTGCTTTACAAATTTCTATATACTTATTTATATGGTTAATTTGTTTTGAGTGGCTGAGCCACTTTTACTCATTAACTATTGTTTTTTACATACTGGAATGAAATGCATGAAAATGACCGGCCAGTATATATGTTTAATAAAGCTATCTTGTGCAGTCTGATGTGCAGGCTGAAGTTGACCAATTGCGTCTAGAATTACAGGATACTGTTGCCATGTACAATAGAGCTTGTGAAGACCTGGTCGTTGCCCAAAACAAGGTCAGAAATGGATCACTTGACAGTGTTCCAAAACATTTGGTTCACTTTAAAGGTTTTGAATTTTTAAAACATTAATGAACAGTTCCGTATGGAAGAAATGCAAGGATGTGTGATGAGCTAAAAACAAAATAAAAGCAGTTCCATGTTTTCTTATATTGACCAGGTTCAAGAATAATTTTGAAGATGAATTGATTACTTGATATTAATTTGAGACTATTGCACGTCTTTTAAAGGACAATAAATGAGGATTGAAGATATGAAGCTGCATCTTTTCATGCTTCCATCCACGGAAGAAAACTTTAGAAGGCCGTGGATTATACCAGCTTTAGCCCTTTGAGTGTTAACGCTCCATTTTGCAGGTCCGCTTGTTTTCTTCAGAATATGTCAATGAAACAAGAAGAGTGAATGCTGCCATGCAAAGAGAGGAAACTCACAGGAAAATTGCTGCTGAAGAGAAAGAGAAGCAATTGGAAGCTGTTAAGGAAGTTGAGATTGCAAGAAATTTGTTTGCTAAAGAGGCTTATGAGAGGCAGATAGCCGAACTGAAAGCCCTCAAAGAGTCCTTAGAGAAACAGAAAATCATCGATGCACTCTTCTCAAATGATAGAAGGTACAAGAGTTACACTAGGGAGGAAATAGAGATTGCAACTGATTTCTTCTCTGAGACTAAGATGGTTGGTGAAGGGGCATATGGGAAAGTTTACAAATGCAGTCTTGATCATACTCCGGTAGCTGTCAAAGTTCTTCGGCCCGATGCATCTGACAAGAAAGAGGAGTTTCTGAGAGAGGTGCTTCCTTATCTTATATATGTTTTTGCTCTTTTTTAGTTTTTGTTCCTGCATGATTCTTTTGGCTAGTAAGTGATAACATTATCTTTTGACAAACCTAAACTATGGTCAACATTTAGATAACCTTTACTAAATGTGTGAAGTTTCTAAACAGCTCCCTAGTAATAAATTATATTCCTGAAATCTTATGTATTATCCTTGAATCTCTCTCTGTCTGTCTCCCAAACAATCACACAGCACACAACACTACTCTATCTTGCCAAAATTCGTAAAATATTAGTTAACTTTGATCAGAAGCTGTGAATGAGATAAAAATGATATATTAAATTAGATTTTATAGAGGATATGCTGTATGATAGAAAAGAGTGGAAAACGAGAGTTCATGTGGTCAACCCTGTCTTTTCGTGATGAAGCCAAGGATGATGATGATCTGATCATCAGACGTATAACCCCATCTGATTGGCTTTTGTTCTCAAATTTGTAGTTGTTTAAGTACTAAATATTGAAGTTACCCCCTCTAACAGGTTAAACTTTTAGAGTAGATGGGTGGTTAACAGTAATTAATTCTAGATTTGACTTATTCTGCCCCATTCAATGGTGTCATAGCATAGTTTAATCAAAACTGCAATACTTGCTGAGTTCATCTTTCAGTTCCTTGCAGGTTGAAGTTCTTAGCCAACTACGCCATCCACACATGGTTTTACTTCTTGGAGCCTGTCCAGAGAGTGGTTGCCTGGTTTATGAATATATGGAAAATGGGAGCCTGGAGGATCATATTTTTCGCCGGAGCAGTAGGCCACCTCTTCCTTGGTTTGTTCGATTCCGGATATTGTTTGAAGTAGCTTGTGGACTTGCCTTTTTACACAACTCAAAGCCAGAGCCTATTGTTCATCGGGATCTAAAACCAGGAAATATCTTGCTAGACAGAAATTACGTGAGCAAAATTGGAGATGTGGGGCTGGCAAAACTCATTTCGGATGTTGTGCCTGACAATATCACTGAATATAGGGACTCCATTCTTGCTGGTACTTTATATTACATGGATCCGGAATATCAAAGAACTGGGACCCTCCGACCCAAGTCTGATCTTTATGCTTTTGGAATCATAACCCTCCAATTGCTGGCCGCTCGCCATCCCAATGGGCTTTTATTGAAATTTGAAAATGCAATTACCAGTGGCTCACTATCAGACATACTGGATAGTTCAGTTACAGATTGGCCAATTGCTGAGGCAGAGGAACTGGCTAGGATGGCACTGAAATGCTCGGGACTTAGATGCCGAGATAGGCCGGATCTTGAAACTGAAGTTCTTCCAGTTTTGAGAAAGCTCGCCGATATTGCAGATGCTAGTATAAAGATGGAAAGAAACAATATTAATGCACCTAGCCACTACTTCTGCCCAATCCTTCAGGTGATATTTTCAAACTCCATGGGATAGTCCCTAATTTCTAGGGTTTGATTTACATCGGGCTATGCATCTTATGCTCTTTTTTCACTATGATGGCTAATGCAGGACATAATGGCTGATCCACACATTGCGGCTGATGGATTTACGTACGAGCATAGAGCGATAAAGGCATGGCTTGAGAGACACAAAGTATCCCCAGTGACAAAGCGCGGACTGCAGCATACAGTGCTTACTCCAAACCACACCTTACGTTCTGCCATACAAGAGTGGAGGTCGCATTTGCAGCCTCAAGGACCTGATTTGTAAATGTGATCGCTGGTGCAACTTCAAGCAAGCATTTTATTCTATAACTAAAGTTCACTGAACAGTTGATGTATGTTATGCCCTGTAAAGTCCTGCAATGATCATTTTGTGTTACAGACTATCTTCAACAGTATGTATATGTCAGTAATTTAACTTGTAATATTGCAAAATCGTAAGATTTTGCCATTACGATCTGTGTAGTTTGACAGATTATTTGCGTGATGAAAATGTTTTTTTCACCCTGGTTGAAATATAATAACCTTGTAACTTCAATGCTTTTGCTTAGAGAATTTCAGTGATTCCTGGACCTCCTGGTTGAGTTTTTCAATGGGTGAAAGTTGGATTTTGGTGCCTTAGTAGTTGACAATGCGTGCAGATTCAGGAATTGATAGGTGAAAAAAAACCTCAGAATGAAAGCAATCAGCCAAATGCATTAGTTTTTTTATTTATGTATTCATTCTTCCCAGTTGGTTCTCTCTCTCTCTCTCTCTCTCTCCTACTAAGAGAAAATTAGTACAGCATATCAAGTTTCCCTCTCTATATATGTATAAAACACACATATATATATATAACATACATGGACTGTTCAGAGTCGTGAGAAGTTGCAGAACTATAAATAGATTGATTACAATGGTACACCAGTTGTCAAAATATTTCAGCAGTCCACTTGCGCAAATTCCAGTGCATTTGTGTCTGGATCTCTTGTGAAGATGGCTGGCCTCCCGGAGCGGCTAAGGGTATAGGGAATCCCTGCAATTATATGTTTTTTTGTCACGCCTTGATGATCTTTTACTTTTTCCAGGTAAAAATCGCGAAGCACGTAATGAGTAAAAAAGAATTACCAGCTTTATCAAGTCTAGCTTTCAGCTTAGATACATCTCGAATTGCAATGCAAGTATGACGATCTCGGCCACCATGTTCAGGGCGACCAGTAAAGGGGTCCGGATTTGGGAGCTCCATCAAATGAATCATCTCGGAACCCACCCACAGCCAAGCACCCCTATAAGGAAGTTTATCGTCTGGTCTATCCTCATTTATCATGAGACCTGATCTTAAATTAAGAAGTTAGAAACTTCTTCTGAGAATTAAGTAATACTAAATAATTTCAGAGCAGATAAGGTAACATACCCAGGACATTCTGGTAAAAATCTAGCGATCTTTCAAGGTTTTCGCATAGTATTCCCACATGATGAACGCTAACAACTCCAAAATCTGTATCAATATCAGCAGAAACAGCATTAAGTATACCTACATTATTGCATTTATAATAAGAGGCCATTTCAAGCGAGCTAGATTTCTATGTGAAGGGTTCAAATCATCCTCACCCTTTTCTAAAATGAAAATAAGAACAAATTTGAGCTTGGTCAAATGATAATTTTGTGTTTACATGAACATATCGATTATAGTAGTTGACTTCTTTCCCATTTCGCCATATTCATAGCTCCTTCTATCTACTCTCTTTTCCCATGTCGCTTTCCTCCATCAACTCCAATTCTCATATTCTCTTTCCACTTAGGATGTGATCACGTGGCAAAGTGCTTGTTCACGAGGCGCATAATTTTTTTAGTGATTCGTCCTCCTAAACTAATCCATGATAAATAGAGACCGATAAAATAAGAAATGAAGAAGAATTATTACCGTTGTCAACACCAGCAGAATCTTTTGCAAGTACTTCTGTTTCAGTGGACATCTTAGCTCTCGTCAGCAAACGGTATCCTTGACTTCTACCATTGCTCGCAATAGGCTGGAAATTTCTAGCTTGTGGTGTTTGTGTAGCCACGGGGCCAACAGTAACACGATTCACCTGATTGGAAAATCAGCCAAGACTCATCTTCTATAATGAGCATTAATAAAGATGAGATCCTAAAAAACATATTAACAGCACTCAAGAACCAGTTGAGAATACAAAACAAACTGCTTATATAAGAAATTTTTTTATATTATCATATTCTTCTATAATCAGCATTATTACAAAATGGCATCCCATTGAAGTGCCATAGATGACTTGCACAAGCTAAACTGGAAACCATTGAACTTCTCTCTCTTTCGCTTCTTTTCGTCTTTTTTCCTTTTCTATTTCAAATTATTTTTATTTTTCTTCATAGGCCTGTACTGTTGCTTATACATCCTAGTACCCAACCATCAAAATTACACCTTTTGACTCGTAGCGTTTTCATATATGAAGGTTTTTGGGTTCTTTTTCCTTCTCCTTTTTTTCTTGATCTTATGGCCGCGTTGGCCTAGAAAGGATTATACTTCTTCGAAATGAACACATATTGCTGGATTTCCTCACAAATTTACAAGATTTCGAATTTTTGGCAACTTAACATCGTTGTCTGGTGGCTATCATATTTCATTTCTAATCAATGTTGGCATGCTAAGCCCTAAGCAACAACCAATTACAACAGTTGTTCTCTTCAATACTATGAAATATTCATAAATAATTAATACCCCAAACAACGGTCGCATAACTAAACAGTAGTGGTCAACATGTTTGATGCTAAATCGCTCAAAAAATTAATAAACATTGAAAACTTTCAATAGATTTTAATCCAAAGTTCTCAATTTTATCTTCTTCCCATTAGATAGACCATAAAAAGAAATTCTTCATTTATTGAAAATATCAAGAAAATTGAAAATGAAAATCTACCCAGTTCATCCCAACACACCTGTTTTACTATGCTTGATAGTATCAGTTATCACATTCAAAATTTCATCAAAATTACCTAGTTGAGCTGTACAGCCATTTTGCTTAGTCAATAATAATCATGAGATTCAATTTTTTTAAAATTTACAATATTTACCCTGTTTCTCGCCAATCAAACATATGAA
Organism: Cornus suecica; assembly: GCA_963922005.1. Classification (NCBI taxonomy): domain Eukaryota; kingdom Viridiplantae; phylum Streptophyta; class Magnoliopsida; order Cornales; family Cornaceae; genus Cornus; species Cornus suecica. The sequence goes on from OY998240.1 coordinate 5,542,025, forward strand.
TCGAAATGATCAACAAAGATTTCTCAATACTATTTCCAAACAATCAGCGTATGTTTGGAAATTTTCCAACACAAATAACAAAAATTGAATCCTTATACATATATACACATATATACATACATACCAAATCCACAACATTGAAGAAGATGGTTGATGAATTTACCTTATTGTGAGGAGTGAGAGTAATAGAGGAACTCAGAAGGGACGCCATGGAAGAACCCCTCTCCACCAGTTCGCGCAATTACATGTATGAGCGTGCGTGTGTGGTATATATATATATATATATATATGTATTTGTTTTATTTTATTTTATTTTTCGATCACCCAACCGCATTACCAAAAACCTGTGAACCACTCCTTCCAAAGCTCGCGGTTCGCAGTTCACAAACATGCGGGTTTTTTTATTTATTTATTAGTATTTATCTTCTTAAATAAATAACTCAAAGCTTTTATTTCTATATCTAAAATACTTCCTTAATTATTCTACCTTTCAATAACACTTCAAATCTATTTTTTGCATGATGTCGAAATACAATTTGAAATATCGCTTTTGTCGTTTAAATTTAGATAAAATTAGAAATAACTTGTTTATAATTCATAATAATTAAAGTGTTCGAAAATAATAGTATAACACTTGTTTTCACAAATAATGAGTTCCACCCAACCCTATTTTCGCTATAAGAAAAGAAAATCCAATTTTCTAATAATCATCTAAAAAATAGCCCATCAGACTAACGACACACAGGGGTGCACAAAAGAATGGGTAGAACCGATAACTGGACTGGACCGAACCGGAATCGCCAGTTCGGTTCGGTCCCAAACTATTTCGATTTCGGTTCCAATATCTAATATCAAATATCGGTTCCAATTTTTGCCTCTTTGGAACCGAACTGATTTTTGTTATAATATATATAGGATAATTTATACAAAACCCCGTTTAATTTCAGGATTTAATTACAAAGCCCCCTAAAATTCACCAAACCCCTTGAGATTTCAAATTTGAATCAAATACCCCCCTCTTCTAAAAAACAACCAAATTTTATGTCAAAATGACTTAAATGTCTATAACATAAAATTATCCTTTATGAATAATTTGCATCAAAACCCCCTGAGTTTCAAATTTTAATCAAATAATCCCTGGGATTCAAAAAACCCCTAAAATTTCATAATTCTCATAATAAATCAAATAAATAATAAAATACAATAAATAAATAAATCTTTCAAACTACAAATTAATGCCGAAATATTAAAAAATAAATCCAAGGCGGATTTTTTTTTTTATTTAAAAAAAGTTAAAACAAAAAGGTGAAAAAAAAAATCTCCTGAATTATTTTTTTTCTCTTAAAAACAAAATTTAAAAATAGTCAATTTTTTTTTGGTTTTAAGACAAAATTTTAAAACAAAAAAAAAAAAAAATTGGACTTGGGATTTTTTTTTGTTTTTATATATATTACTATAATCGAAACAAAAAATTATGCCAAAATAAAAACATTAACGGCGAAATAAAAAAAAATTGAACTATCAATTAAGATAAAATATAAAAAAATTAAGTTCAAAATATAAACACGACACAGACACGGCGACACGGCAAAATCCAAAAAATTAGGACACAACACAACCCTGACACGTCTATAAAAAATTATAATTTTTTTATATATTCATATTATATTACACAAGTACTTTATTTATCACTTAAATAATGAGAATCAAATAAACTTATAAACAAAAATAAACAAATAAGTTAAATGAAATGTCTAACATGTTCAAAATTATTCATTCTACTACTATGCAATGAATCAAATGCATATTCCCCAACATCCGTCATCTTCTCTCGTTATATTATGAAATTTTTATTTATTAAAGACAAAGATTGGAAGGTATAAATACCAAATATTCGGTTATTTGTGATGTTATCTTGTTTCTCTTTAAATAGTGAATAAATGAATATGTGTTATAATTCTTCTCGCAAGATGAGGAAGAACAAATATATTCAAGTATCTTCAAAGTCAAATATTGAATTAGAGGTGTTGAAGTTATAAGTGATCCATTAAATTATCGGCTCCATAAGACCTTTATTTTTTATTAAATCAACAGACCCACCGCGTGTTCGACACGAGGACACGCGTGTGTTCTCCGGGTGTCCAATTTTAAAAAAAGTCAGGACACGTTTTTAGTGTGTTGGACACGTATTTTTGGAGTGTTCGCGCGTCTGACACGGGTACGACAACATTAGACGAAGTGTTCGTGCTTTATAGACTACCAATTAATTTTTATTTTTTTTTTGTTTTTTTAACATTTTGGCATTAATTGGTAGTTCAAAAGATTTTTTATTTATTTTATTATTTATGAAAGATATGTAATATTGTATTTTATTATTTATTGTATTTATTAGGGTAAATTGCTTAAAAAAACTCATCAAGTTTACTCTATTTCCCTACTATACCCCCTCGACTATGAAATGAGCTTAGAACCCCCTAAAGTTTCATAAAAAGTTGCACCATGGCTTGCCCTCAATTTGTTTTACCTTTTTACCCTCAAACTTTTTGTATTTCCACCTTACCTTTAATCATATCTTTACTATTATATCTCTTAATTCTTTAAGTTACAAAAATATTATTTCTTTTAGTTAGAATATTAATTATGTCATTTACCTTTAATGTATTAGACTAAATATACTCTCAAATGTTAATTTTTTTTTTGTAAGTTTTAATTATTTTATTTGTAAATCAATTAACTTGTTATTAAATTTTAGTTTGATTTAAATCATAAAACTCACTCCTAATTAATATATTCATAAATAAATCACAATTTATGAATATATTTTTATGAAAAGAAAGTTTCATTTGGCAAAAAAAAATAATTAATTAGGATAATGAGTTTTATGATTTAAATCAAATTAAGTTTTATTGGAAAATGATATATATTTTGGAATATATATATATAATTCGTCAAATATATATATTTTTCGAATTATTTTAAACAAATATGAATTTTTTCCAAAAAATAATTTTTTTGAGAAAAATATATATTATTTTCCAAAATATGATTTTTTCCCTAAAATAATATAATTTTTTTCCGAAATATATATTTTTTACATTTTAGAAAATAATGTATATTTTTCAGAAAAAATTCATATTTTCTAAAACAATTCGAAAAATATATATTTTTGATGAATCATATATATATATATATATTCCGAAATATATATCATTTTCCAATATATATATATATTCCAAAATATACATATTTTATCAAAAAATAATTTTTTTGAAGGTTTGATTTCACTAAACCCTCCTATACTATTGATGGTAGTTTAGGTATTATGACTCAAAATCATATTTTGGAACATAATATATATATTTTCGGAAAAAATTCATATTTTTTAAAATAATATATATTTTTCTCAATAAAAATTATTTTTCGAAAAAAATCATATTTTGGAACATAATATATATTTTTCCCAAAAAAATTATTTTTCGGAAAAAATTCATATTTTTTAAAAAGAATTCAGAAAATATATATTTTTGACGAATTATATATATATTCTGAAATATATATCAGTTTCCAATATATATATATATATTCCGAAATATATATATTTTGTTCGAAATATATATATATTGTTTTCATAAATTGTGATTTATTTATGAATATATTAATTAGGATTGAGTTTTATGATTTAAATCAAAACTAAAATTTAATACCAAGTTAATTGATTTACAAATAAAATAATTAGAACTTATAAAAAAAATAAACTAACATTTGAGAGTATATTTAGTCTAATATATTAAAGGTAAATGGCATAATTAATATTCTAACTAAAAGAAATAATATTTTTGTAATTTAAAGAATTAAGAAATATAATAGTAAGGATATGATTAAAGGTAAGGTGGAAATACAAAAAGTTTGGAGGGTAAAAGGGTAAAAAAAATTGAGAGCAAGTCCATGGTGCAAGAAAATGAAAGTTTAGGGGGGTATAATTAGTTGAGGGGGTATAGTAGAGAAAAAAAAATAAACTTGAGAGGGGGTTTAAGCAATTTATCCTATTTATTATGAGCATTATGAAATTTTTAGAGACTTTTTGAATTTTAGGAGTTATTTTATTAAAATTTAAAACTCAGGGGGGTTTGGTGCAAAATACTCATAAAAGGATAATTTTATGTCGTGGACATTTAAGTGTTAGGAATTAATTCTTATTTCACACTTGGGAATTAATCCTGCCAAAAATAATCGACATTTGTATTTACTCACACACATAAATCACACAGGTAACACATAATATTTAACGTAATTCAGCCCCAACTTTGGCCTACGTCCACGGAGATAAGAAATATTTATTGGGAAAATATTACATAGGTGAACAACATAGCACCCTCACTCGGTGCACACATCACCCTCACACCTTCTTTCTCTCATCTTTTCCTCACATCTCTTCTCTAGGTCTCAACACAAACCCTAAGTCCATATTTATAGAGTTAAACACATTTCCTTGTTGAACAAGAAAAACTCAATTTCTTGTTGGACAAGAATTACAATTCATTGGATAATAAAACTCTCTAACAATAAATTTATTTTACAATACAACTCTAAATAGGAAACCTAATTACAATAGAATTTGAGACACTTTCCTAACAATCTCCACCCTTGGCTCGAATTCTATCATCTTCTCAAAGCTCCACCTTATTTCAAGTATCAACACTCTTCTACTCATTATCTTATTCTTTTTCATCAACACTCTTCTTCTTCAATTTATTATTTTTCATCTACACGCATCATGTTTCACCTCCACTGTGACTATGTGCATTTCTTCAACATCAATATCATATTCAACACTATCTTCACGATCGCGTTTTCTCTGCAATCACTTCATATTCTTCATCTACATTATCATATTTATCTTCTTCAAGCTCAGTCACTTCTATACCAAGCCGCAATCTCCACCTTCATCAAATTTTCATCATCTCAAATTATTGATTTTTTTTATACTATCCAATCACTATCAGAATCATTGTCACTGATAAGAAACTCCTTTACTTCGCCAAGTCCCAAATCCTCACAGTTCTCATATTCATAATCAACTCTACACAATCTTCCCAATAAAAACACCACTACCCTCGAATTCTTTCCTCACATATCGTCCCACCAGCGCCTTCAACCTCGTCCCAACCACCTGCCTCTTCGTCGTCTCACTCAAATCACTTAATGACTCGACATCATCATCAACTTGAAACCCAACAATTTCGTTAACACATGCGAGTCACCACTGCTACGCGCTTTCCACCGCGCTGCTATGCGTTATATGCCACCATGCGTCAACCGGAACACAACCTCCACCTCATCGACACAAAAAACAGCCTCAATCAAGCTTTGCAACCTGGCCTTTTTGTTTTTTCTTTTCCCATAGCTCCCACTGAACCTATTTGAGATGTTTGGAGTCGAATCATGCAAAACCGATCGCATGGTTGCGTCTAGAGCGGTCTAAAACCTTAAGAACGCCTCTAACCGCGTCAAACGGGTAAAAAATGTTATAGAAACATGCTTCTGTTATATGTATATATATAAAGATATCATGCATACAAATATATATATTACAATAATAAAAGGAAACTAACCCGAAAATACAACAGTAGCAGAAGAACAAAGATAATCCGAGCCTTGTGTGATACCGCAGTGACCTTAAGGCAATATTGCTCCCTCTACGGTGCTCAAGGATTCTGAACAAATGTCTCCCAAGATAGAACAGATTTCGCATTCACTGTTGCAATACTGCAATGGTGAAGACCGGCGAACTCAAATACTGTGTTTGTACCCGAACCGAACCAGACCTATCTGTCTATATGTATATGCGTATGTATGCAGAGGGAAATATGTATATCTGGCAGAGTGAATTTATGAATGTATCTTATAATGAACTGCAAAACCTATAGATATAGAGAATGAATAGGTATCTCAACTGTACTGATATCCTTTCCAGTAGGTGTGCAAACTGTTTATGCACTGGTTGCATACAAAACTGTATACGTATCTCTTCAGAAGAGACAATTGCAGTTTTGGCAAAAAATAAAAATAAAATGGGTAGAACTGACGACCCACCCGCACCGCGACCACGGCCCGGACCGGGCTGGCGGGCGGCGCACGCGCGCGTGTGGTTAGGCTAAGAGTAGCATGATTCATGCATGGTCTAGCTCACCTCCCATGCCTCTAGATGTTTAAGTCACCCATTCAATGCAACCATATATATAAACACCTTTACACTTTACTTTATTTCCAATGCGGGACAACCATTCTTACCCAAGTTCAAGTGGGTCACTTTGAGAGATAATTTCTCATTCAATAATGAATAGTTTTGAACATGTAATTATACCAACTTGATCTCCTTACCAAGGAGAACACATTAGTGCTTGGTCCCGTTAAAATCGGAGTTCGGGTCCCATAATTATTTAAGCTCAAAGTTGGGTTTAATTACTGTTTTTTCCAAACTATTTCCAACAAAAAATGACTCCAAACGGGGAAAAAAACAAATTAGCACAAAAGACAAAAAATTAATGAAGACGTTAGAAACTTATCGGGGCGTGTGTCTCTTCCTATGGGACTGATTTTTGTTCCAAAACGTTCTTCTTCGAAATATATTTCCGTTGATATATTATAAGCCTTGTCTAGATCAACGATGATCCGCGAAATAGGCCCGAAACGAAATTGTCGCGCGTGGAGCCAAAAAATTGGTCGGAACTTCAGGCGGTGCGTGGTGACGCGTTCAACTATTTTTGGCGATGCGCTTGATTATCTTGGCTTCATCTCTTCAATACAAATCTTTTGGTGTGATTGGTTTCTGATTTCGAACAACTCTGATCTTCGAATCTGGGCCAAAGAGTACGAGCTTCTTTTTTGCTTCAACTTGGAACTTTTTGTTACCGATCTGCTTCAACCTTGCTCTGATACCACTTGTTAGAAATTATTTTTCATCTCACACTTTGGAATTAATCTCGCCCAATATCATCGACACTTGTATTTACTCACACACATAAATCACACAGATTATACACAATATTTAACGTGGTTCAGCCCCAACTTTGGCCTACGACCGCGGAGATAATGAATATTCATTAGGAAGATATTACATAGGTTAACAACATTACACCCTCACCCGATGCACAGATCACCCTCACACCTTCTTCCTCTTATTTTTTCCTCACATCTCTTCTCTTAGTCTCAACACAAACCCCAGATCCCTATTTATAGAGTTAAACCCATTTCCTTGTTGACACAAGAAAAATTCAATTTCTTGTTGGACAAGGATTACAATTCCTTGGAGAATAAGACTCTCTAACAAGAAATTTCTTTTACAATACAACTCTAAATAGGAAACCCAATTACAATAGAATTTGAGATACTTTTCTAACATCAAGTCATTTTGATATAAAAATTAGTTGTTTTTGGGAGGAGGGGGTATTCAATTCAAATCTAAAATCTCAGGGATTTTGTGATTAAATATTGAAATCACATGTTTTTTTTGTGTGTAAATTACCCATATATATATATATATATATATAGTGTTATATTTTCAAAGACTCCCACCCTTCTTGAGAGCAACAGTGTTTTGGCTATGTTTCCTTTCAACTTTTTTTCCCCCTGGTTCCATCATCTTTCTTTCTTTCTCTCTAGTTTAATGTCATTTTGATTTTTATGGTACAATTAGGGCCCATTTGGTAGGCGGTTCGGTCTGGTCTTATTTGGTCTTATCTGGTTGTGTCTTATCTGGTCTTATCTGGGTGGTGTTCTGAAAGTCTGTTTGGTAAAACTGTCTGGTCTTACGGTTTTATTTAAGTTGTTTGGTCTTATGTTTGGAAAATAATACAAAAAATAAAAAAATAATATATAAAATTCAAAAACTATATTAAGTATGAAAAATATACAAAATTTGAAAAAATATAAAAAATTTGAAAATAATATAAGAAATTCAAAAATAATATATTTTTCAAATTTTATAAATTATTTCAAATTTTATATTATTTTTTGAATTTTATATATTATTTTTGATTTTTTATATTATTTTCAATTTTTTCATATTTTCTCAAAAATATATATATATATCTAATTTTGTATATTATTTTTGAATTTTATATTATTTTTCAAATTTTATACATTATTTTAAATTTTTTATATTATTTTTTAAATTATATATATATATATTTAAAATTTTATATATTAATTTTGATTTTTATATATTTGTTTTCGAATTTAATACATTATTTTAAAAAAATTATATTATTTTTCAAATTTTATATATTATTTTCGAATTTTATACATTATTTTTGATTTTTTCTATTATTTTGGAATTTTTTATTTTCCCAAATTTTAAATATATTTTTTGCATTTTATATATTAATTTTGAATTTTATATATATATTTCAAATTTTATACATTATTTCAAATTTTTTATATTATTTTTTAAATTTTATATATTATTTTCAAATTATATATATATTTCAAATTTTATGGTCCCATGTGTTAAAACAATTATACATAAGACCACTTGAGACCATCATTTTTGGTTGTCTCAAATTACCCCATTTGGTCTCAAGTGGTCCTTATTTTTTTGGAACCGTGTTGCCAAGCAGTGTTCGGTTCCAAAAAAATCATTATGAGACCGGACCACATGAAACCGGACCGCGAACCAAACAGGGCCTTACGAAATTATTTGCTATGACTTGTTGGGTTTGTGAGCACATTAATTGGAAATGGAAATGGGTATGCACAATTTTCTTTCAATTTTGATGCTCCAAATATAGACTCAGCGGATTTCCTAGTCATATTATAATTTTTGTTCTTGTTTTGTCACATTTTTAGTCTATTAGGCCATGTTTGGTAGGCGGTCTTTCTGGTCCGGTCTGGTCCGGTCTAGTTCGGTCCGATCTGGTCCGGTCTGATCTGGTCTAATCTGATTTGGAAAAGTCTGTTTGGTAAGTGGTCTGGCCTTATTATTTATTTATTATTTATTATAATATTTATTTATGTATTATTTATTTCTTTATTTATTATTTCTTCACTTTATAATATATTTTATTATTTATATTATTAAATTATTATTTATTAATTTATAAATATATTCTATTTATTTATTATTATTTCATTATTTAATTCATTTTATTTATAAATTATTTATTCATTTTTAATTATTTAAAAATATATTTTATTAATTTAATATTAATTTATTATTATTATACTCATTTATTATTATTATTATTATGAAGTATTTATTCATTATTATATTTACTTATTATTTATTATTATATTTATTTATTATTTTTTATTATATTTATTTATTATTATTATTTATTTCATTTTGTTTATTATTTATTATTTTTATTATATTTTTAAATATGTTTTATGTAATTTATTATTATTATTTATTATTTAGTCCATTTGTTTTATTATTATATTTATTTATTATTATTGTATTCATTTTTTATTATTATTATGTTTTATTTAATTTATTATTTATATTATTAATTATTCATTTTTAATTATTTATAAATATATTTTATTATTTATTCATTTATTTATTATTATTATATTCATTTTTTATTAGGTATTATTTATTTCATTTTGTTTATTATTTATTATTTATATTTTATTTTTAAAATATGTTTTATTTAATTTATTATTATTATTATTTATTCATTTTTAATTATTTATAAATATATTTTATTAATAAGACCAGACCGGACCACCAGGAACCACCTTTTTTTTTTTGTCTGAAATGAGGCCATTTTGGTCTTACTTGGTCTAACCAAAAATTTGGGACCAATGCTACCAAACACGGTCTGGTCCCATAAAACGCAAGACCAGACCAGACCACCTGGGACCAGAGTACCTACCAAACATGACCTAATTCTGATGATGGGTGCAGTTAATTTCATTATATTATTGTCAATTTATTTAGGAAAAAGTAAAAATATTTATTTAATTTAGTTTATAATTATATATATTTTTGATATTTGGTATTTTTTATGTTTTTGAAATGAGATACTAGGAACTGGAACCGAACCGAAATTTAGGTTCTAGTTTAGTTCGGTTCCTTGCCCGTTCGGTTCGGTTCTGGTTCCTATTTTTAAGGAACCGAAAAAAATGATTTGGTTCCGGTTCCGGTTACTGCGTGCACCCCTAACTACACAATTGTAACACCCAACTTTAACACTTAGTACGATTTTGTCCGTTTTAGGCTCAATTCGCACGATTTTGCTCTTGGGTTCCTTCTCAAAAGACCTTATACCAATTGGAGACAATACTATACATACAAACATATCACAAGACTTATACTCCGGCCCCCTCTTGGGACTCAGAGTCCTCGCTGGAGTAACCCACGTGCATGTGTATCCACACTTAATTTCGACTGGGCTCTGACTCTGATACTATTTGTAACACATCACTCCAACACTTGGTACAAAACCTGCACATTTAAAGAATTTCATAGAGAATATTTTTATAAAAAATTATGAAAAAAAGTATTAATTATTATCGTATCAGTGGGTTAAATTTCAGTTGACTAACAATTAATTTCAAATTACTAATATTTGAAAATGAGAGAGTGCATTATTAGTTGAAACGAGCAAGTAAGTGGAATGTATTAAATGAGGTCACCATAATTCATTAAATTCATGATATTTTGGTATCAAAATAATTTAAAATATTTAGAGAAAACTTAATAAAATTACACTAAACATAATATTTTTTTTAAAAAACAAAAACAATCATAATATAGGCATCTTTTTTTTTAAAAAAATGAATGCATACAATCCAATATTTATACAAATAATATATTATCCACAATTATGTCAACAAAAAGCACAAAATTAGATATCAACACATGCACATTTGAAGAAAAAACAACATTCATTTAAAATAGATAATTATGAGAGAGAGTATTAATTATTATCATATTAATTAGTAAAATTTTATTTAACCTACAATTAATTTCAATTTACTATTATTATTAAATGAGATATTGTATTATTGGTTAAAAGAGCAAGTAGGTGGAATGTATTAAATGGGGTCACAACAATTCATTAAATTCATGATAATTTTGTATTCAATAATTTAACACATTTATGAAAAACTTAATAAAATTACACTGAACATCATATTTTCAAAAGAAAAAAATCAATCGTAATATAGACACACTTTTTTTTTTATAAAACAAATGCTTACAATACAATATTTATAAAAAAAGTTATTATCACAAAACCTCCTGAGATTTCATCAAATAATCATATTACCCCCTGGCCTACCAAATAACCCATATCTTTTTTTTATCAATGTCCCTCTACCATCAAATTGATAAAGGATTAATTACCTTGACATTCCTTAAAGTTTGCTCTATCTTCAATTATACCCCTCAAGTTTTACAATCATCATTTATAGTTGGGTTAATTTCAGTAAACCCCCCTATACTATCCAATTTAATCAACTAACCCCTACTGTGTCCACTTTGCCCCCTATACTATTCAATTTCATCAAATTGCCCCCTCAACTCACATTTTGACTCAAAATGCCTAAACTACCCTCAATCAATAGTATAAGGGGGTTTGTTGATTCAACCATTTAAAAATATTATTTTTCAAAAATCAATTATATTTTTCACAAAAATTATAAATTCAGAAATATATATATATATTTTTCGGAATTTTTTTTTTTCGGATGGAGCATATTATTTTCCAAAATATGAATTATTTCGGAAAAAAATATATATACTTTTTGCAAAAAAAATCATATTTTGGAACATAATAGTATATATTTTTTGAAAAAAAATATATTTCGGAAAACATCATATTTTTGGAACATAATAGTGTATATTTTTCGGAAAAGATCATATTTTGGAACATAATATATATTTTTCGAAAAACAATTCATATTTTGGAACATAATAAATATATTTTCCCAAAAAAAAATCATATTTTGGAACATAATATTATATATTTTTTGCAAAAAAAATATATTTCGGAAAACATCATATTTTGGAACATAATAGTGCATATTTTTTGCAAAAAAATTATTTTTCGGAAAAGATCATATTTTGGAACATAATATATATTTTTCGCAAAAAAAATATTTTTCGAAAAAAAATTCATATTTTAGAACATAATAAATACATTTTCGCAAAAAAAAAAATTTTTGAAAAAAAATCATATTTTGGAACATAATAGTATATATTTTTTGCAAAAAAAATATATTTCGAAAAACTTCATATTTTGGAACATAATAGTGTATATTTTTCACAAAAAAATTATTTTCGGAAAAGATCTTATTTTGGAACATAATATATATTTTTCGCAAAAAAATTCATATTTTAGAACATAATAAATACTTTTTCGCAAAAAAAAAAAAATTTTGAATTTTTTTTTTCATATGCTGCAGGTTTTCGGAAAAAAATGATTTTTTGCAAAAGAATTTTTGAATTTTTTTTTTCATATGTTGCAGGATTGAAAAAAAAAATGATTTTTTGCAAAAAAAAATTTCAAAATTTTTTTTTTCATATGTTGCAGGTTTTCGGAAAAAAATTATTTTTTGCAAAAAAAATTTTGAATTTATTTTTTCATATGTTGCAGGTTTTCGGAAAAAAAAATGATTTTTTGCAAAAAAAATTTTGAATTTTTTTTTTTCATATGTTGCAGGTTTTCGGAAAAAAATGATTTTTTTTCGGAAATTTTTTTTTCGCAAAATATGATTTTTTGTGAAAAATATATATATATATATATATATATTTCTGAATTTATAATTTTTGTGAAAAATATAATTGATTTTTGAAAAATAATTTTCTTAAATGGTTGAATCAACAAACCCCCTTATACTATTGATTGAGGGTAGTTTAGGCATTTTGAGTCAAAATATGAGCTGAGGGGGCAATTTGATGAAATTGAATAGTATAGGAGGCAAGGTGGACACAGTAGGGGTTAGTTGATTAAATTGGATAGTATAAGGGGGTTTACAGAAATTAACCCTTTATAGTTTATACCCATAATTTTTTCAAACTCACATCATTTACACTAATTATACCTAAAATACCCTCAAAATGGAGATATTTGGTGTTTGAAAACAAAGTTTACTAGCCTCATATTTTATTATCCAAATCAACCAATATATATATATTTATTTTGGTATAAATAAAAAAACAAATTCGTTTGTAGTTAAATATTTTAAAAAAAATCTAATTGGTAGTTCGAAATATTTTCTACATTTTTTTTTATTTTGAAAAAAATAGTCCCTCAAACACATTTTTGCATAAATAAAAAAAGATTTTTTTTCAAAAAAACAATAATAATAATGCCAAAATATTTTCTTCAATCTACAAGCAAGGTAAAATATAAATTTATAAATTTTTGGCACTATTTTTTTATAAAAATAAAAATTATTTCGGTAAAATTATTTTATATAAAAATAATAATATTTTATAATTGTTTTAAAATTTTACCATGATTGGTAGTTTGAAAAAAAATACTTCAGCATTATTATTATTATTTTTGGGAAATTTTTTTTTTTACCTTACTTTTTTTAATTTATGCTAAAATATGTTTGAGGGACTATTATTTTTTTATTTAAATTATTTTACTATAAACGAATTTGTTTTTGATTTATGCCAAAATAAAAAATTAATGGCTTGTTTAGATAATAAAAGATGAGGCTAGTAAACCTTATTTTCAAACACAAAATATCTTAATTTTGAGAGTACTTTAGGTATAAGGGGTGTAAATGATGTGAGTTTGAAAATAATTAGGAGTATAAATGATAATTCTCAAACTTAAGAGATGTGATTGAAGATAGAGCAAATTTCAGGGGGTGTTAAGATAATTAACCCTTTGTCAATTTGATAGCGGAGGGGGGACATTGATAAAATTGAAAAAGTTATGGAATTATTTGATAGGACATGGGGCAATCTAATTATTTGATGAAATCTCATGGGATTTTGTGATAGTAGCCCTTATAAAAATTATATCAACTAAAAACACAAAATTAGATCACAACACCCAAATTTGAAGAATGTCACAGACTAGGTTTTTCCTTCTAAAACCAATTGAGACTAAGCATTCATTAAAAATAGATAATTATGAGAGAGAGTATTAATTATTTTCATATTAGTTAGTCAATTTTCATTTAAATAACAATTAATTTCAATTTACTAATATTCCAAAATGAGATATTGTATTATTTTTTAAAAAGGGAAAGTAGGTGGAATGTATTAAATGGGGTCACGATAATTCATTAAATTCATGATAATTTGGTATCAATATAATTTGAAATATTTAGACTATAGATGTCCATCCCTTTAATTTGTGACGTAAGTGACAAAAAAGGTAATTTTTAAATCTCATTAACACAATAATCAAAATATGCATATCATTAAAGAAATATTTAGACTATAGATGTCCATCCCCTTTAATTTGTGAGGTAAGTGACAAAAATGGTAATTTTTAAATCTCATTAAAATAATAATCAAAATCTGCATCTCATTAAAGTATGATCCGTCTTTTGGAGATGTCAATGATATTAACCTTAATATTTATTATTATAAATATTAAATATGGAGATTCTTGACTATCATCAATACGTGATAAAAATATAGTAAATGATAAATATTATTCAAATTATTTTATGTAATTATTTATTTTTAAGTTACTATTTTACTATAATTTAAATTCAATTTTTATTTTTATTTTTTTGTCAAATACTATTAAGAATAGCTCTTGAAAATTCAATCCAAACATAACCATACTTATCATCCAATGAAGTTTTTTCTTGCTTGACTTTTTTTCCTTTAAATCTTAATTTATTGCATATTTATCAATAAAAAAATTATTAAGAACTTTTAATATATTCATATTTAATTCTAACAAAATTAGTTGGCATCCCCACTAATTTTCAGACCCATATTTTTTATTTTCAACTCCAGATCAACTTCCAAATTTAAACATGAGCACTAATTATTATACCTTTTTTTAAAATCATCATTTTAATTATTATTCCCTTTTTTCAATTCAATTTAGCAACCTTTTATTTATTGAGTTGACCAGTTTGACCCGCATTCAGACAAAGAATGGGCATATCAGTAACTTCGGCAAAAAAGGCAAACACAATCAATCGGCGCTTTTCGTCTTTCTCGGCTTCTGACGAAATTCGACTCCGACTCGAAGCTCAAACACACACACACACATCTCAGAATCTCCCAAAATTGATACTAACTATAGATTCACCTAATATACACAATCGATTCTGCTTCAACGCAGAGCACCAAATCGTCTATGGTCACAACTCAAGGTACATATGAATCTATTTCAACTTTTTTTGATTCAATTTTCTCATAATTCATTTTCTAGGGTTTCAAAATTTCTATGTAGTACCACCAGTAGGTAGATTTGGGCTCTCTCTCTCTACTTGTTTATTCAATTCAACTTCTAGGGTTTCAGAATAATTTATTCTTGCCACACACATGCATACTGTTCAATTTTATTTTGCATGTGTATTATATTCTGTGTATGAATATATCTATATATAACACACCTATATAGAGATATGAAAATTTGATTTGCTGTCATTGGGCTAAATTATAGGAAGAGCCACTTAATTTGAACTGAGGAAGGCGCGCACACATATAATATCTGTCTGTTTGATTCAGTTACTGTTTACTGTAGTTGATGAGTTGAGAGTTATTGTAAGGGTGGTTATTGTTTGATCTATGGATGGTGTGGATAGTATTGGCATTTATGTGGTATCATTTTATTTTTTGTGTTGTTGAGGCTCTTAAGGAAGTGGCAATGTGTGCCTACATGGAATGTAGTCCCATATAATTGTACTTGGGTTTGAGTTTAATTGTGGTTTTGTATAAATTGTGCGGCGTGTGTTTATTGAATAGAGGGCAAGAATATCTATAATTTGAATTAGAGTTACCGTTATATAGTCTCGGTAGTGCGCGATGCATGCCAATTTACCTTTGCGGGCACTTGAGTCTGAATCTACGTGCTCATGTTTATGAATAGATGTAATGATTGTAATTTAATAAGGGATGGGACGATGGGACATAGAGTCTAGCAACTGAATGTTACAGAGAACTGATTTAGATGTGGAAGTGTAGCTAGTTGGTTCTCTATTTCAGATTCTCTATTTTTACTTCCTGTTCCTAATATGTTCATTTGCCATTTGAATTAAAATGAAGAATGCTTACTCCAAGCCTTTTTCTTTTTTTTTTTGCTTATCAATTTATTCTCATTGGCCTAAATGAATGACATTGACTTCTGTTTTGTTAATTACACTGCATGATTATGTTACTCAAAAAAGATTACCTTGCTTAATAAGTCTATGCTACCACTTGGACCAAATTGAAGAATAATGTTCACTCCACCTCATGGTTTTGCAGAAGATTCTTATTTGTGTACGTAAAGTTCAATATTCGATATTGAGTTGCCCGTTTTGATCCAGACCTTTCCTAAAATTGTCAAAAGTATTTTGAATTATTTTGACCCGTTTTTGCTTGTGGGTCATGTCCCAATTTAGTACTCTGTTGTAGCTCGGTATACAAGGATGTTTGTTTAGAGAGGGATATAGTGAACTCTGTCTCCAAGAAAGAGCGAGCTAGGTTTTGGACCTGAAACTTGTAATCTTTAAAATGGGCATGGTAAACCTTCGCCGTATCTTCACTGTGGACATAGATACTTCTTGTCGAACCAAGCTAGATCTTTGTGTTCGTGTTTATTTTATTTATTTTTTGTTGTGTTTCTTGATATTTTGTATAGAAATACGTTACTTAATTTGGTCATATATGTACCTAGTTCACACTTGCATTGGCAAGACGCTATGTGGGTGTAGTGGCATTTACTTGATAAGTTTTGTTCACTCACCGATAAAGATAATTTTGGTCAGCGTCGCTTTATGTATAAGCTGATTTAATAGGGTGTCATGTACTTAAAATCACTCTTTGTGAGGGTGAATGTTAGTGGTGCTTTAATAGTTTGGGGTTTTAGAAAAATGATTGTTGCACGTACAGGTGGAAATACTTAAGGCAATAAATGTGCTGATGCATGTAGTGGTGGCGAAAATGCCAATGGCGATGGTTGTAAGAGCAGTAGCAATGACAAGGTTGTATCTTTGAAAATATGTGAAGTTCTTATACCTAGTGCATGCCAAACCAGAGAAGAGAAATAGTGTGCTTGTGCTCAGTGCACATCACATCAAAGTAGAAAGTATGTCGGGGGGGGGGGGGAAGAGAGATCAAAGTTCTTAGGTTTCCCCCGCCCGACTGTTGTTGGTTGTAGTTCCAAATGCAAGCTTAACCACTCAAAATAGTTACACGTCAGGATTACTAATTCCTAGAACATTTAAAATCAGAAGGTCGAATATTATTAGATGAAGGCTCCCGATATAAAAACTTAAAAAGGTTCCATGCCATTTGATTGCAGTTCCTCAAGTTTCTAAACTTTTACAGACTACTCCGCTGATCATCAATTGTTAGTGTGCTGTTGCTAGATTGCACTCCCCGCTTGAGTGCTTTTTATACTATTTCTTACTGATAAAAAAAAAAAGTGTGCTGTTGCTAGATTGCATCAGTGGTTGTGTGCCAATAAGTGAGGGATTGTGATTTCGAATATCCCTTTCCCCTGTTCTATGTTTGCAATAGTTAATTAACTGCTTTATTCATTGTAAATGTCCATTTCGTTTTTGTTTTACTTGTGAGGTGCATCGCCATCCTCTTCTAGTATCAAAAAAAGTCATTATTTTAAAAAAATCTGTTTATAATTATACTATTTTCAGTTTACTCTCCTTTTCTTTTTCTTTTTATGGATTCTCGAAGGGGTGGGGAAGAGATTTGACGAGCTTAAAATATTTTGTCCTTTTGAAACAATTTCTAGAAATAAAGCACCTTCTCCTGACATGTAGGCTTATGTATCTTTTGGAAGTTTCATGAATTTAAATAATTATTTTCTCCAGATTAATATCCGTCTTGTTGAAAAAGGTGACTGCTGGACTTATTCGAGGTTTACCAATATTGGTCCTCTATTTTGATATTTGGTGTTAAATATTAGAACATAATATTTTTATTTGTACACGCAAGTGAAAATTTTATCATTTAAGTTTGTCTGGAATTAAGTTCTTATAACTCCTTATCCTTTGCAGGTGTATCATGCTGTTGTAGGCATTAAGAGTGCAAGTTTGGTTTTAATGTGCTTTAGTGCTACATTATTGTCATGCACTACTGTGTTTACTGGGTTCTCAATACGAAGGCTGTGTGGATACTGATGCAATGGCAACATCTAGTAAGTTCGATTTATCTTCTGGTAGCCCAAATAGGCCATTATACCCGCAGCGTGGATCCTACTCTGCTTCCTCGTTGGATAGATCGAATAGCTTTCGTGAGAACATGGAAAATCCAATCCTATCAGTTCTTCCAAGCATCTCAAGAAACAGTTCTGCTGTATCAAGAGGAGATGTCTTGAATTTCTTCCAATGCTTGCCGTTGGATCCAAAGTTGTATGTGGACCATAGATTTAACAAACAAGGGGATTTTAAACGAGCCACAAGTGTTGCTCTTGGCCTTCCACCAGATGATTCTCCATTAGGTACTTTAAAAGGGAAGCTCTTGCCTTCTCCCTTGACAGAGGACCTTAAACGGCTCAAGACTAGTCTTCGTGAGAGCACAAAAAAAGCCAGGTAGTCATTTTCGTTTCATTTGATTTAATTGGAGATGTATTCTGTTTCTGAAGTTGTATCACGTAACAGGGAACGCATGAAGATCTTCAATGAATCCTTGTCCGTAATTAACAAGTGTTTTCCAAGTATACCATCTAGGAGGAGATCTCGATCAGATGTTTTGTCTATTGACAGATCGAATGGCTTATTCCCAAGTGACCGATCAGTTCTGGGGACAGGTGTAGGTAAGATGGGAACACAAAGTCATGCCACTGCAAGTGGTTCTGAGCTTGAGGCGCAAAAATCGGAAGAGAGGACTAAAATTGTTGGCCCAAACAAACGCACACGGACTTCTAAGCTTGATGTGAGGGTTAGTATATTACCCACTTTTTTTTTGTTACTCATTTTCTTAGACGAGCTGATGGCATGATGCTACATTTCCTTGTCTGGTATTCGATATGGTAGTTTCAGGTAATTGATTTTCACATATTGCAAATGTTTTTCACAAATATTTCGTACTTGTGGAGAGTCTGTAGTCCTGAAAGTGATTAGTTGGTGGAATCTCAGGAATGGGTTTGCTGAAATTTTTGGGCAGTGGTTGTTTTATGATTTTGTTGACTGAGACTATGACCTTAGACAGTGGAATGGAGCCTTAGAATTCATGTAGCCGATGCCAAGTAGTTGGGGAAAGGGGTTGGTTGGTTGTTTGTGTTTTGCTAGTAGATAGAAGGTTATGGAGAGGTTTGAATGGAACTATTGGCTTAATTCGATTACGATTGTAAATTCTGTTTGTGAATAATAATAAAAATGTTGAAAATCCAACTGGGCATCCACCTAGTTTCTTTTCAGTCATACTCCTACTGTTTGAGTTGGTACTGTGTGCGCTAAAAGTACTATTAATACTAGATTAAAAGGCTTGTTTTGCTATGAGTTGAAAGCATTAGATTAGATATAATCTTTTAGTTAATCTAATTTTAGTAGAACATTGGTTCCACATTTTGAATTTAAGATACTTCGACTAGAACATTATTTGAGTTGGTACAGAGTCTGCTATACTATTGATACTAGATTAAAAGGCTTGTTTCGCTATGGGTTGAAAGCAGTAGATTAGATATAATCTTTTAGTTAATCTAAGTTTAGTATAACATTGATTCCTTATTTTGAATTTAAGATACTTCGACTAGTAAAACCTCTACGAATCTAGTAAACACACATGTCTAGAGTTAAATGCCTCTGTCCCTCTACTTGTCTCAAAAGTATGACTTATAGACAATGCAGCCTATGTCCTGTTAATATCAAAACTTACCTTTACAAAAAATATATATGAAGCAGAAGTAAACAAAGCTAATCCTTAGCTACATACAGGATTTTAGTAATTCTTAACTCTTGCAAGATTCAATTTCATGCCTAGAAATGTAATCAATTTGGTTAGAAACATATATGAATCTTCTAAAGTTTGGATAAAGAACGAGATCCCACAATTTCAAAGAATATCCATGAACTACCACTACAGCCCATTTCCTGCAAGTTTTTATATTGCCAAAATGCCATTGACTCCAAAACTTTGAAAAATATGAAAAAATTAAGAAAACTTTGAAAGTTAAAGGAATGCCATTGACTATAAAAAGTATAAGAAAACCTTTACTCTTAGTATAATAAAAGATTAATAAGAGTAAACTAAAAGCACACAAATCTAAAGGAACCATAAAATGTTCATCACTTGAACTATTCTAGGAGACCCCAAGTTCTCTCCTTTGAAACCAACATTCAAGTTTATAAATACATGTTGCTTTTCAGTGGAAGGTGATTGAAGAAAATTGGGTGAAAGTATTAAATTTGATTTAGTTGAAAGAAGTGCTTGTCATCACACCCAAATATGTGTTTTCATGCTTGGTTGAAGGAGCTTCACCACTGAACCTTAAGTTTTTATGCATCTCTACATATGTAATTTCTTGAGTTTCGTATGGTTGCATCATTTTCATCACATCTGTTACTCCGTCATTATGTCTTCTGTGTTTATTTATTTACTTTTTATAAATCTCAGTAGCTTTTCTTGGGTGTTAATGATCTGCTAAGAATGCCAATATTCTGCATTATGAATTGGTTGTTTGTTCTTTCGACAGAATACTCTATCGTGTTCTTCATAGAGGGCTGACGCTTGAATTTCTATTTGTTTAGATGGATATACATACACATTCTGCAGATAGGGCACCTGGGAATATGAATAGGGAAGAATTAAGACTTCCAAATGGTGTTGCAGCTCAGGGTGAGGAGCGAGCATTAACAATTGGTCTTGATGGTTGGGAAAAATCAAAAATGAAGAAGAGGCGTTCTGTGATAAAGCCAGACGTCTCTCCTAGCACAACGGCAACAAAACCTGTTGATAGTTACAGGGAACCTAAACAAGGAATGCAGCCCCGACTTAGTAATGATGGCAGATCAAGGTTGAATGACTCTCATGGGTTCAGGTACTACTTCTCGAAGTTCTAGATGGCATGCATCTGCTCTTGGTGGGTTGAACTAAGCATGGGTGCATTTGTTCAGTTCCACTGCTTGGGAGTGTTGCACATCTTCCTCTATCAGTTGACTGTTTGTGTATATATATATATGTGTGTGTGGATAATGCTTGTGTCATCCTTCTAGTCTCATTTGTTACCAGGTTTTTTATCTATTCCATCTGTGACCTTTTTAATCTTGTACCACCTTTCCAGTTATAACTTGATATGATATTTTGGGCCCTTATAGTGAAAATTTCGGAGCACATTGTTAGAGACAATCCCAGTTCTTTTCTCTGTTGCACTCACAAGATTTTTTTATGTCATGGAGCAAGTGCAGCATTTCCAGCCTCTGAGTTAGCACAAGGCCCAAATTATGTCTCAATTTTCATTGGGGGTTCGGGGGTTTATAGATGTTTTATAACCTTAAAAAGCAATAATTGATTTGAAAATTTTGAACAATTATCTCCCCGTTTGAGCCTTTTTTTATTCATACTTATCAAAAATAAATAAATTTGAACAATTATACTTGCCAATATGAATCAGTTTAATTTGGAGAGCGAAGCTAGTTCATGTAACCACACAAGAACAAACGAATCCCAAAAAGGAAAAATCATGGTACCTAGGCAGATCAAATCAATGAGAGAGATTTTACAATTAGGTTACCAATTTTTCAAACCGGAAAATCCGTAAATACTTCCAGACAGAGACTTATTTACCAAACTCACGCATGGAATCTTCAGGCACACAGTGCATGCTGTCAACAAACTCTGCTCCTCGTATAATTTGCTTCTCCTCGAGACTTCCATCTCATTGGCTAGACCTCCTGGCTTGTGTTTTGTGCAATTAACAATTTGGTGTTAAACTATTTGTGTGTATGAGGATTACGATGTTATAATAACTCACCATCTAATGCTATACACTAACAATGAAATGACATGTACGCTCCAAAATTATACTCTCGATATGGTGTGTAGAGAGCTCTTCCACCTTGATATAGTTATTTATATGTGTGTATTGTATTATGAGACTTAGGGGTGTTTATATATTGCATGTCCAATGAATTAGGGCTTTCATCTGTAATTTAGAAAAGAAAGCTGAACTTCTTAAACTTCGCGTAACAAAAAGTTTCTGAATATTGTTTGCACACATGCCATTCGTTCAAGCTTTATGAACTTAGAGACACACACGCACATATATACGTATTTGGAAAAAGATTGATTGAATAACACATTGATCAAAGCTTGTTGATTTTCTTACAAATTTCCTTTTGAAATATATTTATTTTGGAAATAATTTGAACATTCTAAACATTTTTTATGACTTACATGTATGCATTGTACCCTAAAATGAGAATGCATGATTATGAGACCTTGATTTTTTTTTTTCTTTTTTTTTTTTTGATAAGTAATTATGAGACCTTGATTGGTGGGTAGTTATTCCAGAGGTCATTTTCTCTTTTTGCCGTTGATGCATCTTCAAGATTTGATTCTGCCCTTGTACATAGGTATCACCACTACCTCGAATTTCGTCTTAAGATAATTTTTTTTTTTAAATTTTTATTAAATTTTTTTTTTCAGATTCCATCTTTTGTTACGAATTTTGGCAACAAAGTGCTACTCCTCGTAAAATACTTCAGTTATTTCCTTTTATTTTCATTCATGTTCTTCTGAGGAAATCTAGATCTTAGTCCTCTGTGTGGTTTTTGCTAAATCAAGTGATATGATATTTTCTAATGATGATGTCCTTTTATTAAGCTCTTCCGTAAAAATTTTTCCTTTACCGCGTTCTTTCTGGAATTTAAAATGAAGGATAAACTAGAGCTGAATTTGTTATTTCTTTTTTGTTTACTAGAGTTCTTTTTTTACTATCTCCCGAGTATAGAATGTAAGTTGGATCTACTATATTATAACTCAAGGCCAAATGTTAGTGATAAACATTGAACTTTAACTCAGCACCTTCTAAGATATCATGCTGTGAATATCCACTCTACGGCAACTTTCTCAACAGTAAAATGTTAAAAGCTGTTGTTTTTTTAAATTTCAAACAAGGGATTGCGGGAGTATCTCGGCGAACAATGACAGAACAATAAGTCTCATCAAAATTTCTCTAAGTCTATTATATATTTATTTATTCTTATTATTCTTATTATTTTTTGATAAGTAAGTATTTTTTTTTATATTTATTATGTATGGTGTTCTCTGAGTGTGTGATTGTTCTATCTGGTGGCATCTCCCTAAGATCATTCTTAATGTCAGACCAAAAAAAAATCATCTAAAATGATTGTGCTGCACCTTGCATGTGACTAGTGCTTCAAGAATGCATCTATACAGTTAATATGTTTCACATGCATGAACAACGTATACATAAGTAGAAGGTTGGGATTTAAATTAGTACTGTTTGAGTCATTGAAAGTGGCATTCTCCTCGTCATGTACAATGCATGTCAATTCTGAGAAGTTACTTCTAGGCTAGGCTTTACCTGATCGATTTCCCAGGTGGATACCTAGAATGATTTGAAATTTCACGCCTACCTGTGGACTGGATAAAGAATTTGCAGTATCAGTAATATATAATGTGATAAATCTAGCTTGAAGTTTTTCCCTCAGCGTATCGGAGAGAACTTTAATCTTTATG
This sequence comes from Cornus suecica, assembly GCA_963922005.1. Lineage (NCBI taxonomy): Eukaryota > Viridiplantae > Streptophyta > Magnoliopsida > Cornales > Cornaceae > Cornus > Cornus suecica. The sequence goes on from OY998240.1 coordinate 5,565,828, forward strand.
AAACCTTTAAATTCAAGTGCTGGCCTTGGCATAATCGTAAGGTTGCTCCACTTTGACCTGTAGGTCACGGGGTCAAATTCGGTAACAACCTATCTACATAGGGACGTAGACTGTGTACATATCTTCCTCCATTGTGGTGGAGCCTTGAGCTCTGGGGTAGCCCCTTTGTGAATATGACTTGTATTTATTTAGTTTACATTTTTATATTTCTCACTCACGGGAATTAATACTCGGGGTTCCTTTTTATTGAATTCTCATTTGTTGGAACTGTATATCCATACAAATACGTTGCATTGATCTTCGTATGCATTTTTTGCACAGGCCAGGAGTTGCTATTGGAACTGGAAAGGCAGATATCATCTCACAACAGACTGGCTTGGGCATGCGTTCTTCCATTCCTAGGGCTGACCAGGAAAATAGTTCACTCGTCCATGATAGAAAAGATCGTCATACCGGTTCAGACAAGGAAAGGGTTAATCTAAGAGCTGTTAGCAAGTATGCTCCGTATTATTCTCATTTACTTTCTCTCTCTCTCTCTCTATTATATATATATATATATATATGCAGGAAATCTTAAGACTTTTTTTATCATTTACTCTCTCTCTATTATATATATATATGTAGGATATCCCAAGACTTTTTTTTTCTCAATTACTTTCTCTCTCTCTCTCTCTCTCTCTCTCTCTCTCTTATATATATATATATAAATGCACGAAATCCCAAGACTTTTTTTCTCATTTATGTCTGTTGACCTTGTTTCATCCAGGACTAATTTACATATAATCTCTTTTACTCTCTGACTCTCTCCTGGGATCTTCAATATACATTTCTACATATATATATATTATATTTATTTTTCTTTGGTTACTTCATCCTCAATTAAATGTCTGTTTTGGGATATTATTTTCAAGAAAGTGTCATTTACTGCATTCACACGGCGGTGGTAAAGATTGAATTTCCAAAATTGAATGTTAAATTTATTTTTTTTCGAATTAATTAGCCTGCTATCTTTTAAAAGGTAAGTGGAAAAGTCTTTTGAAGAAGTAAATTGGAATTTTGAGAAGGGACATTTATTGGGGCATTGAAAATGGAAAGAGCGACATTTAATGGGCGAGGGACGGAGAATGTTTGTCCCTGGAGTCTTATGCCTATATATAATGTTGGGTGATGGATTTTGCTTTCTGGACCCTCTTCTTTCTGATTTTTAGGTTTTTTCTTTTCTTCCCCGCCGCACCCCCCCTTCCCTTTTTTTGTGTAGTCAGATCATTTAGCGTTTTACATTCATTTTATTCTATATATTTTCCAGGTCAAACGTCCGGGAAGAATTTAGTTCCGCTAGCATCAATTTGAACACAAAAATGAATGCAAATGCTCGGGCCCCGCGTTCAGGTTCAGATGTCATGCCCAAGTTGTCCCCCATGGCCCAACGAACAACTGTCGCTAATGATTGGGAGCTTTCTCATTGTACAAGCAAACTCCCTGCTGCTGTTGGGGCTAACAATCGCAAACGCACGCCATCGAAACGATCTTCATCACCACCTGTTGGGCACTTGGCTGGCCAGAGGCCCCAGAAGATCTCACGTGCAGCTAGAAGAACAAATTTTGTTCCTATAATTTCAAGTAATGACGAAGCCTCTACGTTGGAGACCATATCTGATGTTGTTGGTAACGATAATGCATCAGGACTTTCAAGACGCTTGGCCACTAATTCTCCTCAGCAAGGAAAATTAAAAGGTGACCACTTTTCGGCAGCTGCATTTTCAGAAAGTGAGGAGTCTGGGGCTGCTGACATTAGATCTAGGGATAAGGGTAAGAAGTCTGATGAGATTGATGAGAAAGCTGGTCAGAATCTTCAAAAGGTGTCAACTTTGGTGCTGCCACCGAGGAAGAGTAAAGTGGTTGGCACGGAAGAGCTTGGAGATGTTAGGAAGCAGGGGAGGACTGGGCGAGGTTGTAATTCTGCAAGGTCTCCATCGCCAATGACAGTTGAAAAGCATGGCAATGTAGGTACAGGGAAACAGCTCAGAAGTGCCCGACTTGGTATTGATAAGATTGAAAGGTTTGCTCTCTACTCCTTCTCCATCCTTGGGGTTAAATGATAAATATCATCCACATTTGTCGTCCCGATGATGTTTTGGTTATTGATTAAAATTTTGTTGTGTTTTCTTTATTCAGCAAGGCAGGTCGTCCACCAAGTCGAAAACTTTCTGATCGTAAGGCTTATACACGTCAGAAGCACACCATAAGTGCGGCAACCGATTTGCTTGGTAGTTGCAGCCTGAACTACTGAACATAGATTTGTGAATATCCTTAATTTTGTGAGATTCTCTTTTCTATTAATTCTCTCACCACTTTCATTTTTTCAGTTGGTTCTGATGATGGGCATGAAGAGCTACTTGCTGCTGCAAGTGCTGTCGTTAATCCCAGTACTCTTCTTACTGAGAATAAATATTCCCATTACCTTTTTTTTTTTTTTTGCGGTGGTGAAAATTCTTATTTCTTTTGGAGTATTAATTAATTTAATTGTCACTTTAGCTCATGGATGTTCCAGCTCATTCTGGAGGCAGATGGAACCATTCTTTGGTTATATTTCTGATGTGGACATGGCCTTTTTAAAGCAACAGGTGATGACCTTTTTACTCAAAAGAATTTGAAATTTTCTAAGATGGATACTATTTCTTTGCGTGTTTATTGGGCAAAGCCGTTTGTTTGTTAGTGTTTCGGATAATTAGTTCGCAGAATAACATGTTATATACTTGTATTGAAAACAAAACCTCTTTGAGTAGCCCCAGGTGTTCAATGGTTTGTTCTTGTAGATATTTTCTTTGACAACAATTATTTGAGAATTATTTTTAAAATAAAAATAAAAAGGGAACATTTTAAATGTGTTACGACAATTCACTCAAGTTATGCACATCTTGCTGCATATTTAAAATTTCTCTTTCTTAGCTCTATGCACTCTGGTTTCCGGATGGATGCAATTTGTACTTAATTGAGGTTTTTCATTAGCAATAGAAAAAATGTTTGATCACCTCAATGACCAATGTTTTTGGATTTTACTAAAGAGTAATAATTTGGAGGAAGTGATGTTTATGATTTATTCTAGTCTTCAATTGACAAGTATAGCATGGTACGGACATTAAGCATGGCCATATCTGGTCACATTCCTTTGAACAATTATTCTGATTTTTTTTCTTTTTTCTGATAAACGTAATGTTTTTTTGTTGTTTTTTCACCATTTACAGTGTTCCGATTAATTTTTTTTTTTTTTAAAGCATTCTTTCCGCATATGGTTATGCTGCGATCAATTTCAAGGGTCAATGCTACCAAGCATAAGAAAGAATCGGCCAGTACTCTTCAGATTTGCCCCTAGGCTCCATTACTGTTATATGCTAATCTATTCTTTAGGAAATTCCTAGTTGTTTCAGTTGTTACAAATTGTTATGGTTCATATCTCCAGCTTCAGTGCTTCCACTAGGATAATTGCTGTTTGGGGTCTACACAGATTTGATGTAACTTCAAAACACTTGTTTCTCTCTCTCAATATTTTTCATTTGTACCTTCTCAAAATTTTAAACTCTCAACTAGATTCTTTAAAATCCTCTTTATGTTTCTAGTGCTCAATGTAAAAATACAAGTTCAAGTTCCTGACTGAGGAAGTACAGCATTTATATCTATTTAGGAAGGACATTGTATCCTACTCAATTGTGACATTAAAGGATATTTTCCAGGAGTTGCTAATCCTGGTTTTGGTAGTTAAACTCCTTAATTATGCTGGGAGCAGTATTGCAATGGCATCATGATATCAAATCATATCATGCCCATCACTACTGTTACCTGGTGTCTTAGTCCCATGTATTCATGTCATTATTTGAAACACTTCAGCCTTATGTTTAAGATATCATTTCCCCTCCATTTGTGCAGTTTTCCACATGGCCATTATGGCACTTTCTGGTCTATTTTGCTAATAATATTTGGGCTTTGGATTTATAGTTTAGCATACTGCGCATTTTTTTGTACTCCCTCTGTCCCATTTTAAGTGTCCTTTTTGGGAAATCCAATTTTTTAAGAAGATGACTTTTAGTATATTTTATTGTATGAGTAGTGTATGAATTGCCAACTTTACCAATAGTGGGGTCCATGATGATGTGATTGTTTGTAATGTAGGCTTTTGTTATTTTAATGAATGAAGGTTAAATTGGTAAATTGAAAAAATAAAGTATTTTGACTTTTCAAATGTGGACACTTATTTTGGGACCGACAAAAACATGAAAATTGACACTTAAATTGGGACGGAGGGAGTATTATATATTGGATTTTCTAATAATGCTAACGGAAAATTGAGGCACAGTTCATCTCACTTATACAGTTGGGAGATCTGATGTTTCTCAGATAAATATCTATTACTATGAAATATTCAACATTCCTTGATTTTCTTTACAGGCAAGACTTGTATCCGGTGCACCAATACCAACACCAACCTCAGTACATGCATTTATAGATAGTTTCTCTACTTTCGCTGATGGATCTGAGTTGATTGAACCTGAGAGGGATTCAAATGAAACAGAATGTGCTGAATTTGAATATAAACATTTAGTACCAGGTGCAAGGAGTCCTAATAATATTCCCCTTTGTCAGAGACTCATTGCAGCCCTGATTTCAGAAGAAGAAAATGAAGAACTTTACTGCGATAAAAATGAAGACATGAAATTTGATGGTTATGGATATGGATTTGAGCGGGATACAGAGATAGAATCCAGTGCTTTGAACTACCAGACTTCACAAAACTTACACCTTGCCGGACTTGCTGCTTCTAATGGTTACAGGAGAACATCCAGTGGGAGATCCCTTAGTGACCTGGGGCACAATGTGCTAGATAATGACCCAGTGGACATCTCAGGAACAGGGATTATTTCAAACTTCACTCATTTGCAAAATGGCTTACTTCCAGGCCAACCAATGTTGCCTGGAACTGCATGTCCAGAATTTCAGTATGAAGAAATGTCTGTGGATGAAAGAGTTCTCCTGGAGCTTCAGAGTGTTGGACTTTATCCAGAGCCAGTGGTAGGTTTCCTTTCACAAGAGCTCTCATGTTGAATGGAGGTTCCTTTCGTATATTATTATTGTTCTTTCTTAATAATATATATATATATACATGTTCTTCATTTATATTGTGGAGTTACTGTGCGGTTTCCTTTTTCCCTCTTCAATCATGTTGTTTTCATTGATACCTTTTGGGAAAAACTAAAGTAGTTGTTTCCATCGTTGATCTCTCTCTCTCTCTCTCTATATATATATATATATATATATATATATACGTGTATTCATTTTAATGAAGCGGGCCAGAGGGGAAAATTGGGGATTTTCCTATTAAAAATTACACTTCGTGTTCTGAAGCTTTGGTATAAGCTGTGTCAGTATAATCTTTTGAATGCACATTCCCCCTTCTTTAGCCTGATTTAATGCAGACAGGGGACGAGGAAATCAATGAAGATATCAGCAAATTGGAAGACAAGTACCATGAACAGGTATTTTCTGGTTTCAATTTTAAGTCATTTAACTTAAATCAACTATCCATCTATCAATCTATCTGTCTTCTTATTAAATTTAGTTTTTTTTCCCTCTGTTAGGATCAATAAGTTTCGATGGGCACTCTAATTTACTTTTCCCCTGCGGATTGTGGGGTGTCCTGCCATTTTATTCTTGTCTTATCTTTATAGATATATGAACTAGCTGCTTTCTTATTCTTACACAGTCATAGGCATGATCCATTACGTTTGGATTAGGAATTGATAACAAATTGTGTAATCTTACATGGATCAATGTGTTATTAATTTGTTTCTTCGAGTTCATCTGATTGTTTGGTTCATATCATAGGTTTCCAGGAAGAACGGTTTGCTTGCTAAATTGTTTAAGTCAGCTTCAGAAACAAGAGTGCTTCAAGAAAAGTAATAACTTTTTCCTTTGTATCTTACTTGCCTTTTAATTTTTCCTTAACATTCCATGCATATTGGTGCTAATCCAATTTTGTTTTTGTTGCACAGGGAGTTTGAACAGCGTGCTTTTGACAAGCTGGTAGCAATGGCTTATGAAAAGTATCTGGTAATTTTATTTTACTGAATTCGTTTCCCTCTTATTGTCCAAAAAATTTACTGCATGGGGCTTGTCTTGGACGTTAAGAAAAAGCTAAAATACTTTTGGTCTTTTAACATGAGGACTCGAAATGCAAATGTGGATTTAATGTTGTGATGGTGTATGAAGAAATTTATTTTTAAAAGAAGTTCAGGCAACAGAATTTCCCACTATAAGCATGGTATATGATGTTGAAATGATTTTAATTCTAAGGCAGGAATATCAGTCTAATAATACTAGTGCTAACGTGTACCGTTGTCTCCCAATAGATTATGTTAACAACCATATACTCGAAAAGTTACTTTTAGAGAGGGTAACTTGAATATTTGAATCCTTTGACACTTCCCCTCACGTGTGCCTTCTTTTTGGGTTCAACACGTGTCTTAAATTTTTAAAAAAGGTGATGCAGTGGTGAGGTTTGAACAAGACCTACCCTCAATTATCTTCTAGGCTTAAGCTGTTAGAGAGGGTGTAACATAAATGTTGTAATCCTTCAACCGACCTTGACTGAACAGTTTTAGTCTCCTATGAATAGATGCTTTTGATTTTAAAATGTCAGCTCCATCAATTTTATCCTTCCAAGTGTTTTATCAACAATTTTCACTGCTTTCTCTGTACTAATGTCTTATATTGTTTCTATTTTCTAGATTATTGCTGAAAATGAAGTTCAATATGAGTGTGTCAAGTCTTCAACTGTATCTAATTATTTATTATTATTATTATTATTATACTTTTATTTTTTTTATTTTGTGTGTGTGGTGGGGGGGGTAAATTTGAGGAAATTTACTGGTAATTCAAGTGGACTCCTTATGATTTATTTGCTTTATTTAGAATATAACGACTCCAATTCCTCTTAATTGGGGCTGTGAATCTAGGTTTTGGCCGAAGATCAATATTCATCTAATTGCTTTCTGGGGGTGAACCGACTTTTATTGATGTAAAAATTATCTGATATATTGTTCCAAGAGTCTTGCAACTGGACTGTAGTTTTATATAGCAGCTGAACTTGTCCAGGAGTATTATCTAGTCAGCTGAATCAGCCAATCAGTTGGCAATGTTGGAAATGTATACAAATGCTTTTGATGGGGTTTTTTTTTCTCAGTTTTTCTTTTGTTGCTCTCTGGCATTAAATTATCTTGCTAAGTCAATGGAGAAGTAAATACTATACTCCCTCCGTCCCAATTTAGTTGTCCATGTTTGACTTTTCAACAATTTTTTTGATATTTTGTGTTTCCTATTTTGCCATTTGATAATGTAGTACAATTGTAGTTTTTAGTGGGGGCCATCACTTTCTGAAGTTAATGAAGAGGGACATTTTGGGAAAGTATTTGATAATATTGTATTGAGATTCGAATCTGGACAACTAATTTGGGACAAGTAAAATAGGCAAAGTGGACAACTAAATTGGGACGGAGGGAGCAGAATAATTCGGCAACATTTCTAGCTGCAAAGTTTTTCATTATTATAATGTGTTGGGGCAGCGGAAGCGCCAAACACTGAGATTTAATGAAAGCCAACAAAACAATCACACTCAAACACAAGATTTACTGGTTCATCCAAAATCGGGCTACGTCCATGGTTGAGAAAGAGATTCCACTATGATTCGTAGAAACATTACAAAAGTAGAGAATTTCCAACACCGGAAAATATACACAAAACTCCCCTAGAGTTTTCTTCCGTGTATCCCACGAGACTCCCCATTGCCATTAGTGTTCACTCTACCCATCCTGTAAATCTCCCTCTAGCCACCATCTCCCTCATGAGACTACATCTCTCTCAATAAGTCTTCACCCAAAGACTATGTATCTATTATAGAGTTAAAACCCCATTTCTTGTTGGACAAGGATTACAACTCTCGGAGAACAAGAATTTTTTTTAACAGAAAATTGCCTTATACAATACAACTCTAAAATATAATCTAATTCAAATAGGAATTCAAGGAACGATTTTCAACACAATGGATGTTGCCTGGCCTTGGGAATTTGTTTGTGGAGTCTTTAAGTCAAACTCCAGTTTCGGTTGGAAACTTAGTGCTCTTCCGTCGTATCTATTTGCTTCTGTCTGTGGACTTATGTCTGTACATGTGCCCTTCTATAATTTTATTGTTGGTTGTGTGCGGTTTAACATTTTTATGTTATTTATATATAATTGTAAGTATTGCTTTATATTTATGTTAATTGTATTGTGTAAAGTTAGGATTATTTAGTAAAATTTCACTTTTATCTGTATTTTTCTAGATTTGGATTCCCCACAGTTCATTGGGTTGCCACACCGATTAGTGCTGCTGGATTACATTCTTTTTGTGAATTGTAACTGATCCCCAAATTTGATGCAACTTTAGATTGTATTGTGTAAAGTTAGGATTATTTAGTAAAATTTCACTTTTATCTGTATTTTTCTAGATTTGAACTCCCCACAGTTCATTGGGTTGCCACACCAATTAATGCTGCTGGATTACATTCTTTTTGTGAATTGTAGCTGATCCCCAAATTTGATGCAACTTTTTTTTGGCAGACTTGTTGGGGTCCTAATGCTTCTGGGGGAAAGAGTCAGAGTACTAAAATGGCCAAGCAAGCTGCCTTAGCTTTTGTTAACCGGACATTAGAGCGGTGCCATAGGTTTGAAGCTACAGGCAAGAGTTGCTTCAGTGAGCCATTATTTAGGGACATGTTCCTTTCTGGGATTTCCCACCTCAATGAACCACCAGTGGATGCTGCTGATGGTGAATCTGACAAACAATATGCTAATACATCTGGTGGTGCTTTGGAAGTTAGAGTTTCAGGTACCCCATTAATGCCTTGGGAGTAGAAGACTTAAGTCTGCTACTTATAAGCGTAACAAAAAATATCTACGGTTGTGCATATCAAATTATTTTCTGTGTCTTTAGCTTGTGAAAATTCTATGCAAGGTTTTTTGCGTTTTATTATAGGGATATCTTTTTTCCTTGTCACATGGCATGTTTCAGTTTTGAGTTGTGAATTTGTGATGCCGTTGCTTTTGCAGCACCGTTGGGAACACAGCAAAGCCCTTCTTTAAACAACCATGGCATTCATTCTGCTAGTGTGTTCCTGTCTGCTAATCACTCGTCTGAAGAAACTATGAGTAAAGAAGATGCATGGTCGAATAAGGTGAAGAAGAGGGAGTTGTTACTTGATGATGTGGGCGGTACGAATTGTAATGTCAGTGCCCCTTCTGCTATTGGAAGCTCTCTTTCTAGCAGTGCAAAAGGAAGGAGGAGTGAGAGGGACAGAGAGGGGAAGGGGAATGGCAGAGGAGTATTATCCAGAAATGGAACCACAAAAATTGGCCGGCAAGCATCATGCAATGTTAAGGGGGAAAGGAAGTCCAAGACCAAGCCTAAGCAGAAAACCACTCAACTATCTGCGTCTGTCAATGGCCACCTTGGCAAGATATTAGAACCACCTAAAGCAACATTGCCTTCAATTTCAAAGTCAAGTGGGATGACTACAAGTGGCAGTGCCCAGGGAAAAGATGAGTTTAGCTTGGATGACTCTGAGGCCATTGATTTATCCAGCTTGCAACTCCCTGATATGGACGTTCTAGGTGTTCCTGATGATCTTGGTGGTCAAGGGCAGGACATTGATTCGTGGTTTAACATTGATGTTGATGGATTACAGGAGCATGATATTTTTGTGGACGGCCTTGAGATTCCAATGGATGACCTATCAGACTTAAATATGATGCTTTAAAGTTGCTATGTTTGTATACTGTTCATTATACCATCTACAGAAGACAAATGACCTACTCCATAAATGGTCGTGTGAGTGTCCAGTCCATGATGAGGCTATAAATTTTTTTTAGTTCTGCAAAAGTTGTCTCTGACTGAAGACTTCAGATGTTTTTGATTTTGCCCCTGTTTAAGTTGGTGACTTCGACCATCAAGATTCTTTTTTTCAGCATACAAGGTCATAGTCATTATACTTTAGAGAAACCATGTATTCTGGTTTTTATAATTAACAAATCAGAAAAAACGCCTCTGTACAAACATTTTATTTTTTTCAATAAAATCAACTTTTTGATCCATTACTTAAGTGGGTAATGGGTAATAACATCTTTTCCTTCGTCTTTTCGATTTATTCTTCTTTAAAGTATTTTCTGTATGCCAGCTTTTTTGCAGTTGCACATTTCCTTATAGGGTTTCCGCTCTGAAAATGAAGGATAAGACCATTCGAGTATGGATTTTGATGTTCAGAACGTAGCTTTGCTTTTTCCTGCCTTATTTTACTTTGAGTGCATTATACTTTTTTCTGGTTGTTCTTTGATATGTTGGGATAGCTTGATTGCAAGTTTTTCATTGCCTCGTTTTTTTTGGCGTAATTTTATTTCCTTCTAGTTATATGAACTCTTTATATGATTTTATTGCCAGTTGGCTTGTACGTTGTCTCTTGCTTTGGTTGAAAATGGCTAACCAATTTTGGGGGTTGTTAAGAATTGTTTTTCTTTTTGTTACAACTGCAGTTACGATTTAGATTGCCATCTTATGATTTAATAAATGTTGAAAGAATCTTTCTTGAACACATATTTGATTATCTATTCGCATTTTTTGTTTTGCCAATCACACTATCAAGTTAATCATACATGTGCACCCATATATGTTTGTGTATTTTATGTTTCCTAGTACCCGCACTCCTATCAGGCGGTGTAAATTTCGCTCATCCTTGTAAGAGTAGTGATGGAGCAAGTCCACATATTTCCCTTTATGCTTTTTTGTGTAGGTGAGATATGTCACTGCATACTTTCGTTTCTTGGTAGCCTTCTGGAGTAATGTTGAGTTTTGAATGTGCAGTGAGGCTTATGATGTACATCCATTGACTTGAATATCCTGTTGTACACTTCAAAACAGAACTGTCATTTCTCGCCCATTTTGTTATTTAACTTCCCTTAAAAATTGAGTTTATATAGTGCATTATCATACCTAGCAGAAATGGTTTCACGCAGATATTGGCTCTTCACCAAAGGAGTTGGTCGCACGGGTGGAGCCAGGTGTTGTCATCACCTTCGTCTAGCTTCCACGTTGCAGTAAAGGATCTCAAGCGCATTCGATTCAGGTGATCTGTTGATCTCTAAGAACAGCAGATTTTGGTTTAATTTTGCTAAGAAAAGCAAGGGAAGTGCTTCCAAATTGTAAATCTTGTGTTTTGTGTCCGTGGGTTTTTTATCCTCATAATGTACATATTCCTTGAAGAAAAAATGTTTAGACATATCGAAGGGCTTGCCAAAGTTGCATCTCCTCCTCCCTCCAAATGTCTGGGGTCCCCAGTGGGATAGTAATAGTATGTGCATCTTTCCCTTACTAAGAGAAAAAATGCTCATCACAGTTCTGCTATTTTTTTTACTTTTTTTTTTCTTATTGACAGAGTATATCCATTACTGGCATGAAGTATTGCTAGTATACCATCTCCAAAGACCATCAACTTGCGCTTTTTGCAGCTGAGGTAAGTGTTAAATCCCTGATTTGTTTTTATTACTTCCACCGTATTCATCATCTGCTAATTGGAAGTTCTGATTGATCCACAGAAAAGATATGTGCAAGATAAAGCTTTTTGGAAACCTTGAGGCTGAAATGTTTGGAGGTTCATTTTCTTACTGTATGGTGCTAGCATGTGGCACTCAGCTGAAACTGTTTAGTGCTTGACTTAGCATGCAAGTTATCTTGACCCGTACTTCATCGCTTGCTTTGGTTGAAAATAGCAAATAAATCTTAAAGGTTGTTTAAGCGAAAAATTCTTTTTGTTGCAAATGCACTTATGATTGTCTTAGAGATCCTCTTTATTTTGTTTTGGATCAGATGATTGCTGCTTTAAAGTTGCAGGACTTTGTGGCTCTTCATTATTGGGAGAATATCTTTGTGGCAAACCAACATTATCAGCTTTATGGGCAAACTATCATCTCAGTTGCCGAGGGTAAAAATCCAGCACCTTCTCTTGGTGCCTGCTTTCAGTATTCTCCCACTCCCTTCAACTATCCGTGCGTAAAACATGTTTTGATCAACTGTGTTGTTTTGGGTCCTAATCCATTATGAATTTTACTTGTATATTTTAGAATGCAAGCATATCAGAAAAAAATAGGTAATTAATCCACTTTTCTTTTCTTTTTTTACTTTTCCTCTCTTCTCTCCTGGCCGTGTCTTACAAATACCTGTTGAATCCAATAAATTTGGACTTCATATCTTAACACCTCGTCCTTGGTTTCCCATTTCAACATTGGCTTTAAAAGTTTTCATACTGTTCATTTTCTGTGGTTTTATTACTTGATATGATTCACTCTTGATCTAACTTGTCGTCTTGGTGAGTGTTGATAAACTCTTTTTCTTCTTGTAACAATGATCGACATTGTGTGGGAATCTGAGTTTGTAACTCACATAGATTTAACTAGTTAGAAGCTGAGTGAAGTTGTCCAGAAATATATAATATCTAACTCAACTCCTTGGAAGAGTTCATTCACATTCATTCATTAGATAAATAGGTGGTGTTGAAGTTCAAGTTATATATTTGCTTATTAGACAAATCCAAATTTGAACTATGGTATGTTAGATCCAAACTTTTCCTTTTGCGTTGGCTAGAGGTGTGTATAATTGCCATTTTCACGAATTTAGATTGTCTAGTCATCCTTGGTGTATAGAGTTTCTCCGAGACTCCAGCGGAAGTTGTTTTCTAAGTGACTCGAGATTTTTTTTTGTTATTTTAATTTTGCCCCGTTTACATTGTTGACTTACGATATAGTATGTTCAAGTCATTATATTTTAGAGAAACCCTTCCAGCTGGTTGTATAATTTACACATCCGTTAGCAATGCCTTCTCCAATAGCATTTTGTTTTTTAAGGTTACTCTATGGTAAGTGGTATTATTTTCTCCTTGTGCCTTGTAGGTTTATTCCTCATGGAAGCTTAACTTCTACATGCCAGGACAACTACTGATACCTGTCTTATTTCGAGGTAATATCGTTCTAGTATGGAATATGGATATGAATAAATTTGCGGGAAAGTGTTCAGCAGAGATGGACATGTTGGAATTTTGGTGTTTGAATCCAGAGTTAAAAATAGTATTCGTTATTTAGCGATGAGGTACTCGATAATCTATGTTCTCAATCAGTAGCAAGTAACCATAGCAATATTTGCGGTCTGAATCATATAACTTTGGAGGTTGATTCCGAGTCAAATTCACCAACTACCCAGGAGAATATTGAGTTGAGCTGAGAAGGGATCAGTCAGCTGTGGCAAATGGGGCGAGCACGAAATTGTCTTTGACTCGAGTTTTCTGTACCATTGTGGGGTTTAACAGCCATTTGTAGAAGAAGGTCAGTGATGGGAGATATTGTTGCGGCTTTACCAAGTTCTTTAAGAATCCTTACTCAGTATCAAATGACATATCTCAGATTCAAAGTCACGCAACAGCCAATTTCTTTAGAGTATGATGGACGTGGGGGACCTCAGGTATTGTTCGTCACTTTATTTCATTTGCAAGTAAAACTATGAAAATTTTAATTGATTTCAGTCTTTAATAGAGATTTGGACTAGGAAAGGACTAACTAGTGGTTAGCTCATGTCTAGTTTTATTCTAGGAGTTGGCTTACTTAAACCGCTTACACGTATTTCTCTGCTTAAAATGCTCGACGTACAGGACCAGGAGTGCGGTGCTGTTGAGAAGTGACAGGTATCAAAAAATGAAAAAACCCTCTAAGTGGCGAGCTAGAATCCTTATGTCAGGTTGGTTGTTCAAAATACTTTCTCCTCTTTGATTTATCTTAGGGCCGAGTGGCAGCCTCACTCCCGCTCTGTGTCTGGAAACTCGGGATCGAAGAGTTTGATATAGTTCTTAAAAAACTTTTCCTTACTTCGATTGCACTGGGGAACTATAATTTGTCACTTGATTTAATTTTTTAATTTTTTATGCGTCTTTCCTTTTACTGTTACTAACAAAGAGCTCGTATGTGAAGTAAAATTATGATTGATTTGTTAGAGTTTGATATAGTAGTAGACTTTGCTGTAAATAGTAGACTTATATTGAAACAGAGTACATGGATGGTTGTCATGTTCGGCAAATTGATGCAATTAAGATATTATCGACACTATATTGAGTTTTGGAGCTACATTTTGTGAAATATTTGTAGTTAGGTTTGAATAATGTTATGAAAATATGCATCAAATAGAATTTAGTTATTTTTTCGGGGGAATAATATGTGCACATGTTATCATCATCGCTTCCTATGAACTTTTTTATGGAATCTAAAATTTTAAATACTGATGGAACTCTTTCTACTATCAAACTTGTTTTCATTTGGTAAAAAGATATAGTATTATGTTCATAATTTGAAATCTTGAATGTCTTCTACCTCTACATAATAGAATTTTATTTTAATTGTGCATTTTAAACTAATTGACACAGTTCTTGGGAATAAATGTTTTTACCATACTTTGGAACCCAAAAAAGCTTGAATTGCGGTTTTATTTAGTAGATCAAACACTGTGATGCTATTTTTTTGTAGCGAATATTCAACTAATATAGGGTGATCCAAAATAAGCATGTTAAGTAAACTGATTGTTAAATATTTGTAGTTAGCTTGAATTACTTGTTTTGACGGCTCCAATTTTTTGCAGCCAGTTCATTCACATTCTATCTCGACGCTATTCAAAACTGATTTTTAGACTTGTTGCTATCAATCATACCCTCTAGATGACCTCTTGTAAAGCACAAAAATTATGGAGTTTCTCTTCTCCGCTTGTACTAGCAAGCGAGTTATAGTTTGGTGTATGGTTCGTCTGAAGATGTCAATACTATTATGCAGGGCCGATACTCATTCGGCACTCACTTTTAAGGCTGATATTGTCCAAGCACGTTACCCCTTTATTGCGACCACGAAACCATGCTTGGGCGTTAGTTATAACTACAATAATACTAGATATGGAAAAGAATATTTCACAAGCAAATTCAATCCATGGAGTTTTTATATAGCAACATTGGTGGAGACATCATTCTCTTGTTACGAAAATGAAATGCATGCATTATAACTTTGGAACCAGTCCCTTATCTGAGAAAAGCTTGGAAGTAGATAACATTCTTGTGAATGAAAATCTATAGCCTGTTACCTTTTAAAACAAATAAATAAGTTTATATCCTGATATTTGACAATCATGTGTGGAACCAGAATTGAACGAACACGAAAAGACAAAATTCCGTATTAATTTAGAAAAATAAATCAGTAATATAATCCCTTTGCCAAGTGAAGAAAGCCAACTGAACATGAATTTCAAATTACTAGTTTATATATATGAAATCTACATTCTTGATATATCCATAGCAACGATACAAACAGGTCTCTCCCTCTCAATATCTTAAACGAAAGTTCGTGGCATTCCAAATCCGCTAGGGCAGTTCCTAATAATCCTGGCAGTTATTCGTAATCACCCAATCCATTACCTCTTTCGCCACTTGTCACTTCAAAAGTGTATGAAAGCGACATACTTCAGTCGAATGACACCTGCGTTTCAACAAGCTTCGAACTGCCTCTTAAGTAAGCCACACGCTCGTCTTCAGGCCATACCGCTATGGGAACTACATATTTCATCCGCCTGTCAATGTATCAACAAGGCCATAACCAAGTATAGTCATTAGTAATAGCTGATTCCTAGCCTACATGAATAATTAGTTCTATAAGAGGTCTCAAATCATTTCAAGAGAAGTTATGACATCTGACGAAAGGTAAAATTGTAATTTTGTGGAAGGTAGTACATGGACTATCACGAGCCGATTGGGCAGTTCACTTCTTGGATATAAACACCTAAGCTGGAACCAAAATATTCCATCCAGAATCCTACCAGTTCATTATTATCCTTCTTATTGGAGAAATAATTTTACTTAAACTTTGCTCCCAACATTTCAGGCTGCAGCATATATATGACTTCAATTTTTCGAAAATAGGGATGAAAATCATCCCCACCGAAATTTTCACAGACATGACTTCAGTTAATAGAAAATAGGGATGAAAATTAACAAATGGCGGACTCAAATACTTTAGAGGTAGATATGCACGTGTTGATATAGATGTAGAATGCAACTACAATTTTACTAGTTTGTTTGTATCTGATGTTTAGCCATTGGGCTCAACTGACCTAGAGATCATACAGGGTTCCAAGACCTGCTTAACAAATTCCTATGAATTAGATGAGAAATAAGATCTATCTCACATGCACACAAGCCAAAGAGAGGTTCATTTATGGCCATCTGCTTCCACCAGTCCACTGTAAATTGAGAACAAAAAAGCATGTTCGGTAAACTGCTACAAGGCTACTGAAAAATATAAAAACTTGACAAGGTTGGCCTCAATGATACAGGTGACGTAAAAGAAGTGGCAAAAATGATGGTAAAGCAGAGATATCAGAGTAGGGGTGTTGTTATTAAACATGATCGCAAAGGTGCATGAATTCGTGCCAAGCCTGCTGACAGAGCAGCCGGGCGTACGTGGTGGCGGTGGTGGTCGAATAGTTTGAGATAGTGCAATCAGCAACCTATATTGGAAGGAGCAAAGGTGTTGGTGGTACGTTGCAGCGGAGATGAAGTGATTTAAACAACTCACAACTTCATCATTCAAAAGCAAAACCTTTTGCTCTCTAGAAAACATATTATTTGCCTACTAGCTTCCCAGCAAAATGTGTTGGAAAGCGATACTTTTTATCACATGTTCTTTGCTTTCAAAAGCAAAAAGGATGCCCCCTAGTGGCTACCTAGAAGACGCAAATTGAAATTAGTCTTAATTACATAAAGAGAACTGGAACCGAGAAACGAAAAGCTAAACTCTTGTTCATGCTACCGATGATGCTGCAGCACACTCAATACACTGGATTACATAGTGAATGTTTGTGATCCTTAATAAAAACAGAAAACTGGTCCAAACTATAGAGAGAGCCTACAGTACCATAAAAGCTAAAACAGGCTGTACAGTTGGTTTTCAACGTAAGGGATGAACCCAGGCTTTGAACATACCAAACAAGTTTTAAAATGTCGCTAGTGGAGATCCTGCCCTGGTGAAGTAGGTTGCAAGATCAACATCCAGATAATTATACTTGTTGATGAAGGGATGTGTCTGCATTTCATGAGGAGAGTTATTAGTTGGCAAATATCCTATATGATCCATGAAAGCTGTCACAGAATTTAATAACGAAAAGCTATAAAGAATTAGGGAAAAAGAAAAGCTGTCACCATAAGTTCATTTGCTGACATTCTGTCCTTTGGGTCTTTCTGTACACTGAAAAATAGGTATTGACAAACTTCATGAGTTCAGAAGTTGCAAAGCTACACAATTAGGGAAAAAGAAAAAGCAAATGAAGAAATAACAATTAAATTAGTTACAGGTTATGGGATTTCCATGAGGGCGCATAGTAGAAAGCATTAAAAGAAAAATATAGCCTAATTGACCACAATAGAGTCACTTGGAATATATATAACTCAACGCAAAACAATCAATATATGAGTCATTTATAGAGAAGAAAGACGTGTTTGGAGAAACAGAATTTTGGCAAGTATGACTTCAACCCAACCAGCAGTATGATGACTACAATTAGAACATGTAAGATTAAAACGAAAACAAACTAAAAGACTTAACACAACTCAGTTTACAAAACAATAAAGAATTATATGGCTGTAATTTCATTGGATTAATGACAGGGTGATCTTTATTGGACAGTATTTCACTGGATAGCAACTTAAATTACTGAATTATTGAAAGTGTAACCTTTACCATGCAGAAATAAATGAGCAGAACTCTGGAGAAAATTGCTCAGAAGGTGCACAAGGCGATGGTTGGTCAACAATGGATTCCATAAGTTCATAAACATTAGTCCATCCTTCCCCTTGTTGTGGTGGGGAATATGGGAAATGACCCGTTGCACACTCGAGAAAAACTAACCCCAAGCTCCAAATGTCACTTCTATAACCATAGCTGCCTCCAATGATTCTCTCTGGCTAAAGCACACATATTAACTACAAGCGTCTTACAAGTTCAAATATAGCTTTAAATAGGATATCCTTAAATTGCAGGGAAAAGTGGGGGAAGGTGGAGAAAACAGTAGTGAACAGGAAGCATTTAAGATTCATTCACATATATAAATAAATTACTCACAGACATATAGTTGTATGTGCCAACAAAAGTATTAGCCTGTCCGGAGGTGCTAGCCAGCACTGCACTCACACCAAAGTCAGTAATTTTCACCTCCCCACTGTGATTTATCAACAAATTAGAAGGTTTCAAGTCCCTGTGGATAATGTGCTTTTCATGATGAAGATACCACAACCCCTTGAGCACCTGAATTGGATATAAAAAAAGGAATCAAATAAAGGATACTAATTTTTCTATTAGTAACGCATAAAAATTCCTCAAGTAATAATATGAAATGAATATTCCTCACCTGCTTACAGATGGCAGCAAGATATGGCTCGGGAATTGATTTGACTTTTTGTAAAAAGTCTGTTAGAGATCCACCGTCCATGTATTCCAAGATGATGGAAATGGCACCATTATCATAAAAAGATTGGTAACACACAACAACATATGGACATTGTGATGACTGATTGATTTTCAGTTCTTGCGCAATCTGCCTGCGAGCGTGCTCGTCAAGATTCATTTGAATAACCTGAAAGTCACCTATGTTATTAGATGTATTCTTCTCCAGAAGGGTAGTTTGTCTAAACAGTAAGAAACAAAGATGTGGACCAAAACTTCCTTCGATGGAATTAATTAATAACAATTATCTTGAAAACTTAAATCTAAGAGAAACTAGTAACCTGATCGTTCTTACTTCATGGGGGGTACTTGTTTCTTCGTAAAGAGAATACATTTTTTTAGCACCTATAAGGTGTGAGGGGGGAAGTTTTATGTACTGGACAGCTAAGACATGGTAAATATACGAACACATCAACACCATCAAATTGCCATATGTATTGACAACATCACCTGTAATAGCTTATACGCTAATATGAAACCTGGTTCTAAATTCCCCTAAATTTATTCATAAAATAAAATCCAAATGGCCTTGTAATTTTTTTATGAATTCAAGAAAAAACAAAATGAAATTAAACCACCAAATAGTTTCATGAAATAAAAAATTCAGAAGGAAGGAAATTAGGTTTGGTTTTACGAATTGACTGGTGAAAAAGATTTCTAAAACCTTGTAGGAGAAGCTTGTATAGAGCTCCTCAACCTTCCTCCTTGGAATAGGAGACAAAATATATGAAAGTTGAAAGCAACTACTTCACTCCCTCTCTCTTTTGCACACTATTCTCTAACAAATCAACTGATCTATTAAATTGCTGTGAAAATGATCAATCAGGGGTAAAAAAACTGCAAAGGACACGGTCCTGAAAGTGAAGGTTGTTCTAATTACTGCCAAGGACTAGAAGACCAGAATAAACAAAAAGGAGCTAGATATTTGCTTCTTCCTTTTTACTGAGCAAACTAGAGAAGATGCACGCATGGTGTTGAAGTTTTATGGTACCTTCAAAGCAAAAAACTGCCCAGTCCATTTGTGTTGCACCAATCGCACAACTCCACCATTCCCTTTTCCAACGACTTTAATTGCGTCAAAGTCGGCCAAGTTTAACTGATTGTCTGATGGCTGTATAAGAGGTGGCTGAACAATAATTCACATACATGAAAAAAGAAAGATAAATTTCAGTATAATCCAAATTAAATTGTTATTGGCAAATTAAGGCTATCTAGAAAATCCACAAATGGGTTACATTCTATTTCGATAAAACAGAACACAAGCTCGCTCTTCCACAGCCATGGCAATCACATTGTCCAAAGTAGATATATATATATATATATATGTATTGATGTCCCCGACTATATCTTCCAAATCGTCCACCCTAGCAATCCATCCTTCTCCCCAAATGGGGATTAGAGTAAATATAACACTCAGACAGCAATATTCACAAGTAAAATGACAATAAAGCAATATTATGACACTTGCAACTACCATATTTGGGGACAAATGGAGCAAAATAAAATTACAAATCGGATCAGGAGCTTTAGATCCTAAACCACCCAACTAAACTCATAAAACCCTAATTAAAAATGCAGGTAAATCTAACATATCTCAGCAATTTCAGCAGAGAAACCTCAATTAGCAATTAAAGTGCTTAAATCAAGTATAAATTAAGGATTAAACCGCAAAAATAACACTTCATTACCCAACATTTGAACATCGTAAATTCGAACCCTAAAAATATACATAATGTTGAAGTACTACTGTCTAGATCAAACTCAATTCAGGGAAAATAAATAAATAAAGTAAAAATCGAAGTTGAATTTCAAACTATCTTACAGCTTGAACTTGGTTTTGAGATACAATTCGAACTCCGTCTCTGTTGACGAGTAGATCGCCGTCCATAAACGTCCCCGAACCGGTTCTACAAAGACGAAGAAACATTAGAGAGATTCTCTAACACATTATATACATACACATACACATATATGTATATCTATTGTGTAAATAGATGGAGAGAATTACAGGAACTTGGAGATCGAATCTTCATCTGGAGGAGGGAGAGAGAGCCTGAGGTTAGGGATTAAATTTCCCTTCTTCATGTTTTGTGTTCTTCAAAGCTCTGTGGTGAAGAGTCGTTGCACAGACTCCAATAACCAGTATTTCTAGGTTTTACTCTTCTATATATGCATATATATATATTAGTGTATATTATAGTACTATACTGAGTTTGGTTGGTAAGAGACCTGTCACCACCGCGACACAAAGACGAGGAAGGTGACCCTTCTGTCACTTTACTTTTCTTCAATTTACACGTCCCGCGACTTTTTACCGTTATTAATATCCTTCTAATTTTATATATAAATATATATATAAAGTATTTTTTTATTTTTTTTATAATTATAATATTCGGATCAGCTTACATATATATATATATATTTTTATTTTTTTGATAACCGTGATATTCGGGTCTCAACTAATTAAGGAATCCATGTAAGATGACTCCTACACGAATCGGATAAGGCTCGGACTATGTCCGCGATAATAACCCTAACGAATTGTTTGTACCTAGTAAGAATCGAACACAAGATCTCATACTTCTTAAGACACCAAATTCTAAATCTTTTTTAAATAGACCAATTCACTCAGGTTTGAAAGTATATTATAACTCACATATAAAAAGTTGAATATAATTATTGAATAGTACAACATCAATTTATGAGGAATCTTTCAAAGATAAAGATAAATGGATTCAATTTTTTTTTTCTTTTTTGTGAAAGGTTTTTATTAAGGTTGATCATGAGATTCGATTCCTATAATTCTAATAAGTTATAGGGTAAATGTGAGTCCGTTTAAGTAAATTGTGTCATTTGTATGTAGGAGTTGGATTTTTAATAAAAAATTAAACTTTAATGTAAATTAGGCTATTCGATTTTTTTATTTTTTTTGTTAGGGATTGTAATAATAAAAATATATATTAAAAATTGGAGTCCCTTAAAATTAGAGGCTCAAACGATTGTCTGCCAATTATGTGTTTTTTTTTTATTCAAATTATGCTTATAAGAAGAGATTAGCATAATCTTTAGAATATATAACAACCAAAAGATCTATTCTTTCTTTGATTCATCCTTCTATATATGAATGAATATATGGCAATATTGGCTGCAAAGAGTGTAAATAAAGTGGAAATTAAAGTACATTATTCTGCTATATAAATTAGGTTGCATTTTCAACTTCAAGCTTGCCGTTTCTAGAAAATGGTGGTGTATCAATCATATATATATAGAGAGAGAGATATATAGATATAGATATAGAGATATTTCTGCTCTCAATGATGTTTCCTTGTTGCTGCTTGAAAAATATTGTCATCATCTGAGATTCTTTCCTGTAATTTCCACATAGGTTCTAGCTAAGTGCCAATCAAAGGTTAAGTCAAGTGGCTCCACTAGTGAGTGTTCCTATTAATTAATTTATTAAAACTCACTATTTAGTTTATGTTTGGTTGATCTGTTTTTGTTTCTGTTTATGAATTTTAGTTTAAAACACATGTTTGATTGGATTTTTTATGTTTGTGTTTTCAAACTACATTAAATAAACATATGCTCTTTTTAGTACAAAATGAAAAAATCAAAATTTGGTATTTTTTAACTCCTGGAGCAACAGTATTTATTTATTATTTATTATAATATTCATTTATGTATTATTATTTTTCTTTCTTTATTATTTCTTCACTTTATAATATATTTTATTATTTATATTATTAAATTATTATTTATTAATTTATATATTAATTTATAAATATATTCTATTTATTTATTTATTATTATTTCATTATTTAATTCATTTTATTTATAAATTATTTATTCATTTTTAATTATTTAAAAATATATTTTATTAATTTATTATTATTATTATGAAGTATTTATTATTATATTTATTTATTATTATTATTTATTTCATTTTGTTTATTATTTATTATTTTTATTATATTTTTAAATATGTTTTATGTAATTTATTATTTATTTTATTAATTTTTTATTATTATTATTTATTATTTAGTCCATTTTTTATTATTATATTTATTTTTTATTATTGTATTCATTTTTTATTATTATTATATTTTATTTTATTTATTATTTATATTATTAATTTTTAATTTTTCAATTTCGACCCAAAAAACATCTCTACCAAACATACTTATGTTTTTGGATGAATAAACAAAAAAATAAAAAATATATTTTTTATTTATTTCAACACAAACATAAACACACCTCTACCAAACAGGCTCTTAGAAAAAAAGTAATTTTCAATCTTTTAAACAAAGAAAAAGAAGAAGAAGAAGAAGAACATAAATGTGACAAAATATATATATATATATATATATATATAGCAATGATAAAATGGTTATTTGAAGCCCCATCCAAACGAATGGTCCTACAATTATCACGTTGAACTTGGGCCTCAAAAATCATGGATGAATTGGACACTATATATGGTATAAATCAGGTGATGTAGCTATGAACGTCATGAGTGATGAAATTGAAACCTCATTTTGTCCATTAATAAGACTTGTTTTATCTTTTATCACCTTTGTCAAATCGGTGGCTCTGTGGGCCAAATCACAATTCAATATATATATATATATATGACTTTTCCATATCTTTGTGTTTTCATGATTTATCTAATTAATTAATGACACTTGCACAGTCAATGATGACAGTAAAAGCTTAAAGTTTAGACTTTTTACAAAATGGTTGAATAGTATTTTCTATAAAAAAAAAATTACGGAAAATCAAATCTGAATTTAATATTTATTGAGATACTATATCCTCGCATTTTTCCAAATGAACTATCTGGTGGAGTTATATTTTTTATAGTTCTTACATAAAATAAATAAACTTCATTAGCATACACTCTTATAGTGTCATATAATTAAGTGAGATACGTAACAAGAAGATCAATTACAAATAGACACAAATAAACATCTCAATAAAATCCCTTTATTCATTTATAAGTTATATTATGATTATACAAAATAATGTAACCTTTGTACATTTTTCTTAAACGAGATCATTTGTATACTTAGCAGTATATATAATGCGCCAATGATCCTATCCTATGTCACCTACTCTCGAACATGAAAATTTTGGTTAATTACCATTCTTGACAATTGACCTCTTATAAGATATACATTATATGATATATCATGTATAAATATATAATATTGTGTAGTGGAAGTGGAAGGAAGTGAGATTCCTCTGTTACTGTTTTATAATCCGCAATTTCTATGTAGTTTACATGGCAGTGGGGCTACATTACAGATAGCAAAAAGATTCCTCATCACCCCATATATATACATATATATATATATATATGTGTGTGTGTGTGTGATCAGTGTGTGTTTGTGTCATGTCTGTGTTAATTACCTAATAAACCAAGACTTAAAGGGGCCCTCTAGATCAAAGTCACAGTGAAATCCACCAGCTAGCCATAACTTCCAAGTACAACCAATGCGTGGCTAATATATGACCACATGCACACACTATTTCATGGCATGAGTAGCCAACAAAGTGGGCTACATTATGAATGCATTCATTAAAATTTTCCTTTATTTTCTCAACCTAAATCAACCCCACATATATACAGTGCGTGGCACGGAGCCACGTGCAAAGGATAGGGCTCTGAAATATATATGTATATATATTTTAATTTTTTTACAAATTAAAAAAGAGATTTGACCCTATTAATTTTTTAAAAAATTCTGCTTATTGTCCCTCAATGTCAAATATTAGATAAAATTATTATGTTAAAAAATAAAAATACCTTAAAATTATATGTAATATATAAATTAATTTAATAAATTATTTAATGAAATCATAATTTTATTCTTATGGTCTATCTAACCCACAACTAAGAGTCCACAAGGTCACAACCAACATCTCAAACCTCATTTAACCCGGTTCACAATAACTTCTAATTTAATTAAACCACAATCCACAAAGCCACGACCAACATTCCAAAACTCATTTAACCAAGCCCACAATAACTTCTAATTTAATTAAAACACACAATAATTTTTAATTTAATTAAGGCAAAAGTGCATAATGCCCCATGTGCTTTGGTTCAATTGCAAATTACCCCCTGTGTTATTTTTTTCCCCAAATCACTACCATGTACTTTTTAAAAGTTGCGAAATACCCCCTTGTATTTTGTTTAGCTCCAAATCACTACCATGTGTTTTTCAAAAGTTGCAAAATACCCCATTGATTATGTTTTAAACAAAAATATTGACCATTTTGCCCTCATTGTCTTGTAATAACCAATTTTTAGTATTTTGTTTAATTTTTTTTTCTCTTTTTCAATAATATAATTAATAATTCAAAACTTCACACACATATATTTATTTATATGGGTGTTCAAAACCGGTTCGGTTCCTATTTTTAAGGAACCAGACCAGAACCAAAATTTCAGTTCCGGTTACGATTCGTACTCTCATTTTTCTTTAAAAAAACAAAAAAAAACACCCAATATCGAAAGATAATATAATTTTATATATGTTAATATTTTGGTTTGTATACAGAATGAGGGAAAAGGGAAATAAAGAAAGGAGGATGAGAGTTAAGATATAGTGAAATCCTTATTTTAATATAATGTTACTTATAATTTAACAAAAAAAAAAATCTTGATTGCTCATTTACTTATATTTTTGGTAACTTTAAATAGCTTTTCACGAATTATATATATATTTTCACGAATTAAATATAGAAACATATATAAAATTATATTATTTTTTTATATTTGGTTTTTTTACTTTTTTAAATAGCTACCAAAATTTTGGCTCCAGTTTAGTTCGGTTTCGATTCCTATTGTTTAGGAACCGAACCTATTTTGAACACTTTTATAAATAAATATATGTGTGTGAAGTTTTGAATTATTAATTATATTATTGAAAAAGATAAAATAAGTAAACAAAATACTAAAAATGGGTTATTACAAGACATTAGGGCAAAATTGTCAATATTTTTGTGTAAAACATAACCAAGGGGAATATTTTGCAACTTTTAAAAAATAAGGGGTACTAATTTGGAGTTAAGCAAAGCATAAAGGGGTATTTTGCAATTTTTAAAAAACTCCGGTAGCGATTTGGGGCAAAAAATTGCACAAGGGGGTATTTTGCAACTGAATCAAAACATACGTGGGTACTATATACCCTTTAACTAAAACGCAACCACAACTCTTGAACCCTAATTTCTTTGACACAAACAAAACTTTAGATCTCTCTCACGGTAAGGTGACGAAGCAAAGTCACTCTAGCTAGGGGGCATGTCATCTCCCCAATATTTTTAAATTTTTTTTAGCCTCAAAAATTATATATATTATAGATATTTTTATAAAAATTGCATATGACACCTCCAATTTTTTTAAAAAAAATCATTTGATAGCCTAAAAAATATAAATTTTAGCAATAAATTTATAAAAAAAATTGTATTGCCACCTCCAATTTTTTTAAAAAAAATCATTTGGAAACATAAAATATATAAATTTTACCAATAAACTTATAAAAATTTAAATTGACCTTTCTAGATAATTTTTCTTACTCCGCCATGCTCGGCGACAAAATTTATTTTAAAGATTGGCCCCCAATAAAAAAAAATTTCTGGATCTGTCCCTTATATCATACATGATTCAACGGATTCACAAACGTATCTCCTTACCCTACCATGAACCATTTTATTCAATACAACTTGAACAATTATTTTATCCAAAAATAAAAACAAAAACGTCACTTGTATATGTCATCTTCCCACTTGGCACATAGCTCACACACTCTAGTTGTCTTATTAATTACGAAGAGTTAAACAATTGAAAATAAATAACTACAAGTAAATTAAATAATATTTAAGTGTTGTTTGATAAAATTAAAATTAAGGATTGAAAATTTTAATATTTGAGTTTTAAGTGATTCTTAAAAAAATTATATTTTATGATATTTTGTAAATTTTCAGTCTTCAAATTTCAATATTAAATGGTGACATTATTACTTAAAATTTTATTTCATTTTAAATAACACTTAATGTCTTAAATGATGTTTAATTTTTTTATCAAACGCGCTTAACTAAATAAGTGTTGATTTATTTATTTTTGAATGGTAATTAAATAAGTATTGAATTTGTTTAGATTTAAGTGTTAAATAAGTGTTATCAAATAGACTCTTAAATTAGGCTCGTATTGGTTTATAATTTTATTTTATTTTATGGTAAAATGCAATAAATCTCTTGTACTATGGTCTAATTTGCAGTTAACTCCCCTAAAGTATAAATTGTGCAACAACCCCCTAAACTATAACTTTTTTTTATTGCAAATTGCTTCATTCTCTTACATATTTTTTCATAAATGACCAAACTACCTTTTCTTTATTGAATTTTACTTAATGCATTTTTCTTTTAAACATAAAATATCAACCAATTAATACTACATGATGGAATGTTCACCATTCAAAATTCTATAAATTTACACATAATTTATAAAATTAATTATTTAAATATTTTTTTAGGTTATTTAAATGAAAAGTTTGAAATATTTAAGTAACTACCCAAAACCATTTACATATATAACATGAGAAAATTAAAAATTATTTGTTATTTAACTAATTCATAAGTCATTTGTGAATATATTTCTATGAAAATAAAATTTCATTTTACTATAATATTTTTAATCAGGATAAGAAGTGAAAGATTATTAATATAATATAAAGAATTAATAAATATAATAAAAATGGTAGAATAGTCTTTTCTAATAAAATTAGGGTAAATTGCAACAACTCAATAATTTAGGTGACTTAGTTGTAGTTCAATGGAGTTAGTCGCAAAAGTTGGGTTTTTTTGTTTTCACTTTATGTTATAATTTAGATAATTCTGTGTGTAACGGTTAAAAATACAGCTATAAATCAAGAGTCAAAAGTTTTTCCCCCTTTCTCTTTCATGATAAGCACCTAATGAAGATAATGGAAGAAGGTAAAATAATCAAACACTATAATAATGCAGGTAACATTGAAATTAAACAAAGTGCAATTCTAGAAAGTACTGGTCATAACTTGCTAATGCTAATCCAACTGTGCAAGCATTATTCTAAAAAATACCCATATGCAATTAAATAAAGCAAATTAAAAAAAAAAAACTTGGTCATGGAAAGTATTTTACTTTCAAACAAATAAAATTTTTTTTTCAAAAATATAATTCTAGATTACTGAAGCAAGAACAAACATGAAATAAAAAAAATTATCTCGAAATTTTGAATTCAGAGATCTAAAAATGACATCAGATTCTGAACTCCAACGTGCAAAAACTAATGATGGAATAACAGAAAATTTCATACCTAGGCAAAAGCCTACAATAAAACTAAATATAGACCACCCTGTTTTAATAAAAGTTAGAACAATCTTTATGCTATGTCCCAATTAGAAAGATGAATAATAATTTGTCATCTCTATACTTCAATTTATTTATTTTGTTTTCCTTTTATCAGTATTTCAGCTATTTAATTGTGTGTGAGAGAGAGAGAGAGATTAAAATTGGGCCTGCTATACAATAGATATATACAGTTTCCTAACCTGTTATGGGCCTGAACACTTTTCATCAATCTGCTTTTTAGAGCTTCTGATGATGGTCTTGATTCCAAAAATAGTCGAGTCTGGACCAAGCCCATAGATTTATCATAGCTTTTTTTGCCCCCTCTCTGCATACACAACTCTTCGGTGCTGTTTGAATATATGTTGAATTTATTCAGACTTAAGTGATAAATAAATGTAATCAAACATACTTCTAATTACTAATATCACGAATTCTTGTTCCACATCTTATTTAAAGGGGACGATAGTGGATGTAATTGAATTGGGTATATTAGTCTTATCTAGGGATGGCAATGGGGTTGGGGTTGGGGTTGGGATAGGGGTAGGGATCGTACCCCCATCCCTGTTTAACTTTGGCATACTCATACTTGTTCCAAAATTGATTGTTAAACATGATGGGACGGGGCAGGGAAAGGCTAGGTGGGTTTGGGATGGGGCGAGGCGGCCCTTCCTAAACCTGTCAATTGATCGGATTTTAATCCGAAACTGATTTGATTAGTCGGATATAGATTATGAAAAATATCGGATAATCCGATAATGATCCGAATCCGATAATCCTATTTTATTAACAAATCGGATATGAATTAACTAATCCGATTCGTTAACGGGTCTAACCCTCCCCTATACACGCCCTGGAACCCCACCGGAGTTTCTCTTTCACATACACGCCCCCATTTATTTAATCAAATCCCCAAACCTACTTAAATCAGGGGGATACAGGATTTTTGCCATCCATTGAATAACCTAAGATGTTAAACAATATCATTGGCGAAAATGTTATCCCTAATCAACCTTTTCATTTGAATAAAATTGTTGCAATGTGACTTTGACCTTACTGTTTGGCATTGAAAATCTATTGGCAAACATAATGATTCTTAACTTTCAAATAAAATAATAATAAAAATGATTCTTTCTAAAATACTTAAAAAGTTAACACTGGTTAATAATTTCATGCTAGTTGAGATTTTCATTGAATTTCTTCAACCAAGATTATTTATTATCCCCTTTTTTTTTCTATTATTTCTGTATCTCTTTATCTTGTACAAACAAGATAAAAACTTATTTTCGTGGGTTTTAAGTATGAATATTGCTATTTGAAACAAAATTTGGAACCTAGAACATATAACCCTCAAAAGTCGAAATAAATGGTTATGGGGTCTCATATTTTATGTAAAGTTGGATTATTTATTTATTTGCTCTCTCTTTTACTTTTTCATTCAAGAAAAGTCTTACCAGAAAGACAGTGATCCCAATTCTTTGAGTAGGGATTCAGGAAACATAATAATGCAACTCAAAGGCACCATTGGGCAATTATTCAGAAGGGTAGTTGTGACTTTGTGATGTTAGATCCATGCCTAACTTCAAGCATAATTTCCCAATTGACCTACTTTTAAGTGACTTAACAAATATATTGTACCACGTGAATTGTTCATTTGCTTGGGGAAAGAAAAAATTGTTACATACATTATTCCAAATATATACACACACGTTTGTATATATATATATACACGTATACATATATATATATATACTCATTGACACATATATATAAACACACACACATAAATACATACATATAAACTCACACATATATACACATCCACATACATACATGTATATACGCACACATACATATGCAAATACACACATACATACACACGCATATATATTCATACATATATTTGCATACTTATACCCATATATATATTATTTTATTTAATTTTAATTTATGATCTTTTACATTCAAGTTGAGTATGGAATTGAAATCCAATTATACTTGAATTTCAAGACACATCGAAATAATATTGTTAAAAAATAATTGAATGAAAATAATTCATTTGCATTTGTACTCGGGTTTTATGACTCATGGATTGTGACTGTCTGAACCTGTATCAGTTAGACAGTTGGAGCCAACAGTTTGAACGACGTTTCCAAACACTTCTTTGACAATTTGGACAACGTTTGATGTTTTATTAATACCCAAGGATATGCGCTTTTCATTTTAATTCAAAAGATACACACATATACATATATCCAGATATATATTTCATCTCTCTCTGCACTCTGCATATTCAGTTTAGGATTCATTCATAGTGATTCGAGAGTACAAACACAAAAATTACGTTCGCTGGTCTTCTTAGATTGGAGTGCTACATCTTTGAAGGCGGAAATCTGTTATATTTTGGGAGATAGTTGTTCAACAACCTTGAGCTCCGGAGAGGGAATAAATATATTTTAAAAAAATTGTGAGATTCACATTACTCGGATTATTTTTTCCTCTATTCATTCTCGGAAATTAGCATTCATTATGTGACTTGTAGAAATAATCTATTTACAGTTTTTAATATATATTACTCTATTTACTGTTACATATATATATATATATATATATATATATACACACACTTGTAGTAAAGCAGCATCGTATAACAACTAACAACTTAAGATAGATCTTTTTGTTTTTCGTATGCTACATATATATAAATATTTCAATATGTGTTTCATTACGGTATATATATATATATATATATATATATATATATATAATTATGTTTGCAATCTGTTTCCATCTTCTTATCAATTTGCATGTTATATATTTATTTTAATATGGGTAATTTACACAACACCCCTGAAGTTTCAGGATTTAATCACCGAACTCCCTGTCGTTCGCCAAATCCCCTAACATTTCAGATTTTAATCAAATATCCCCTCTAGCCATTTTTTATGTCAAAATGACTTAAATGTCTCTCACATAAAAGGGATCGTAACCCCTTGTCCATCCCTATCCCTGTTTAACTTTGGCATTCTCATACCTATCCCAAAATCGATTATTAAACGGGATGGGACGGGGCAGAGAAAGGCTAGGCGGGTTCAGGATGGGGCGGGGCGACCCTCCCTAGACTTGTCAATTGATCGGATTTTAATCCGAAACTGATTCGATTAGTCGGATATAGATTATAAAAAATATCGGATAATCCAATAATGATCTGAATCCGACAGTCCTATTTTATTAACAAATCGGATATGAATTTAACTAATTCGATTTGTTGACGGGTCTAGCCCTCCCCTATACACGCCCTAAACCCCACCGAAGTTTTCCTTTCTCATACGCGCTTAAATCAGGACAGAGACAAGATTTTTGCCATCCATAGAATAACTAAGATGTTAAACAATATCATTGGCCAAAATGTCATCCCTAATCAACCTTTTCATTTGAATAAAATTGTTGCAATGTGACTTGGACCTTACTGTTTGGCATTGAAAATCTATTGTCAAACATAATGATTCTTAACTTTCAAATAAAATAATAATAAAAATGATTCTTTATAAAATACTTAAAAAGTTAACACTGGTTAATAATTTCATGCTAGTTGAGATTTTCATTGAATGTCTTCAACCAAGATTATTTATTATCCCTTTATTTTTTTTCCTATTATTTATGTATCTCTTTATCTTGTGCAAACAAGAGAAAAACTTATTTTCGTGGGTCTTAAGTAGGAATATTACTATTTGAAACAAAATTTGGAACCTAGAACATATTTGGGCATGTTTGATTTCTGGTCTGGTCTGATTTGGTTTGGTTTTGTCTAACTGGATTGGTCTGGGCTGGTTTTGTTTGGTCTTGTGTGGTCTGGTTTGGTTTTGGTGCAGATTGAAATTCTGTTTGATAAATGATCTGGTCTAGTCTGAAAAAACTAAAACCAAACCATATATAAAATTCAAAAATAATATATAAAATTTGAAATAAATATTTAAATTTTTTTTAAAAAAATTAAATCTGAAAAAATATAAAAAATGAAAATATATATATAAATTTGAAAACAAAATATAAAAAAAATTGAAAATAAATAAAAAAATTCGAAAATCATATATAAAATTTTAAAAAATATTTAACATTAGAAAAAAAAATATAAAATTATAAAATTCAAAAATAATATATAAAATTTGAAAGAAATATTTAAAATTCGAAAAAAATATCAAAAATAAATATATAATTCAAAAAAAAATATAAAATTTCAAAAAATTATATTAAAATCTGAAAATATATAAAAAGGGGAAAAATATATAGATTCAAAAAAAAAAATTAAATTTCAAAAAACATACCTAAATTATAAAGTTCAAAAATAATATATAAAATTTGAAAGAAATATTTAAAATTCAAAAAAAATATATAAAATTCGAAAAAATATATATATATTACAGAAATAAATAAAAAATTAAAAAAATATTATTTTATTATTAATTTTTGTATTATTTAATTCATTTTGCTTATTATTTATTTATTTATTATTATTTTTATGTATTATTGAATTCATTTTGTTTATTATTCATTATTTTTATTTTATTTATATATATGCTTTATTTAATTTATTATTTATATTATTAATTTATCATTTAATATTATTTATTTGTTTGTTTAAGTAATTTATAAATATATTTTATTATTTATATATTTGTTTCAAATTTTATATATATATATTTTTTAATTTTATTTATTATTTCGAATTTTATATATATTTTTAGAATTTTATATATTTTTTCAAAATTTATATATATTTTCGAATTTTATATATATTATTTTTGAATTTTATTTATATATTATTTTGGAAATTTATAAAATGGCGGCTAGATTTCATTACTGTGTGTGTATAAAATGGTTTGGTCTGGTTGGATTGATCTGGTTTGGTCTGGGTTGGTTTTGTTTGGTCTTGTGTGGTCTGGTTTGGTTTTGGTGCTATTAAAATTATGTTTGATAAATGGTTTGATTTTTCTGAACTGGTATGAAAAATAATCAAAGACAAGATAAGACAAGACCAGACCAGAAATTAAACATGCCCATAACCCTCAAAAGTCGAAATAAATGGTTATGGGGTCTCATATTTTATGTAAAGTTAGATTTATTTATTTATTTGCTCTCTCTTTTACTTTTTCATTCAAGAAAAGTCTACCAGAAAGACAGTGGTCCCAATTCTTTATCAAAGTGAGCAGGGTTTCAGGAATCATAATAATGCAACTCATAGGCACCATTGGGCAATTATTCAGAAGGGTAGTTGTGACTTTGTGATGTTAGATCCATGCCTAACTTCAAGCATAACTTCCCAATTGACCTACTTTTAAGTGACTCAACAAATATATTGAACCACGTGAATTGTTCATTTGTTTGGGGAAAAAAAAAATTGTTACTTACATTATTCCAAATATATATACACACACGTTTATATATATATATATATATATATATATATATATTCATTGACGCATATATATACAAATATTAATATATATATATAAACACAAATATATAATCACACACACATAAATACATACATATAAAATCACACATATATACACATCCACATACATACATGTATATACACACACATACATACACACGCATATATATTCATACATATATTTGCATACTTATACCCATATATATATTATTTTATTTAATTTTAATTTATGATCTTTTACATTCAAGTTGAGTATGAAATTGAAATCCAATTACACTTGAATTTCAAGACACATCGACATAATATTGTTGGAAAATAATTGAATAAAAATAATTCATTTGCATTTGTACTCGGGTTTTATGACCCATGGATTGTGAATGTCTAAAACCGTATCAGTTAGACATTTGGAGTCAACAGTTTGGACGACGTTTCCAAACACTCCTTTGACAATTTGGACAACGTTTGGTGTTTTATTAATACCCCAAGGATATGCGCTTTTCATTTTAATTCAAAAGATACACACATATACATATATCCAGATATATATTTCATCTCTCTCTGCACTTTGCATATTCAGTTTAGGATTCATTCATAGTGGTTCGAGAGTACACACAGAAATTACGTTCGATGGTCTTCTTAAATTGGAGTGCTACATCTTTGAAGGCGGAAATCCGTTATATCTTGGGAGATAGTTGATCGATAACCTTGAGCTCCGGAGAGGGAAACAATATATTTTAAGGAAACTGTGAGATTCACATGACTTGGATTATTTTTTCCTCTATTCATTCTCGGAAAATAGCGTTCATTATGTGACTTGTAGAAATAATCTATTTACAGTTTTCAATATATATTACTCTATTTACTATTTATATATATATATATATATATATATATATACTTGTAGTACAGCAGCATCGTATAACAACTAACAACTTAAGATAGATTTTTATATAGCTCGGTTTTCATTACAGTATATATATAAATATTTGGGTTAAGTACTTAAAACCTTCGGCAGTTTCATACTAGGTGCAAAAAAAACCCCATAGAATGAAAATGTGTGTATTGGCATGCATAAGTTTCAAAAACGTGCGAATACCCCCTGCAAGTTTTGAAAACGTGCGAATACTCCCCTATCAACCTCTTAAATACCCATTTTACCCTTTTTCAAAGACTATTATACCCTTATAATTAAAAATATATAAAATTCAAATAAAATTTGAAAATAATATATAAAATTTGAAACAAATATATAAAATTCTAAAACAATATCTAAAATTCAAAAAAATATATTTTAAATTCGAACAAATATATATATAAATTCAAAGAAAATATATAAAAATCGAATATATATATAAATTTCTAAAAATATATATAAATTTTGAAAACAATATATAAAATTCGAAACAAAATATGTAAAATTTGAAACAAATATATAAAATTTGGAAAAAGTATATAAATTTTTAAAACAATATATAAAATTCGAAAAAATATATATATAATTTGAATTATATATATATTGTTTTGAATTTTATATATTTATTTCGTATTATATATATATATATATATATATATATATATTATAATTTTATATATATTTTTTCAAATTTTATATATTTTTTTCAACTTTTATATATGTTTTCGAATTTTATATATTTTTTCGAATTTTATATATTTATTTCAAATTTTATATATTCATTTCGAACTTTATATATATTTTTTGAATTTTATATATTTGTTTCAAATTATATATATATTTTCAAAATGTATATAATTGTTTCGAATTTTATATATATTTTTTGAATTTTATATGTTTTTTTCAAAATTTATATATTTGTTTCGAATTTTATATGTTTTTTTAGAGATTTTTATATATTTCAAAACATATATATATATATATATATATACATATTTTCCATTTTTTTAAATTCATATACTAAGGGCATATATATCATTTTGCACAAAATAGGGTCAATTCACACACAAATGAAAGATTTGGGGTCAAATCAAACCAGATGGTGTTATACGCACCATATGCATAGTATAAGGATGTTAAAGGCTCACGACCCTAAATATTTCGGTATGTGTTTCATTACGGTGTATATATATATATATATAGTTATGTTTGCAATCTGTTTCCAACTTCATGTTATATATTCATTTTAATATGGGTAATTTACACAACACTCCCTTAGGTTTCGGGATTTAATCACCAAACCTCTTGTTGTTCGCTAAACCCCTAACATTTTAGATTTTAATCAAATATCCCCTCTAGCCAATTTTTATGTCAAAATGACTTAAATGTCTCTCACATAAATTACAGTTTCACCCCTCTTTTTTGACATATTATACTTTCTTCCTCTTGTTTGGATAATTACACTTTCCCCCTCTATAAAATATATATATATATATATAATTCAAAAAAAATTATTTAAAATTTGAACAAATATATAAAATTTGAAATATATATATATAATTCAAAACAAATATATAAATTTTGAAATATATATATATATATATATATATATAATTCGAAAACTATATATTAAATTTCAAAAAATATATAAAATTCGAAGAAATATATAAATTTTGAAAAATATATAAAATTCGAAAAACATATATAAATTTTTACCCCAAAAAAAATAGAAAGGAAAAAAAAAAGAAAATGATGATGCTAGTATCCAAGAAAAGACAAACAATCAACTCACCATCTTACCTTATCCCACTTTTTCTTGTCCAACTTTGGCACATTTAACAATACAATAAAAAATAAAGTACACAACATGACATGGTCCCCATTCAACTTCACGTGCCTGGTCCAAACCATGCACCTTGTCACATGCCACTTACGTGGTGACAAAAAAAATAAATTTCATTTTTTGTAATATATATTTTCTGAATTTTATATATATTTTCTAATTTTAAAATTTATATATTTTTTAAATTTTATATATTTGTTTCGAATTATATATACTTTTTTTAAAAAAAATTATATATTTTTTCGAATTTTATATAGTTTTTCTAATATTATATATATTTTCAAATTTTATATATTTGTTTTGAATTATATATATATATTTCTAAATTTATATATTTTTTTATGAATTTTATATATATATTTCAAAATTTATGTATTTGTTTCGAATTATATATATATTTTTTATAGATGAGGAAAGTGTAATATATCCAAACAAGAGGGGTGAAACTGTAATTTATGTGCGGGGCATTTAAGTCATTTTGACATGAAAATTTGTTGGAGGAGGGTATTTGATTAAAATCTGAAATGTCAGGGAATTCGGCGAACGACTGAGGATTTGATAATGAAATTTTGAAACCTCAGAGAATTTTGTGTAAATTACCCTTTTAATATATATATATATATATATACATAACTGCAGTAAATCAATTAAAAAGGCTCCTTTTTATGAAATGTTTGTCTTTACATAGTAATATTTGTTAATAACTTGAATTGAAATTGGTTAGTAGATATATTTTTTTCACTATTTTTGTATTATGTGAAACACAATTAAATTAAAATTGATTTGTTCATGCAAATATTGTGTTTTAATTTAGGGTAAATTGCACTAGCACCTCCTGAGGTTTAGGTCAATGCCACTAATATGCTGTTCAATACTTTTTCGGTCCCATAGCCCCTTGAGGTTTCAATTTCGCTGCAATGACACCCCTTGGGCCGGTGAAATGACTAGAATGCCCCTTTAATTATTTCACTTATTACATTAGGGTAATATATAAAGTGTGAAATTATCTATATGCCCAAACACTTCACCCCTCTGAAATTACTAATTACACTTCCACCCCTTATTACAATATATATATATATTACGAAAATTACAATTTAATTTTTTTTCTTTATAAAATTCTAAATAAATACAAAAAATTCGAAACAAACATATAAAATTCGAAAAAATATATATAATTTGTAAAAAATATATAAAATTTGAAAAAACATATAAAATTCAAAAATATATATAAAATTTGAAACAATATATAAAATAAAAAAAAACATATAAAATTCGAAACAAATATATAAAATTCGTAAACAATATATAAAATTCGAAAAATATATAAAATTCAAATATATATATATATAAAGTGTAGTGCAACTAATATTTGGATCAAAATTGAACTGATACTTTATTAAAATATTTTCAAGTAACACCATTGGAAGGATTCGCCATGTCAATGTGGTGCAACTAATTCGATACTGTGCAGAAATATCTAAGCTTGCTCTTGTTTATGAATTCATGCATTGATTTGATAATAGTTGGAACAAATGTGACATTTTTAGAAAGAAACATATTAGTAAGAAAGAGAGATGATTATACAGATTAAGATTGGATTATATAGATTAAGATTGGATTATTGTTGTACATATGAACTATTAATATACTTTAACCATAAATGAAAAGGGTAATATAGGTATTACATTTAATATATGACTTATTTGAAAATATACCTCAAAAGTAGGACTTTACTTGTCCGAGTAAATATTTTTTAGGACTTATTTGTCTTTGGGTTGCAAAAGTAGGACTATGAAGGAATTTTCCTTATTTTTTTTATTCATCTTTAAATTAAGAAATAAATATAAAATTAGGGGGCGTAATTAATTTTGGCAATAGTCAAAATATCGTGGTCATGTAATAAATAAAGCACATTCAAACTTTATATATATATATATATATATTTGAATTTTATATATTTTACAGAATTTTATATGTTTTTCGAATTTTATATATTGTTTACGAATTTTATATATTTGTTTCGAATTTTATATGTTTTTTTTAAATTTTATATATTGTTTCAAATTTTATATATTTTTTCTAATTTTATATGTTTTTCCAAAATTTATATATTTTTGAATTTTATATGTTTGTTTCGAATTTTATGTGTTTATTTAGAATTTTATAAAGAAAAAAAAATCAAATTGTAATTTTCATAATATATATATATTTTGTAATGAGGGGTGAAAGTGTAATTAGTAATTTTAGAGGGGTGAAGTGTTTGGGCATATGAGTAATTTCACACTTTATATATTACCCTAATGTAATAAGTGAAACAATTAAAGGGGCATTCTAGTCATTTCACCAGCTCAGGGGGTCATTGCAACAAAATTGAAACCTCAGGGGCTATGGGACCGAAAAAGTATTGACCAACATATTAGTGGCATTGACCTAAACATCAGGAGATGCTATTGCAATTTACCCTTTAATTTATTACAGAAACATTTACTTATATATTTTCCTTCCGGATATATATTACAAAGTTATTTATAGCACATATATTTATTGCAGTGTTATATATACCTAAGATTAGTACACAGATATATTGCATGTTTTAAACTTCCGAGAAAACAATACATTGCTTTGAACTTTCTTACAAAACGGATTTGTTTTAGTTGATTGTTATAAACTCTGCTTTATTCTATGTATATCATATTCTATATTATATTCAGTTTTATAATATATATATATATATATATATATATATATATATATATTGTTATGCTATAAACTGTTATATATATATATATACTAGTAAAAAGCACGTGCGATACACGTAAAGAATAACTATAATATTTGTTAAAATATACATGTTACTAATATATACATTCACCTTAAAACATCGAAATTTTTTATCACCTTAGTAACTTGAGCATCGAAGAGGGAATAAATCTATTTTAAGGAAACTGTGAGATTCACAGGGCTCGGATTATTTTTCCTCTATTCATTCTCGGGAATTAGCGTTCATTCTGTGACTTGTAGAAATAATCTATTTATAGTTTTCAATATATATTACTCTGTTTACTGTTTAGATATATATATATATATATATATATTCTGAAATTACTTGTATGCTTTTTGTTCATATAGAAGATATATATATATATATATATATACACTGATTTCCTGTGTGTTAAATATATATATATACACTTGTAGTACAACATCGTATAACAACTAACAACAATATATTTAAAATTATATTTATAGAATTGAAAATTTTAATACAATTCTAATTCAATTCCAAATTCGTGAAACCAAATATCAACCCTAAATGTAATTTTTCAAGAAAGAGATGCTTTAAATTTCATAAAAATGGATTGTTGTGAACTGGATCTTACAAATTGACATGCAATGCAATTGAATGAAAAGCTAATGCCAAAATTAATGATGTTTCTCTATTATTGACACTGCTATGGCCATAAAGTGATCGCAATGATTATTTTGCTTTTATTTCGCGAAGTCAATAGTTGTTCGGACATTGCAAGTTCAAATTTGTGAAAGTGCAATTACATTTAAGTCCAATAACAATGACAGAAAATTGATAACTCAAGAAGTTAATAAATATATATATTTTTGTTGTCCGAGACATGAAAAAGAATCATTTAAATATTTTGATGTTTAAACCCTATTAATATAATAAGTACAAACTACAAAAAGTCTGAGTCGCTATATTATAACAATCACCTTTTTTTAGGGTAAATTGAAGTAGCACCCCCTGAGATTTAGGTCAATGCCACTAATATGCCGGTCAACGCGATACTTTGCAATGACACCCCTGGGTCTATGAAATGACTAGAATGCCATTTTAATTATTTCACTTATTATATTAGGGTAATATATAAAGTGTGAAAT
Source organism: Cornus suecica (assembly GCA_963922005.1). NCBI lineage: Eukaryota > Viridiplantae > Streptophyta > Magnoliopsida > Cornales > Cornaceae > Cornus > Cornus suecica. The sequence goes on from OY998240.1 coordinate 5,605,974, forward strand.
TACCCATATGCCCAAACACTTCACCCCTCTAAAATTACTAATTACACTTCCACCCCTTATTACAAAAAATATATATATATTACGAATATATATTACGAAAATTACAAAATTCTAAATAAACACAAAAAATTCGAAACAAACATATAAAATTCGAAAAAATATATATAATTTGTAAAAAATATATAAAATTTGAAAAAATATATAAAATTTGAAAAAACATATAAAATTCAAAAAATATATATAAAATTTGAAACAATATATAGAATTCAAAAAAACATATAAAATTCGTAAATAATATATAAAATTTGAAAAACATATAAAATTCTAAAAAATATATAAAATTCAAATATATATATATATATATATATATATATATAAAGTGTGACTAAAGTGGTTCCTACCACATTTGGAAATTCAAATTATTTTGGAAATGATTCCTACCACATTTTCTCCCTTCTATATCTATCATTTCCTAAAGAGGAAAGAATTTTATAATAGAATCATGCAATACCAACTTTATTCCTTCCTAAAATTCTTCCTTTTCAATAAAAATAATGTAAGGTAAAAAAATATCATAAAATTTTCCTTTGCAAGATCACTTTCTTTCATCTGTCATTCTTTGTTTCCACTTCTAAAAACAAGGAATCAATATAACGGTATTTAAATTTTAAATAATAAAAAAGGAAAATCTAGTGCTAGAAATATCTTAACTAAGGAACTTTTTTTTTTTTTTATTTCAAAATAAATACTTTAGCAATCTGTTAAATATATTTGAATGAAAATTTCAAATATATATATATATTTTGAAATTATTTCAAATTTCAAAATAATTTGAATTTCCAAATGTGGTAGGAATCACTCCAGTTACACTTTATATATATATATATATATTTGAATTTTATATAGTTTTTAGAATTTTATATATTTTTCGAATTTTATATATTATTTACGAATTTTATATATTTGTTTCGAATTTTATATGTTTTTTCAAATTTTATATATATTTTTACAAATTCTATATATATTTTTCGAATTTTATATGTTTGTTTCGAATTTTTTGTGTTTATTTAGAATTTTGTAATTTTCGTAATATATATATATTCGTAATATATATATATATATATATTTTGTAATAAGGGGTGGAAGTGTAATTAGTAATTTTAGGGGTGAAGTGTTTGGGCATATGGGTAATTTCACACTTTATATATTACCCTAATGTAATAAGTGAAACAATTAAAGGGGCATTCTAGTCATTTTACAGGCCCAAGGGGTGTCATTGCAAGAAAAATCAAACTTCAGGGGGTATTATTGCAAAGTATTGCGTTAACCGGCATATTAGTGGCATTGACCTAAATCTCAGGAGTGTTACTGCAATTTACCATTTTTTTATAACTATTATTATTATTCCTTTGTTGTATTATATAAGAACTCCCAAAAAAGTTAGGCCGAGTTTGTCAACCCTTATTTTTGTTTTTGTTCTTTTTTTTTTCGCTGTTCACAAGAACAAAAACATGTTTGATTGCCCAAAAATTATTCTTGTTTCTGTGAACAATGTTGATGACAAAAAACATATTTTTCTTGCCTTAATTCAAAATTTTAGAACAAAAAAAGTTATTTTATGTTCTTGTTCTCAAAGAAAAAAAAAAAAAAAAACTAAAATTGATTCTCGACAATTCCAAAACTTCGATCAATACCGCCACCGCCACTCCTCTACCCTCCACCACCACCAACGCTACCACCACCACCACCCTAAATCGATAGATATAGATATATATATATATATATATATATATATATATATATATATATATATATATATCAATATAGGAATTTGGATTTGGGAAAGAACAAAAATAAATTTTGATTTTGTCTCAAATAAAGTTTTGTTTTTTTGTTTTAGGTTGAGAATCATTCAAGAGACAAAAACAAAAATAAGACATTTTCAAACGTGCCCTAATAAAGGGAATATTCAGAAATATACTAATTTACTGGCAGCAATTGCATGTCGGCAATTATAAAATTGATATATGACAATGACATTTTACAATTTCTTGAACTTGGTGCCCAATCAAATATATCACATCTCACCAACCTAGTTTATTGTGTCATTTACTCAAAATTCACTCAGGCTTTAATCATCAAATTTCTTGATGTTTGGACATATTATATTTTCACCTCTCTTGTTTGTACATATTATATTTCTCCTCCTCTTATTTGAATAATTATATTTTCTCCATCTATAAAAATATATATATATAAAATTCGAAATATATATATAATTCGAAACAAATATATAAATTTTGAAATATATATATAAAATTCATTAACAATATATTAAAATTTGAAAAAAATATATAAAATTCAAAAATATATAAAATTTGAAATATATATATAAAAGTCAAAACAAATATATAAAATTTGAAAAAATTATATAAAATTAGAAAAACTATATAAAATTCGGAAAAATATATAAATTCAAAAATATATATATAAAATTCATAAATAATATATTAAATTTTGAATATATATATAATTAAAATATATATAAAATTCAAAATAAATATATACAATTTGAAAATTATATATATTTCAAAAAATGAATTTTATTTTTTTATGTCACCACATGAGTGGTGCGTTACAGGATATATGGTTTGGACCAGACACGTGAGGTTGAATGGGGACCCATGTTATGTTGTGTACTTAAATCTTTATTTTTGATTGTATTGTTTTAAATGGACAAAAAATTAAAGGAAAAATAGGTAAATGTGTGAAAGTTGGACAAGAAGAAGTGGGATAGGGTAAGATGGTGGACTGATTGGTTGTCTCTTATTGGATATAGCATCATCATTTTATTTTTATTTCCTTTCTATTTTTTAAGGGGTTAAATTTATATATATTTCAAATTTTATATATATTTTTGAATTTTATATATTTTTTCAAAATTTAATATATTATTTAAGAATTATATATATATATTATGAATTTTATATATTTGTTTCGAATTATATATACATTTTCCAAATTTTATATAGTGTTTCTAATTTTATATTTTTTTTCGAATTTTATATATTTGTTTTGAATTATATATATATATATTTCAAATTTTATATATTTTTTTGAATTTTATATATTTTTTCAAAATTTAATATATAGTTTACGAATTATATATATATTTCAAAATTTATATATTTATTTTGAATTATATATATATATATATTTTCAAATTTTATATATTTATTTTTTTCAAATTTTTATATATATATTTTTTATAGAGGGGGGAAGTGTAATTATCCAAACAAGAGGGGGAAAGTATAGTATATCCAAAAAATATGGGTGAAACTGTAATTTATGTGAAGATTATTTAAGTCATTTTGACATGAAAATTGGTTGGAGGGGGGTATTTGATTAAAATCTGAAATGTCAGGGGTTTGGCGAATGACAGGGAATCTAGTGATTAAATCCTGATAGTTTAGAGAATTTTGTGCAAATTACCCTAGTTTATTTTCATTCCATTTAACCATTTCTTTAATAAGAGATGATGTGAATCTATGGTACTTTTTACTGTAATTCCATGCAAAACAAAATAATACTTCAAGAGTAGGGGGAAAAATTATTCCCTTCATCCCATATTATTTATTTATTTTTTTAATTTTAATTATTTTAAAATACTTATCTAGTTTCAAATTCCAATACAATATAATCTTATACTTTTTCAAATTATCCCTTTTCAAAAAAAAAAAATCATCTTTCTTTATTAAAATAAAAAAAAATGGACCCCACTAAAATTAGGGCAAAAATTAAAACATAAAAGGGTAAATTACACAAAACCTCCCTTAAACTTTGACCTAATTACTGGAAGTACCCCCAACATTTCATTAATAGGGTACTAGTAATGTACCAGTAATAGATTTCCAAAATCTCCATATATAGATTTATTTTCAAAATATGTAACTGATATTAATGAAATATTGGGGGTACTTCCTGTAATTAGGTCAAAGTTTAAAAGAGATTTGTATAATTTACCCAACATAGAATGATTAAAATAATATTAAAAAATTAATTTTGAATAACTAATTTAGTACAGAGGAGTATGATATATTTTATATATAACTGAAAAGTAATATTATATTAGATGCCTTTGTGAAAACAAAACTTATTTTTAATTGTAGTTGACAATTTTGGCATATAAGCACTTCAAATTTGAATAGGGACAAAATCTCAATCTTTTTATAAAAAAATTCCAAAGTAAAACTCAAATGATTGATAAATATATCATTTTTTAAAAATGCTGATTTTTTTTTTCTTTTTTCTTCATTTATAGTAGAAAAAATATGGAGTATCATTTTGTAGTTATCATTTTCCTTGCTCCTGCGGGCATAACGGAGTTCGTTGATAGGACGAACTTTCGGTACTTGAGCAAATCGTATCGAGTGTACCGAATATGGGTTCGAATCCCCGCCCCTCCGCAAGTGTGCGACTTAACGTTACACAAATTGTGAGACCTCTTTATAATTCAGGTCCCAGAAAGATCGGGTTATCATTTTCCTCCTACGGTAGACGATATTTATCTTGCAAAAGCTAGATATAGAAATATGGAATAATTATAGTTTTATCTCAAGAATTGTATAATTATATTCACACCCCTTTATGTTCTAATAATTTTACTTTCACTCCTCATTAGTAAGTTGTCACAAATACCTTCTTCTCGTGAACTTTTGACGTAGTCAACGGTACTCAATACTTACGTTTGTATTATTTTTTTAGCGAAATGTTTAGAATACTCTTATTTAAATGATAAATAAGTATAGGTATATTGATAATTTTACATATTCGGTTGTCTTATATCACTTATAAAGGATGAAATTGCAATTATCAGAACTAGAGAATGTGCCAATGTAGTTTTGCCATTCTTGAGAAGGTGAAACTGTAATTATCCCTATATATTTACATATATATATATATATAGAGAGAGAGAGAGAGAGACAGAGAGAGTCAATTATGCTCTCCTAGAGTAGTTTAATGCCTGATTTCCAAAGGCGAGCTTTGCTTAATTAACTTGTATTACAGAGACCCCTCTTTTCTTCTACCCTCTCTCTTTCTCTCTCTCTAAGCTTCTGATCTGTACCAACTACCAAACACTAACCAATCCAAAGTTCCCAACTGCGAGCTTTTACTTCTTAGCTCTCTCAGGCAAGTTCTTGGTCTCTCTCTGTTGATCTCTTTCATATTTGTTACTGTCATGCCAATTTGATTACATATACATATATACATATATATATGCTTCTTTTTATATGTTTATGCTTAGATTCTGGAATTCTGGGTTTTTTGTTCTTTGTGCTTTAGAAGAGTTTTATTCACAGGTTGCTGGGTTTAAAAGGGTCTATTGAAAAAAAATGTTGTAATTGGGTGTGTTGTGTACGTTAATTTTGGGGTGCTGTTTAGATTATTGAATTTAGACGGACAAATTTTGGATTGAATTTAAGCATTATGTATGTATTTATATATGCATATATGTACAAACTATATGTATGGAAGTGAAGGAATTTCGGAGGAACCCTTGAATCTGTGCTGTTTAGTCTTAAGATTGATGTATATCCCTAGATTGGGATATCAATAGAATTGGGCTTTTTTTATTCTAATAAATTGTTTCATTGGATTGATTAGGAGTATTTAGTATGTCAATGCACGGTCCAGGTATTGGAAGCATCCATGTCCCTCATTTTTCATTTAAGAGCTTGTAAGAAGATCAGATTCTCTGTAACGAGAAAAAGTGCTAATTCCACTTCACCCCTTTGCTGTAAAACTGAAAATTCTCTTGGTTAGGCTCAATTTGCTCCGTAATTAGTTTGAGGTAATACTTGTTTCTGCGGAAACTAATGATTTATTGATTTCTATGGCAGAAAAAAATAATGGGGTTAATATATTGACATTGATCCTTGTAAAATAAGTAGAGATAATTAGTTTGTGAATTCGGAGTACTTTTGTTTATATTTTTTTTCTCAACAATCAAGCAAAGCACTTGTGAAAACGAGGAAATTAGTGGATTGTGGAACAGTTATTGGGAAAATAGTTAATTTGTTTTTTCTTTTTTTCTTTTATTGTACGAAGCAGGGATTTCGGAGGTGACAACTGAACTGACGACCTCAAACCTATTCATAGATCAACTCCAGTACGCATGGATCGGAGTAATTAGTTTAACTCTATAATATATGTTTTTTTTTTACTTCATTTCACCCTAATGGTTTCATTTCCAGAAGAGAAACAATAATTTGCAACAATTGATACTGTTTCTATTGTGTATTCTTTGTCTTCCTACCCTTTCTCACGATATTTGTTCTGTTTAGACCTTGAATGTGGTCATATGACCAGCTTGAAACCTTTAATGACACGAAAATAATTAGCAATACCTGCTATTTAATTTGTTGATTTTGAAGATAGATAAAATAGCCATTCAAAGAAGAAGTAGGCAGTAAACAATTGACTAGGTTTTCATGCTGTTATAAGCTATAGTGAGAATTTTTTAGGTATCCTTCATTTGTTTCACAAAAGTACTCTGACTGAGTACTTTGTGGACAACTTTGCTATCAGAATACACATAGTACCCTTTCTCAGTTAACCAACCAATAATGAGACCGACACTCTAAAGGGTGGTACACATTGTTATCATCAAGTAAGCGTTTTTACGCTTTACTCTCTGACCCCCAACCCCACCTATACCCACACCCACAAATCCATTTCCTACCGGTAATGCTATGATGTGCCTCAACATCCTTTTCTGTTTGGTCGTCTATTTCTGTTCTTGTTTGAAAACTTCTGAGTAATACGTAGTCAATATTACTGTCGTCATTTTGGTTAGGACTCAAGTTGAGAGTCAGGTGGGAGTGTTGGGAGTAAGGATTGAATGGTTGAGGTGTGCTTTTATAAACACCTTTTGATCTATTTTTTCTTGATAATAATCTCCTCTCCTCTGGCGATTTAGATATCTTTTGACGAACGAAAATGTGTGTTCTTTTGCTTGTCAGTGTAATTTATTTTGGTTATTTACTCTGATTGCAAGACCTTGGTGTATAGTGCACAATGTCTACAGACAACAGGTGGTTTGACAATGCACCAATATCCCTTTAAATGTTTAGGAAATGCAAACACCAAAAAGTATTTGGCAAATGTTAAAAAGAAAGAGTTTTTTCTGTCAAGACAGATTTTGCACTCCATCCTGTTTATCTCATCAACTGAGTCATTTATCTGCCACATTGCGTCAATATGAGAGATTTTATTGCTTCTGCTGTTAAAGAACGATTCAACTTCAATTTTACTCTAATTGCGGTTTGCATTATTAGGATGCAACTGAAGTACAATTGCCATGAACAGATGAACTCAATGCTTACCTTCTCAGTTTAGTAGATGATTTTGAGTCACTTATAAGCATGCCTATATATCAAACTGATTTTTGTATGCAAGATTTAAGAGTTACTGTAACACTGGGCTCCTCCTCAGGAGTTACATCCCATAGTATCTCTATCATCTCCCATTGGGTGTTTATAAGATGAGTTGAAATTGCAAAATTATGGGAAAGTGAAAGAATAGGGGGAAAAACTTAAAATGACACATCCTCCTAATTATAATCTGGGACTTCTTTGTGCCACAGATGCTAATATTGAGGAGGGAAAGGGTTTGAGAAATGCCCTTGAATTGGTAAAATCAGCTTCTAATAAGCATCTTGATCTCTTGAGGCCGTCAGCTCGATATTTTTCAATATTTAAAGGTAGTAATCCTGTTTGGTGCATTAAATGCCCGATAAGTAATTTTTGATACTGTTCTGGCAAATATCAATTTACCTTAGCATATTCATAATTGATCTAAAAGATGGCGTCTATTTGATTACTTCTCTCTCTCCCTCTCTCTCTCTCTCTCTCACACACACACACCTAAAACGCACACACAACACAAATTAATATTCTGTTTCTAGGTCAAGGAGAAAAGAGGCACCTTCCAAAAGCACCCGAGTTTAACACATATGTGGTTTGTAGCTCGTGTACCAAAGGCCACTTGGTTGGAAGGGTTTCTCATTATATATACATCTATGGGATGGTTCACTTTGAAGTGTCCTTTTTATCACCCTGTGGAACATGGCATGACTGATATGAAAAGATATATGTGGATATTATAAACCTAGTTTTGACACTCCCGCTCTTTGGAATTTTTCTTTCTTATATGTGTTGTTAAAAAATCGTTGCTTGTGTCATTTTCATGTGCAATTCCACTCCGAGCTGAAGCACACGTCCCTTTTTCTACTTTCTGAAACAAAGTTATTCTTGCAAGTAGTAACTTGTTAGCTAAATCGAACCTCAACTTCCCTTACTAGACATCTAATGTGGTGGTAAATGCCCCTGAGTTTGATTTCTCAGACACTTAATTCCATCATATGTTGTTAAAGCAAAATCATTATAAATATAAACACTGCTACATTTTGTACTTGGACAAGTCAGTTATACAATTATCCCCTGCTGATATTAGGGCAAGCAACAGATGCTGCAGACCGTGAAAAAGGGAAGTATACTCTCATAAGAGATGCCGAGGACCTCCAAGTGGGGATCTATGACAAACCTCTACCATGTTTTGGCTGTGGAATAGGATGGTTTTCGTGAGTATTCTGCATTACTTCATCCATTCCTCCCTCTCTCGCCCTCTCTCTTCCTCTCCTCCATTAACCTATATGTCATGGTTGTATCCATCTTTTCTAGTTTTCTGTTCGGATTTGCATTCCCGCTGATGTGGTACTATGCCACAATCCTATATTTTGGCAACTACTACCACAAGGATCCTAGAGAACGAGCAGGCCTTGCAGCTTCTGCAATTGCTGTAAGTACACTCTCTGAACATGTTTCCATCGAGTGAGATAGAAAATGTAGGAACAATTACTGGGTTTTGATCACTATTTAAATTATTCCTCAAACTTGCAAATTTTTTTTCAAAATGTCACATCATTTATCACGAGCATCTGATTTACATCACAATGTTGTTGTTGTTGTTACAGGCACTGGGGTGTTCTATTGTGCTGTTGATCGTAGTATTGGTTCTTATATTCTAGCTCCAGTCAGCTGATTCGGTGGGCACCTTTGAACTTTACGAACATACAGAAACAGTTGTTGAATTGGAAGTATCATGTATTTGTGTAGATATGAAATTTAACAGCAAAAACAAGAAGAAAATAGTTCTCTATGGTCTGCCAATCCAAGGCAATGTCATTACAATATGCCTATGAGGAAAAACCAAACTCACCTGGCCCATCTATTTGGCGATTGTATAGACCGATGAGAGTTGCAGGATTATTTTGTTGACAAACAATTGTATACAAGGGTGATTTTTTATTTTTTCTCTTTTTGATAGTCCAAGTATAAGCAGTGAATTCGATGCTTCAAGCTGTGTGCAATGAACCTTGTAAGATCACAGAGAAAATAAATGTTTGCTTCACTACTGTGGATCTTGGAATGCATGACTAGTTAACAAATGCTAATCAACATGTTTTAGAGCCTCGATGAACTTCAATATATTTGATGTTGTTCAAAGGAAAGGAGATGTTCAATCATTAATATAGGGATATATATATATATATATGAATTAGGATTCTCTCTATAAGTGAATTAGTGGTTAAAAATAATTCACGTTATATATGTACATATTTCATATATAGCCCCCTTCATTGATTAGGGATATGCAATTGCCTTATGATCAATATATATATGTTTATTTTTTGATTTTTTGATAACCCTGATATTCGGGTCAACTTACACTCATCTCAACTAGTCCACGCACCCCTGCATTCGGGCCTGCAACCCCAGGTAAGGTTCTGTCTTCCAACATGAAATCTCATGCATCCAATGTATATGCTTTTTTTTAGAATCATGCTTGGATTTTTTTCATGGATAGAGGAGCCACATCAGCAGTAGCGATGGATGTAAGTTTGTAATTACCAATTTGCCCACAAAACTGAAAATTTCAAGAACTGGGCTTTTATGTACATTGAGATCTTTCTTTAGGTACTCTTTCATTTTTAAGTTCTGCACTTCTATTCGTAAGTAAAATCCCAATGGTTAAGTGACGACTTTTTAATTATATCCAGAACCCATTATAAAAAACACTTCATTCAATATATATAATTGTCAACCGAACAACAAAAATTGAGCCAGGAAAATATATAGCCTTTCAATAACAATTTCTCCTCACAAAGTTCCATCAACAGTCTCAATAAGGCTTCTGAAAAACTCTTCTAGCCGTCACCATAACTTATTTCCAGTGCTTCATTTGGTTATACTGTAAATTCAACCAAATCTGTGATAAAAGATCCCTTGCAGCCGAGGAACATAACATCCACATTCAACTTTTGGCCACTAGATGAACATACTTGCCATTGAGCGTGAATCGCGAACTAGAATTAACCTGAGAAAATCGTGAAAAGTTAATAAAATCTCTCGCTCTCTTTATATGGAGGGGAGAGAGAGTAAGAAAGAGACCAATAGACAGGCTTACCTTGTGCTCAAACACACTACTGAGTTCGGATTCATCTTCTGTGATGTCAGAATCTCGGAGAGCCTTCAGAACAAGTTTCCTCAGTTTCTTCATTTTCAGAGCTCCTTTTCGATCCTGTTCCACATGCAGCAAAACAAAAAATAAAAAATCTACTAATAAAAAAGATAGCGCCATAAAACACATGAAATATATGATGTTTGGGAGAAGTAATTTTATGTCTTTTTGTACAATCACGATTCACAAGTAAATTTATCCACTAGGATTTGGATTTGCATCAATCATTGATATAAAAAAATATAACCACTTCTTCTCTGCAGTGCAAATACATGAAAATGATGGTCTAATAGTAAATATCAAGTGAGAATACTTACAGTTTTCAGGATTGAGGTGATCAACTTCTTCCATTTTATTTTGCTATTGGTGTCTTCCAGGGTAGAGCTGGATCCCAATCTCTCATCTTCATTGAGCACACTTTGCTTTGCTTTCTTCAGTCGGGTCTTTGTTTCCGCCTCTGCTTTTTCACCTTGAATTACTTCCCCATTTCCTAATTCACCTGTAGACCCTTCTACCTTCGTCTTGGGACCACCAGTTTCAGACGCCTTGTGTTTTCTCTTTTTAGATAACGGCAGACTCCCATTTTCTGCTTCTGAGATGTTACTTGCTGGGGTAGGTTTAGGCTGATCCTGTTTCTCTGGTTCCACCACATCTTTATTGCCAGGCAGATCATGCTTCGGAGTGTTTTCAGTTGGAACATTAGAACTAGGTGTGGATTCTTCGACCTGTTTTGGAGGTTGCCTGGCTGCATGAAAAGCTCTAGCTTTTGCCCTGTGCTTCTTTCCTTCAGCATGAAGAAGCAGGGTCTGTTGACTAGTAGTCTGAGTATGGCATAGACTGCAGATGCATAAATTTAAGAACAACTCAGATTCCAGGCACAAGAATAGAAGAATGAATGGCAAAAACAATTCAAAGCAAGGTAAAACCCATGATACATTTTCTTAGTTAGCCTTGTGCCTCTTTCATGCACAGAGAATCAGGTTTAAAGAAAAGCAGGCATTGGATTACAGATAACACACGTTTATCCTTAAATCAGTTTCTGTTCTGGTAATGATTTGAAAAAAAAAATAAGCGAGTGCAAAGCAATAGAGAACGAATCAAGTCATGCAAAGTTTCATTCAAATCAGGAAAGCAGGGATCAATTTCAAGAGCCAAAACCTCTCCTAAGGCAGTCATTGTCACAAGTATACACCAGAGAACATCATGCCAACTAATGTTTGAGCAACAACCGTGAGATCAGTTTGAGAGTTGCTGCAAGGAAAAATAAATGCGTGTTCTGCATCTAGGCGAATGCCGCAAATCCTGAAAATGCTTTCTGATGTAACGCTAACCATTAAACTCACTGAGTACTGGACAAGTGGATACTCAAGTGCATTGATTTCAAATTCCATTGACAAAATGTTGCCATGAATTGACATTGTAAAAAAGTACATACATGCACATGTCATGAAATACCTCACATTCAGTCAGAAGAAACTTATATGTTTTGACTTGAAAATCTAATACCGTACTCTCTCGCAAGAAACAATACTTACTTCTATGGGCTTCTCCTGAACCCAACTGAGTTCGAATTGACATAGTGCTGCTTTAGGAGCAACCGGGGATCATGAAGTATGATGTCTAGTCTGAGGGGATTGTGATCAATGGCTGGTTGGCTTCTTTGTAATCTGTTCTGCTGCCCAAAGTGCGAGAAATGACTTTTGGGCTCTTTTCCAATGTATTAGCAACAATGGGGGAATGGACTTTCACAAACGCAGATTGACAAATCCTGGAATCTAGCATTTCCATGGTCCTAAACTACGGTTCTGGTAATGAAAGTCCGCGTCTACAGGGAAGGAATTAGAATTTTAAACCACAAATACTTATCACAAAGAGGAAAATGGGTACTGGTTAACCTTTTTGGTCTCTCTCGTAACTAGCAACCAACAGTCAAGCCACTCCTCGGGCTGAATCAGGTTTCCAATAAATTACTTTTGAGTTGGCTTCCTCTGTAAAAAGGGTGTACAGCCCTTTTTAAGCAAAGGAACAATATCTATATATGTATATATACATACATGAAAAAAATTATCAGAGCCCAATTGCAACTCATGTTTCCTAGATCAGCATAAAAACTTTCACCATTCCTTTTCTACAGAAGGTACATAAAAGAATCTTAGTACAAGTAAAATAAACATTTTGCTCACCTACAAAACCATGGGGGCCGTTCTGATAACCCAACATTTATATCAATATCAGGTTTCTGCTTCGAATCATTTTTACCCTTAGCAGTTGCAGCATTTGCAGTTTTAACTTGTCCCTTCGGACCATATTTTTCCTGAAAATTTTAGAAGAAACAACTCACTCCTTCCTGCCAAAAAAATAGACCTCCTAAATGCATAAAGCCAAACCCACAAATGTAAGGTAAAGTAAGCAAATAAAGTTTTCAAAAATCATTCCCTTTCGCCAAAAAAAAACACTACATAAAAATGGATTTCTTTCAAGCATTTTAATTTAGGCTAAAATTTGTATCCAATAGACAGGTTTTCTCACCATCCAATATATTGTACAGTGTAATCGTACAACATTATGTATATATATATATATATATATATATATATATGTGGGTGTGCCCATATATTTAAAAGATACGAAAGGAAAACTTGAAATTATATACATCAGTATAGATAAATAGACATAAACACACTCGATATATGTAAACAAAACACAGTAAAAGGAAGGTAAAAGACGAACCGCTTCAGTAATGCACTGAGTGTGGCCTTGAACACTTTGTTGCCCAAATGTTTGTCCGCAATCAATGCATGATAACTAAGCAAATTACAAAAAAAAAACAATACATTTAGAACCCTAATCATCCACGAATTTGATTAACCAACAAGACCAAAGAGAAGGGTTTAGTAAAGAAATCAAGACCTTGTTAGCAGAGCAAATCCTAAAGTGATTCGGCAACTTGGGCTTCTTCAGGTTCTCTCCGCAGTCTTCGCACTGAAACCAAACCATCCCTTCTTCTACGTCCTGATCCTGATATACATATATATGTATATGTGTATGTGCGAGTGTAGTGTGTGTATATATAGAGAGAGGGAGAGGGAGAGAGAGATTTGAATGCTGTGACGAGCTTTGCAGAGGAACGAAATGGGTTTCAGCTGTCTAGGGTTTATCTTATGGAGAGATGACCTAATATGTTCACTTGAGAAATTTCGCCTTTTGGGCCGTTTTTGAATTTTGGGCCGTGCTTTCAACAACTTCTGGATCCAGCTAAAGGCCCAAAGCTATATGCAATCATTTTCAGAAAAGGACTTTTTGGTCCATTTTCTTTAGGACTAACGGTTGTAACTTTGGGCACGTTTGGGAACTTGGTTTTGGTCTTGATTTTGGTTTTGGTCTTGGTTTTGGTCTTGGGAGGTTTTAGGTAAATCTAAAATCAATATATAATGTTTGATAAGGAGTTGGTTTTGGTCTTGGTATAATTATATATATATATACTAATATGTATTAAAAATATATAAATATGAAAAATATATATATATAAAATTGGAAAAAAAGTAATTTTCGGAAAATAATTAATTTTCGGAAAAAAAAAAATTAATTTTTTCCGAAAATAATTTTTTTCAAAAAAATAATTTTTTCACAAAATTTAATTTTTTTCCGAAAAAATAATTATTTTCGAAAAAATAAATATTTTCTGAAAAATAATTTTTTTGGGAAAAATAATTATTTTCGAAAAAATTAATTTTTTCCGAAAATTAATTTTTTTCCAAAAAAATATTATTTCCCGAAAATAAATTTTTTCACGAAAAAATAAATTTTTCCGAAAAATAAATTTTTAACGAAAAAATAAAAATTTTCCGAAAAATATTTTTTTCTCGAAAATTTATTTTTTGAAAAATTACATTAAATTATGATTTTTTTGAAAAAAAAATGTTTTCCCAAAATTAATTTTTCCGAAAAATATAAATTCCGAAAAATATTTTTTCCCGAAAATATGATTTTTTTCCGAAAATTAATTTTTTTTCCGAAAAAATAATTATTTTCCGAAAATTAATTTTTTTCCGAAAATATGATTATTTTCCGAAAATTAATTTTTTTTCCGAATTTTTTTTTTTTCTGAAAATATGATTATTTTCCGAAAATTAATTTTTTCCCGAAAAAATAATTATTTTCCGAAAATTAATTTTTTTCCGAAAAAATTAATTTTTCCGAAAAATATAAAAAAAAATTCAAAATAATTCATATTTTTGGCCATATATATATATATATAGAGAGAGAAAAAAAAAAATCAAAATTGGTGGGCCAAAACCAGGTTTTAGTGGTTGGTTTTAAAAAGCTCAAAACCAACTCCAAAACCGGCTTGCCAAACATGGTTTTGGTCTTAAAATCCAAAACCAAGACCAAAAGCAAGCCCAAAACCGGGTTGCCAAACAGACCCTTGTATTTGACTAGGATATTCGTTGTTTATAAAATTATATTTGAATTTTGAAGTCCACAAAACTCATATTAATGATAAATTAAAAAACTATGAACCATGAGATTGAAACCAATCCAATGGTTGGAAAATTGCCAAAAAAAAGGCATCTAGGTTTCTTGTTTGCTAAATAATCTTAATGATGATAATAATATATAATAATATTCTAAATAAGACGAATTCAAGTTTTGTAAAAGTATGACGAGCTCAAGTCTCAATTTAATTTTTTGAGCTCGTTAAGCTTTTAGAAACCTCAAATCAATAGCCCTTCTGGATGAGATGCTCTTAAAAATCTGACATCAAACGCGTCTGGCACAACATAAACAATCACTTATAAAAAAAAATCAACTTCATTCATCTTAGAAAAGTATGAAGACAAAGTTAGAATTGATATTCCTTTTTGGTCAAATATATTAAGTGATATTTATTTTTCATAATTTAGTATTAAATGCATTCAGATATAATAGCCAATTGTTACTTTAAAATCAAAATTAACAAATGTGTCAATCTTATTTTTGAAAAACCAATATAGATATTTATAATTTAAATATTATACGAGGAAAGAAAGTGTAATTATTCATGTGTCGATCCTCTTTCAAAATATATATTTTTTTTGTTAAAAATGAGTCAAATTAAAATTTTAAAAATGACAATTTTTGGTGCTTATATTACAAAAAATTGACAACTTTTAAAAAATAATTTAAGAAAAAAATCAATGAACAAAAATAATTACAAAAAGACCAATTTGAGTAAAATAATTAAAAATTTGACAAGTTGGTATAAATATAGAACTGAAATACCCCTCAAAAATTGTAAAAGTTTTACGTGATGAAATAAATATTTTATAAGGTGAAATAAATCACATTATTTGTCAAAAAATTCTATACAGTGAAATATAAATCTTATACACCAAGATTATGCGCTAAAGGACTTTATGGACCAAAGTTGTATTTTTTTTCTTTCTCGTAATTATTTTTGTTAATTAATCTTTTTTTTGAATTACTTTTTTAAAGTTGTCATTTTTTTAAATTTAAGCTATATTTTGTTTTTTTTTTCCCTAAATAATTGAAAAAATATTTGTTTAAGTGCAACTAAGATATTTTAACCCAAAGGACACTTGAAACAAGAAAAGAAAAAGAAAATCACAGACCTCCGGCGAGAATCAAGTTCTCAAATTCAGTGAAAACACACTCCCAGAACTAGGGTTTTACCCGCGATGAAGCTCACATGGCTGAAAACGGTGGAAGCCGCCCACGAGGACTCTGTGTGGGCGGCGACATGGGTTCCCGCCACCGCTGAACAGCCTTCTCTCCTCCTGACCGGCTCGCTCGACGAGACCGTCAAGCTCTGGAGCCCCGACGAGCTTAAGTGCCAGGCCACCTATGGCGGTCACTGCCTCGGCGTCGTCTCCGTCGCCGCTCATCCCTCCGGCGCCATCGCCGCCTCCGCTTCGCTTGACAGCTTCGTCCGAGTCTTCGAGGTCCAGAAGAACAACACCATCGCCACTCTCGAAGCACCACCCTCCGAAGTCTGGCAAATGCAATTCAATCCCGAGGTATGTATATATATATATATATATGGTTATATGTGTTTTTGTGTGTCAATAGTGTGATTTAGGTTCTGATTGTAGAAGTGCAAAAAGGCTATTTGTTTAAATGGTGGAAACTTTTGTGCTTTTTATTATAAATAGGGAAAAAAAATAGGGTCTGCTTGGTTTGTAAATGTGGGAATATTTTCGAGAACTGTTTTTAGAGTTACAAACCAAGAAGACCGTTATGTTTTGAAGTCTGTTATGAATCTGAAATTCGCAAATAATTGTTTGATTTTACATTTTGGGTTAATGTGATTACTGATTTTAGAGCATATGGATTCATCTACACTTAAATGCTCATATATATGTGTACAGCTTCAGTTTTTAGCTAAGTGGAAGAAATTTGTTGAAGCCACTCAAAGAGGGAAAAAAAATGGCCACAAGTAGGTTGCTTTTAGCAAACACCGGAGTTTTATATAGCTCAAGCATTATTGGGATATCTTAGATGGATTTATGACTGTGTGTCCAAATAAAGCTGTTGCGATTTTACCGCCCTATCATTTTATTTAAAGAACTCCATTGTGCAATGCAGTTTGAAGATCCTATGATTTACTCAGTCTCGACATGGTCTATAAGATATATGGTAGCCACATTAATGATTTGGAAGTGATTTAATCCCTAACTTCCTACTCAACCATATCTTGATGCCTTGCCCAAGACACAATTAGTCAAAATTTGGATCCCAAGTGATGCATTCTGTTTCGCGAGGGCCCTTGAAGGCTCGAAGAATATGGAATGTGACGATTAGTTGATTTTAAGATGATGTGATCTTGGTTAGTTTCATGAATCCTGTGTGTGGTTCTTTTATGTGGAAATTACTGAGGATTAGGATTAAATTTGAGGGTTTTAAGGTAACCATATTAGACTTCAAGTGTAACCGTCTTAGGTAGATTTCCCCCCTCCTTCCTCCTCTATTCCACATAGATAAGGTTCCGTAATAAGAACTACAAACTCATCTTTGAAGATGTCACGTCTGTGTTACTTATCAAAAATAAAATAAAAAATAACAAAAAATGTAGTGTCCGTGTTCAAAACATGTTGAATACTGAGTCTGCTTGGACACTATTGGAAACCTTTTTTGACCCATTTTGAAGGTTTGCATATTTCAAAAGTATAATTTTTTTGACTTTATAACATGCAACAGATTACTCGCATAGTCGCTAAGGTGTGACCAACAACCTTATTTGTTAAAATATTTCTTTTGTTTGGGAGATATAGTTGTAAATAAACATTTGCATATGCATACACGCCTGTATTCATGTTTATGCTGTATTCTATTTCTGTTTTTCAATTTGACTTGGGTAACTGTTGATTGCCATCATCACAAATTTGGTAGTCATAACATAAAATATTTTTTATTAGTTAGTAATTGTTAATTGCCATGATTTACCAATTTGGTAGTCATAACATAAAATATTTGTCATTATGTACTCCAATATGAACAAAGATATATTTTTTGTTATTGTGTCCTTGTATCCCTATTTTAGATTTTCAATTTTGCCGCATAGGCATGTTTTATTATATTTTGTATGTGTTCATATTTTCCATGCTTTATATGAGTAAGCTTTAGGGTAATAACCTCGCATTATAGCATGTGAGTAGGCTTTAAGGGTGTTAATAGAGGGCAACCTCCAATAATGAAAAAAAATTCTCTTCTTGTTCTTCTGTTCTATATTCTACCTCTCTTCTCTCTTTCCGTCTCTTATACTTTTTTGGAAATCTTTTTCCCTCTCTTTTTGCCCTCCTTCGCCCTTATCTCTCTTAACATATGTATTCTCTTTTACCATTCTCTCATTGATTCTACGTAATTCTACCCTCTTCTTGTACTCTCTCTCTCTCTCTCTCTCTCTCTCTCTCTCTCTCTCTCTATTATGTCATCTCACCATATGAGTCTCTATGATTCTCAGAGTTTACTTGTCTTGCCGCATTTTCCCCCCTCCAATGCAGCTTAAGTGCATAAAGAGATTTTCATTCAAGCTATTGCATCAACATTGATATGCAGTGGTGTACAGTAGTCTTTTGGGATTGTAAATGGTAATTGGGGTTAAAGGTCCATGGAGATATCAAGTTTAGGGGTTTGCAAAAAGTTCATAACATGGGTTGAAGGTATTTCTTCAAAGGATGGCTGCTTCCAAGCCCACCTCCTGGTTGTCATCGCTCGATCACTTGCTTTTCCACTAAGTGATTGCTTAGGGACAGGTGGGACGAAGTCACATTGATTGAATTGGCTTAATTGAGGTATAGGATTCAGGGGTTTGCAAGTTGTGTACAGTGGGTAGAGATTTTAGACTTTACTAGTTAACGAAATAGGAAGTACTGGAGCTGGTCTGGGTGCTGAAACAATATCTGGTGAATTGTGATATATGCTACTTATCTAGGAATGACAACGGGGTGGGTTGCTCTTGACCTGCTCTGCCCTGTTTACGAATTTGGAACCCGGGACGGGCTTAATTTTTTTTTATCCGAACCTCATTTAGGAATCTAACTCACAATCCCAACCCTGTCAGCCCACCTTCGAGGGACACATAGATGATATATACAGACACACACACACACACATATGCACGTGTGTCAAATATAGAAGCAAAAGTTTCCAAAAAGGAAAAAAATACAGAAGAGAACCCTTACCACTCTAGGGTGTGGAGATCTGTGAGTGCTTTCCCCAGTATCAGATCTCTGCAATATTTAAAAGCCACCGAGAAATGACTAGCCATACAAGGAGAGTAAGAGTTTCATCCGATCGCTAACCGTTTAAGAGAGGGCGAATGAAGCCGATAATAGTTGTGTACGAGTTGATGCAAGAGGGTGGTAGAAGAGAGAACGAGAGCACTAGATTACGTCACAGGTGGAGAGGGGGATGGCGGAGCGGAAGGGGAGGTTCGGGCTGCTGATTGAGATCATTTAGTGAGCCTAATGAGAAAAACGCTTACATATATAATGCTACTTAAAAAATTAGTACTGGATAAGGGTATAGTAGTAATTGTACACTACAATTTAGAAGGGGTGTGGGGGGATAAAATATAGCCTATACCCGCGCCGAACTGGAAATGGATCTAATTAGTTTTTCCCATAGCCTATTAAATGACACATCTATAGTAGCTTCAGCGGTGGGGCGTTATCAGAGACACACATAGAGGGGGAGGAGGAGAGAGAGAGAGAGACCAATACTAATTTGCATTTTTGTCATGCGATTGTTCGATGATTAAAAGATAGAAGGGTTGAGTTTGTAACAAGATAAATTAAGGTACGGTATGAGCTTTCAAAGGCTAATAGAAGTACCGAAAACAAAGGAGAGATAAAAGAGGGAAAAGGAAAACATTAGGCATCATTCCTCCTGTTAGAATTGCATCAAGCAATCCCAAAAAGCTTCAGGTGGTCTCAATATTATTTGTGTTGAATTAATTCACTATATAACTTAATATAGACTTGTATTAATCCTTACTTTGGAGCAATCAAACTCCATCTTTGGAAACTCCAAGGCTTAGATTAGGAAGTTTATCTAAGCCTACTAATCCACACATAAAAATTTGAATCATTGCTCAACCCATTAAAAATTTTATGCGATCGACCCCACCACGGGATTAAGGCAAGGATGATGATGTGCCCTTGACTTCTAGAAATGAAAGGACATACATAGAACTGACCAGCATCACACTAACCCAGAAGTAAAAGTAAACCTAATACAAACTCTCAGGTTGGCTTTGCCTGAACCAACATAAACAATTTCACTTTACCTTAAAATTATACCCTTGGGTTTTTCTTTGATTTGTATGCTCTTACCTATTTAATCTTATCTTACATTTCCTCTTATATCCTCTTTCATTATTTATGTGGCATCCTCTTATCTCTCTCTACTTAAAGTTTTTCTCTCCTCCCTTTGCCTATTTTTGTCACTTGGCTCTCCTTCATTCTTCACACTGTATCTTCTTTATCTCCCTGTACGGAAATATATACTCTACTTGGAGAAAATTACATGGGTTGCTAATGATGTCTTTTGTAAAATTAATCCGCCTTCAACTTGCTTTCTAGAAAACATGTTTAGCTAGAGTTAAAGCCTCTTTTGCAAGGAAAGTGGATGAGATCATTATAGCTGCTGTTGGCAGTAATTGCTCTTGAAGGAGAGAGAATGTAAAACAACTATATCCTCATGATTCGTCAGGTATCGAGCTTTATTCTATTATGCCAAATTGGATACAGGTCACACCCACCGAGTCACTGGCATTGAGATACTATTGGTTGGGTTTAGCATACCTTTGTCAAACCAGTGCAAAGTTTTCTCTTTATTTCCAATTTTGTGACATATAAAATATATATCTTTTATTTCAGTAGTATTTTATTGATGTGATTGGTTGGTCATGACTGAAAACTTGCAAATGTAACATTCTCCTTTGAATTGGGATCTTTGTTCCGAAGTTAGTGCTCGTAATCGAGTAGGAAATTTTCTTTTGTTTTTCTAGTCTTCCATTTCCTTTTAGTCTTTAGTACTCTTACTGCTATCTGAGTGAGTTGTTGCTTTCTTTTCTCAGTGCCGTGGTTACTGTATAGGTGAGGAGTAATAACATGAAAAAAATCTTACCTTTGTTAAATGAGAAAACTTATTTGCAGCTGCATCTAATATGATAGAAGAACAAAATTTACTACTTAAAAATTTCAGTCAGCGACGAGTTGTTTAGTTAGTTTCACTATTAAACATTTCTTGTTTATACCAAAGCTACATGATTAAACAAAAAAATTGTTTTTATACAAGTGAATTATAATTTTCTAACTGATGGTTTAAAACGATATTCCCAGTTTTTGTTTTAGAAGCCCAACTGCCGGTTTTAGAAATGCACACACTAATTTCAGAACTAAGCGTGAAACTGCTGTCATCAGTTTTGAATTCAATTCCTCTAGTGTTTGATTCTTTTTAAGCACGATCTTTGCCCAAACTTTTTCCTCCCAACAATACCTTTTCATGTGTTAGAGGTGTGAACACTATATTTCGTTTGTGTGAACACTATATATCTTAGTAGTGATTGCAATAAAAACTACTGCATGACACCTTCTTGGCGATGGCGGATACCATCAGCCATCTCATTGCATGAATTTGATATGGCATCAGTATCTCGTAGCTTGCACTGCCATCTGATTTCGTTGCAGAAGAAGTGTTTGATTTTCTGCTATGTATATGTCACTTATATAATCCCTGTGTATGTGCTTTCTGGATCCTTCGCCAACAAATACGATTTATGTACACACAATAACTATACATGGACTTCGGTTGTACTGCCTTTTATATAATTTAGTGATGTTTTGAAGGTACCTTAATCTTATTAGAACCATATGCTGATCAACATGACCAATGTCTTCTGTTCAGGGTTCCATTCTAGCAGTTGCTGGTGGGGGCAGCGCATCAGTCAAACTGTGGGATGCCGATAAGTGGCAACTTATAGCCACCTTGTCAATCCCTCGGCCTGAAGGATTAAAGCCCTCTGATAAAACTGGCAGCAAGAAGTTCGTCCTCTCGGTTGCCTGGAGCCCTGATGGCAGAAGGCTGGCTTGTGGCTCGATGGATGGCACCATCTCTGTCTTTGATGTAGCTCGCGCCAAATTCCTTCACCACCTAGAAGGCCACTACATGCCCGTGCGATCTCTTATCTATTCTCCTGATCCATCAAGAGTCCTCTATTCCGCCTCAGACGATGGTCACATTCACATTTATGATTCTGAGGGGAAGAGTTTGATCACGGCCATGTCAGGTCACACGAGCTGGGTCCTGAGCGTGGACGTTAGTCCTGACGGGGCAGCCATTGCAACAGGCTCGAGTGACAAGACTGTCAGGCTGTGGGATCCTAAATTAAGGGCAACCGTGCAGACAGTGAGCAACCACACGGACCAGGTCTGGGGAGTGTCGTTTCGACCACCAGGAGGGCACGGTTCCCAAGGTCATCGGCTTGCAACTGTGTCGGATGACAAGAGCATATCACTCTATGATTACTCATGAAGGCAGGCATTTTGTTTGTTGTGTTAAATCATATTAAAGATCTCTTTTTTCTTTCAGACTTCCTTGTTCCTTCTTTTGTTTCTTTTTCTCAAAATTGTATTAGGAAATTGTGTTTGGTGTTTTATATCCAAAAGGGGGAGAAGATTTGCAAGGGTACAATCCTCATTATTTTGGATTTTCTTATAGTGGTTGCAGAGTTCAACAGCATTGAACAGTTATGTGGCGATTAATATGATACTATCATATTATCATTATATCATACTGGGATTGTATTATGGTAGTTGCACAGGAAGTGCAAATGGGACTTCTTGTTGAATTGAATGTAACATTAATTTTTTTTGTCTTTTTTTTTTTTAATCACGGTTTGAAGAATAATGCTAAAATTATTATAAAATTTCATTTCATTGAACTTCGCAAGAATTTGTCGATATTTCTCTTTGAATCTTCTTCTTCTTAGATGTTTCATAGGAATAAATTGTTATTCTGTTCCTTCACAGAAAAATGTTTATTCTAAGTTACGACATAAGAACCATTTTCAATATCTTTCCTTTATTCCCGAACAAGATTAATTTGTGTTGTACTTGAGTTTTTTCTTTTTAAAAATTTCTTACATATTAATTTAAAAATAAAAGAATTAAACGGACTTAGTTATATTATATATATATTACATTTTGGATAATTGAGTGTAGGTAATTCGGTTATATATATATATGATATTTTGGATAATTGAGTGTAGGTAATTCGGATATATATATATATATATATGATATTTTGGATAATTGAGTGTAGATAATTCGGTGCTATTTTTTATCCTCTTCTTTTACTTTTAATTCTCTTATGCACAAGCCACAATTGTGAATGTCTCTTAAAAACAGCAAACTTCAAATTCACTTCATTTTCTCTTTTTTATTTAAATTATTTTGTACTTATTACATAATCACCCCACTTTATTTTTTCGGACACAAAGTTGCCTAAAAATTACCAAATTGTTCAACATCTCTTCTACAGATATTTTGAAACCCTTTTTTCCTATTAAAAGGAAGAGAGCCAGGATTGATACGTGTATGGGCCGGTTCAATATTATTGAGTAATAACCATATTTATTCAATACTCAATTTTAATATTAACAATTTAACATTGTCTAAATCTATTATACTGTTATTGTATCCGCGAGATAAAAATTAATACACTAGACACATGACATTTCAATTTATTCTTCTAAATCTCCTACTACCAAATAAAAAATGCAATTGATCCTTGGATTGACTTTTCAACCTTTTGGCTTATTGTAGGAAAAAAATATTTTGAATGATGTTTGACAAAAAATTTAGAAAAATTTGAGGGCCTTGAAAGAATATTTTAAAGAAATTACGGTACCAATTTCTTAAAACAACTTCTACTTCTTTTTTTGTTTCGCTTAAAATCAGAAATATAAACTATGCCATGTGAAAATACACGCATGGGTTGGTATAATGAAATGAGCATTCAAGTACATAAAGAAGACATTTAACTATATAAAAAGAAGTTACACAAAGTGTACACGCATGGGCATAAATATAGATGTCATCATTTTGATCACAACACATTTGAAAAGATAAAATGAGTTGCTTCATTATTTTACCTTAGTAAAATTTTCAAGAGGAAAACATACATCAATATAATGATCAAACATTTCAGGTACACAAAGGACATAAAATAAAGTTCGATGGAAATGTACAAGCATGTTCATATGTATATGCCATCACATGTATCACATCACAATTTAAAGGATGGAGCGACAATGGTATTTTTTACTAATAATAACACAATTGTTATAAAAAGAGTTCAATCTGAATACACCAATTATTTTATTAATAATCATTTTTCTCGCGTCTTTTTACTGTACATTCTTTCATAATTTTATTTTCAAATATTTTCTAATAAAATTTTCTTTTCCAGCATCCTTTCAATAGTCATCGAACACACTTGAAATTACCTAGACGATCAATAAAAACAACCTAGAGGGGGTGAATAGGCTTTTGTGGAATTATTGACAAAATAAAATTAATTGCGGAAAAGTCAATTTTAATCCAATTATCTAACAAGATAAATCATGCAAAGATTAATCTAAGTGTAGAAAATAAAGCAATATAGACACATAATATTTTTACGTGGAAAACCTTGAAAATACTCCAAGTAAAAATTATGGATACGTTCGGGTATCGATGCATTATGAATCAAGAGATATACACTCTATGAAGTTTTAGACTTACAAATCCTTCCAGATAACCTTGAATCACTCGCATTCCACGAAGCTCTCGTTTAGCTTCGTACTCTGACAACTCTGTTTCTCAACGGATCAATGAACCACGGAGCCTCCTGCTCCGATCTCCGCACTCAGACGGCTCTGTTGCTCAAACGGATCTAAACAACCACATTGCACAAGGTGGTGTGTAGATTTTTCAGAATCTAGTCATTCAATTGTGCATAAGATCATCGATGTAGAAACACAATTGAACAAACCCTAAACAAGAGAGAACTAGAAGATATAGAATCACTAAATGATTTTATCTCTCTCTTTCTATCTTTGCAGAATAATATAAACTGTAGAAGACTTGTAGAATTCTCTTAAAGACTATGCCTCCTCTGTTGTAGACCTTGGTATTTATAAACAAAGTTAAGGAAAAACCCTAACATTTCCCTTTTTCGTAATTTCACACTGAACCAAGTAAAACCTTATACTCTGATGTATATAATGTGCATGGCATGAGTATCAAGGTGTGAAATCACAGTCACCTCAAAGAATAACAAATCGGGGGCAAAACGGGAATTTTCCATCATTAAAATCGCCAGACCCTTACGCCTGGGGCGTAGGCCTGTTTATGTTGCGCGTACTCCGGGCGTAGAAACTACACTTTCTAACAAATATTTTTTGCTGTGGGCGTAGGTTAGGTGTAGCAAAATACTTGGAATCAACTTTTCTTGATAATTGTATTACTTGAACCATCTTGACTCGCTTGTCATAATTCTTGAAGTTGCGACTCGAAAAAATGACGTTTCTGCCATTCGGGAAACACTTTTTACTCAAACTTGTTTCCTCTTCAATTCTCTTGTATTATTCACTTCTTTAGGCTTGATTTGAATTTGACGAAACTTGTCGATACCCATTAAACCTACCCGACTCCATATTTCACTCAACATGGTTGTTGTCTAGAACATGCCAAACATAAACAATTTTAATAAATGTTCTTACAACACTTCACTTATAAAAGTTTTTTTTTTTTTATGAGTGAGATGGTATATACTAAAATGTGAATGTTTATATTTTCATCTAGTGCAATTGCAATTGAATTTAGAATATGAGTGTTTCGCATGACGAATTCTAACATCTTTTATGATAGGCGAAATTATGAGTTGGAACTGGTTGTACAACGATATCGATAGAACAAGCTAAAAGTCTATTTATAAAATTATTGTGAAATTATTTTTCTTGAAAAAATGGGTATATTAATTAGTTGTACCAATAATGTGTTATCATCATAATAACTAAGGGCTGATGCACACGGTCTGGTCCGGTTCAGTTCAGGAATTGAATCAAATATTTTTTTTTTGAAAGTTAAGCTTTATTCACACCCTGCCTCCACTGAGGTACCAATAATGTGGTATCATCCTAATAACTAAGGGCCGATGCACACGGTCTGGTTCGGTTCGAGAACCAAATCAAATTTTTTTTTTAAAGTTAAGCTTTATTCAGACTCTGCCTTCACTGAGGCTCAACCGAACCATTATTTTCGATTCCTTAAAAATGAGAATCGGAACCAAACCATTAATGCAAAGAACATAACCGAACCAAATCAATTTTTTCGGTTCAGTTTTAATTTTTACTATCGCCTTTCAAAAAAATAAAAAACGTCAAATATCAAAACATAATATAATTATAAACCAAATTAAATAGAATATATCTATTACAAATTCAAAAATAAATGCATAATTAGTGAAATAGAAGTAACTATTTCAAAATTACATCTCATAAAGTTACACTTGTCATCTAATAATCAAACAAAAATTTGCTTTGATAGTTACAAAAAATTATAACCTTATAAGTGTTAGGTTAAGCTTAAGGAAGGGCATAATATAGGAATATACATATATTATAAAAATTATACATATATTATAAAAATTATAACTTTATAACTATTAATTTATAATTTTTAAATTATATATAAGTAAAAATATTATACTAATAAAATATATAAAAAAAAACCGTTCGGTTTCAGTTCTACATAATTTAAAATCCAAAATTCAGTTATTTAATATTCAGAACCGGAACTGAATCGAACCACTTTAAAATTGAACCAAACCAAACCATCGATTCTTTCGATTTTTTGTGCAGCGCTATACTAAAAACTAATAATTTCTCCAATACATGATGGGTTCAAATTTGATCAAGCCCCAAATAAGAACCTGGTGCCTAAACATATAATTTCATTAGTATAATCACTTAATAAACTATTTTCATTAGTATAAACGATTCCACATGTTTATTAAAACTATTTTCAATTATTTTAAATAGTGCATTGTAACTATTTTATGCATATTTATGTCTTGGACATTCAAAGTTCTCATCATTCTGAAATTACTGGATAAAAGTTGCAGGAGTACGTATTTTCAGGAGTTCAAATTTCGAATATACAACGTTCAAATTTTTTTTAGAAGTAACGTTCGAATTTTTTCACCCGTGTAAAATTACAAAGGGCGATTCTGTAATTAAACGCTCACACAAACCCAAATCCATAAAAGCTGAGACAATTGCGTGGATTTGTCTTAATTAAATCGGTCTAATGTCGGTTTTGGAGTTGAGTGCCGCTTACAAGTTACAACCTGTGTGTGTATGTGTGGAGACCCACGACTTGTCCTAACACGACCCCAAGCTGACTAGAGAAAGAGACAAACACACACAAAACTCCTATGCTAATATATATAGAGAGAAAGAGCCTCTTCAGTTCCCTTTAATATATATATATATATATATATATATTTATATTTATATTTGTATATGTATATGTATATAAACACACAATATTTTTAGAGAGAGAAACAAGAAAAGGCCTCTTTAACAGAAGAAAAAATACCTCCATTTTTTTTTTTACTTTGTTTGCTTCTTCTTATCACCATCTTCTTCTTCACCAACGATTTCGCTGAAATTCCAAAGCTACAGGACTGTGTTCGCTCCGATCTGACTCACCGAGTCGCGTTTGGCTCTGTCTCGTTCTCTGGTTTTGATGAGTTGAAGAGAAGGAGATCGAATTTCAAACTCGTCAATGGTACGTCTAACAAATACACAATTGTTGTTCTTCTTTGTGTTCTTAATTGGTTGATTTGGTTAATTAATGTATTTTCTCAAGTCAAATCTGTTCAACAGAGAGTCCATATTCATTTGCTATTTCTAATTGAGATATATTTGGAGCCGAGAACTAGCTCTGTATATTCATTTCTTTGATATGTATATATATATAGTTCTTAGCGCTATTGGGAAATACTGTTGAGGAATTTGATTTTGGTGAAGTTTGTTGCTCAACTATATATATATATATTTGGGCAATTGATTAATTTGAATTTGTTGAAAATTAAATTGCTGTGACTGAAATGCATGTGCCGCTCTAGTTTTCAATAACCAAGGATTTGGGGGATTGGGAGTATTTTTGTAGCTGTGAATGGTTTAATTTACTATATACTTTGAAAAATCCTCCTGCTTGAGTATAATTGAAGGCTTTGTTTGTGAAGCTAATCTATAACTCAACACTTTCTCACCTGCAATCCTTTAGAAGCTAGAACTTAGTTGGGGGCGTGGGCTATGCTGGAGAGTGATAGTTAAGGTGGAGGAAGTAAGGGCACGAGGCGTTAAGGTGGAGGGAGTAAGGCACGAGTGGTGAGGCGTGCAATGAGTATAGGAAATTATTATTGCGGTGCTAGCTGTAGGATAGGTAGCATTGGTTTTGCTAATTCAAACGCGGCAGATTGTACAGATAAATTCTATTCATTTGCTGCTCAAAATTAGTTAGATTTTTCCTATAGGTCTATTCCTGTATGGAACTTATTCAGAACTGGCTCTACGATAACTGGGTTTGATATTATTGGGATTTCCCTGCTATGTTGCATTTGCGGTGGCACTGTTTACAAATTCACAATTGTGCGTTTGATAGCTGAAGTGCAGGAACAGATTACTTGATGTTCTTGTTAAACACAGAATTTAGTGTTTTGTCTTCCTTACAAATCTGATGCATTTCTTTGTTATGCAGGCCGCACCTGTGAATATTATCGTAGGTTCTCATGTATGGGTTGAAGATCCAAAGTTGGCATGGATTGCCGGAGAAGTAGTCCGTATCAACGGTCAAGAGCTTCATGTTTCCATAAATGGGAAAACAGTGAGTGCTACTAACTTAACTTTTGTTGTGATAATCCATAGACTATGATACGGCCTGAAATAACCTGAAATTCTCTCATTAAATGTATATGTATCAGCTCGAGGGTTAAGATGGGTTAGACTTAGTTTCTGAATCATAAGTCTATTGCAATTCTACATGGTGGCAGGCTTAAAAGTTTGCGAGACAAACTCTGCCTGATAATTACTCCCATTGTAATTAGTTCACAATGTTCTCCTCCTTTAATCTTTGTAACTTGTTATTGATCATACCGTGGCATGGTACTGACCATCTTATAGTTAGGTTTTACCACTTCTTTAAATTTTGAAGTTCATTAGGAGTTGGAAAGAAAATAACAGTAAATAAAATGTTTTAAAAAGACAAAGTCTTTCAGGTTGTGCAAGAGTTTCAATAACATAGAACATTAGAAGCAATGTGTCTATACTTTCATGGGAACTCTGTAACTGTAGGGTGCTGGCCTTACATCTTACATCTTCAAACTCATCTTCACACATATGAATATAGATTTTATGCTTCCACTATGCAGTAGTACTATCAGAGCAATCGATTATTCCCCTTTTGTCTTTAAGAAATTGTCATTTTTTCTAACGAAGTTCATGCCTCCAGTCATCTTGCCCGAAATACCTTTTACTAATGATCTGCTGAAATTTTCTTAAGACTTTTATGAGATCCAGGATCCAAAATCATGATACTTCCAAATATTTTCTTCTTCCTGATAGAATCCTAGTACCTAGCAAGTCCTATCCTTGGCCAAAAGCAAACAGCCAACAAAGGATTGGGAAATAGCTAGTTGTTCACCAAAATTGAAATTCGGGTCATCTAATGACAGTGAAGAAAAACGAAAACAAAGAGGACAGCAGACCCACAAATTTAAAGAGGCGGTTTGGTGCATGTTCTCAGTTGTTTTGAAATCTCATTGGGGAATCAATCATACTCAAGAAGCTGGAAGTAGATCCTATATGATAAATATTGGACTAGTCACGTGTTATGGGACAGATTGTTGGTTGGTTAAATAACTTGTTTGCAAAGTGAGAATTTCCAAAGTGTATGTTGTGATCAATCTGTGGTAATGTGAGAAGGATAATTTAGAAATGACATAAATGTGGTATGGTTGAAGTAATATCCATCGAGTAAAATGAGAAAACAATGATGGTTATCATTGACAATAATGACCAATAAATGTTTAGCTTTAAAAAATCAAATGTTATATGATGAGGGTAATGTAAAGTGAAGGAGAAGATCAAAGTTCACGTGGTTCCAGCAGTATGGAATGATGCTATGGTGTAGTCTGATGGAAGATACGGCCTTACAACTGAACAGAAGGATAGAAAAAGACTTGCGTGTTAACTTTGTAGTAGTTGAGAGTCGAGACAGTGTTTCGTTATATGCTATGGGCTATGGCTCTCTATTTGTCTTATTTCCCTCCACCTATATATTGAAGTCTCTCTCTAAGTCCATTTAAGTCATTTTTAGGAGTAATTAATTGGTTACATATATTATCTTCTTGACTCTACTCTCTCTCCAAGTAATTTATCCATGGTTGTTATAGGAATCTTACAGAGTAGAAACTGGTTGCAGGTTGTCACACACATCTCCAAAGTGTTTCCAAAGGATACTGAAGCTTCTCCGGGAGGCGTAGATGACATGACAAAACTTTCATATTTGCATGAACCTGGAGTTCTCCAAAACTTGGCTACCAGATACGAACTTAATGAAATTTATGTATGATCTTCTAAATTTCCCTTTCCTTTCTTTTATTTTTGAATATTTATGTTTCCCTATCATCTTTTATTGTATATTTTGTTTATAAATCTATTGAGTTGCTAATATTTTTACTTATTTCCAACTCTCCCCAGACGTATACCGGAAATATCTTGATCGCAATAAACCCATTTCAAAGATTACCTCATCTATATGATACTCACATGATGGAACAGTACAAAGGAGCAGGATTTGGAGAGCTTAGTCCTCATGTTTTTGCAGTTGCTGATGTTGCATACAGGTAGTGTATGCAGTATTCTATCAGGTGTAATTATTTTTAAGTCCTGCTTTTACTGATATATTTACATTTGTTAGAGCAATGATCAACGAGGGAAAGAGCAACTCGATTTTGGTGAGTGGAGAAAGTGGTGCTGGTAAAACTGAAACAACAAAGATGCTTATGAGATATCTTGCACATTTGGGTGGTCGGTCTGGAGTAGAAGGACGTACAGTTGAACAACAAGTTCTGGAAGTGAGAATCAGCTTTTCTTTTTGTTGCTCATCTCTCTAGAGCTTAATCATAATTCTGCAGATTTGATTATTTAGTCTTCGTAAAAAATCTCTATGGTTGGAATTGCTGTATTAGTTGCTGTTAATGATGATTTATATTTCAGTCCAATCCAGTTCTTGAAGCCTTTGGCAACGCCAAAACCGTTAGAAACAACAACTCAAGGTAAGTGACACGATTTGTTTCCGTAGTTGAAAATGTAAATTACAAATTAGTTAAATCATACTAATCAGTTATGATTCAGCTTGTTCTTTGGGAATGTTTGTGAACTTTTGTCTTATACTATCAACTGACCATATTTGCAATTATGTTGGATGTGGAACTACAATGCAGTCGATTTGGTAAATTCGTTGAGATACAATTTGATAAGAGTGGGAGGATATCTGGGGCAGCTATAAGGACTTACCTCCTTGAGAGATCTCGCGTTTGCCAAATTTCAGATCCTGAAAGAAACTACCACTGTTTTTACCTGCTTTGTTCTGCACCGCCAGAGGTACTTATGCGCTGTTTTCTATGCCGTTTTATGCCTACTTATTTTCAATCATTTGCTTCACCACATTTCCCTCTTGTTTGCAGGATAGAGAGAAGTATAAGTTGGGAAATCCTAAATCATTTCATTACTTAAATCAGTCCAGCTGTTATGAGCTTGATGGAGTAAATGATGCCCATGAATATCTTGCTACTAGAAGGGCCATGGACATAGTTGGGATCAGTGAGGAAGAGCAGGTGTTCCTTATAATTCTCCATTGAAATGGTTTGTACTTTCCCACTCAGATTACTAACATTAAATAAATATTTTCAGGATGCAATTTTTAAGGTTGTGGCTGCAATTCTTCATCTTGGTAATGTAGAATTTGCAAAGGGAGAGGAGATTGACTCTTCTGTAGTTAAAGATGAGAATTCTAGGTTCCATCTGAATATGACTGCTGAGTTGCTTATGTAGGTTTATTTTTCCTCAAACTTTCCGGTGTATTATATCTCAGTTCCTTTATTTGTTGAAATTACATATCCATATTGAACCATTTCATCTAATAGGTGTGATGCCAAGAGCTTGGAAGATGCATTGATTAAGCGTGTAATGATAACGCCTGAGGAAGTCATTACAAGGACTCTTGATCCTGATGCAGCTTTGGGTAGCAGAGATGCTTTGGCAAAAACTGTATACTCTCGCTTGTTTGACTGGTAGGGAAATTATTATGATTTACATTTAAATATTCATAGAAAAATGCAAACACATTGTATGGAACATGTTATTACTTTAGTTACCACTAAATTGCTCTCTCTCTCTCTAAAAACACACACAAACACGCGCGCGTGCATACTAACACAAACACACACGTGCATGCATGCCCACACAAAGATTTCCTTTCTTATAGTTGATGCACTTCTTGTTTCTATCTTTTCAGGATTGTGGAAAAAATTAACAATTCGATTGGGCAGGATCCAAACTCAAAATCATTAATTGGCGTTCTTGATATATATGGATTTGAAAGTTTCAAGCACAATAGGTAACTAATTGTGGAATTCTTATTTCCAATGTAATACATAGGTGAACTGGCATTATGCTGACAGACTTTAAATTATGTAATAGTTTTGAGCAGTTCTGTATCAATTTTACAAATGAAAAACTGCAACAGCATTTTAACCAGGTTAGCATTCTTTCATGCAATCTATTGATAAATATTTGAATACTTTGTCTTGCTTATTAAAATATATGTAATTGAATGCTTGCAGCACGTGTTTAAGATGGAACAAGAAGAGTACACAAAAGAACAGATAAATTGGAGCTACATAGAGTTTGTTGATAACCAAGATGTGTTGGATCTGATTGAAAAGGTGTTCACATTGTTGCTTGATATATAGTTATGTATGTTATCGTTTTCATTTGATCAGTACTATTTGTGGATTGAGATACTGTGCTGACAAGTATCAATGTTTTGCAGAAACCTGGAGGAATCATTGCACTTTTAGACGAAGCCTGGTAAGAAACCACTATTTTAGCTCTACTCGTTCATCATTACTTCTCAAGTCTTATAATCTTTTGAAACTTGAGTTGAATTACAGGGTTATATTGACACTAGATTGTTCTAGATGTATAAAATTGTGTTTTGTTGCGGATCAGTGGTTTTGTAGCACAGTACTGTTAAGTGCTTGTGATTTTCATCATCTTCCTATGATGTAATCATGCTTTTGTAATTGCTAAACGCAGCATGTTTCCTAAGTCTACTCATGAAACATTTGCTCAGAAGTTGTACCAAACATTTGCAAAGAACAAGCGTTTTATCAAACCAAAGCTTTCTCGCACTAGTTTTACAATATCTCACTATGCCGGGGAGGTAAGCATTAAGTGCCTGACTAATTATGTACATTTTAAATTTTACTTTGCCATAGCCTTTGCTTAAATATCCCTCGTGTTTTTGCAGGTGACATATCTGGCTGATTTGTTTCTAGACAAAAACAAAGATTATGTGGTGCAAGAACATCAGGTTCTTCTAACAGCCTCAAAGTGCCCCTTCGTAGCTGGTTTATTTCCTCCACTTCCAGAAGAGTCATCAAAGTCATCCAAATTTTCTTCCATAGGATCACGTTTCAAGGTATCCTTGCCTACTTCCCTAGTTCCTTAAGATGGAATTTGCTTACTTGTTTGGAAGCTGAATTGTATTGGTAAAGTCTAAAGTCCCATACGAGAACACAATGGGTTTAAGGGAACTCTTATAGCAGAGGAAAAGTGTCAATAATATAGAAAATAGAATAGTATAGACTCGTGATTCCGTGCCTTAGGGCAAGGTAATCGGACTCGTCTGAGTACTTTAGTTGTGCTTTATGGATACAAAAACTACCTGAGAAGTTCTTCAGCTCAGATATAATGTAAAGTTATTTCAAAGGAACTAAATATATGTTTGAAGGAAATATCTACCAAACTGAACTCCCTCTGGCAATCAATTAGTAATGTGATATTTAGAATAATGACACCTTGTTAGACTCTGGGGTCAGCAAAGGGGAGACTTGATAATGGAAAAGTTGTCAAAAATAGGTTTGGGAAGTACATAATGTTTGCACTTCTCTATTGTTTCTAAAACCATTTAATTCATTTCTTCAGCATTCTGCTTCTAGTTCTTTGTATTCTACATCAATTATATTTTATTTACTAGATTGAAGTGGATTTGGGCTGGTTTCTTTTATGATATTGATTGGTCTAGTAGGAGTGCTTGATATTTAAGAAGATTTGTGGATGTTTAGTGTTAACCACCAACTACTCTAAAAGCTTAAGCTATATCCTTCAACATTTAGGTTTCCAGTACAAGTTATATAGTTCCTGATTCATGATCTAATAAAAAGCTAATGGACAAGTGGTATTTACATTATTGCAGCTACAACTTCAATCCTTAATGGAAACCTTGAGTTCAACAGAGCCTCACTACATCAGATGTGTGAAGCCAAACAATGTCCTCAAGCCTGCTATCTTCGAGAACTCCAACATAATTCAACAATTACGCTGTGGTGTAAGTACAATATGCCGAAACGTCTTGTGGTGCCTTTTTTGTGTTCTCTGACCTGCAGGATTTTGCCTGGTACTTAAATTTGTTGATTTTTTATAATATAAATTCTGGTCGATTCTTTTGCTTTGTAGGGTGTTCTTGAAGCAATCCGAATCAGCTGTGCTGGATATCCCACTAGGCGAACATTTTATGAGTTTCTTCTTCGTTTTGGTGTTCTTGCTCCAGAAGTTTTGGATGGGAAGTAAGTTTTAAATGCTTTCATTTTCCAACACTAGTAACTTCTAGTCCTATGAAGTGGTTCATAACTTCATATGCATCTCTAGTTGTAATCCTGGTTGGCTTTGGTCTTATATCCCTTGATGGGGCATTTGTACAGTTCTTTCTATTTATACTACTTACCATTTACCCCAAAAAACAATATTAACTTCTTAATATAATGGTTTATATCTAGTGTAAGTTTTGCCTTGTCCTTCTTCCTAGTTCTTTGCCCCTTTCCCTGTACTGCTTTCATCTTCTTCATCCTAGATTATGACGATCTACCACAATATCATGTACAGCTATGATGACAAGGTTGCGTGTCAGATGATTCTTGATAAAATGGGACTGAAAGGCTATCAGGTAATCTTGAAATTTATTCAATTTGATGTCCTTTTCATGCCACTAGTATGGCCATTTTACTTTATATGAAAAAAGTTTTCTATCATTATCACCTTCACGGAGTTGTAGCATGCGTTGAAATTCTTTAAATGTTCATATTTCTTAATTTTAGACCCATCATACTATACGAATTCTCTTACCGATGGGATCTTTACTATTTTATCTTCCTACTTTCTGTATGTAATTGCATATGTTTGGCTTGGCAGATAGGTAAGACCAAGGTCTTCCTACGAGCGGGTCAGATGGCTGAGCTTGATGCAAGGAGGGCAGAGGTTCTTGGAAATGCGGCTAAAATTATACAAAGACATATGCGTGCTTACATTGCCCGCAAGGAGTTCATCTCATTACGTAGTGCTGCTATTCAATTGCAATCATGTTGGCGAGGTATCTATATTTCTTGTCTTCTGTTTCTTGCTTTTGTTTTATTGTTACTTATTTCCTTGAAATGTATGACCATGAAATGCATATTATATTAGAGTTACTATCAAACTACACGAAGATGTTGGTACTATTCAGTTGTCACATGGAATTTGTCAGGCTAGGATATGGGGCATATATATATATATTAAATAGAAATGTAAATCTCAATTGCATGCCTATTAAGAGGTTGAGACCTCAAATTAATTAAACCAATCTTGATGTTTCCCTCGAGCATCAAAGCTTTTCAATACCAGAGTCATATATGCAAATAATATGGAATAAAAAGTAAGAAGAGATATGGAACTATCTGTTATTGTTAAGCTTGTGTACTTGCTTCTGGATAATATTGATATCATCATTGATCCTGAAGATTAGAGTACTGAATTGATGATGAAGATTGGAGTACTTGCTCACATTATTCTCGCTCATACATTTATCTCCAACTATATATTCTTTTAGGTTCCCTTAAATGCTTCATCTAGCCAGTTGGTGTTCTGATGTAGATTGATCTCATTTTATCAGGTATACTTGCATGCAAACTTTATGAGCAGTTGCGGCGGCAAGCTGCAGCTGTGAAGATTCAGAAGAACTTCCGTCGGTATGTTGATAGGAAATCATACTCGAGTGTACGGTTGTCTGCAATCACATTGCAGACAGGCTTAAGGGCAATGACAGCTCGCAATGAATTCAGATTTAGAAAGCAAACTAAAGCCGCAATTATCATTCAGGTTCCAATAACCGTTGTTGTTTTGTATCAATTAGGCCATCATTCATATTGGTTTTAAAGCATTGAATTTTGACTACATGATGTCGGTGGGTTGCAGGCTCATATGCGCTGCCACAGAGAGTATTCTTACTACAAGAGTCTTCAGAAAGCGGCTATTACTTATCAGTGTGGTTGGAGACAAAGGGTTGCTCGGAGAGAGCTCCGGCAGCTCAAAATGGTTTGATCTCAATCTTTAATGTGATCTTGTTCTTTGTCCGATATCAATGCATTATTGTGTGGATAGGTTCGAGGAATACCTTTTCAGTTGGTAACCATGCATGTGAACTTATTCAGGCGGCAAGGGAAACAGGGGCCCTTAAAGAAGCAAAAGATAAGCTAGAAAAGCGTGTGGAAGAACTTACATGGCGATTGCAGCTTGAGAAGCGATTAAGAGTAATGTTGATTTATTTTCTCGTACTTTATCCTTTAGTGACCTGCGGCTTGGCATTGTATAGCAAATTGGACATCACTTGACTCGCACTATAAATCCATTTTGTTAAATACAGACTGATTTAGAAGAAGCAAAGGCCCAAGAAGCTGCAAAGTTACAGGATGCTTTGCATGCAATGCAAATGCAAGTCGAAGAAGCAAACTCTAGAGTTATCAAAGAACAAGAGGCAGCACGGAAAGCTATTGAAGAAGCTCCTCCTGTAATTAAAGAAACCCCCGTTATAGTACAAGACACAGCAAAGGTTGATTCATTAACTGCTGAGGTAGAGAGTTTGAAGGTATGCACGCCTAACTGAGATGATAGTCAGTTGGTGATTGATCTGTAGTAAAACAGTCTTGAAGTATGGAAGTCATACTACTTTTACTCAAACAACTCTGTTCTGATGGATATCTATGGTATACCGAATTGGGGATGTTCAATCAATGAAGTCAGTGACTAGAATTTTTATCTGCTAGACGGATGCTCTAGACACTAAATAGGTCTTTCTCAATTCTGTGAGCAGTGATGCAGAAGTGATGAAATTTGGACTTTCATGAATGGTCATTTAATTAGCTTTGATAATCATTGAACTTTCCCGACTTTTGAGGGAAAAAAACTGATAGCATTTCTAGGTCGGATCACTTTTCAACAATTCATTTGATTGACTTCGTCAAAATAGTGTGACGAGACATTTTGAATTCATTATCTCCTATATTACATCATCCTCAACGCTTTTTCATTGTAATAGTTATTAGCCAACCTCAGTGGTCAAAGTAAGCTTCAATGAACCTATTTGCTTTTATGATTCTATCATTTGCAATTCTTAAATATTGAATATAGTACCTATGATGCTTTTTATTCATCTGCTCAATATTGGTTGATAGTCATCTTGGCAATATTTGTCATAGGATGGATTTCTATGGTATACCGAATTGGGGATGTTCAATCAATGAAGTCAGTGACTAGAATTTTTATCTGCTAGACGGATGCTCTAGACACTAAATAGGTCTTTCTCAATTCTGTGAGCAGTGATGCAGAAGTGATGAAATTTGGACTTTCATGAATGGTCATTTAATTAGCTTTGATAATCATTGAACTTTCCCGACTTTTGAGGGAAAAAAACTGATAGCATTTCTAGGTCGGATCACTTTTCAACAATTCATTTGATTGACTTCGTCAAAATAGTGTGACGAGACATTTTGAATTCATTATCTCCTATATTACATCATCCTCAACGCTTTTTCATTGTAATAGTTATTAGCCAACCTCAGTGGTCAAAGTAAGCTTCAATGAACCTATTTGCTTTTATGATTCTATCATTTGCAATTCTTAAATATTGAATATAGTACCTATGATGCTTTTTATTCATCTGCTCAATATTGGTTGATAGTCATCTTGGCAATATTTGTCATAGGATGGATTTCTTTGGTTTCAGTGACGTTAATAGTCTTCTATATCTCTATAGGCTTTGCTGCTGTCAGGAGAACAGGCTGCTGAAGAGGCTAGAAATGCCCGTGCTGATGCTGAGGTCAGGAATGCTGAACTGGTTAAAAAACTTGAAGATGCAGAGCGAAAAGTAGATCAGCTTCAAGAGTCTGTACAGAGGTTTGTAATGTCAATATGAATGATGAGTTTGTCTGCTCTCATCTCCATATGTTCATGAACACTAAGAGCCTGCTTGGTATGTTTCTCTAAAAACTCAACCAAGCAGACTTTTATACAGTTTTCTGATTTTTAGTTTTCAAAAAACAGAAAACTGTTTTCAGAAATGCAAACCAAGCAGTCCCTAAATGATACGTTTATGTCTTCATGGATGCAAGTGTATCAAGATTTCCTTTCTACCTTCTTGAAGGGGAAAAAAAGAAATAAAAAAAAAAAAACATTTCCTCTTTTTAATGCTGCGGGCTTTGCTTTTTTTCTTTGTGGTTCAGTTGTAATTTTTGGCAGAGTTTTGAAGTTTGTTCATTTCCCTGTTACAGGCTTGAAGAAAAACTTTCTAATACAGAGTCGGAGAATCAAGTGCTTCGTCAGCAAGCGCTAACCATGTCACCCACTGGAAAAGCTTTGTCTGCCCGCCCAAAGACAACAATTATTCAGGTACTAATAAAATATTAGGTTACTTCTGATTCTAATGCTAGCTAATGGTGACATATTCTAACTGTTGATTGGATGCGCAATTACAGAGAACTCCAGAAAATGGGAGTGTCATAAATGGGGAAATGAAGATTGCATCAGTAAGGAGCTAACATCTCTTTCCTTCCGATGAAAGGCACTTTTTACTTAAAAATGGGACAGAACTTGCATAAGTATGTTGTGGTCAATTTGTTCAAGAAATTTTATTGCTTAATGTTTGTTACATATCGTAGAATGCAACTCTGGCTAGATCAAATCCAAGGGAGCCTGAATCTGAAGAAAAACCACAGAAATCGCTTAATGACAAGCAGCAAGTGAGTTGGCAGTGGCATGCATGATTCAGAATATCATTCATGATACTGTGTTTTAATTTTTTGTTATCTTCTATTTTCAGCTAATTTCAGAAGTTCATTCTCTCTTCTTTATTCCCCTCTCTTAATTTTGTTTGCTGCAATCTGCTGCTTCTCTACAGGAGAACCAGGACCTGCTTATCAAGTGTATTTCACAAGATTTAGGATTCTCTGGGGGCAAACCAATTGCTGCTTGTGTCATTTACAAATGCCTTCTTCATTGGAGGTCATTTGAAGTTGAAAGAACTAGTGTGTTTGACCGTATAATTCAAACGATAGCCTCAGCCATAGAGGTAGACCATATCCTTTGGATATCTTTAGCATATTTCTTGTGAATTTGTAGTCACATTCACTTTTCTACTGTTCCCAACTTGTGGAGCCTACTTGAGCAATATTATTTTTGTTACTATTTTTTTCGTCTAATATATGGACTTTACAATCTACGTACTACTTATGCTGGAAACTTCTTCTACCATATTGTAGGTCCAGGACAATAATGATATATTAGCCTACTGGTTGTGTAATACCTCGACGTTGTTGTTGCTGCTCCAACACACACTTAAAGCAAGTGGAGCTGCTAGCTTGACTCCACAACGGCGGAGGGCATCATCAGCTTCTCTTTTTGGGAGGATGTCCCAAGTATGAACTATTTTTATCTAGCATCTTTCTCCTGGAAAGTCCACAAAATATGGTCTTTCTTACCGTCCTGTGTGTTTATTATATATGTATGCATAAATATGTTTTATAGGGATTGCGAGCGTCTCCTCAGAGTGCTGGTCTTTCATTTCTTAATGGTCGTGCTCTTGGTAGACTGGATGACCTACGCCAAGTTGAAGCGAAATATCCAGCATTGCTGTTCAAACAGCAGCTTACTGCTTTTCTTGAGAAGATCTACGGAATGATAAGAGACAATTTAAAGAAAGAGATTTCCCCCTTACTTGGATTATGCATCCAGGTATATGTTTCTTTGTTTTACTCCATTCCATTGCTGTTATCAGTCGCAAATATCCAACAAAAGTATTTTTATATATGTATACGTAGTGATCTCATTGTTTTCCTGGTGTAAGATGAGCTAGCAATAATCGATGTAAAATTAAACAAACGAGGGCCATATATTTGGGGATACGAAACCAGCTCCATCCATGCTGTTTTTAGGTCGTTACACGGCTAGTCCAAAGCATGCAAAAAGGATGAGGGCTTTTTCCATGATTATATTAATATGAGAACCCCAGATACTTGGGGAAGCAAAGCTGCAGGGATGCATGCAGGGACTGAGAATTTTGAGTGTTAATGACCTATAAAGAAGGAGAAATAAACAATTTTTTTGTTGTTTTTTCCTTTTTCTTTTCTTTAGCGAAAGTCTTCTGGGCTTTGAGAAGGTCACAAGTCTAGCCTTGGTCATAAAACATTTCTCATCTTAACTGTGCGTTTCTCAAACATGATTTAAGCCACTGTTTCTCTAACAGTATCTGAAGGATAGTTTTTGGCAAAAGATATTGAAACACCATAATAGAGGATGAACGGCCTGCTGTAATTAAGAGATAATCAAATAAGAATAAAGATGAAGAGAAAAGAGAGAGAGAGAGTGAGAGATTTGGGGGAAGAGTGAAAGAATGAATTGAATCTCCTTCATCCTTCCACTATACTTTGTCTATATTAATAAGTTTTTAAAAATACTAAAGTATCCCACTTTAAATAAATAATAACAAATAAGTCCCTTGCAACACAACCCATCTTTATGATGCTAAAGTATTAAATAGGATGACTAGAAACAACCTCTCTGTGGAACTAAGAATATATTTGTTTTAGTGCAGGCACCTAGGACATCTCGTGCAAGTTTAGTGAAAGGGCGTTCTCAAGCTAATGCCGTTGCTCAGCAAGCCCTCGTTGGGCATTGGCAAAGCATTGTGAAAAGTCTAGACAGTTATTTGAAGATGATGAAAGCGAATTTCGTGAGTTTTTGAAAGTTCACCTTAAATGGCTTATTTTTTTTCCCCGCGCGTGTATGTGTGGAATCCCATAATTTTCTTTTTGTTGTTGTCCTTTATAGGATCCCCCCTTCTTAGTTCGCAAGGTGTTCACTCAGATATTCTCATTCATCAATGTCCAGCTATTCAACAGGTAAATGCTTTGAAGACTTTGTGTGTGTGTATATATACATATATATTTGTTAAGTCGGTTATTCAGCCAGCTATGTTATCTGAAACAAAATATTGGGTGTTAAAAAAAGAAAGAAGAACAACTTATTTATCTAACTGAAATGGAAGTGCTAAGATAGATAATAAGAGT
Source organism: Cornus suecica (assembly GCA_963922005.1). Taxonomy (NCBI): domain Eukaryota; kingdom Viridiplantae; phylum Streptophyta; class Magnoliopsida; order Cornales; family Cornaceae; genus Cornus; species Cornus suecica. Next base: position 5,647,827 of record OY998240.1, read on the forward strand.
CTTGAAGAAAAGGATTAATACTGTTACTCAACATGTGAGAGAATAGGAGTGAATCCCGAGAGAAAGTAGACTTAGTTGGTATGGTCATATTCAATTTAGACCGGTGGATGCAAAAATAAAAAAAGAGAGATTCATTTGCGTAGAAGGCAAGAGACAAAGAGGCCTGATCAAAACTCATATAAAATGAAGTAAATAGAAATGATTTTAAAAAAATTAATGAAGTAGGAGACAGGATTTTTAATTGACAAAAAAAAATAAAAAAATCAAGTGGCCCCAAGCCATGTGAGATAAAAGCAAAGATGATGATCTTCATATATATATGACCTACTACTTGGACTTTTAAAATTTAAATATAATAGGAAAGATACCCTGTCACAAAAAGAACTGAAATAGATGAATCATGCTACCCCGGGCCATGTGTATATTTTGTGTTTTCCGCTCAGACATTGGAATATATGACCTACTAATTAGTTTGTCTTCATTTTCTACAATGGAAGTAATTTTCTCACTTATTGGCAGTCTTCTTTTGCGGCGCGAGTGCTGCTCATTTAGTAATGGGGAGTATGTAAAATCAGGATTGGCTGAATTAGAACAATGGTGTTGCCATGCAACTGAGGAAGTAAGTTCTATTTAGTGCTATGACCTGTGTATCCTGCAGTGACATCAATATCGATCTCCTAACATCTTTTGATGTTCAGTATGCAGGTACAGCTTGGGATGAATTGAAACACATTAGACAGGCAGTTGGATTCCTGGTAAGATCCTTTTTTTGGTGGCCTAGTATACTCTATTGCTTATTCTTATAATGTTATATATTGCTGACGGACCACCTATGTTTTCACTTTCTTACATCTCAGGTTATACATCAAAAGCCCAAAAAGACCTTAAATGAAATAACAAATGAACTTTGCCCCGTGAGTAGCTCCCTTCTTTTTAAATAGTCATTCTTTTACATCACAGTTTCCATTCCTCATTCGGGTTGGTACTCTGTTCTTTGTCATGTTCTAATTTTTGCTTGATGCTTCTTCAGGTGCTCAGCATACAGCAATTGTACAGAATTAGTACGATGTACTGGGATGACAAGTATGGCACACACAGTGTGTCTTCAGAGGTAGGTTAATTCAGATTTTCATTGAGTTATACGGCCCTGCATGGCATCTTCTTGGCTAAAGAACTTGTGGTCACTGAACGTTCATTTGCTGTATTTCTTGTCCAAGATTAAAATCTATTTCTAATGTTACAGGTGATATCAAGTATGAGAGTTATGATGACAGAGGATTCGAACAATGCTGTCAGCAGTTCGTTCTTGCTAGACGATGATTCAAGGTAAAGCTATCAATACCTTCATTATTGTATAGATGACAGTTTTACATTTTGTTTGGCGTGCATTCATATTCCATTGCACTTTCGTATCAATCAACTTTTGTTTATGTTTGAAAAATAATGCAGCATCCCATTTTCTGTGGATGACATATCCAAGTCAATGCAACAAGTCGACATAGCTGACATTGAACCTCCACCTTTAATCCGTGAAAACTCAGGGTTTGTCTTTTTACATCAACGCACAGAATAATGATTACGATAATGACATCTATTACATGTCATGTCCTCACGGCGATATCTGCACATTGGTAAACGTGCAGAAACCTGTGCATACCATGTCTTTGTCTGTTGCATTCGTGTGTATTATATATTTTTCCATTTGCCTGGGCAACCCTTCTATGTATTCGATGCCCGAGTCAATTCATTTTTATTCTTTTTTACCTTTTCCACACCCTCTAAGCAACGCAAGGGGTATTATTTTCAAGGCCGTGTTGCTTTTAGTGTGATAATTTGGAAATATAGAAACATGCATTTGTTTGCACCCCGTTTTGCTTATCCAATTCGGATAAGCAACGGATAGTGATTGTTTTGGTTGGTTTTATAATAGCCTTCTAGTGGTTTTACGAGTGTAATTAATGACAACCTTTGCAAATTGTAGGTTATTCAAATTGTAATTTAAGTTGTATTCTTTTATTTTCTCATATTTGAAATCTGTCTTCCTCATCGCTTCTACATTGTAAATGCTTTTTCATTTTTGCTTCTACATTGTAAATGATTTTTCATTTTTTTCCTAGCGAAAACCGAAACATGTATCAGATTCCAACACACGAGATTGTGGACAGTTATATTGAGTTTAATTATGAAGGTATATTTCGTTATTTTGAAGGTATTTTGAATCACAACTATTATTGTCTTCACTTTTTTTTTTTTTCCCAGTTATTTTTTGTTGAAGGTGAATTTGCTTCTGATAAAGTCAAATATCACAGTTGTTTTGTTCAACAAATAAAAGCTACAATGGTGATTATTTCTATATGATTGTTTCACTCCTAAGATGAATACTTACTGTTGCAAACTATATAGCTCAGCAAGTTGGTGTTATACAATGAAATTACTTGAAATTTTCTTGTAATCAACAGCCTAATTACGCTGAATTATAAATATCAAAATTGCTAGAATGAATGTAAAACTAGTTTGTGCATGAAATTTTTTGGTGCTGTGACTATTAGGATTTAACAATACAATTGTATTGGATGTCACAAAATCTTTTTTCAAAAGCATGAACACGAAAATTTTGTATGAAGTCATCATGAAATTTTTTAATAAACAAATAAACGTTCTTGACAAATGTCAGAGAAGAGGAAGTTGGTACAAAATTTTGTTAGTTTAACCGGTAAATCAGGTATGAGGATTCAAAAATAGTAATAATAATAAAAATAAACAGCTCGGCATGCTTGATTTGTATATTTGAAAATTATTTTCGAAAATTCTGAGAACAAAAAATAATTTTTTGAGAATAATAAAAATGAATTATTTGAAAATAATTATTTTTATAATTAAAACTGTTTCTGATTTTTGAGATAAAATTATTTTCAAAAATGCAAATCAAACATGCCCTAGAGTCAGTGATGCTCCAAAAAAAATTCTTGTATGGTCAGAGATGACATCAAAGTATATATTCTAACTTGCTAGTATAATCGAAGTATGTTCTATATATTCAAGCCAAGGTTTGGAATTTTGAATTCTATACGGACAAAAACCAACGGATCCAGATTCAAAATTTTGTGTGGTGGCGTTTGTTTTTGGGCCACAAGGTTGGCGCGTTATTTTAAAATTTGGGGTGGGCCACGTAGTCAGCCTAGCAGAGACAGCCGAATAGGGTTGGCGCGTTATAATGACTCCATTTAGATGCGTCCTAATTCCATATGTGTGTATATATATATTAAAATCACCCCATGTGAGAATTGTGATTTCGAAGGGATGGAACATCCAAATTGACCTGTATTATCGAAGTAATGTATCATTAAGTATTCAATCTTTGTTATTTGATGATCAACTTTATTTTATTTTTCATTTGAACAATTGGATTCGAGGGTTTGATGCATATATTACAATATTCTAATTTTTTATATGAAAAAAGATATATACATATAATAATTTTTTTTAAGGGTTAATTTCAGTAAACCCCCCTATACAATTCAATTTAATAAACTAACCTCTATTGTGTTCATTTTGCCCCCTATACTATTCAATTTCATCAATATACCCCCTCATCTCTCAAAATGCCTAAACTACCCTCAATAGTATAAGGGGGTTTAGTGAAATTAATAGTATAAGGGAGTTTAGTGAATTATTTCGGAAAAAATAATATATACTTTTTGCAAAAAAATATTTTTTTTTGCAAAAAAGTATATATTATGTTCCAAAATATGATTTTTTTTTTCGAAAAATAGTTTTTTTGCGAAAAAGTATATATTATATTCCAAAATATGATTTTTTTTTTCAAAAAATATATATTATGTTCCAAAATATGATTTTTTTCTGAAAAATAATTTTTTGCGAAAAATATATATTATGTTCCAAAATATGATTTTTTTTGCGAAAAAGTATATATTATGTTCCAAAATATGAATTTTTTTTGAAAAATAATTTTTTTGCAAAAATATATACTATTATGTTCCAAAATATGATTTTTTGCATAATAGTATATATTTTTTGCAAAAACATTATTTTTCGGAAAAGATCATATTTTGAAACATAATAGTATATATTTTTTGCAAAAAAATTATTTTTCGAAAAAAAATTCATATTTTGGAACATAATATATATTTTTTGCAAAAAATTATTTTTCGAAAAAAATTCATATTTTGGAACATAATATATACTTTTTCACAAAAAAAATATTTTTCGAAAAAAAATTCATATTTTGGAATGTAATATATACTTTTTCGCAAAAAAAATATTTTTCGGAAAAAAAATCATATTTTGGAACGTAATATATATTTTTTTGCAAAAAAAACATTATTTTTCAAAAAAAAATCATATTTTGGAACATAATATATATTTTTTGCAAAAAAAATATTTTTCGAAAAAAAAATTCATATTTTGGAACATAATATATACTTTTTCGCAAAAAAAAATATTTTTCGAAATTTTTTTTCATATTTTGGAACAAAATATGATTTTTATTCGAATTTTATTTTTTTGCAAAAAGTATATATTATTTTTTCCGAAATAATTCACTAAACCCCCTTATACTATTAATTTCACTAAACCCCGTTATACTATTGAGGGTAGTTTAGGCATTTTGAGACGTGAGGGGCCATATTGATGAAATTGAATAGTATAGGGGGCAAAATAGACACAGTAGGGGTTAATTGATTAAATTGGATAATATAGGGGGTTTACTGAAATTAACCCTTTTTTTAAAGAAAAATTCCTCTAAAGTCCTGTATTTGTAGCCAAAAGAACAAATAAGTCCTATTTTTAATACTTATTTTTCATTCGAGTCCTGTATCCATCAATATTCCATTTGTTTTCCATTCTAGGACTAGGAAGTCCTACTTTTGTATATGAGAAGAGATATATACATATAATCCAATTTTCTCATATGAAAAGAGAACCAATGTACAAAGTTGCAAAACAAATATATTAAGTTGCAACTACTTTTGATTGGATCAATTGATATATATATATATATTGATAACCGTGATGATTGAGCCAATTTACGTGCACCTCGACTAATTCACGGTACCCGTGCAAGGCGACTCCCACACAAATCAAGTAAAACTCGAACTATATCCGCGGTTGTGGTCCTAACGAATTATTTGCACATAGTAGGAATCGAACATAATACCGCATGCTTCTTGAGACATCAAATTCCAAGTCCTTTTCAACTAGGTGAACCCACTCGGATTATTTGGTATATTACAATGGCAGCCAAAATAAAAATGAAAAGGGATTACCTGTAGTTTACTCATGGGAGGCTTGAAAGGTGATGGTGATTAGTTTGTGCATCACATGCTCATAATATACCACCTTAGAAGCAAACCAAGCATTTTAGGAAAAAAAGGGACAGCTAAGACCTTCCACGCTCTCTCAAAGAGAAAAGAAACCAAAAGGAAGAACATATGACAAAACATTTATTTTTGCTTATATCTCTTGTTGCCCCAATTTTGGTCAAATTACTATACTCCCCCTTCATCTTTTATGATCATCTAAACTTATGCCCTTTGGCTAATCACATATATTTAGTGCTTCATATGATTTTAACATCAACTAATTTAATTTTGTATCAATTACATGACATCAATATGACCCAAGTAAAAAATAATGCAATGTAGCTTGCATTGGACTGAAGAGACACAATAAAAAATGATCTTTGATCCTATTAATTACATTGACAAAGTAAAGACTACACGTCCATGATACTCCATGAAGAGCTTTAATTAAGTTGATTAAAAAAACAATAAAATAAAAAGAGTTAATATCAGTCTACTAATTTAACTCTTTCCTATTATAATTAAAAGTAAAATTTTAAAGGTACTCAATTTAACTGTATATATGCTTATTATTCTAAATATTCATAAAAAATAAAAGACTTAAAAAAGCATGTCTTCTAAAAACTATATAGTCTTGCAAATATAAAAAGATAAAGAGATAGGAAAGTAAATTCCACAAAATAAGGGTCCCCATTGTGAATACTAGAGAATATTATTTTAATATTTTTCCATTTGAAGTTTTGAATGAGGCATGGTCACGCCAATAGAGAGGAGAGAGAGAGAGATTAGACGAGGAAAGCTCGCCTCGAATACAGTAATTGTTCCTGCAAGAGCTCACCCTTTCTTCTCTGAATCATATTGATGCACATATATATACACACACGTATATATATATATATAGATGTATGTGTGTGCGCGCTGATATGTTTTCAATCTGAAGTCAATTTTCTTGGAAAAAAGACGGTGAAGTCGATGCAGTAAACTAGGGCTTTTGGGTTTCTCTCACAATTGAAACTAGTCCTGGTAAGTTCATGAATTTCTTTTTGATTGATTTTCATATTTATTGAGATTATATAGATTTTTAGTACCATTGTTTAAACATAAAAGTATTATAATTCTGTATATATATATATATATATATATATATGTATATAGAGGAGCGAACTGAAAATTACCCAAAATTGAATTGTCTAGAAGAAGACCTTTGAGTAATATACGAGCATAGGTTCTGTATAATCTGATTTTCTCTCTTTTTCTCTATATATATATATATATATATATATATATATATATATATATATATATATATATATATAATAGGTTAGTTTTGTGAGAAGATAATGTTGTCGAGAGTTGAAGCTGGGAAAAGGGTTGGTGAAGATTCAGGTAGTGGGAAGCTGTTACATGATATTGAAGCTATTAGCAAAGCCCTATATCTAGACAAATCACGGGTTAAGAGTTCCACTTCTGTCGTCAATAATCGATCTAAATCTACTGGAAGAACCTCTTTGCTTGAACCTAAATTCAAGCCCAAGGATGGTAATGGGGATAAGGAAAAGAAATCAATTTGGAGTTGGAAGAGCTTGAAGGCTTTAACCCATATTCGTAATCGTAGGTTCAATTGTTGTTTTTCGCTTCAAGTCCATTCGATTGAAGGCTTGCCTTCTAATTTTGATGAGTTGAGTCTTTGTGTGCATTGGAAGCGGAGAGATGGGGAGTTGGTGACTCGCCCAGCTAGGGTTTTTCGAGGAATAGCTGAATTTGAAGAACAATTGACAAATATGTGCTCGGTTTATGGTAGTAGGAACGGTCCCCACCATTCGGCGAAGTATGAGGCAAAGCATTTCTTGTTATATGCCACGATTCTTGGTAATCCTCAATTTGATTTGGGGAAGCATCGGGTTGATCTCACGAGGCTGCTTCCTCTGACGTTGGAGGAACTAGAGGATGAGAAGAGCTCAGGGAAGTGGACGACTAGTTTCAAGCTATCAGGGAAGGCGAAGGGTGCAATTATGAATGTCAGTTTTGGATATCTAGTAGTCGGAAACAATTCTGTAGCTCCGACTGCTAACAGAGGCGTTCCAGAGCCCTTGGGCTTGAAGCGAAGTAATACAAGTAAAACTGTGATGAAATTTAATCAGAGTGATGGTAAAGGAAAAATACAGCGTGGTGGAAGCCTTCCTTCTAGGTCGCTTCTCTCATCTCGGCCTGAAGACATAAAGGACCTTCATGAGGTTTTTCCAGTATCAAAGCCAGAAGTTTCCAGTACGGACAAGGTGCTGTGTCAGAAGTTTGAAGAGAAATTAGATGTCTCAGTTGATTATAAGCCTGAACTTGAGTTATATTCTGAACCCCTGGAGCCTTTAAAATCAAATTCCCACCTGTCTTTCGATTCTGGTAAAGAAAATGTTGAAAATGAGTGTGAAAATGGTGAATTTTCTGTCACAGAACATGGGACAGAACCATCCTCACAGGAACAAGTGAAACAGGAAGAAGTGAAATCAGAAGATAGCACATTGAATACAGCTGATGTTTCAGCACATGCTGCTGATAGTTCAGCACTAGAGAGCTTTGATCTTGGAGGGACTGGCAGTACTTTTGGGTCAGTCATTGAAGAGGATACCAAGCTTCATCCACAGGTTGCAGATATTGAAGGTCATAAAGATGAGCTTATAGTTGACACCATTTCCGAAGAGGATGCCACATTGACCAAAGATTTACTCATGAAAAATGCCGAGTCCGCTTTCGATAGTGCGTCAGAGTTGTCAGACTTGGTGATAGAAGGATTGGATTCTCAAGAAGAAGAAGGTGAAATTCCAGCTCCAGATAATAATGTTGAGGTAAAATCAAGTTTTAGAGAAAGAAGGAAGGGGAAATCACTAAGCTTGGATGCTGTTACAGAGTCTGTGGCTTGTGAGTTCTTAGACATGCTAGGGATAGAGCATAGTCCATTGGGCTTGAGTTCTGAAAGCGAGCCCGAGTCCCCAAGAGAGCGTCTATTGAGACAATTTGAGAAAGATACCCTGGCGAGTGGGTGTTCCTTATTTGATTTTGGTATCGAAGATGGGGAGCTGGCGATGTTTGGTGATGAAGCTCCAACTGGTTCTGGGTTAGCGACCTTTTCTGAAGATTTTGATATGTCATTAGCGGATCAAACTGATGAGGAGATGCATACCGTAGCAACTGAAGCAGCAAGGAGCAAAACTAGGGCCTCGGTGCTTGAAGACTTGGAGACTGAAGCTTTAATGCGTGAGTGGGGCATGAATGAAAAGGCTTTTCAGAGTTCTCCAACTAGCTCTGGTGGGTTTGGGAGCCCAATTGATCTCCCTCCTGAAGAGCCTCTTCAGTTGCCTCCCCTCGGAGAAGGATTTGGTCCATATGTTCAGACTGAGAATGGAGGATTTTTGCGGTCAATGAATCCTGCACTTTTCAAGAATGCTAAAAGTGGTGGTAGCTTGATTATGCAAGTTTCCAGTCCAGTTGTTGTGCCTGCAGAAATGGGTTCTGGTATAATGGATATATTACAGGGTTTGGCTTCAGTTGGAATTGAAAAGCTATCAATGCAAGCCAGTAAGTTAATGCCATTGGAAGATATTACCGGGAAGACGATATTCCAAGTAGCGGGGGAAGCTACAACAAGTTTGGAGGGGCCAGAAAGGTTTGTCATTAGTTAAAGAATTTCTATTTAGAGTTTGAAACACTTCCCCTCAAGTGTTCTGGATGTTCTACTGATAATTATATTTCTCTTGTTGCAGACAAGTTTTATCACCGGATGAATCAGAGGTTGAAAAGAATGTATCTGGTGGGCGAAAGAGAGCCAAAGGAAAATCACCAGGATCCAGATCAAGAAAGTTTGACTCGGGTTCAATTGCCAGTGAGATGGATTCAGAATATGTGTCTCTTGAAGATCTTGCTCCTCTAGCAATGGATAAGATTGAAGCCCTTTCAATGGAAGGGTTGAGAATACAATCTGGCATGTCAGATGAGGATGCACCTTCAAACATCAGTCCACAGTCTATTGGTGAAATCTCCGCCCTTGAAGGGAAGAGGGTAAACTTTGGTGGATCGTTAGGTTTGGAGGGAGCTGGCGGTTTGCAACTTTTGGACATCAAAGACGGTGGTGATGATGTCGATGGATTGATGGGCCTGTCACTAACACTTGATGAATGGATGAAGTTGGACTCTGGTGAAGTCGACGATGAAGATCAACTCAGCGAGAGGACTTCTAAAATACTTGCCGCCCATCATGCCACTCGAACAGACTTGTTTAGTGGAAGGACTAAAGAGGGGAAAAAACGGGGGAAAGGTTCAAGTAGGAAGTGCGGTTTGTTGGGGAACAATTTCACAGTCGCACTTATGGTGCAGCTGCGCGATCCTTTACGGAACTATGAGCCAGTCGGTACACCAATGCTTGCTCTTATTCAAGTAGAGAGAGTGTTCGTCCCACCAAAACCAAAAATATACAGCACTGTTTCCCAGGTAAGGAGCAGTAATGAAGAGGATGACGAGTCTGAACCTGCCAAAAAGGAGGAGATCAAAGACGAGAAAATTCAAGAAGAAGAAGCCGTTCCTCAGTTCAAAATCACCGAAGTTCATGTTGCAGGTCTTAAGACTGGGCCTGAAAAGAAGAAGCTTTGGGGCTCCTCTACTCAGCAACAATCTGGCTCCCGTTGGTTACTTGCTAACGGAATGGGAAAGAACAATAAAAGTCCATTTATGAAGTCCAAGGCTGCGGCCAAATCTTCTTCCCCAGCTACAACTACAGTACAGCCTGGTGAAACATTGTGGAGTATCTCTTCTCGCGTTCATGGAACAGGGGCTAAATGGAAGGAATTGGCTGCACTAAACCCACATATTCGAAACCCTAACGTTATCTTACCAAATGAAAAAATCAGGTTGAAGTGAGTGGTGCATGTCTTGTTACCGTCCCAGTGACGGGCTTTAGAAAGTGATCGCTCGTCTCAGTGGTTATCCTGTTGGAATTTGCTTGGAACCGCTTCAAGTATTTGAATCACAGTAAGACTGAAGTTAGTCGGAGATGGGTTTGAATGGAAGCCGGACAGGATTTCTTCACGAGGCCAGACAAGAGTAACGAGTTCTGCCTCTGAAGATTCCTCTGTACATGGTCATCTTTTATATGCTTGTGCGGTGAAAGGTAAATGGCACCTGTAAGTGTGAATGTTTTTCAGCATGCTTGTAGGGTTATGGTCTTTGTTATTCCGACGTAACATTGTTTTCAATCTCAATCTATGAAATAATGCTGGTTTTGTTGCAACCATTGGTCTAAAGGGGTTTCCTAGGCATATCTGTTTGTACCCTTATTTTGTTGAATTTTGTTTGTGATAAATCATACCATACATATAGATATAGGCATGTATGTATATTTTGTAAATATTATTTGCTGCTCCTTAGGGAAAATAAGTGTGATCATAGTTGTAGACTGTTTTGTTCAGCATGGATTTGCCAGTGACGTAGCGGAAGCGAATAGGAGTTCAGCCAGAAACAAAAAAAAAAATAGTTAAGACTTCGAGTGTGCAGATAAATCCTGAATGCTGAATGATATTATTGAATGAATGAATAAGTTCTCTACAATTATATGGTATTTATAAGCAACTAAATCCTAATGGGCCATGGGCCTAATCTTGGCGAACAAGAAAATTAATAAATCTAGAAAATCTCATAATAATAGGAAATCTAGTCATAGAAGGAAACTAAAAGATAGAATAAAAGAATAATAAAAACCTAAATTAAAAAAAGAAAAATCTAGATTTGATATGTAGGCAACCGTCCTATATCAGACCCCTTCACTTTTTAAAAAAAGTGTCCTCGAGTTTAGTGTGGATCATATAGGAGTATGAATAATTCTCTTTCATCTCTGTAGCGTTGAAACATGTTGAACCACCACCACCTTATTATTGATCATGGCAATAGTTATCGCCATGCAATACATCATTAGTACCAAACATCTTGTGTGATCTTGCATTTCCCTTCGGTGGCAACTTCTGACAATATCCAATGACATGAGAAACAAGATTAAAAGAATTCTTCTAAGCATCCAAAAACTCCAAATTCCAAGGACGACACAAATTAATGGTCATTCCTTTACGTGGGTAATGGCAAGAAGATTCAACCACCCAATTTTGTGGACAAAGTCCAGACCCATTAAAATGAATTTTTGCTATAGAATTCTCATCAAGTTGGAATTGAAACATTTTGGATAGATTGGAAAAGTTGGATAGATAGGGAAATTGAGATAGAACAGATTCAGTGAAGCTATTTGTGGATTGGTCAAGCTAGTCATTATCCAAGGAAACATTCTTTTGATAATCAACTTCGTGTTCTCCGGACTCAATCTCACCATTAGCTAAATTAGCTAGTACTAGTGGAATGCCTTCATGTGTGCTCATCACCAATGGTACCCTTTCCAAACAAGCTTTTTTATCATCAACGAGCAAAGTAATATCATTTCCATCATTGTAATTCTGCCCACGTGTTTCACTGTGAATAATAACACTATTTCCTTCAACTGCATCGAGTGAAACAACATAATTTTGCTCCACAACAATTTCTAGAGAATCAATTGTTGCTTTCATAAAATAGTTATTGTTCTCCTTTGCAGACTCCTTTAGAGGTGAATCTTCTTCTATAAATTTTCAATATTTTTTGTACATAATTTGCTCATAATCTGGTGGAAGGAATTTAGCCTTCAACATCCGTTTCATCTTGTACGATGACCTCATTTGAGTTGAAAAGCTACAAGAGAAACTTGTTTGTTTTCGGATATATCAAAATACTTGAAAAAATCTTCAACCTCCGCAATCCAATCTAACACTTCTTCAATTATAAAACTTCCATGAAAAGTTAGTAAAACAAGTTTTCTACGAAACTCACCATTGTCCTCTTCATCAAAATCCTCATAGGCTAGAGGCCTACGTGGATGAACAGGAACATAACCCATGTTCGGTTGATTGCGAGGAACAACTCTAGCACGATCCCAGCTTGAATCACGAACCTGGTTGTCATCAATCCTATAATCAGCAATCTGACTGCATCGTAGATCAAACCACCGTTCTTGAGTACGTCTGGCTGTCCAATGGACCTTCACTCTGTGATCTTCGTCAACAAAGTGGTTGCTACCAAGACGAGCAATTGCCATCAGGCCAAGGTAGATCAAGGCTTTGATACCAACTGACGTAACGGAAGCTAATAAGGGTTCAGCTAGGAACAAAAAAAAAAAAAAAACTAAGACTTTAAAATTCTCAATATCAAGAAAGAATTCGTAAAAAAGTTTGTAGATAAATTTTGAATGATATTATTGAATGAATGAATGAATAAGTTCCCTATAATTACATGGTATTTATGGGCGAAAAAATCCTAATGGGCCTAATCTTGGTGAACAAGAAAATTTATTTTAAAAGAAAACTAATAAATCTAGAAAATTTTATAATAATAGAAAACCTAGTTCTAGAATGAAACTAAAAATGGAGAATAAAAGAATAATAAAAATCTAAATTAAAAAAAAAACAGAGTCTAGAGTTGAGATGTAGTCAGTCATCTATTTTGTTTCTGCACTGAATTGGGTGAATCCTTTTCTTTTGTTAAGAGTGGGGTTGGGTTTTGTTTCCCGTGGCATTGAAATTATGGAAAGAGCATTTTTCTCCTCATCCTTCCATTTAATTTTCACGATGGAGATGTTCTCTAATCCCATTCCGAGTGGAAAAATTATAGTACTCCGGAGGTAAATGTCACGTGATTCTCTGAGTTAATTATTAATATTCACCTATGCGCGTGTACTTTCAGTGATGGGTCGGAATACCACGTGGTGGATCACCAATGAGCCTGTAAATATGACAATTGCAGGAACAACTGCTAGGCCTAGAGATAATCTCCACATGGGGTGTTGGACTAGTGCAAAATCTCTGACAAGATCACAGGAACTGACTGCAAATATATATATATATATATATATCAGTATATTTTTTTTTTGAAGCATACGATTTAATAAGAAACATTAACGAGTCTATAATTAAGGGAAAATAATCCAAGTTTGGTAGGCACAATAAGAAATGAGTAGTCTAAACACAATTAATTAATTTTTGGCATGATACTAAATTGATTCTGTGAAAAATTTCAATTATTCCATGACTTGTGGGCACCAGGGCCAGCTGACCTGGCCCAAAGCAGTCACTAGGGCCTCCACCATAAAGGGGCACCAAAATTTTGACGTTGCCCGGGCTGCAGTGTCCGACTTTCATTGGTTTATTTGGCCCTATTCAGCCTTAGAGCCTGATTTTGTTGTTGGGGGTCTTAGATTCTTGTTTTTCAATGCAGTCAGGAAAAAAAAAAAAGTTTACAATTCAAAAGTACACTCTTATCACTGGTGTTTGGTCAATTCACAAGTACACTCTATCACTGATGTTTGGTCACAGAAAAGCTATTTTAGGTAAATTTTATATGCATTCTTGGATGAGAGGATTAATTAAATGCTTTTGTAAGCAAATTATGAAGTAAAGAAAACAAAGTGAATTATTGCAGCAACAATGGAGTGTGTGAAACAGTGACTATGACTCGAAACTTTTCTTACCTTCAGTTTCTCCAGCAATGAGAAAAACTGAAAGGGCTCAGGACTTTGCTGCATTCATTCAACGAACCAAAACGCCAAAACTTGGATGCTCAAATCACATAGTCACCAACTCATCTAAGCAGGTTTTCGTAGTGTACCTAAATTAGCAAATAGCCAACCTTCTTATCATATGCAGTACACAACAGAGATATGCCTTATATGAAAACCACCAGATGGCCCATCTAAAACCGCCATTAACATCAATTTTTGAGCTTCCACTCAAATACGTCCCTCATATTCCTATGTAAAAGCCATAGATATAGCTAGCTGCAGCAAACTACAATATCCACAGAGAAACAAACAACTGTAGGTGAAAAACAGTGCCCTTTTATCGCACTAGCAAACCAGTTGGTGGAAACACAACTACGTTCTTCAGAAACCATTCCTGAAAAAAATTTCAGCGAATGGGGACATTGCCTGAACACAGTCATGGAACATATTCTCAAAGAAAATTGTTCCTTGATACTGTATAAATCCCGGCCATCTGTGACATCAAAATCAAAAATGGTTTAGCTAGGATGGGCGAGTGGGAATGTTCCAGAAGTCATGAACTTGGTTAACAGAACTTATCCCAGTTCCTTATACCAAGATGTGAATAGATTACCAAACTTAAACACCAGATGTTTTCTACAAGGATAAAAACTCTCTTAATTACTAATTAATAGAAGACACGTTCAGATTTTGCAAAGCAGCAATAGATCAGAATGGACAAGATTAACAAGACGAAAGTACCCAAAAGAAAATGCCTCGGTGAACTAGCAGAGAGAAAACCTGATAAACTAGACAGTTAGTTGAGTCCAGAGAGATACAAGGACTGTAAATCCACTAATCTTGAACGGATATCAAGGCCGAGACCTCTTGTTGCTACATGAGGGGCACTTGTACTGCTTGATGTGCTCGGCCTTGGCAGGAGTGATCTTAACGCACTTGCCATGGAACCACCTCTCGCATACGTCACAGCAGATCCAAAACTCATCTGAAGCATAGTTCTCCCCACAAGCTCCACACAAGGTATCACCGTGCTCCTCGTCATCTTCCTCATCCAGTCCTCCTTCCTCATCCTTTGCCTGCAGGCCCGTAGAATATTTTGCCTGGGATACAGAACCTCGCTTTTCAAAATTAAAAAAGGAAATTTGTTAGAATCGAAGCATAAAATAATAGCAAGCTATCAATAAAAGGAATGACCAGAATCTCTCACCTTACCAATTAAACAAGTCTCAAATTATTGTTTATGAATGGAATGGGGATGACTTGTTTAAATTATAAAATACATAGTAACCAATATAAATCAAATAAAATAAAAAATACTCTAAAGGAGATTGAAGCCATCCCTGTTAAAGGGCTACAAAGTAGGGTTATCAGACATGACATTAGTGAGCCCCAATAGGACTTTGTACAGGTTAATATCTCATGAGCATAACACAATAAACAAAACAACAAAAAACTCAGAGAAACCTAGTCGATTTTTTTTTTTTCTTTATGTTTCTAGTACTTTTTTAGGTAAACATATTATGCCATCATACAAATGATGCTCATCAAGAAAGCAAGCTGACAAAGCAAAATCCATAATCTCTATTTATTAATTATTGAAAATTATCAGGACGAAGTTCATTTTTACCCCTTTTGAATTCAACTTGGACTTGTTGCTGCTATGGTTTGTGCCTGCTGACCTATCCTTTACTTGTTTCTTTGCAGCTCCAGTCACAAGTTCAAATATAGTTGGCATATCATTTATCATGATGAAGAGACGCTTCCTGCATCACAAGTTCCAGCAAAACTCTAAGATATTCATGATGACGCTTTAGCAGAAAGCAAGACAGGAAATCCAACTGACAACTATCACATATTTTATTTAATTTTTTCCAAAGTTAAAGCATATAGACACACCCGTTATCCACATGGTCCTAGTGGGACTTGAACCCTCAATCTCCCCATTTGGGGAGGATATGTGTAACTATTGACTAATACAAAAACTTATATTCCCTAGAACAATAAGAGCTACTTATCATTGTTACTTTGATGGAACATCTTTCAAGATGGTTTATATCACAATGTTAACATCGAACAGACAACTTGTTTAGATTGGCATCTGATAAGTAAATCACAGTTGGATAGGATGATTTGAAAACATTGACAGTCTGTTGTGCTGGCACGTGAAAGGTTAACAGGCTTTAGTTATGAAATACATTGATATAAATACAAATGTAAGCATATATAAATAAGATTGCAATTTGGCTATCCTTAGACGATGGTAGAAAGAAAAACGTACTAAGGGAAAGGCGAATGATTTAATTTTGCTTATGAGATTCATTTTCCAGATCCTCTGCATAGGAACAAATAACTTCGAAGAGAAGTTTGGCTTCGAGAAGGGGAAAAAAAAAAGGAAGGGGAGTGAGAGACAGAGAGACGAAAAAAAAGATTCTTCTCTGTTCACGTCAAATGTCTTGAAAAGATGTTAATTTGATTTTGGCTTTTACATGGACCACAGTACACTGTCAGATATGGATACATAGAAACCTTGATAAAAACAAAATTAAATAAATAAGAATCAGCTGAGGTAATTGATATTTCTCACCTACCCACGTATATATATCATTTAGGAACTATAATTTAAAACTAATACAACTCTGCAACAACATAATGATTCAATTATGAATTGACTGTTATAGACGATTTGCAAATACAGATGAATCCTGCATATGGGTAAAGACAAATCAATGGCAGGTTCGCACATTGATCCTTCTTGTTAGAGACGTGAAGCTTAAAATTCCAAATATTACACAGCGGCATGGGAGGAAAGAAGAAAACCTGTCAGCTTTATCAAAACCAAATCTAGCTCCGAAATAGAAGGCCACAGCGAGTAACCATGCATCACTATGGACAGCAACAAGAGCCAACCAGTCATGTTCTTGCATCCCATCTCTGGCAAAATTAATACCTAAAGCAGGCTCTGGGATCTCCGGAGGAACCTCTTCGGCAGGTAAACTAACTTCCCACTGTTCATTTGGGAGTCCATACAAACAAAGATTTTCTTTCTCTGCAAGGCACATCAGTTATTGATACAGACAAAATCGTAGCAGACAGAAAATCACCAAAGGCAAAGACATAATGTTTTTTAGCATCTATGAGGTAAACACAGAGGTGAACTAAAAATGTCAAATCTTCAGCTAAGTAAACATTACCTATTAAACTAATACATTTGAACAAGTATTAACCATCATAAAAAGAGTTCCCTGGAACTAGTACTTTTGAAGGTCAGAAATATGTAGCAGAAATAAAGAACCGCCTAGGTAATGACCTTTTGTCATATTAATCATAAGTCCCACAAGATCAAAAAGCATAACCTATGATCCATTAGGGTGACTGGAAAGAACGCTACCATACAGACAGGGCTTTTAACATGTATAGATATAATTAAATCAACAACCATATTCCGAGTTTTGAGGACAATGTTCCAGTCTGTGGCAGCATTCCTAATTCAAAATTTCCGGAACCATGGTAAAACAAGTTCCTGAAGGTGAGCAACTCTACAAGTTGCAATCCACGTCAATCAAACATGAACAGGGAATCTCAAATACTTGGTACTCGATCTTGCTGAGTTGAGTTTATGTTTGAATACAGTGGCCAGTAATCAATCATCAAATAGGCTTCAGAGCCACATTACCTATAACCAGTATTCAATCACAAAACATACATACACCAATTAGAGTAAAATGCGCACAACTCCATGCTCCGCACATAGAAAAACAAGCACTAGTGCCTGACTGCCCAACCCACACGCATGCAAATAGAGGGAGAAAATATCTCTATTGAAGACAAAGAGCCACTCAATTGAATGAAACTGGTAACCAACTTTAGGAATGGCTTCTTATAACAATTCATTGATGAAAAAACATAAAATGGAGGCTCCGTTTGGACTATATCAGGAAAGATGCACTTCAAGCAAAATCAACAAAGCTGGATGTTAACACTTATAATCTTGAAACAGTTTGTATAGGACGGTTAGGTAATCACTAATCATACAAATTAAACCATAAGAACTATAAGGAGTTCGATATTAAGTACCAAGTTCCTAATCCGAACCCAAACCAAAACTAGAATAGTTATTTCCATACTAGCAATACAATCAATGTAGCTATGTTCTGCATAA